>CM055311.2:96441448-97673377 GCA_029255685.2 Silene conica
ATTATTATTATTATTATTATTATTATTATTATTATTATTATTATTATTATTATTATTATTATTATTATTATTATTATTATTATTATTATTATTATTATTATTATTATTATTATTATTATTATTATTATTATTATTATTATTATTATTATTATTATTATTATTATTATTATTATTATTATTATTATTATTATTATTATTATTATTATTATTATTATTATTATTATTATTATTATTATTATTATTATTATTATTATTATTATTATTATTATTATTATTATTATTATTATTATTATTATTATTATTATTATTATTATTATTATTATTATTATTATTATTATTATTATTATTATTATTATTATTATTATTATATTATTATTATTATTATTATTATTATTATTATTATTATTATTATTATTATTATTATTATTATTATTATTATTATTATTATTATTATTATTATTATTATTATTATTATTATTATTATTATTATTATTATTATTATTATTATTATTATTATTATTATTATTATTATTATTATTATTATTATTATTATTATTATTATTATTATTATTATTATTATTATTATTATTATTATTATTATTATTATTATTATTATTATTATTATTATTATTATTATTATTATTATTATTATTATTATTATTATTATTATTATTATTATTATTATTATTATTATTATTATTATTATTATTATTATTATTATTATTATTATTATTATTATTATTATTATTATTATTATTATTATTATTATTATTATTATTATTATTATTATTATTATTATTATTATTATTATTATTATTATTATTATTATTATTATTATTATTATTATTATTATTATTATTATTATTATTATTATTTTATTTATTTATTTATTATTCTATTTATTATTATTAATTAATAATTTCTCATTATGATTATTATTGTTATCATCTTGATGCGCTTCATCTTCGAGGTTATTATGGACACCTATATCACACCCTTTTTTTTGCAATTTTTTTTCGAACTTTGTCCATGAATTTCTTCCGTTCTTTATCATCCATGTTTGAAAATGTTCTTCCTTAAATACTTTGATGTTGTATAACTGGAATACCAAGTTTATGCATCCGAATGAAATTATGAAGTGTAAAAGCGGATACGATAATTGACATTTGATATTCCGTTGTCATTTGTGGCATGTTTTTTAACACCTTCCACCTTCTCTTCAGCTGGCCAAACGCCATTTCAACTGTCATTCTCAAAGATGAATGTCGATAATTAAAATGTTCAAATATTCCGCTAGGAGGTGCATGCTTATATTCAGGCACATGGTTTCTCACGTTTGGATGACTAATAGGAGACAAATACCCAAGTGTATTCTGGTATCCCGAATCCACCAAATAATATTTACCTACAAATGTTTATATATAAAAATAATTAATGTTTAGATAATAGAAAAAATGAAATACACGCCGCATTTACCACATTTAGACGTAAAATGTTTAGATAATAAAAATAATAATTAATGTTAATTAGACGTAAAATATTCAAATGTTGCTTTTGTTAATTTTAAAACAAAAGAAAAGAAAAAAGCAAAGTCCATTAGAGTTGACTACAAAAAAAATACTTAAAAAATAATATTTTTTTAATATAATTGTTTTTTAAAAAATCGCAAATTTGTATTAATCAAACATTTTTATTATTATTATTATTATTATTATTATTATTATTATTATTATTATTATTATTATTATTATTATAAAAAGACTGGAAAAATTAAATGAAATTTGTAGGCACCCGCGAAACTAGCTGGGAAATATCCGTAGTAGGATTCGAACTCAGGACTACAATATTAATATTATTATTATTATTATTATTATTATTATTATTATTATTATTATTATTATTATTATTATTATTATTATTAGTTAATATACTTTAATTAAACTTAAGTTATTTATATTAATTTCAGCTTCATTCAGCTCAGTTCAGTTCAGCTCGATTAAATTCAGTTCAGTTCAGCTCAGTTCGATTCAGTTCAACACAACTCAGTTCAGTTCGGTTCAGTTCAGCTCAACCGCATTCAGTTCAGTTCAGCTCTAAAAAGCCAGAAAGATCAGGGTCTTAGCCTTATTTGACTTGACCCCTAAAGCACCGTAGTTGAGCTTTTTGTAGACTTTAACCAATCCGATAACTTGAATTAACTTGTCTGATTATCATTTCTAAATATAATATCACAAATTCTACTTTACGACGTTCGCACGTGTTATTAACTAAAAAGTTACCACCTTTTAATAAATAGTTACCATTTTTGATGAAGTAATAATTACTTGTTTTGGTTAAAAAAATCTATTTTTCAAAGTGGTCATTATTTATAAAAAAAAATAGTTACTTTTTATCAAAAAATAGTCACAATTACAAAATAAAAATACGGAATAAAATCGTCGTATAAGACCAGTAATATAATATAGCAAGTCTTTATTTAAAAGTCCACATCGCACATTATTTTGGTCAAATCACATCAAAATTTCTGTATTTTGCACTTGACGAGTGAAGAGTAAACATAGAATATCAAACGTCCAAAAAGTAAAAGATCGGACACGCAACATGTCTGTAAAAGCAAACCTTTATTTCCTCCCCTTCCCTTCTGTCACTACTTTGTCAGTGTGAAATCTGCCACAGCAACCTCCCCCCCATATCCTCTATTTTACATTTTTACTACTGCTTTCTTCCATCATCCCTTTTTTTTAAGGCTACTTTACTACTTCTAATCTTCATTTTTTCTTTTAAGTATTAACGACTCCGTACAAAGAAAAATAAGATTTATTAGAGCAATAGCAATAGTAGTTCTTCGTATAGGGGTTGTTACCAAGAACTTTATTTTTATAGTTCTTCTATTGCATTTAAAGATTTGTTCTTATTTTTAAGAACTAAGTTCTAAAATAAGAACCAAGTTCTTAACTCTTGGAAAATGAACAACCAATTAATATAGCTTTGTAGGATGTGAAAACCCATTTAACATTATTTATTTTATAATTTTTTTCCACCTAAGAACTTTATATAAAGTTCTTCTATTGTGAACAAAAGTTTTTAAAGATTGGAATTGGTGTATTTTGATGTGGCATGTGAAAAACTTTATATAGAGTTCTACTATTGCTATTGCTCTTAGCTCCCACTCACCCTTACCTATCTTCACTTACAACACAAATTCTTATTTGCAACGGCACTATCCGTCGTAAGCTTGTGACGGATACCGTTTTCTCTCACAAAATACCCACTTTTTCTCTCTCTCCAAAACTATTCATGTGGCCCCCTTTCTCCACTAACTCATTTTATATCCATTTTATCTCACAAAATATCCGTCACAAATAGTGACCCGTCGCAAGCAAGACTTACTACACTTACAATTAGGCCATGTTCTTTCTGGCTTTTTAGAGCTGAACTGAACTGAGCTGAACTGAATGAGGTTGAGCTGAACTGAACTGAACTGAACTGAATCGAGTTGAGCTGAACTGAACTGAACTAACCTGAATTTAATCGAGCTGAATTAAACTGAACTGAATGAAGCTGAAGTTAATAGAAAAAACTTAAGTTTAATTAAAGTAAACTAACTAATAATAATAATATAGAAAAAATGTTAGATTAATACAAATTTGCGATTTTTTAAAAAACAATTATATTAAAAAAATATTAGTTTTTAAGTATTTTTTTTTGTGGTAAACTCTAATGGACTTTGCTTTTTTCTTTTCTTGTGTTTTAAAATTAACAAAAGCAACATTTTAATATTTTACGTCTAATTAACATTATTTTTTTTTATTATCTAAACATTTTACGTGTAAATGTGGCATGTATTTCATTTTTTTATTATCTAAACATTAATTATTTTTATATATAAACATTTATAGGTAAATATTATTTGGTGGATTCGGGATACCCGAATACACTTGGATATTTGTCTCCTATTAGCCATCCAAACGTGAGAAACCATGTGCCTGAATATAAGCATGCACCTCCTAGCGGAATATTTGAACATTTTAATTATCGACATTCATCTTTGAGGATGACGGTTGACGTTTGGTCAGCTGAAGAGAAGGTGGAAAGTGTTAAAAAACATGCCAGCACAAATGACAATGAAATATCAAATGTCAATTATCGTATCCGCTTTTACACTTCATAATTTCATTCGGATGCATAAACCTTGTATTCCAGTTATACAACATCAAAGTATTCAAGGAAGAATGGATTCAAACATGGATGATAAAGAACAGAAGAAATTCATGGACAAAGTTCGAAAAGAAATTGAAAAAAAAGGGTGCGATATTGGTGTCCATAATGACCTCGAAAATGAAGCACATCAAGATGATAACAATAATAATCATAATAAGAATTATTAATTAATAATAATAAATAGAATAAATAATAATAATAATAATAATAATAATAATAATAATAATGTGGTATGTACTTATTAATAAAGTCTAGCTGAACTGAACTGAAATGAATTAACTGAACCTGAGCTGAACTGAACTGAAGTAAGCTGAGCTGAACTGAATTGAGCTGAACTGAACTGAACTGAACTGAATAGAGCTGAGCTGAACTGAACAGAGCTGAACTGAACTGAATAGAGCTGAGCTGAACTGAAACGAGCTGAAAATAAGCCAGAAAGAACAGGGCCTTAGTCTTGTTTCAGACAAACACTTTTGGTCTGGAGTTTCGGACGGGTCATATGTTACCATTTTACAGCAAAATGTGACAATTATTGAAAAAATGTGGTTACATTTAACTATAAAATGGTAACATATGTTTGGTCTGAAACTTCAGACCAAAAGTGTTGGTCTGAAATAAGAATTTGTGTGCACTTATTAGCTCCCACTCACCCTTAACCCATCTCAAAATATTAAACAACTAATATTTCTTACCCCTACACAACCCAAAAATATTAAACAACTAATATTACTTAAATTTTATACCATACCCACAATGAGACAATTATAAAAAGTAGGAGGGAGTATATCTGATTAAAATACATCTAAATTCTAAATAATGAATAAACATACAAATTAGAATAACTAAGGTAATTACACATTTATAATTTTAGTTTTAACATTTCCGGTTTTATTTATAAGGCGTTTGGTTAGGGGTTTATAAGAAATGGAAAAAGAAACAAAGTTACTCATTTCCTATGTCGGTGTTTGTTTGACACAAATAAAGGGAATGAAACTTCCTTCTTACCCTTCAATCCATCCAATTCATTACTCCTTATGGTATGAGATTTCATTACCTTTATTACCTTTCAACCACTTTGTTCACATACCAGGCTACCACCACACTAGCTAGCCACCACCAAACCACCACTATGACGCCACTGCCACTGTCGTGACCACCACCACCACAACCACAACCACCGTCATGACTTCAGCACCACCGCCGCCGCCGCCACCATGATACCCCCCACCACCATCATCGCCAACAGTAGATAAGTGGTTGTTTGTGGTGGTGTGCATTAGTGGTTAGAGTGAGTGTGAGTGGATCATTAGTTCCTTATTGGTGTAACCAAACAACAAATTAAATTTGAGGTAATCCATTATCTTTCCCCCTCGTACTCTCTCCGATAAAACTCACTTTTGTTAACTAAAATGTTATGTTCCTTTTGAACTACAAAATCTTATTCTATGATTAGTTCTACTATTATGTTTAACTAATTACTTTTCCGAAAGAACCTAAATTAAAATAACTATGGCTAAAGTGACTTAAATTGCACTCGAAATGAAGATGATAACTTGACTTTCGAAATTGATGTAAAACTCAAAATGATCTCCAAAGAAGTTACATCTTTCGTGATCTCAAGACTAGGGCTGAACAAAAAGAGACCCGGACCGGTAAACCCTGACCGACCCGGACCGTTCGGTCCGGACTGGATACATACCGGTCCGGTTTCCGGGTCCCCAAAAATATGGTGACCGGTCTCTGGTCCGGTCCACATAAGAAAAAAATTAATTTACCTTGTAAAGTACTACCGGTTCAGTCCAAACCCGGAAAAAACCGGACCTAAAGGGTGTCGGTCCGGACCAGACCGGTTGGGGTCCGGTCCGGGTCCCCTCCCAACCGGTCCGGTCCACGGTCTTGGGGTTGGTGTGTATCCGGTCCACGGGCTTGTCCGGTCCGGCCCGGTTTTGGACCGGTGAACACCTCTACTCAAGACTATGATAATTTGCTGCTCTGAAGGAATCTCGAGTACGTTTTTCCACCCCAAATCGGAGTCTTACTTAAGGGTTCCCCCTCATCTCCATTTTTTCTGCTTAGATGAAAACCCCCAATGAAGATAATTTAAAGGAAACAATTTTCACTTTTGGTAATTTCTTTTAAAAACGCCAGGCAACTGATTTTACGCCAATTGAAAGTGTTATTTTGGCTCGGGAGGAGGTTGTTTTCCAAATTGATAAGAAAACACGGCTATCTTTAGACTTTTCTCATGGTAGCAAAGTTTATAAAAGAGCATTCAACCAACAAATGCAGCCGTAAAGTGGAAACTTCTCTTGGTCGAGGTCATATGGCTCGGTCTTTTGGTATTTTGAAGAAGAGATTGTCCATTTTTATTGATCACTACATAACTTTTCATTATAGGTAAAATGAGATTTTGCAAAGCCACGGGGACTAAGAGGAAGGAGACTCACGTAATCCAGTTCGACAACTACTTTTATCATCCACCGTTTAAGAAGCGTCGTCTTTTTGTCTCAGTTTTGTTAGCTTGTAATATTAGAAATCTACTAGTTTAGAGCCATCTAGCACCATTTTTCTGATATGTTGTGGATTTGTATAATGAACCTTATGAAATGCGGAGTACTATTTTATATATGAAAGTTCATTATCGTTAAAAAAAAAAAAAAACTCAAAATAATCCGTCTTTACCCAAATAAATTACAAAACCGAAATACCCGACCCAACCCAACCCAACCCTTATCCAATTAACAATAATTGACCCATTTAGCATCTATACTTCCAACTACAAAATTCTAATTGTACGAGTTATTACACCATGTAGGCATGTATATACAAGTAGGGATGACAATGGATCGGGTTGGATCGGGTTTTGCGAGATCCAAATCCGATCTATTTATTTAGTGGATCACCGATTGATATCCAAACCCGATCCATATCCAAAAGTCAATGATCCATATCCAATCCACCATTTTTTTTGTATCATCCATATCCATACCCGATCCATGATCCAATCCAAAACCCTATCCATAACCCGATCCATATCCATTTCAAACCCGATCCATACCCATTTCAAAATCTAATTCATACCTATTTCAAAGCGCACACATTATAATTGTAATTCCCCTATTCATAACCCGATCCATATCAGTTCAGTTGCCTTTACTTCGTTAATCGTTAAACCTTATTCTTTCATACTTGAAATCTTACTTTTAAGTTCGGTTCAACTCTATATGTTAAAGTTAATACTCCCTCCGAGTCTGTATGATTGTTCCTTTTTAGTAACTTTTTTGTGGTCTAAAAGCAATTCAGTGTGGGGTAGGGTGTTTTGTGTGGTTTAGAATCATTTTCTTATGTCTTGTGCATAAAGCAAAAGGAACAATCACTCAGACTCGAAGGGAGTATAATTTAACTCTTTTAAGTTTAGTTCAGTTTTTATATATGTAAAGTTTAACTCCTATAAGTTCGATTCAGAAAACTTTAGTTCAATTCATATTTATTTTCCTACAACTTCAGCTTCTAAAAATCCAGTTCAACTCCAATAAGTTTAGTTCAGTTCCTACGAGTTTAGTTCAACTCAGCTCCTCTAAGTTCATTTCAGCAGATATAAGTTTAATTCAGCAAATTTAAATTCAAAAGAACAAGGTCTTTCCTAATTATAATTTAGTTCGTCTTAAAAGATAATTTGAGCATTTAGGACTGGTAGTGTCGTTAGTGTTATGAATAGTCTATGAGCTTTATTATTGTAAAATTTATGAGCTTTAATGTAAATTTATGAGGTTTTTCACATTAATCTATCATGTTAGATATCTTTCATTCATTATGCTATTATATTGTGAGATTATCAAACTTGAGAATTTGTATTCTTTTTAATGATCTAGTTAAATTATTAATAAAATGACATATTATTTCACCGAACAAGTAATGGTATAATTGATGAAATATAAAATTTTCTCTAATTGTTAAAATGACATAGGGTTCACCTAACAAGTATTGGTATAATAGAACCACTCGAAAAATCTAATAGTTAAAATATAGATATGTAGTATAGACCTCCTTTGGGAGTTGGACGAAATCAATATCTAGTCAATTTAATTAATAATAATAATAATAATAATAATAATAATAATAATAATAATAATGCAGGTATGTTTTTTAGAAGAAGAATGAGATTAATTAAGATTGGTTTTTTGCTTGTGAAAAGAATGCAGGTCGATTTTGCATTTTTAATGGGTTTAATCTGGGAAAAAATAGATATGGATCGAATTTGGGTCGGGTTAAAGGTGGATATGAATCGGTTTCGGGTCGGTGATGGATCTTAAGTGGATCAGATGGATCGGGTCGGTTATGGTTATGAAATGGATCGGCGTGGATTTGGTTCGAGTATTTTTTGGGTGGATTTGAATTCGGGTTCTAACTAATGGATATGGATATGGGTTTTCAAATCATGGAATTGGATCGGTAAATTTCCATCGGATCGGTTCGGTACTGAACAAATTGCCATCCCTATATACAAGTATTGAAGATTTGAATTATACAAGAATGTTAAACTAGAATAACTACTCATTTATCTTCCTTATTATAATAATATAATCACCATATTAATTTATGAAAATAAACAGAAAAGCAGACTACATATTTAAATACTGGTACATGGTACCAACTCTTTCTCCAACGCATAACGTAAAGCTTCCACACATCGCTTCCCTCCTTCTCTGTTCCTCTCTCTACATATCTCCTCTCTCTAAAAAAAAACCAGAATTAATGGAAACAAGTGAAGAAGACCCAAAGATGAACTTACACTCTCAAGATCACAAACAAGACCTTTCCCATTCCCCTTCCAATTCCACCAACACTAACAAAAAGGGTGGTTTTATTACTATACCATTCATCATAGGTAAAATTAACAAGTCATTTCCATACGTTTGTTCAATAAACGCGACATTTTATTAATTATTATGGGTATTGATTTATTAATTTATTTATTTATTTATGAATTTATGAATGCAGCAAATGAGTCATTTGAGAAGGTTGCAAGTTATGGGTTAATACCAAATATGATCATATATTTAATGAAGGATTACAAGATGAGTGTAACTAAAGCTCAAAATTTGCTTTATTTTTGGAATGCTGCCCTCAATTTCCTGCCCATTGTTGGCGCTTTCGTCGCGGATTCTTATCTGGGTCGGTTCCTTACTATTGGAATTGGCTCCATTATCACTCTCTTGGTAAGACATTTCTTAACTATGCTTATGCTTAAATAAACCGTCTTACACGAGACTAACTAAGGAAGACGGGTTTTAAACCAAGTGGGTTTAGGTAGTACAGTTAATAGTTGTCAAAGCACATGATATGATGTTATTATAAGATGTACTATAGTGTTTGTCAGCAAGGTCCACAGTCGTATAAACACTCATACAATTATACTACTACTAGTCTCTCCATTATTTGACTTTTTTATTTTATTTCGCTTTTTTCTGAATTTAATTTGCTACGATTTTGGGGGTGATGTTTGTATAATCACATGGCATGTAGGCGTATGGGTGTTCGTGTTTTTTCTAATTAATTATTATTAAGAATTTTTGGAAACATAATAATATCTCTCTTTTTGCCCTTTTCCTCACCTTTTTCTTTTCCAAAAATTTTTGTGTTTATCTTGGACCGTACTTTTTAAACCTAAGTCACCGTTAGGCGTAAGCATAGGCGAACCTAGCTAGTAGCAAGGGTGGCGTGCGCTACTTAAACTTAAAAAATTGATTTAAAATACATTGCTGCCCCGAATATGGTTCAATGATAGATAAATTACTGATATCTCGTTGAATATACAATAAATATCTTGTGGTACAATGGTAAAGACTTTGTTTTTCAGCCTAGTGCCCTCCCTTTACCTTTCTAATTTTGTTTTGCTACCCCGAAAATTTAATATTGGATTCGCCCCTGCGTTAGGTGGACGGTCTTTGGGGCATAAGAACTTATCTTTTCTTTGAGGCAAATATATGCAATTTCTGTTTTGTTGAATTATGGAAAGCGGGAATGTTCGCAAAAATACTCGTATAAGACGGACCTGTCTTAATTTGTCATCTTTAAGTTCAAATATGTATTTTGTTTGGTCTAATAATAAGCTTTTCTTAGTCTATGTTAGATTTGTGGTATAATCAATAATCACCATAATCATGAAAAATCTATTGCGGTTATTTGTGCTTGTGACGAAAAGTGAATTGTGACAATTAACAACGCTCTCCCCTTTTTAACATTATTTTAACTGGTTGTGAGATGTCACCGTGCCTAATAAATGAGAATTTGTGATTAAAATGTCATTTTACCTAAATTACTATTTCAATCCGACCTTTATATTATAAAGGAAATAGGTGAAGGAGTACAATTCTCCCGGGGCACACAAAAAAAATTCAATCCTAAGGACCTAGAGTGTATTGTATAAGTTTGTTTTATCGACGAGTCTTAGGCCCTGTTCTTTTCGGCTGAAACGAGCTGAATTGAACTAATTGGAACGTAAATAAAACTTAACGGAATAGAGCTAAGCAAAATTGAAAGGAGCTGAAATTAAGCTAGAACGAACAGAGCCATATACGAGACGGTATAGGTCCTCATAAATGGGGGAGTATTGAACATGAAAGGCACCCCAAAACCTTAAAGTCTTAACACCTGAGTATTTGAACAGTATTAGCTTTGATTTTTCCATATTCCAAATTGATTTGGGACAACCTAGTGTCCTACATAACAGTAGGGGATGGCTACTACTTCTACTTAACAGAAATTTTGAATACAGTAGTAGTTACTGTATTCTTTATAGTAACTTTGAAGATCATTAAATGATGTCTACTACTGTCTACTGTATACTACTCCGATCACGAAACCTGAGTTGAGTTAATTGTAAAATGGTTGATGGGTTTAGTGTCGTTACGCAACGCGGGGGTTGTCTCCTCTGTGCCAAGCAGAGTGATTCCGGATTTGCATGAGGAAGTTTATAATTCGTAATTTCATACATCTCGGGACGAGAATCAATATGATTATTATTACCGGTTAAGAATGGTCTGGCTCATGCCATGCCTGCATAATCTGTATGTGTTTAATCATTAATGATGGTGATGTTAACTTAATTGGACCAGCTCACTATCCCAAATGAGATGTGGTTTTGGGACCACATGACCTGGCTTCACTTATCAATCAATTTTACTAGTACATCAATCTCCTATGATATTATTTATATCTCTGTAGTCTGAAGTTTCATATGTTTTTCATTATTTCATCAACTTGTTTTATGTAAACCCGCTTCTTAGAATAACGTCCCAAATTTATTGATGCCATGGTAGCGAGGGTAAGTGGTCCGAACATTTGCCATACTTTCACTAAGCTAAAAAATGAGGCCGTGACATTGTTGTTAGGAATATTAATAATAGTTGGGCCTCAACCATCACCTTAAGGTTTTGGTTGAGTCATCTATCATGGTATCAGAGCCAGTGTGACTTGACAACCTCAAAACCCCTCAAAAACTCGGAGTGGAAACCCAGCACACGGTATGGGGAGCCTGTGCAAACTAACCACTCTTCAAGCCCAATGGGCATTTGAGTGTTTTGGTTGAGACGGTTCATCTATCAATTGTAACAGAATGTTGACTTTATTCATAGTACACCTTGGAACAAAATGTCGATAATTTGGTTGTGACATGGGATGTTTCAAAGTATCGCCTTTATTTTGCCAATAATTATCTAGCATCGTATTTTTGTGAGACTTGGTTATTGTTCGGGAAAGTTCTTAGTGTACGGTTTGTGATTGATGCAGGGGATGATTATTATGTGGATGACAACTGTTCTTCCGAAAGTAAAGCCTCCACCATGTAACCCGTTAGTCCCGAACAACACCTGCCAATCCCCGACTGCAGGGCAATACGCCTTTCTACTCCTTGCGTTTATTCTAATGTCAATTGGGGCTGGCGGCATTAGGCCTTGCTCTCAGGCGTTTGGTGCCGATCAAGTGCATCAGAGAGAAAATTCCAAGAATAAGAGGGTTTTAGAGACTTTCTTTAATTGGTATTATGCTTGCACTTGTCTGTCAGTAGTTATCGCGTTAACAGTGGTTGTGTACATTCAAGATCATTTTGGGTGGAGGATCGGGTTTGGAGTCCCCGTTATCCTGATGTTCTTATCTGCAGTCTCGTTCTTCATTGCTTCCCGGTGGTATTTAACCATGAAGGTACAAAGGAGTCTGTTTACCAGCTTGGCGCAAGTCATTGTTGCAGCTTTCAGGAACAGAAAAACGAGTCTTTCTATTCAAGGCTCAAATGTGCAATATTACCAAACAAAGGATATGATATCGGCAAACCCAAGTGACAAATTAAGGTCTCGCTTAGTTTTTTTTTTGTTGTACGATAAAAATACTCTCTTTTTTTGTCGGACAATTGACTTACATTTTTACTGTAATTGTAGGTTTTTGAACAAAGCCTGCATCATTCAGGATCCTGATGATATTACCCCTGAAGGGTTGCCGAGAAATCCATGGAGACTTTGCACTGTTGACGATGTTGAAGGGCTGAAGTCCCTTCTTAGAGTCCTCCCGGTTTGGTCATCTGCAATTATGATGTCGGTTACTGTAAGTGTTGGTTCATTCCCGGTCCTGTTAGCCATGACCATGGACAGACACTTGGGCTCAAAGTTTGAAGTCCCGGCTGCCTCTTTTAGTACATTTCTAGTCGTTGTCATAGTAATTTGGATCCCCATCTATGATCGTATACTCCTTCCTTCAGCATCAAAGATATGTGGCCGACCTGTTAGACTCAACGTAAAGCAAAGAATGGGGATCGGTCTCTTTTGCTCCTTCATGTCAATGGTGGCTGCCGGGACTGTAGAGAGTATTCGTAGACAAAAGGCCATAACCGAGGGGTTTGAAAACAACCCGATTGGTGTAGTCCACATGTCCGCCATGTGGACAATTCCTCAATATATCTTTGGTGGTTTAGCCGAGGCCTTCAATGGAATCGGTCAAACAGAATTCTACTACTCCGAGCTCCCCAAGAACATGTCAAGTATCGCAACTTGTCTCAACGGTGTAGGGATGGCATTCGGAAGCTTAATCGCCAGCCTGATCTTAAACGTGGTGAACGGAGTTACAAAAAAACAAGGGAAAGAAGGTTGGATAGCGAGTAATGTGAATCAAGGTCACTACGACTATTACTATTGGCTTCTCGCGATATTGAGCTTCCTGAATCTATTCTATTACATGTATTGTAGTTGGTCATACGGACCGCTTGTCGAGCAAACGAAGAAGGTGGTTCCTAGGGAGACAAAGGAAGAAGAGTTGGCTATGCTTAGGAACACAAGTAGGCATGAAAAGGGAGAATTGCAAGATAATTTTAAGGTTATGAAATGAAAATGGCAATGGTTGATATATTTAAGGTTTTGAATATGATGATATAGGTGTGATTGCTTAAATTATGTCAAAATTATGGCATATTAGAATGTAGATGGTTTGTTTTGTTTTTTCACCTGTCAATATCATGTTACAAATTTTTAACCTTGTTTCATAGCTTTTTTTTCCCTCTTTTTTCTTTTATTTTTTGAGTGTTGTGCTTGTAAATTAATTGTGATTGAAGTTATATATAGTTATATATTAATGTAATTGATATAAAATTCCCATTGGGTTCATTATATTCCCCTTGCTCAAAAAAATATCCCTAGCTTATGGACTGTTGAAGCTACACATCCAAGGGCATTTATAATGACAGAAAGACAATCAAAATGTCGAACTTTTGGTGTTTTTGATCCATGGATATTATGTTACTAATTTACATTAGGGTGGTCAATGGTGCAGGTCGGCCGAGTCCGGGATGGGTCGAGGGGCGGTGCGGGCTCAAGGTATGGGACCCAACACGGCCCGAGGCCAGGGCGGGTTGGGCCCGATTCTTGGGAAGTGTAACGCAGACTCGGCCCGGGGAGGGTTGGGGGCGGGTCTGGACACATACGGGGCACCTTCTGGACCGGGCTCCATAAATTGGACTCGGATCCGTTATTTCACACACGGGCCAAGCTGGGTTTGGACCCGAGTGAGGTGGGGCGGGACGGGTTAGATCCGGGTTCAGTGGCGGGTTGAGTTCGGGTTGTCAATGCTGACCCGCACTCTTGACCAACCCTAGTTTACAATTATTGGATTGACTCGACCTATTGATCTGATTTGTTTAAAAGGTGTATTGGTCTGGGATCTCACTTGAAAGTTTTCGACTTTTCGTTTACCGAATAAATGTACCTAAAGTCTTACTTAATGAAAACCTGACAGTAAGTGTAAACTAAGTAGGAAAATTGGTAAAGATTGTCAGATAAAGAAGAAGATGCAAATGGCAAATTTTCTTATAGTCTGAAGTACAGTAGTAGTTGAGTTAACAAATATAGATGTATAGTTGACAATGTGACATACAGGTTGATTAGCAGGAGGTAATGTAATTGTTTATTAGATGTGAAATACTTGAATTTGGTCTTAATTTAATAATGAAAGTAACATGGAGGAGATGAGTATTTAGTGTGTGGCATTGACTAGAGTTAGTTGAACTTCAAACCAAGTTAACTTTTTGCTTTAATGGCTTCCACTTACTACCAATGATTGAATTCTGTGCATTCTTAAGATGACCTTACATTGTAGACACAATTTATCAAATTTTGAGTCCTTAAACTATGTTTGGTTGGGATTTGGGAATAACCACAACTCCAATTCTATATTAATACGCAAATTCTACTTTACGACGGTTGTACATGTGATCAGTAGAAACGTAATTACATTTTGATAAGTAGTGACCACTTTTGATTAGATAGTGACCACTTTTTTTGTTTAAAAAATGACTTATTATTCAAATGGGTCACTATTTATAAAAAAAGTGGTCACTTTTTACAACAAAATGGTCACATTTTGCAAAAAAAAACACGGGATGAGACCGTCGTACAGGAGAACTAATACTGCTGCTGGAGAAAGCGAAAGTCCCATATATGAGGATTGTTCCGCATTGATAAAAGAGGAGAAGAATTATCACTTTATAAGATAGAAGTTTACTCCCTCTATTGCCAATTGGTTTTAGAGTGGAACCCTCTTGGGTTTATATTGTTGACTATTTCTACTCCGTTCGGGTGTGGCCCAGACCCGTTGTTGAATTTAACAGTTGCATTCTCGGAGATTAATTTAAGGAGTTTAAGTTTCTGCATTCAATTCGGGGGAATTAAGTTCCTAGAAACTTCTAATTCCTCGATTTTCCAAAAAATATGTCAACCAAACAACATATATTTTTTTAAATTATGTGATTTTGCAATTTACTCCCTCCATTCTTTTTATATCACCCCATCTCATTATTCACGTTTGCCGATGTACATTTTGTTTTGATTATATCTTTAGCTACATACTACTAAAAATTATAAAAGTTTGATATTCTTAATCCTCTTATCAAGACAATCCAAAAAAGATCTCACATGAATATATTTCCGTGGACGGATTGAGAGAAAACCGACGTTGAATAGTCGATTGTGAATAGTGTCAAAACAAAAGTTGGGTGATATAAAAAGAATGGAGGGAGTATGTGTTTTTAAAGTGTCAACAAACAACCCCTTAAAACTTTTGATTAAGTTAGAACAATTCTTTACCATTTGATCTAATGCTCGTGGTTACAATTGTACAAGCAACACAATATGGAACACATCACACATGTCTAACAAGCTGAAATCTAACATGACCACGACACTTGCTTGACATTCTTAGATTGCCTTTTAGTGGTGACGAGATGAGCCCTTTCGTTCTAAGTTTTTAGTTTTCGGTGACTTTATCCAAAACCCGTTGAGTAAGTTATAATTGCTCTACATTAATTATGCATGGAAAACTTTGTTACTCAAACTCGAACTCAGTTAAAAGTATCTAATAAAGTGACAAGAGCACCCTGTATGAGACGAGAGCATCCGGTGTTGGTTCTCACAGGTTTGCCCTCTTGGTCGATGGCCTCGAGGTTAAGGATTTATGTTTGAAGTGGTTATTAAACTTTTTGAATGTAAGACTTCCAAAAAGAAGTTGATCCTGAGTACTTGGGAATGAATGGGAATAAATGTGGAACAAACAACTACCGGTCTACTTGAGCTTCTCTGAATGTTCTTGTCTATGTTTATTTCATGATTCATGTCCTATGGATATTTACACTTTTGCACGTGCACTACATGGTCGATCATCATAGATTGGGCCCTTCAACATCCTTTCCCACTCAAATACCCAATTGGTGGTTGTTGCTTGATAGGGACTTATTTAGATCTTTTCGATAATGGAGCGGTTTTATATCCTCTTTATCGATAATAACAGATAATGTTCTGATTACTATTGATATTTATCATTCCTTCTCATAATTATGACAAATATGGACGGATGTCTTTCACATCTGCATTTTGTTTTTAGCAAATAGTTTTATTTGGATTGAATCGTCTAAAAAACTTGTAAAAAATGCGAAAACCAACACCAAAATCCAACAAAACCAAAGAAGTATAATCATGCAAGTTATGGTTGAGGCTTTGGAGCAATTCTCTATGAAAAACATTGTAAGAGATTAGTGGTCAATTGGTCACCCTTAAGACGGTCCATTTTGATATGAAATAATAGGACGAAATTTTGAGATTATTTTACAGCCAAATATAACTACTTTTGAAAAATCAAGTGTTGTAACATTAGGCAGACTATTGTGGTTACATTTCATCATAAAATGATCATAAAACCTAATTTTCTTAATACGTCGAAAATAACCCGTCTAAAACAAGAAGTTGTGATTAGTGAGCGATTAAGTTTTCGTGCATTGACAAGACTCAAAAGATGGCATGTCGACAAATTGGTGGCTTAGTTGCAAGATGGTACGGAGTACTTGTGTATATTTTGTTATTTGCATTTAACAAAGAATCTCTAACAAATAAAGTTGAAAGATATGCAACATTTTGAATGATGATGATGAAGGCCTAACCACAATGTGGGCCTCTCCTTTTCTGAAAAAAGATGGATTTATTTCAAGTTCGATGCATCATTTTTGAGAGATCACAAATTGTTACGTAGAGTTGTCATATGAATTAATTAATCCAATCATATAAGTCCAAGTATATATATATATATATATAGAGAGATTGCATCTGGTGAGGTCTATGATCTTAAATGAGGATTGAGGTCTATAGCAAAAAGTCAAAACTAATAAGTCGCAAAGAAAACTATTAAGTAAAAATCAAAATACGAAACAACTAGGAGTCGAACCCGCGACCTCAGGTATCACACCCAAACAACTTAACCAACGAACCACAGGGTCTTCGTTGTTTAGTATTAAATTGTATAATATTAAACACGGGATGAAAACTACTAAGCAAAAATCGAAAAAAGCAGCCGTTTGGGAATCAAACACAGGACCTAGGGTTTAAGAGACCAGTTCCTAAACCAATGGACCACTAAGTCATTGTTGATTAATATGATATTGTAAACTATTTATCACGGAAACATTTTCGAAGACAATTTCTATTCAAATTGCCAAATGGGATTGAACTCAAAACCTTTGGTTTTATGGATAAACACCTTATTCAATGGGACACTAAGACTTTGTTGATTGTTATCTTATAGTATAAGATTTTATACAAGTTATTTGTTTAGAATTAACTTAACAAGCAGAGCCGTTTCGCATCAATTTCTTATTTGTTTTTCTGGCTTCTTCTTTGGTTACGTTGTTAATGACTTATTCTCGAGTTTTTTTTTCGAATTTTTTTTTTCGAATTTTTTTGAATGCGTAGATACACATGTCTAAATACGTAGATACACATGGCTAAATGCGTAGATACACATCTCTTAATGCGTAGATACACACCTTTAAGTGCGTAGATACACATGGCGAAATGCGTAGATACACATGTCTAAATGCGTAGATACACACATTTAAATGTTTAGATACACATCTCTAAATGCATAGATACACATGTCTAAATACGTAGATACACATGGCTAATTGCGTAGATACACATGGCTAAATGCGTAGATACACATGTCTATATACGTAGATACACATCTTTAAATGCGTAGATACACATGGCTAAATGCGTAGATACACATGTCTAAATGCGTAGATACACACCTTTAAATGCTTAGATACACATGGTTAAATGCGTAGATACACATCTCTAGATGCGTAGATACACATGTCTAAATGCGTAGATACACACCTTTAAATGCGTAGATACACATGGCTAAATGCATAGATACACATGTCTAAATGCGTAGATACACCTTTAAATATGTAGATACACATGGCTAGATGTGTAGATACACATCTCTTAATGCGTAGATACACATCTCTAAATGCGTAGATACACCTTTAAATGCGTAGATACACATGGCCTAAACCCTAAACCTTTAAATATGTAGATACACACATTTAAATGTTTAGATACACATCTCTAAATGCATAGATACACATGTCTAAATACGTAGATACACATGGCTAATTGCGTAGATACACATGGCTAAATGCGTAGATACACATGTCTATATACGTAGATACACATGTTAGAATGTGTAGATACACATTTCTAAATGCGTAGATACACATGTCTAAATGCTTAGATACACGTGTTTAAGTTCGTAGATACCCTTTTAAATGCGTAGATGTACATCTCTAAATGCGTAGATACACAACTTTGAATGTGTAGGTACACATCTCGAAGTTTTTTTTATCGATAAAAAAAATGAAAAAGAAAATTTTCGAAAAACACAATTTTTCGAAAAAAAAATTTCGAAATTTTTTTGATTACAGTAGCACAAGTTACTCAATACAATATCACGGGTTCTCCAAAACAATATTACGAAAAAAAAATGCAAAAAAAATTTCGAGAATAAAAAATTGGAGAAAAAAAAAATCGATAAAAAAATTCGGAAAAAAATTTCGAGAAATTTTTTTTTAAAAAAAATTCCGAGAAAAATAATTCAAAAGGTTTTGGTTTCAATCCCAATTAACAATTTGACAAAAGTTGGCTTCGAAACTGTTTTCGTTTTAAATATTATACAATATCAAAATAATCATCAAAGTCTTTGTGGTTGGTTGGTTTAGATGTTGGTCTCTAAATCCACGGTCCCGTGTTCGAACCCCAGTGGCGGCGGCAAGTTTTTATTTTGCTTAGTACAAAATATTCGCGTCTTAATTACACAATATTATACTACGTACTAATCAACAAAGACACTTTGGTCTGTTGGTTAAGTAGTTTGATTCTCATCCCCGAGGTCGGTGGTTCGAACCCCAATCTCGGCAGTTTTTATTTTTGCTTAAATCTACAAGTAGACCTCAATCCTCATTTAAGATATAGACCTCACAGGATCCTCGCTCTATATATATATATATATATACTAGTGTAATACCCGTGAATTTTCACGGGGTTGTTACTAATTTTTAGAAATTAATTTTTTGTACTAAATTTGCGAAATAAGTGTAGCACGGTGAATTTGATCATTATACACATATATATAGTTTTCGACTTTTGGTGTCCCCACCTTCCTTGATATAAATATTAAATTGAGTTGAACTGTCTAATTCATTAATTTAAAATTTACGATACATGTTTTAAACTATGATTAATATAAAATTTATCATTTTGATTATGATATGTATTCACTTGTCTTTCGTTGTTGCGTATTATTGCTACCTCACTACTTATTCAATTTATATTGTTAGTTTTTTTATAGTTGTTGTATAACTATTATTTTCACTACTAATTTTGTTGTTAATACGTATTATTATTTTACTACCCCTACAACAAATAATACGTACTAACATCGCTACTCAGGTTGTTATCGCTACTCTTGTTGATATTATTGTTATCTTTATTACTCGCATTATTGATTATAATTAAGGGTTTTTTGTGAGAAACTACCTTATATTTATGTCCATTTGTGAATAATTACCTTACTTTTTATTTTTGTTAAACACTACCTTACATTTTACTTTTTTGTTAAAACTTACCAAATATATGACTCGGGCCAATTTTTGACGATAACTTCGATTGTTTTTTGTTAAAATATTTTATATTGTTCATCTGCGTCCCCATAAATCATTTTTAAAGCTTTTTTCCTTAGCATAATATGCCATGTAATAACCCACCTCAATCCCCAATTCTTTTAACAACTTCTTCTAAAAGTGTTTACCTTTTCTTAAGTTGAAGCTTCCAATAATCTATTTACCTCTCTGCCAAATAGAGGGAAGTAAACTTGCTGTTGTGGTCAATTCAACCACAATTATCATCGTAACTTGGCCCGAGTCATATTTTTGGTAGGTTTTAACAAAAAAAGTAAAATGTAATGTATTTTTTAACAAAAATAAAAAATAAGGTAGTTGTTCACAAATAGACATAAATATAACGTAGTTTCTCAAAAAACACCCTATAATTTTTACGACGTCAATAATGAATTAATTTCATATTGTAAAGATTTTGAAATGTAAATAGAGTGTAAAAGTGTTAACAGTGAATATAACACATATAAAAATAAAAAAAATGATTTAATGTTAGTATCTAATTTAAGCTAAGTCGGGTATATCCGGCTTACGAAATTATGATTTTTAAACCACACATGTACCACATTTGTTCGTGTAGCCGCTTTGTCGGATGAGTTCTAAATAAAATATTGAGATGATAATCAGATATTGTGAAATTGTTTGAGATTTATTTTGGAAAATGGTATATTTTGAAAGCACCATTTTTATTTTTGGGAAATATTTTTGGATGATTTTCGAGAACATTATTTAGTGGTTCTATAATTAATTTTCGAGAAAGTAACCAGTTTTTATTAGGTTTTGAGAATTGATACTCATATTAATTAACACGGTTAGGTGGTTCTATGATTAATTTCAGTTTTTATTTGTTTTAGTTTGCTGATGTGGAAAGATGACCAACACGGTTTTGCATGATTGGCCAAAACAAACCATACTATTTGAGGTTGAATAAGAGAGCTTGAATACCCTCATTCTTGCACCACATTGTGCCACATAGACAGTTTTACAAGATTCTTTTATATATATAATGATATTTCGGAATTGATAGAACATTAGTTTTATTTTGAAAACATAACATTTTAAAATAGTTACCGAATTGTTCAAATAGGACGGTCATTGAAAAGTAATTAGTTGTCAAAATGAAGGTAAAAGTTATGTAAATACAAGAATTATTACTTAATGAGCTAATTTTTAATAGACCCGTGTTCAAATAGATCTGGTAAACAACTCATTCGGTTTGATTTTGGATTGAGTTTATTTTATTTTATTTTTTTTGGCAGAAGGATATATACGACTAATACCGCAGAGCGGCTTTAGCCATATTATGAGCGCTACAATTATCTTCCCTACCTATATAACTAAAACTAAGACAATGAAAATAAGAGTATAGCCTCTTTATTTTCGAAAAGACCCTTAAATTAAAATGCGCAACTGTCTGTTCCCCTGTTAGTTGGGCAACTACAGATAGACAGTCAGAGGCGAGTGAAACATGATAAAGACAGTGAGTAGTAGCCCATTCTAAGGCATAAAGGATAGCCAGAGCTTCAGCTTGTTCTGGATTTTGTGCTCGGGTTTTAAAGCTGAAAGAAGAATCAACTGAAGAAGAAGAAGCTTCAACATTTGTAGAAGAAACTCTAAAACCAATCCCCGCAAAACAGTCATTATTCCAAGCCGCATCTGTCCAAAAGTGGCAAATCTGACAAGAACTCATAGTTCCCACCACCCAAGAAGGGAAGTGATCTTTTAGGTTTTGAAGACTGGAATCATTCAAATCACCACTATCATCCAAAGAAGGTTTATTGAAAGAATCCGAGGCTAGAACATTAAGACCTTTAGTAACCTCAAACTGATAAAAACCAATGAAAACCTTAAGGTTTGTAGTGTCATCTTCAAAAACTCGTTGATTACGAGTCCGCCAAATTGCAGCCAAAGTAGCCATAAACAGCATTTCCAAACGCTCCCTGTCCTTATCCTTCTTAAAATATAAAAACCAATTCTCAATCCAGGTTACTAAATTCAGAGGACAGAAAGATTGAATCTGGATACCCAAATCAGAGGCCTTCCACAGCCTCTTTGTAACCTCACAATCCTTAAAAAGATGAACAAGAGTTTCGTCAGCTTCATAATCTCGGCAAAGTGGGCAACAAGAATTGTGATCTTGCACCCTCCTTTTGAATTCGAAACCCGTAGGAAGAGAATTAGTACAAATTTTCCATAACAGCACACGCCATTGAGCAGGCCCTCTAAGATTCCAATTTTTTTTGCTCATAACAGCGGAACACATCTTTAGACGAACTCTATCTGCAATCTTACCTTTATCATAAAGCAAAGCAGAAGCTGCAAGAAAATATCCCTGCTTAACTTTATAATCCCCGTCCTTTGATAAATTCCAGAAACACATATCCGTATCATCAATTTCAGGGATAGGTATAGCCTCAATTTTATAACAAGTATCATCATGAAAGAAACATTTAAGGAGGTCATAATTCCATCTTCCCTGGGAAATAAGATGCTTAACTTTTAAAAGCTTAATAGAAGGCTCGGAAGAAATTAAGTTCTCATCCCGCAAGACTGGCAGATGACCATTCACCCAGTTATCAAAAACTGCACTGATTTTAGAAGAATCACCAACATTCCAGCCTATATTTTTCTTTAAAAGGTCCCATCCCCATAAAAACCCACTACCACCCCATGAACAAGATGACGTTTTATTAAAACTTAAGCTGCCATCCTTATTCCCACTTTTGCAATATTTCTTTCCCAGGACCTTAGCCAAAGTAGAATTCTTATTAGCAATAATTCTCCACACATTTTTCCCTAATAATGCTTGATTTAGACAAGAGGTCCTCCTAATACCTAAACCACCAGCTCCTTTTGGTTGAGCCAAAACCATCTTACTACACCAATGAATAGTTCTTCATTGCTTAAGTCCCGCCCACCAAAAATGTGAAATCATAGAATCAATCTTTGAAGCCACACTTATCGGAATTTTAAAAACCGATAGAAGATAACAAGAGATGGCGGACAGAACAGAATAAATCAAGGACAACCTACCAGCAGGTGAAAGGAATATAGAATTCCACGAAGACAGTCGTTGTCGAATTTTCTCCAACATAGTGTTATAGAAGAAACGCTTGTCTCGACCCATCACAAAAAAAGCACCCAAATATTTCCCAAACTCGTTTGTAGGAGAAATGCCAAGAATTGAAAAAGTATCTCTAGCTAAACACAAAGTAGTATTTGGTGAAAGAGTGACAGACGATTTTTCTTTATTAAGAAGCTGTCCAGAAGCTGCACAATAAGATGACAGAATCTCCTTAAGTTTAAGCAAAGCACCCTCAGAATTTTCCATGAAGAAAATGGAATCATCCGCAAAAAGAAGGTGTGAAATAGGCAGACTATCCCTTGAAACTTTGACACCCTTAAAGAAACTAGCTTCCTGAGCATGTAGCAGAAGGCTGGAAAGGATTTCCGTACAGATGACAAATAGATAAGGTGATAAGGGATCACCTTGCCTTAAACCCCTAGTTGGTTTAAAATGCTCAGTCGGAGAGCCATTTACTAAGATATTGTAAGAAACCGAAGTCACACACTTCATAATAAGAGAGATAATATTATCAGGAATACCCACCGAAAGAAGAGCTCCACGAATAAAATTCCAACTTAAGCGATCATATGCTTTGCTCATATCAGCCTTCATAGCAAGATAACTCTTAGAAGCCTTCTGAGTCTTTCCAATTTTAGTCATGATCTCATGCGCTATTAAAATATTATCCGAAATGGCTCGAGAAGGCACAAAGGCATTTTGAAAAGGCCCAACCAAAGTATTCATAAAGGGCTTTAGCCGGTTCGTGATACACCTAGTGACAATCTTCATACTGACATTGCAAAGACTGATTGGCCTATAATGCTCAGCTTTTTCCGGATTATCTCTTTTTGGAATGAGGACAATTTGAGTGCGATTAAATTCATTCAGCATATGTCCGGAATTGAGAATATGAAGAACAGCATCAGTCACCGTATGTTTGACGATATGCCAACATTTTTGATAAAAGATAGCCGGGATACCATCCGGACCTGGAGATTTCAGTCCCCCCATTTTGAAAACTGCAGCTCTTACTTCCTTAGCTGTAAAAGGAGCTCTAAGAGTATCTGCAGAGTCAGAACTGATTTTTCTTGTCCCTGAGATATAATCAAAAATCTTTCCATGATCCTCCCAAAAAGATTCAAAACTAGAAAGTGGCTTGCCAACCTCATATAAATCCTGGAATAAATGGTTAAATTCCAACCCAATCTCATCGTGCTTAAAAGTCCATGAAGAGTCTTCTCTCTTAATTCCCTTAATAAAATTTCTTCCCTTTCGGCCTTTAACCCAGTTGAAGAAAAACTTAGAACAATTATCCCCCTCAACGTCCCACTTCAACTTAGCTCTTTGTCTCCAAAACAACGCTTGGTTTTTAGCAAAATCCAAAAACTGTGAATGAACTTGACTATATTCCTCAATATTCCTACTCAAGAAAGCAGAATCAAGAGCAAGTCCTAACTTTTCATCAAAATTAGCCCACTGATAGTTCAATTCACGTTTTCGCTTGAGCGACCATGCCCTAACCTGTGCCCGAGTGTGTTGTATTTTCCGACAGAGAACAAAAGATTTAGATCCCGAGACTTGTGTTTTCCATGCTTCTTTAATAATATCCAAACATTCACTATTCTCAAGACTCCACGCTTCCAACTTATAACTTGATTTGTGCTTCGAAAAAAGTAAATTAGTATCCAAAATAATCGGGGCATGATCAGACAGCTGAATAGGAAAATGAAGCAGACCTGTATCAGGATAAATGTCAAACCAGTCATGAGAACCATAAGCCCTATCTAGTCTTTCAAAAATAAGCCCAGAGTCTTGTCTTTTATTACACCAAGTAAAACTTGGTCCTTTAAACGGAATATCCAACAGACATAAACCGTTTTTCCAATCAAGAAAGCTTGAAAGTCCCTTGATACGCTTATTATTTCCCCCTATCTTATCCCAAGAATATTCCACTTGGTTCATATCACCAAAAATAAGAAAAGGTCCATCCAAAGATTGCAACCATTCCAAAGATGTATTCCAGACCGACGCTCTTTTGTTAAGAGACGGATCACCATAGAAGAGACACAAATACCAGAAACTAGGTCCTCCTTCATTAACTTTTAGGAGCAAAAAGTTTTGACAGATAGTCACTACATCAAAAAGAGATTGGTTCCTAAAACCAACCCAAAGACCACCCTTCGAACCAGACGCATCAACACCAAAATATAAACAAACCCAGACGATCTAAACTTCATATCTACTAAATCTTTTGTAGTCTTAGTTTCTGATAAAAAAGAAAATCTAACGATAAACTACATCCGACCACTTTTATTTTTTGAATTATAGCGGCAAGCGGATCTGAAAGACCCCTACAATTCCAAGCAAGACCCTTCATTGACCCTTTGGGAGTTGAGTTAGGTCAACTCCCCCAACACCCTCCTCTTCTTCAGAGGAACCAACAAAAACTTCCAGCTCAGCAACAGACATCTTGAAAGAAGGTCTTTGAACAACCCTTCCAAGTTCCAAATTTTGATCAGCAGATTGTGCCAAAAAAGCCAAACCCATCCCGTCTTTCATTGGACCACTAAATTTGCTACATACACAATCAGAAACACCACCATCAGTTATTTTCATTCTTTTCCGAAACCCACTATCTTTATCAACCTCCTCCATAAGCTCTTCAAAGGAGTACTCGCGCCCCCAGGCCTGCTGAAAATCATTTTCAGAACACGCTTTTCTCTTCCCTAAAGGGCTAGGACATGCATCAACACCATTCCAAGAAGAACTCTTAAACCGAGGTCTGACACCAGAACCAAGATCAGCATCACTAACGAACGAAGACGCCTCCTCCTTATTCCCTTGTTCCCAAGTTACAGAATCAAAACTACCACCAGAGTGAAGCATATGAGATTGCAATTGGATATTTAAATTATCTAACTCCTCATTCATGAGAGGGGACTCCTCAGAAATAAGTGGAGACACATCATAGGCATCCAAATAAGATGAATCATCAGAAGACACATCCAGACTCAAAACACCACTTGGGGTATCCTGATAGTTCATTGAAGGTGGAGTAAGATCTTCAAATTGAGAACCCAAATCAGAATCCTCACCATAAACACGTGAGGGAGCCCAAGGAACATGCGGAATAACAGGGAAATCTTCTGGAATGTTAAATGCTTGATTCAGACCTTCATCATGATCGTAAACCCTAGCCCTACCCATACTTGATTGGAGTCTATTAGAAATAGAACGGTTAACCTCCAAATCAGCATCAACAAAAACCGATGGTACACTACCCCTCCACACATTATTTGGATCAGAAGCTGATAACGATTGAAACAAATTCATAGAACTTACCAAATCCGCAGCCTGCTGCAATTGCTGTTGTTCATTCCCATCCAAATCTACCCACCCAGGAACCAGATTCACAGGTGGAATATTAGCAATATTCCCAACATCATTAGCCACTGAAGAACCCAACCCTAACCCCAGACCTAGATCAACACCTGAACCAGGAGCATCAGCACTAGGAAGTGGTACTGCAGAATGATGCTCACTTAATTCCTCAATAACACTCTCCGTGACCGGCAAGCCATGAGCTGAGAAACCACCACTCACCATAGGTTCATCAGTAAAAACTGGATGCATGTCCGGAGAATGGTCTGCATGTGAAGCCGGAGAAGGAGGAGGAGCAGCAGGGAACACAACTGGCCCAGTAAAAGGTTGTTCACCACGTCTAAACCTACTTCTTGGAAATATCCTACCACCAGGTGTAATACCCAGATCAAAATCCACTATTCTTTCTGCGAAATAATCAGCAGGAACCGTATGCCCCCTTTGATTCCCAAGCTTAACCCTAGAAGTTACATACCGTGTAGTATTAGGTAAAGCAGTAAGATCCAAATTAAACATCCCGTATTCATAATTTGTTTGATATACAGCAAATCCCCTATCAATAACCCTTTCTAACATCCCATTGACATTAGAAACAACAGCCAAATTACTTTCCCTACACCTCGAAACCTTGTGTCCAATCTTTCTACACTTAACACAATATTTAAAAACTTCCTCATACTTAAATTGTATCCAAATTAAAAAACCATCAGCAGTCATCAAAAAACAACCAGGCACCAATGGTTTATCAAGATGAGTACAAACTCTTATACGTAAATAGTCATGAGGGGGCACCATATCAAACTCTTCAACCTGAAATTGATCTGCCATGATCTGACCCAAAATATTAGCCGTATCCATCGTCAGATACTCAAATGGCAGACCACAAGCTCTCACCCAAAGAACAGCATACGGAAATCTGATTGTACGAGGAACACAACCTTCCCTCCAACGAGCTAACACCATCATAGCACCCTTAAAATTAATTACACTTTTATCCATAAGATCATGCATGTCTTGCATGTCACTACAATAGAAAACATACATATCACTCATTTGGAAAGCGGTTATATGACCCCGAGTAGACCAATGATCATGAATAAATTGATTAATTTCATAGGTATCAAATAACCTATAATCCAAAAGATACCCTAACAGACATTGAGACCAGAAATCCGTGGAAGAGGAAAAAAGTTCAGGACTAAGAGACAACACAGGACCAGCCCTAGGGAACCTCCAATGGGGGTCGTCTTCATCTGGTAAAGGTGAACCCTCTCGAGGATTTTGTCGAAAATACCATTGTTGTCCTTCAAAAGGAAAACCTTGCGCACCCTGATTCCTATACTCATCCCTATGAGTATCAACATAGTTTCTATCCTCCTCCACATATTCAGCCGCAGTAACTTGAGGATTCAAAGATGGTGTAACATAATTTGAAGCATGCATGTTATTAAAATCCTCCTGCATGTTAACAGGACCTTCATGCATGTTGATACCATCCATCTGACTACTAACAAACTCTGCCACCGAGGAACACCCTTGTTCAAAAACCCTATTTTCTTCCTGAGCAACATCATTAAGAACCCCATGATTAGCATTATCCTCACACATGGGGATATCCTTAAAAACTTCAGTCTCACCGTCTTTCTCCATAAAGTAAGCAGGATTAATGTTAATATTTGCAGAGGATGATGGTCCAGGAAAAAGCTCCTTTGAACCAGAAGACTTTTAAGGTTGCATGTTACAACTATCAGGAAATTTATTAGAGATCTTTTGTGGGAAAAGTCAGAAAAGAAGCTTCTCTTTCTTTAAAATGCAATTGGTATTAGCTGAACAGGAGAATGTTTGTTTGTTTAAAAGATTGATGATGTGCATGGGAGGGGTTGGAGTTTATAAAAGGGAATACGAAACCCTAAAGATTTATCAAATCTCAAGAAAACAAGCAACCTCACTTGATTGGCAGCTAAACACGGCTGCATGCACAAACAGAACAACTTCCAAAGCACAAAAGACAAACCCCAAAACCAAGAACAATGATTATGATTATGATTATGGAAAGCACCAAACACGGGTGCCGAAGAGTTTTTTTTAAAATAAAGAGATGTTTAGATGAAGAAAGATGAAGTAGATGATTGGCAGCTAAACACGGCTGCATGCACAAACAGAACAACTTCCAAAGCACAAAAGACAAACCCCAAAACCAAGAACAATGATTATGATTATGGAAAGCACCAAACACGGGTGCCGAAGAGTTTTTTTTAAAATAAAGAGATGTTTAGATGAAGAAAGATGAAGTAGATGATTGATATGGAAAGCTGAAAGATCAAAACAGAAAGTAAAAGCTCTCAGAAGAGAGAAGGAGCTCTCTAGATTTTTAGAGAGATAAGTGTGTTTCGATAATTGGATTGAGTTTAATTGGTTCAGTTTTAGTGGGTTAATTTTAGCTTCGATTTTAATCAAGTTCATTTAAGTTAGCCACTTTTTATCAATTTTCGCTACTTCGAGTCGAGTGCGGTTCGGTTCAAGATCAGAGAGAAAGTACTACATTAAAAAAAGAAATACACAACTCCCATTCACCCCAACCGCAACTTCAACCTACCACCACCACCTCTCCCATGGCCAAACACCACCCTCCGCCTTCCCCTCCGCCTTATGACCTCCATAGGCCATCGCCCTCCCTCCATGACCACCAACCACACCCTCCCCTTCCCTTACCACTGCGACACAACCCCCTCTTATCCGTGCACCTCTGCCTACGACCACCGCACCTACAAATGCCGTAGTCAACCCTCACCCACCCATGAACTCACCTAAACAAACCCAAAACCATAACTTAAACATAATTAATTAGAAAAAAATACGAAAAAAATATTAATTTGATTGATAATTCGTGATTTAATGCATCAAATACCTCTTACATGTATTTAAGCTTTGTGAACCAAGGTATCATGTGTGTTAGATATTGTTGTATTTTAGGGCTCGGAATCAAAATCTCTGATAAGTTAAATTGACACCATAACAATTGATCTAAGTACTCATGAATATGATCAAACATTCAAACTGCCATTTGATTGTTGCCAAACACCATCACATCAATGGAAATTTAGAAATTGGATGAAAACGTACAAGGTAATGAATTTTGCATAGAAATGGAAACTCTCAAAACATATTTTATTATGTAAATAAGAAGATGATTGTGCAGCAATGACAGAAGTTTTATCAAGTCTCGAATAGCAATTTATAATGTAATCTGCTACGGCCTACCGAAGCCAAGAATGAACCTACTGTCAACTAATTACCTTGCAGTTTATAGACTAATTCACTGGCTCTCAGAAACTAGTAATTTCTTCAACTCTTTCTTATTTACCTGAAATTAAGCCAGATGGTAAAGGAATCCTTAGTCTCAGGTAGAGTTAATGGTACTACTTTCTTAATTTTTTCCAATAAACAGATTCATAATTTACCTTTCCCATGGCATTTCGAGGTAAACTTTCCCAAATATATAGTTGTGTTGGCAACTGCAATAAAAAATGTGAAAGTAGTTGATAAGTTTATGCACAGAAACATAAGACACAATTGTATGTATGCAAAACAAGTCAGTTGTAGAGTTAATGGTTTGGTTGTGTATATAAACATCCCACACAAGACTCGGTATAAGTGATAGGCTTGCAGTTTTTTCACTCCCACAAGCCACAAAGGTCTAATACTCCTCTTTCCGAGTCATGTGTTTACCCTTTTTATTCTTAGAAAAAGGTATTTTAATTAAACGTAAGCAAATGATTGGTTTGTTTACGTTTGATCAAAATACCCCTTTGACTGACTTAATATGATATTTGTTACTCCTCTTCCTCTATGCCAATAAATAAGCCCAATTTGACCTTTTTCTCATCAGTAAGAAGACAAATAACACTTAAAACCATCAAAATGGAAGTAGTGAGTATTGGAGGCAGTTTCATAGCAACTATTAGGAATATTAATAATAGTTGGGCCTCAACCATAACCTTAAGGTTTTGGTTGAGATGGTTCATCTGTCATGGTATCAGAGCCAGTGTGACCGAAGGTCACGGGTTCGAATCCTGACAACCTCAAAACCCCTCAAAAAACCACGAAGTGGAAACCAGCACACGGTATGGGTGGGCCTGTGCAGACTAACCACTCTTCAAGCCCAATGGGCATTTGAGTGAGGGAGCGTATTAGAAATATTAATAATATTTGGGCCTCGTTGGGCCTCAACCTTAAGGTTTTGGTTGAGATGGTTCATCTATCAAGAACAATGTCTATAACAAAACAACATGGGCGTTTCAATGTTGGTAATATGAAAAAAAGGCAGCACTACAAAGAATGGTAAAAGCACAATGTGCTAGTATACCTTGTAAGGAGCAAGTTTCTCTTTTGCCCATGAGACAAGCTCTTCAAGAGTTATAGCGGGTTTTGACTCTGCTTGCCGTTTCTTCTTTGTCTCTTCCCGTGGCACAATTATTGCGCATACTGCTTCTCCATAGGTCTTATCAGGCAGGCCTAACACACAGCACTCGGAAACAGCAGGATGCTACAAAAGGAGCCAAAAATAATGTTATGATCAAATGTGTTGGTTCCCTTAAAAACTCATCACACTCCTTCATGATTTGAATATGAATGCTAGGTGGCTAGGATGAGCGTTGTAATGAATAAAGCATCTCTAAAATATTACTATCATGAGACCAACCCATATCTCCTGATTAACGGGACAGTTACTTTTAATTTAATGGGTTAATGGGTAGAGTTTATAGATATTATAATAATTCTAGACTGTCTTTCAAAAGGCTAATTGCTTTATAATAGGTTTGATACCTATTCGATCAGAGATTTACATATCCGAATGCACAGTGTATTCTTAAACATATTGGTGACGACTCACCTCCAAAAGAATTGCTTCAATCTCTAATGCAGAAAGCTTGTAACCACCAACCTTCATGATATCAGCACTTGTTCCTTTTTTGACAATGAGTTAAATGAATCACATACAAGCACATCAGAACAAGACAAGGGATGTCAATAATGGAGAGATAATGTGCCCAAAACACTTGTGTTTGATACAGCTTGACAAGATAATAGGTTTATATTAATTGAGGTATTCTCCAAAACATTTAAGAATTTTAACATGAGAGTCAGAAAATACAACAATTCAAATAAAAAGAATTTGAACAATGCATTCAATTAGACCAGCAATAAAGAATAAATTCACATTAAATTTCTACTGAGTGTCATCACCCCAGTGACTATAAAGAACATCAAAAATGAGGGGGATGGGTGTATGCGGCCACTCCCATCAATAAAGAGAGATCGTTCCAAGTGATCCATCATACCTACTACCCAACATAATAGTTCTAACCATTTTACTCAAAAGAACATTTTTTCTTTTACTTACACTCATATTAGTGTACGGGACCTAATTTGAATCTTTCATTTTGGTTTTTACTTTTCTTTTTCTTCCTTTGCTTTACTTCTGCAACATACTTGTTTCGTTCATCTTTATTTTACTTTAGTTCACTTTGTTAATTTACCTTTGACCGTATCGGTGGAATAACCCCAAACGGATTCAAATGATGATTCTTGTTAGGCGACTCCAAACTATGTTGGGACTACGGCTATGTTGTAGTTGTTGTTAGCTTTGGCTCTGTCGGAAATAGATGGACATGATGGTGAAACTAATGCAGAAAATGAACATTTGACATAATGTACGTAAGATTGAGATGCATACATTCGAATACTCGATGATCATATATTCAATCATGAAATCCCCTAACTACTAAAAGATTAAGTGAAACTGAAAATTCTCCCGTTTAAAACATGACAACCAAGAATTGGACCAAATTTTTGCAATCTATTCGATAGGTATGGTGAGGTACAAAAGTGCATCTTAAGTTAAAATATTTATAAACTTCAAAAGCTCGCAATCTGCAAAGATTAGATTTGCCTACAATCATTTTATGATAAAAGATTCATTTACTTATTATCACAAGTTTTGTCTAAAAACTAAGAGTATGAAATTATTACAAATTGATAAACTAATATCATTACTTTTGTGGTAAAAAAATATTTTCATTAAAATACACATTTCATGACATTACTCGATTATCTTTAATTTTGCAGTTTTAATTTTTTTGTTTCTCAACTAAAAAAAAGATTAATAAGTTGTCGATTTGAAATCTACAAGTATGCTAAAAAGTAAAACTCTATATATGGTGCATGCATTGCATAAGGTTTATAGTTATTTAGTAGAATAAACCGAGTTCATTCTATTTTGAGTCTTTTATTATATAAAACGTGTTGAGTATATTGGAATACATTAATAAGAAAATTTAAAGTTTCCAGTATATAAGAAAATACCCTTCACTTCCTCGAAAATCCCTTTAGATATTTTAAAATAGCACATATGGATAGAATATCACAATGAGGAGTAATTTTTTTGTATCAATTATTTTTGACACTTATTTTTTTTAAATAATGAGGTTATCCAAGCAACTATACGGAAACCATTAATTTTCCATTTTGGACCAAAACAGTCTGTTGGTGAGGTGTACACCATTCGTAACTTAACAATCGATAACATCGGCCTAGACAAGGCAACCCCTCATCTCTACCGTTTAAAGTTTGAGTACTCAATAAAAGCTTTTTGTGGATTAAGCTTTTGTTGAATACTCAAACTTTAAACGGCAGGCATGATGGGTTGCATTATCTAGGCCGATGATGTTATCTGCTGTTAAGTTGCGAATCATGTACACTCCACCAACGGACAGTTTTGTTCCGAAATGGAAAATTAATTGTTTACGGATAGTTGCTTGGATAAGCTCATTATGTAAAAAATAAGAAGTGTCAAAAATAATTGGTACAAAAAAATTACTCTATTATTTTGATATTCTACCCATATGTGTTATTTTAAATATCTAATTACATGAATTAATGTCTTGGAAAACTATGACAATCCCTAATAGTTTAGGCATATATACTGAAAACTTTAAATTATTTTTTTATTAATAAATAGTAATGTATTACAATATACTCAACACGGTTTATATAACAAAAGACTCAAAATAGAATAAAATAAACACAGTTTATTCCACTAAATAACTATAGATCTAAAAATATAAAGACTATTATGTTTATAATATAAAATAATCTATTAAAAGCTGAAACAAAAAATAAATTAGACATACTTCTAAATCAACAAATAATGACATCCAGTTTCTTCTTATATCTTTGTTGTTTTTCGTTCGAAGATGGATGATGATTGAAGAGGAAGTGAAGGGTATTTAAAGGGCTTTTCGAGCAGTTTATATGGAAAATACAAAAGATTTATCGAAGAATGAATTTTAATTCCCTGGTTGTCTTAATTGGTTGTTTTAATTAGGGCATTGTTTTTGTTTCTTTTTCTAATTGGTCCTTTTAATTAGTTGGCTCTGTTTGTTTCTCTTCAACTTCATTATATACGATAAAGTTTTTAATTTACAACCGCTGACATGGCACAAAGTATTAGTTGTGATTGACTTAGGAAAACCGATTTTTATGAGAGTAAAGGAGAGGGCTTGTGGAGTAGTTTTCTGAAAACTTGTTGCGCCAAGTCAGCAGAAATACAAGATTCTTTTATGTATATAATGATATCAAAGAAAAATTGCAACAAACATTTTTTTGAAAGCTAAAAGACCTCAAATAACCACCTAACCATACGAATGATGCTGACACTCTAAGTATAAACAACCAATATAAGCAAATGCGAAAACGATGGTAGTATCGAACAAGAATAAAACTTGGACTAAAGGTTAGATCATTAAGTTATAGAGTTAAGATAATAACACCAAATGGTTGGCTTCAAAGGATGTTTGGTCGTGAGTAATTGTAATTGTTATATACTACGTAATGCCAGACATATCTATCGGGTACTTATAAGTTGTACCCTAACAACAAAGTTTATAACACCACTATACCTAGATGTGCTTGTGTAGTACTAGAAGTTGCAGTTTCCTTGCGTAAACTAGCTAGCAGGAAAAAAACCTAAAAGATAAATTTACATGAAAATGTTCTTTTCTAATAAAAAGACCTTTCCAATGAAAGGCAGCTGAGCTGAAACAACACATTATGCCATATATTTTAAAATGACCATCTATAGAAAATTGGCTGTAGATCGAAGGAACTTACTTCCCAATATTATGAAGTAACCATCCCCATCCGTAGTTACAGCATCTCCCGTCTTGAAAAAACCATCGTCGGTAAATGAGCCTCTTGTCACCTACAAGTAATATTTATGAAAACCAGCACAAACATAAAGCAACCATTAATTGATCCAGATTGGCAAAAAGAGCTTTTACTATAAAATCTACATGAAAAGGAATAAAAATAGTGGGAAGGGGGGCGGAATTTCTAAACTAAATATCAGTTCTAGGTAGTTTTTGAATTAACCACATACCTCAGGCAATTTCCAATATTCTCTAAACAAAGAAGGGCTTTTCACACATAGCTCTCCAACGTCTGTTGAACTCCCACTATCATCTTCTGCGATGATCTTGACCTGTCAAATAAAAAATAATCTTTTGAGTAAAGAAGATAAATTGTCGAGGATAATTTCGACATCTGTAGGAGGTCCGAAAAATATCATATTTTCAATCAGAAACCAGTCGAGAGATTATTTGGAAATTAGAATGGTAGGAGTAATAAAGCAGAACATTAAGCTACTGCCCTACAGAGTGAGTCAGATGCATGCAGCCTTACAACTGTTTCATGCTAAAAGTTGTTGACCGATAATCAATATTGAAGTGAAAATTGCATTGATTGACTTCTACTTCACATCTCAAGAAGAACAGAAAATTCAGTGCCCCGTTCACTTAATTACATCATATTTCAAAGCCAAAGAATAGGGAGACCATATGAAACGAAGTTTAGGTGTGGGTACTTAGCATTATCGTAATAGACAACAAATTATTAGAATTATAGAAACGGTTTCATTATATTGGAATTGCATCACTAACGTCTACATAATATGTTTATATACTAATTACAATGTGAATAAACGACTAATCTAGAAATATATAGTTGCCATATTATATGGCCAAAAAATAGGAAACAAGATAATATCTAATATATTATACACTAATATACGTCTAAATATATACTAATAAGATATGGAGAATTTATTATTCTCCATATCTTATTAGTATATATTTATACATATATTTAGATATTATCTTGTTTCCTATTCTTTGGCCATATAATATAACAATTATATATTTCTAGATTAATCGTTTATTCACGTTGTAATTACTAATTAGTATATAAACCTATTAGGTAGACATTAATTATGCAATTCTAATATAATGAAAACCGTTCATATAATTCTAATAGAAATTACATATGTATTATAGTCTTGCAGGTGACCAGAAAGTATCTTGCTAACCTCTACTCCAGGAAGTGGTTTGCCAACAGTCCCACCTTTCCTTAAACCTTCCAGGGGATTTGAAAGTGCCATAACAAACTACACATAAATGACAAAAGTCAACAGAAATCATTGTGGTCAAGTATACATATACTAACCCTGAAATCACAGTACATAGTATACAGGATTTAAAGAGTACTTCAACAGCTAACCTCTGTCATGCCATAGCGTTCCAGAAGACGATGACCTGTAATAGCTTCCCACTGCTGCATGACAGGATAAGGGAGTGCAGAGGAACCACACATCTGGGAGACAGTAAAAGATTGTTTTATAATTAACTCCTCTGTTCGTTAAGAATAGCAAAGCTCAGATGTGTAAGTGTGTAACAAAAGTGATCAATGGTAACAGCTTGCGTGAAGAAGACAACGTTATAAATACTTCTTAGCTTAGCTTTAATAATGAAAGGAATAATGATCGCATATACCATGAGGCGCAGCTTGCTAGCAGCTGAGGCTGATATAGCTTGTATGTCTGGCTGCATTGCTTCATAACCCTGTATTAACCGAGTATACATTGTTGGAACCTACACAAGAAAACATTTGACATTGTCACAATCTTGGGTTTGAAAGATGCTCTGAAATTTGCTGAGGAACTGTTGTAAAATTAAGGATTGAGGATAACAAGATAAATATTGCAGCAACACCCTAACACCTGACATGCTAATGCCATGTAACACACGAGTTTGGCACACTCTAGTCTACACTTTCTCGAGATGTATGTTCATTAACATTCATGGCATTGGGAAGAAACATTTTATCTAATTAATCCAGATTTCCTCACGTGTGAAAGCCCAAGAAAATAGCAAAAGAGAACTGTAATCAAACAGAATCATTGATACTCTGTCAACTAACAAGATTTCAAGATCAAGAGACTTACTCCAGTAAACACAGTAACAGCACTATCAGCATGAGTCTCATCTGTCGGGTATGATTCACGCCATCTTTGCCAGATGCCACTGACACTAAATTTTGGCATAAACTCAACCTACAGTGTTGACATTTGTAAATTAGTTCTTAAAAGGTCATATTATGGCAAAACAATCATATCACTCAACTCACAGGCCTCAGCAAAATGAAGTTCCTAAATTCCTAAATATAGCATCAACAATACTTACAGTGGCACCCGCATAGAGAGGAGCTAGTAGAGCATTGAATAGACCATGGACATGTGAGGCAATGGTTAAGAATACACACGAGTTTGAAAAAAAGAAATCAAACTTATGATTTAATTAAGGAATACAAAAAGGATATGATGCAGTGGTAGACAATGCAAAAAATGGTCGGAACACGAGTATTCCCAAGCTTCTTTCAACATTTGAACCTACAAGAATGATGTTTGACATTCAGCAAGCAATAATTAACATTACTCAATGAAGGTACCACCTATAAATACATAAAACATCAAATAGCCTCCAGCCGAGTACCTGGGCTAAAACACTTTGGTGTGTGTGAATAACGCCTTTAGGTTTACCCGTTGTTCCACTGGTGTAAATAACTAGAGCTGCCTTCGCCCCTGTGATTTGGGTGTCAAAGAGCATTAATTACTGCAAGTATTGGAGCACAAAAAACGGGGATCTGGATACAAACTGACACCTTCTATATTCGTTGCAATTTCGAGCGCATTCAGACTTGATCCTCTACTTTCAGAATGACCATCAGCTGTTGTCTCTGTGTCTGGTGCAATACTCGGAACAGGAGGAATCAGTGAAAAATGGGCAGCAGTTTTAGTAGCAATAGTTTCCATAAGCTCCTGATGGTCTTCAGTACTCAATACCATGGACACATCCTAATACAAAAATATGAAAAGGTTTAGTTTATTGAAATATCAGCAAAATTATCAGAGACAATAACCATCACTATAAAAGCTAGAATCACCTTTTAGACGTAAAGCCATATAACTATGAATGTGAGTATGTGACATTCTAACTATAACGGGTTTCGGCTGAACTCACAAGCAGGGTATTAAATCAAGGCTGCAAAACCAAAACATAATCATTTTACAAAGGTTTTTAAGATCATGACTACCGTACTTTGAGGCAACATGTGCTTATTTTACAAGATTAGGCCGTAACAACAAACAACGCGACCGTGGAAAAAACCAATTTTACACTATGCATGCAAGGAGAAGGGAGAGCCTAATCACAAGCCTAAATGAAGTTCTAGTCTTAGAACTCCAGAACTAATTGACAACGGGAGGAGGAGTCACGTCACGGGATCTAAATTCCATATAGAACAAGTTTTCGTCACATCCAATAGCAAGACAACGTTCAGTTCATAAACCGAAGAAGATTCTATCTCACAACCAGTTATTCTATCTCACAAACAGTCATAAATGAAAGGACAAGCTCTTTTGTTTATAAAGTAATTAATCGTTTTCTTTTTGTCAATGTGGATTGTGGAAGACTCACAGGTGGAACCGTGGAACACATATCATAAAAGGCTATTAAACAATAAACATATCAAAATTTCACCGGACATAAGAATAGAAAGTATAGATAAGATTTGGGCTATGAATCAAGGGAAGTCATAAAATAGATTCTAGCATGAAAGCAACCAAATACTACAGGCATGATATGGTTTCTATGCAAAAGGCTTGGATGCTGGAGCTAGAGCATTTTAGTACTTTTGATATAACAAATACTAGAGGCATGATATGGCCGAAGGAATGATATAGTGACTAATAATAGTAAGGAAAATGATTAAAGCGCTAACCGAATCTTTCATGACATGCAGAAGTTCAGCCTCTGGGTAGCTCAGTGCAAGTGGAACAGCTACTCCTCCACTCAGCCATGTCCCAAGCACACTCACAACAAACTCAGCGGAAGGTTTAGCAACAATCCCTACTCGAATACCATCAGGAGATGAATAGGCCTTGCCGCCATCCCCAGACACTGAAGATTTGTCAACTTGTATTCCTCCAGGAGCCTGAATAATTTCAAGAGATTAATATATCAAAGACTCCCCAAATTGCTAGACAGAAGATAAAATTGATCAGCAAAACATATATGCACCAGTCCACCACTAAGCTTTCTATACAATTGCTTTGCAGTTTGCATAGAATCTATGAGATTCACAGATACATATATGTATCATCAGCTAATCTTACTGAAAGAACTGCATAAAGATGTCTAAGTCAAACAACTAGTTGGCATCTCTGCAAATTGTGTTTAACATAAACCTGATTTGTTTGGGCACAATTATGATCATCATAAACGAGATATATTGAAGCCCTCTTATTGCCGTCTGACGGGGGATGATTTATAATTAACACACTTGGTATCAGTTGAACCATGTTTAACTTACACTATGGGAAGCACTTGTACACAAAAGACTGGATATTTTCTCTGCGGACTGGATGAGTTGGCGGTAGCTGTAACTCTTTTTATCAGCTCTAACGGCGATACTATTACTAGCTGCAGACCCCTGCTTTGCTACTGCTTTCACCACTTCCATGAATGAACTTGACGTTGACGCTGTAGAAAATTATTAAGGCATTCCATTAGATGACACGACAAGATTCACAAAGAAAAGCAAGTCTATATATGAAGGAGAAAGTCATTTAGTAGAACAAAGCCAGCAAAAATGTACGCCACTGCAAAGAAGCGCTAACATTCATCAATTGCTAGTTAAGCAAATCCAAGGAAGAATAAGAAATCTTGCCATGATACATATGAAGCAAAGTAGTGATCATAGATATAACTCTTCTTGAAGCAACCTCATTATGACTTCAACCAAAATACTCCCTCGAGAATTAATATTTCTCATTTTATTAATCTGTACCTAGTTTGGTCTCTCGGTGAAACGGTCTCACATAACACTTGCCTGGAAGCAAACATATGTCGCGTGGTAAAACTGAACCCCAACCATGATTAACATATTAAGCTCTGTGAGAGTCAAAAGAGACTAGCCATCAATACACTACAACGATTTCAGTGTTCTTCCCTCTGTCCATTAACTACCCTGGAGAATGGCAATTATGGCTTACGGTTCATAATATGGGCAACTTCTTTTCCAGGAGAAGTGAAGTTTGATAGGCGCCATTCTTTGCGTCATTAAATACAAAGATAAACCTCAATTTGGTAGAATTGCTATCTTAATTAAGCTCATTTCATAATATGATTCAGTAACTAGTCTATACATCATATGGCTTACTGATCATATATCCCAAAGTGAATTTTCTCAAACAAAACCCTGTTGATTTGTAGGGAATTCCAATTCTAACATTAACTACCACCAGCATAAATCATATACTCACTCCGTCATGATCAATAGTTTACCTTTGTTATATTTTCCCTCACGAAATTAAGTAAATGTAAACTATTAACCGAGACAAAGCGAGAACTCACAAGCTAAGCTGAAACCTCAAACTATCAAGACACTCTATTCTAAAAACCAGACGATGAAGAATAAATTCCACGACGTGATAGAAAATCAGAATTAAAATTAAGCAGATGCAAAAACAAATGAAAATCGAAAGCAATAAAAAGAGTGAGACAATTCGTCGAACAACGTATGTGCAATAGAATATCAGAAATTGGTAAACTTACTGGAGAAAGGATGATGATAGAGAGAAGAGAAATAAAAAGAGAAAAGGGAGGAAGAATGATAAAAATGGTGGTGACATGGGCGGTGGTAATTGAGAAGAAGACGAGACTTTAATGGTGAAAAATGTAAGTAGATACTATTAAATGTTGCCATCAACTATTTGTAATTTGTAGCTAACTTCCTTACTTACTACCAAACTAACCTACGTCACATTCAATGCTATTTTCCTTCTACTACTCATTATTTATCACTATTTTTTAATAAAGCCCATCCCGCAGTATAGGCAGCACCAAAACGGACACGGACACGGACACGAACACGAACACGACACGGACGCGGAACACGGCTTACCATGTAATTTAGGACACGGGACACGGCATTTAAATATAATAAAATATATCTATTTATGGTTATAAATAACGTATAAATTTATTTTTATCATGGATTTGAAACTAAATCTAAACAAGTAAAAGTACAATTTGACATTTAATATAACTAATTTCATTTTCCACCCAAACTCATATTTTTAACCATGTGTCCAATGAGTGTCGGGTGTCCGAGTATCGAACACGGGACGACTAATTAAGAAAAGTGTCCGTATTACCTAGCCCGCATCCCACATGCACATAATAGTTGATTTTGAACCTTAACCATTGTGTTTGCACAAAGGGCTATTGACGTAGCTTTTGAGTTTTGACATTGTATATCTGTTTTGAGACGGGTTTCTGGCAACAAGACACGGGAGTATCCGAGTGCCCAAAAATAAAAATATATACGTTCAGACGACGAACGAGGAAGAGGGATGAAGTATCAAAATTTTACTCTAAAAAATCACCCAACACAACACAACACAAAGCAAGCTCGATAGTCGTTTGGTGCCAACCTTTTGAGTTTTATCAAAACTGCATAGCTAGATTCAATACTCATATTTGCCCACTGTACTACAAATTTACAATTGATCCAAGTGGTGCATAATTTGGGATACAATAGTTCACAGTAGAACAAGTGTGCAGAAGCTATGAACAGGAGGGACTAGAAATCGAATCAGTGGGAATCAAACCAGTTTTACGTCCCTAAAAAACCATTTCCTCCAAAAATGGCTTACAAAATTAGATACAAAGTACAATAGAATCAATAGCTCACTTAAATACATGAGAATTAGATAAACTGACATCCTATATATGCAAGTTACTTGAGCATCTCCTGATTTTCTGGAGGAGTTTTTTGCAGCTCTGCATCTGCTGTCAGATTTCCCTTTTTTTGAGCCAAGATTCCTTTCCACCCTGCCATTTTTAACTTGTTTATTATATTTCATCTACTTATTATTTGAAGAATAAGAAACAGAATATAAATGCATTGCAGAACATTGACAGATGAGAATAAGAATAAGACAGGGGTACCGAGAGAAGGATCGAGCCCTCGAACTTTGAGTTCTCGGTATTCTTGGCAAAGGGAGCAGCATGCACAAAAGATGTGAGAGACCTTGTCACCATACGGAGCTTCCACTAAGTCATACTTCTTTCTAAGCTTTTCCCGGTATTTTGATCCCATCATCCATTGGCAGCAAATTGCAGGCATCAACATTAGGTAAAAGAAACTTCCCCATGGAGAAGCTGCAATTAGGTCGGAAATCAAAGATTCATGTAGCATTAGTACATTACAGAAACTTTTATAAGACCTTTATCGGTCTCATTTCACGTATATTCCTTAATTCCTAATAGCCGTAATAGGGTAATGCCTGACTAATAGCAACACCTGGTTGTGTGCAAAAAACGGTCTCACACAAGACGGACTGTTACTCTGTATTACTTGGTAGAAGGGATTCAAGGGAACTACTCAGATTATAGCATTACCTAACTCTCCTTCGTCCAATACTTCAGCAATCTGCCCGAATGCTATACAAGGTAAAAATGCTGTCACCACCGCTGTAGAAAAGCACAAAACTGTTACTATAAAGGAGTGTTCATACATTACCTCAATGCCTCAAGGGTTTTGACTTTTTGCAAATAGTTGCCTGAGGGATGGGGATGGACACAACCTTACCCTTGTTAACATGTACGGACTAGTTTTGAATATAACGTGATGAAAATTGTAAATAGCAATGAATAATTGATGCTCTCTCTATCCCACTACATTGTCTCCATTTGACTTTTATTAGTCAACTAAAGTCAATTTAACCCATTTTCTCTCAATATACAGTATATGCCTCTACCCACTTATTAAAAATGATACTTTGAAGATGGGTTTTTTTATATAAAATATATCAAACAAGAAAAAACTTTTCATTACACTTTCACATATATATGGAAATGCTGTGTGAAAACTTAAAAGTAACATCAGTTGATGAATAGTTTAAATGGGGCATAATACCATTTGTCCGGTCTTCATGACATTTGAACAGTCCCGTGTTCCAAGGATTTCCTATAACAGCCTTTGCATCTGCCTTGGACTTCTTTTCTCTCTTCACCTTGGCCTCTCTTTCAGTCTTTGCATCTGCCTTTGATTTCGGAGGCTCAGACTCAGGTTCGATAACTGGTTGGATTTCTCCGTCCTCATTACTCATCTAATCTACAAATCTGCAATAGCGGAAAGGCATATTTTTCCAGCTATTACATATTATAATGCATTCCTGGCTATTTTTAGGCAGTTCTAAACAGCAGCTACCAACTACATTGATAAAATGAGTCTTAAGACTAAGATGCTCATCTTATCGCCACAACCTAGACTCTGCTGCAAGTGTTCAGTGTTGAACACTGCTATTTTGTGGAAAAAGGTTCAACATTACCGGCCTAAAATGGTGTGTCAAAGTGTCTTACTCACGACACGTGGCCAAGCGAACTGTCCAGGTAACACGAGCCACATCAATTACAAAACAGACAGCAATTAGGAGATAACCATTCACCAAATTCTGCGGTCACCTGACACCTGGAGTAACAATAAGTCAAGAAAAGACAGTCTCAGCAATAGAAGAAGCTCTTACCGATGAATGTTGATGCTACAACACCAAAGCCAGACCTTGTCACAATATGTTATCTTCAGCCAATTCTAGGAACAGACGTGCTTCTAAGCTGACTATTGAAACTCGCCCTTTTATATCACAGCAAAGAAGAACAGCTGACCACCACAATAGGGAATGAGGGAAAAATCTACCAACAACCTAGTTACATGCAGGGCACCTCTTGACAGGCTGGCAGTTTATAGGATTAATGATCAATTTTCAATAATTTAATTGATCTTTAATAATACATCCAAGGTTTAGTAGTGGGGGATGAGGGAATACAACAAAATGTTGCCAGACTATCATCTTTACTAAAATAGGGTGGTTACTGATCCAAAGTATTGGAAGCGCAGTACTATCTTGAAATCAAACAATAAATTGATAGTGACAAATTACAACAATGATCAGCAACATAAACATAATTTATACTCTGACTAGAGGAGGCTTATTCGCCTTACTCTAAACTGTCAGTTATCTCAGAAGAAGTGCGTAGGCATGAACACAAAACTTCCTTTGCAAAACATAACAGGATAAAAGGAAATTAAATTTTCAATAAGCCACAACAATGTTGAAAAGTATTCCCTCCATCCCATTTATACTGTTACCATTTAACTTTGATGGTCAAACAATGTCGACTTGACCAATATTTTCACAGTATAAAATTTATGCAAATTTTTAAAAATGATAATATGAAAATAGTTGTTTTGGTAAATTAAACATAAAAATTCTCGTTGTACTTTTACAATCTAAATATATTTGGAAAAATAATGATCATCGTTTACATCGGCTGAACAAAACAAACGTGGACCATAAATTTGGAATAGAGGTAGTACAATAAAAACCCACACAAAAAATGATAAATCAACACGATGAAAAATGTTGAAAATAGCAGCATTATTACTGAAAAGGATCAACTTTTTGTAGGAAAAGTTACTGAAGTTTTAATTCTACAATACCCGACTTGACACTAGACTTGATATCCAAGTAAAGTCCACTTTCACATGAGCCCAGTCATCTCCTGATTTCAGTGAAATTTACTTTCTGAACAACCACGAACACTTTTTCTAGTAAATTCACTGATTTCGGACGTCCAGTAATGGCAAGTGGCGCTACTGACGTTGTAGCCGACTCCACCAGTAAGAGAGTGAACTTCTTTCAGAGGGAGGCGGTGTGAGGAGTTCAAGCATTCTTTCCTTCTCTTTTGGTGTGAGACGAACACCTCTAACAAGGTTTAGAGCCATGATGTGGACATTAGTTCTTTGCCTGTGCTTCTGGTAAGCCCAAGCTCCGACAGAAACACCTGCAACAAGAAGCTTTTCCAATTCCAAATATAATTAGTTAAACCAAACAAACAATTGACCTTTTCTTGAATTAGGGAAAGTCCGAATTATATGTTTCAGGGCTTGAAACTAACTGGAGAAAGCCAAAGAGCTGCCGTCTGCATATCGAATTTTGGGGTGTAAAGCACTGTCTCCCCAAAGTCTTCTTCAAGCTTTTTGAAGATCTCTTTGTCACTCTTTCCCGATTGAATTTCATCACGAATCAGCTGTACCATAAATGATTTTTCATTAGGAGCAGAAAACACTAACATTAATAGAATAATAGTTACCCCCTATCCAGGCCAATCATGTAAAGTACAAATGTACCAAATTTAGCAAGAGCTACATCGATCATGTTCTGAAATACACGATTCAAACTTATACTTGCTTGGGATGTGAGTAATTATTAAGGGAGTAATAGAGTTTAAATGAACTAAAAAATGAAGGGAAGGGATGGGGATTGGAGATAGAAATGGGGAAAGATAGTGTAAAAGTCCCTCGATTAAGGGAGTAATTGTTACCCACCTCCCACCTCAAGTAATATATTATGGAGGTAATAATTACTCCCCCACCCCCTCTTTCCACCCTCCACAACCACCACAAACCACCAATCTCCTCCCATTTCTTATTTTAGCTCGCATTACTCCCTTAATAATTACACCCATCCCAAGCAACCCCTATATGTAAGACTTGCGGAAAATATTATGGGATCCCGTAATTGACCTTTCTAAGTAGGATGGCAATGTCAGCTTGTGAATCTTCAATGGACTGACTCCCACATTCAGTACAACGAACATTATGACTAATGTTTCTCGCCCTTGCATCAATGATTTGCTGCTTCTTCACTGCATCGTCATCCTTCTCCATGGCCCAGAGATTTTAACAACCCTAAACAACATAAACCAACAACAATTCATCAAACAGCAAAATCCAATCACATCAGCATCGCCATAACAATTGCCAAGTCCCAGAGCAATCTCGCTAGTCAAATATCTGTCAGAGTATCATTGAAACGGAATGTACATACTGGAAAAGGTTCATTCATGAACTAGGTTACCAAATTACTTAATTCAGAGTACTGTTTTTGTGACAAGTAGTCACATTTTGGACCAAAAAGCCAGAAGGTACCAAAATTATTTATATTTTCACCCAATTCCTAGTAAGAAGTATTCTGCAAATCCCAACCCATTCCTCAACCCGAATCAAATACAACCATGTAACACTAACTATAACACTTCCACGAAAAAGATAGATGAAATGTGAGACCGAATCACAACAAGCACAACCAGGCATAAGCATTCTCAAACCATTTCGACAATACCTATCAAGAAATGGTGATGTAAAGCAGCATATACCAATTCAGAATTAACCTATTCTGAAACCCATTACAAGTACACCAAATTTAGTCCCTCAAAACTTATGGGTAATTTTGAGTAATACTAGTCTCTTAGACATTTCATCGAACACCTTGTGGGCAAAAACTAAATTTACGATCATGAAAGCAATAGAATTATATTATCTAAGAGATATATAATGAGTTTTATAAACACAATAAAAACAACAACCAAAAAAATCAAAATATAAACAAAATTAAGGTAGGTAACAGGATAAATTACCCGCGAAAAGATTCGGACTTTGGGCGGATGTGAGGACCTGCGTTCGTAACTTGCGACAATTGACAGTTTAAATAAGTGTCTAAAATTTGACTAAATAAATTCTTTTAAAAATAATATGCTTTCGTTGAGAGTCGAACTCAAGAGTTCCGCTTACTAAACGGGTGCTCTAACCAACTGAGCTACGAGAGCTGATGCTTTCAATATTTGATATATATTTCTTATAGATGACGACGAATTTTCGGTCAATCAATATAGATGATGCCGGGTAGATGGATATGGACTAATATGAGGTAAAGAAAGGGATATAAAATAAGGTTGAAGGGAGTTGGGTGTATATTGGTCATGAAAATACAGAATAGGAGGGATATTTTAAAAAGAAGTTGGAATATTTGGAGCAATATTTGTGTAAGAGAAATTAAGGTAGTAATTTTAACAAAAATTTTAGAGGCAATAATTTTAAATAAAAGTATTTTAAAAGAACGTCAAAATTATGGATGTTTTAGTTATAGGAAAATACCGAGGTCCTTCAAAATTAAAACTACACAACAATAATTGATGTACTCAAAATAATATACAAGGATAATTTGGGTCTTATTTTGTGGTTTACTCAAATAATGACTATTGTTGTTTTAGTGCAAAAGAGGGGTTGGACCCGATACAAAAAAAATTTAACTGGAAGCTAAACCGGGAATAGCAACACCAAGTAAATTTTTACGAAGAATGGTACGGATGCCTTGTGGTGGCGTATCAAAAAAAAGTCGTGGAAGACCCGACCATGACTCATTGATTTGCTAACCAATCAGACGCCTTGTTTCCCTCTCGGAATACATGCTCCACCTTCACTGTCTAATGGTCTAGATTAATAAGATCCATACAACGTTGTACCAAAGGTCTAAGACTGTTGCTTAGTAACTGGTTCTGTTGGAGAAAGTTAACACAAGATAAATTATTCATATGAACAAAAAGCTTTCAAATGCCAAGTTGAAGAGCTCGTTTTAATCAGATCACTAGGACTCATTTCGGCTCTCATAAAAGTAGGGTTGAGCAAAAAAAATCCGAATATATGGATACAGTTTAAATTGGATATCCGATCCCTTTTTTTTCCGAATAAACTGGATCGGATGTGGATTGTGATGTTCTTAAAACCAGATATCCGAATTTTAATAAATAAATAATAAAATAATTGGTCATTATCTTATTCTTAATAAGATAAATAATTATAACACAAAACCATCCATTACTACTCACTTACACGGCACCCATAATAAAATGGGTTCCATTTTATGTTTCACATTTTGTAATTTGTAATTTGTAATGTGTCACAATTGTGACAAATCGCATGTTATTATGACGATTAATAATTATAAAATATGTATTTAAACAATTTAAATAATATTTCTTATCACATAAATAATAGTTAACTTTTAAGTACCAATTACCAATTTAGTATGTAAAACGTGTCATTTCATATCCGTCAATCGTGATTCACAACTCAATTATAATCACTATTAATCGATAACCCTTACCGATAAAAATACGATAACATTTATTGAATATAATAAAATAATTACTTATTTTTATCGAAATCGAATCTCATATAATCATATTATCATGAGACACGAACCTCTCATTAATCTTGTTCATATTAAGGTATTAATCAATTCGTATCCTATACAAATTATTAATCTCAATGATTCGGGTAACATCCTTTAGGTGTGACCTTAAGGGATCAACTTATCACCACCATCATATGATGATAATGTCAAACTATTTAAAGACAATCGTTACCGGTAAATGACGATCAATCGACTTTATAGATTATCATCTCTTTCGTATTCAGTATATAAATATACGTGAGATTTTATGATTTTATAATAATTAATAAAATCATGTGATCGCACTATTGTCAAGAACACATATCCCAACATGTAGTAGATTAATAATTTTATTAATTGCTCTTTTTGCCGTTTTATTTAGTTTAATTAAATAGTGCCTATTTGCAGATAATTGTTTTCCAGATTTTAATTAAGTCATATGTATTTTGGAATTGAATAATTGTACAGTAAAGAATGAAAACTTGAGAGATAGAAAGTATTGTCTATCTATAAATATAATAAAAAGACAAGCTAAAGCATCACATTCCACCATTCAACTATTTCGTAGTAAATTATCAAGCCACCTCATCATTTCTTATTTTGAAAAGAAAAAGGGAAACAAAAATGATGTTTTAAACATTAAATGCAAATAAATAGCTTAATAAACATTAAACCTTAGCTTATTTATTCTTAAAATAAATTAAAAACAATAGTGAAAAAATTAAAGTACATACTAATTTAAATTTCGATGTTTATCGTTGGAATAAGATAAAGGCAAATAAAAATTCCATCATTCTAATTTTACGTAGTTAATGTGAACTAATGAGTTTTTTGTAAACGTTAGATGCAAATTAATAATAGCAAAATAAACATTCAACTTTGGCATTTTAATTCTATAAAATCTAACTAAAAGGGTCTCTAAAATAATAGGACATGACAAACTTTAATGTGACGTGGCATATTTAAGTGTGACATGACATATTTTAATGTGATGTAGAATATAAATTTATTGTTACATGTCATTAATTTAATTAATTTATCTATAAATTAATCTAATTCACTTATCTATAATATTAGAGGATGTTATCATTATTCTTAAATAAATTTTGTATATTAAATATATTGTTGTCCAAAATTTATGTAACCCTTCAAAATTCCAAAATTTATAATTAATATTGACATTTTGATTGAAATTTTGGCAATAAAAATTTCATAATTTATGATTAAACTTGAACTTTTAATTGAAATTTTGAAATAAAACATATTACTAATTAATTAATTATCTTTTCATATTACTCAACACCCACCATTTTTATTAACATTTTGTCATATTTAATTCATTTTCTTAGTTAAACATGGTAATAAATTAATTAAAACTCTTCATAATACTTAACACCTATCAAATTAAGTAAAAGTCCTTCCCATTTAATTAATTTTTAATCAATTTTAGTAATATAATATTTTAATAGATTGAATAAAAACTATTTATATTACTTAACATCCATAATTTTCGTTAACATTTTTTGCTATTTAATTCACCTCTTGAGTTGTTCAACAATTAATTATCTTAATTATTTTATAATACCACAAAATAAATTAAAATAAAAAATGGTTGTGAATGCAAATAACGCATAGCATCACTTGGGCAATCTGAAGAGGAAAAAAAATACGAAAGGCACAAATTTGAGGTAAAATTAAAGGTAAAAAAGTAAGATAAAAAAATTATAAGTTATTAATGTATTGTTTTATTAAAAGATATGCTCGAATAAAAGAGCGCATATTTTAAGTTAATGACTTGCAAAGTTTCCGGTGCAAATTTTGGATCACTGTTTTGTTAATATATATTTGTTGTTGTAATTAAAAAAAAAATATTTGTTTCATAATTCAAACTATTTATATTTTTTTTTGAAAAAACTACGTAATTGTCGTGTACTATTGATTTTAATTTGTGCAAAAATTTGTGATACGTTTATATTCAAACATTTGGGTTTAATTTTATGAATAAAAATAGACGTCTAACTTTTAAGAAAACGTAGAACTAGCTATCCCGTGCATTGCACGGGTCACGAAACTAGTTCTATAATTAAATCTTCATAGAGGATGGGGGCACAAAAACAGGAATGAAAAAAATCACTTTTGACTTCCTCACTTTCAACCACAGAGCTACTTTAATAAATAGGATATAGATTAATTACGTGAGATAAAACACACACAAGACATTTTTCACTTAAAAACATACTACTATGATGTTCCCCTTTCCGTTTTGGTCTAATAACATTGGTGTTCCCTCTTTTCTCTTTTCGACAACTTTGTGTGGTCCAAAATCAATTTCATGTGGGGTCATGTGTATTGTGTGATCCAAATTAATTCCCTTATTTCTTGTGTTAAAATCAAAAGGGAACAACACAAGAAATCGGAAAGAGTATTTGCTTATTCTTCCAACATGATATCGAGCAGGCTGATCCTGTGAAACAATTTTTTTCGATTTTAATTTTCATTTCTGTCTTTATCGGATCCTATGACTAACGATAAAGATATTTCGTCCTCTCACACTCCCAATCCGATCTATGTCATCTCCTCTCATGATGGTACGAGGTCGAAAATAATAATGTCATTCTCCTTGGACCAAATTACGAGGAATGGACCAAATAACTAATGTCATTCTCCTTACACTCATTGGTAACCGCTTTTTAAATTATAATGTATATGATTCATTAAATAAATCCGTGACCTTATACAAGAATTTGTAAAACAAATTATTTGTTAACCGCTTTTTAACTCGCATAACTAATAGTCTTCTAGTAAATGAATTTGTTTTACAAAATATTAATGTAGTATAAAACAATTACAAATGAAATTAACTATATTTTCTACAATGATACTTAATATTCTAGTTGTAAAAAAGAACATTTATACTTATAAAATGACTTTAAGTAAATGAGTATGTTTATTCTATTGTGAAACAGTAAAAAATATGCTTATTCTATTGTATGATTATGCTTATTCCTATTCACAAATTTTCATTTGTGACGGACATATCCGTCGCAAATCTTGCGATGGGTCAAATATTACTCACTCGGATATGAAAAGACAAGGTATTTGAGATTTTCAAGATTTTATCTTATATACCCAAGTGAAGAACTTGACCTGTTACAAGTTTATATCCGTCGCAAGAGATACTTACAGATTCCTATTATGAAACAACTCATATATAAGACAGTGAGAGCTAAAAGGTGTGAAGCTTCCAAATTAATAGATTCAATATATAATAACATCAATAAAGCGATAAACCAACCGTAATCTACTGTCAAAAAAAAAAACATCAATAAAGCGTTAATTAATTCATTTGCACAATACAATTGAGAATAATGTCACACAATTTTTGTGGTAATATAATAAATCACACCGTTATTTAACATAATAATTTTGACATGTAAAACATGAAAGCTCATACTTACAAACAAAAATAACTTTGCACCAAAGACCAAACAAAAAGAGGATGAATCCTCTCGTATAATCACAGAATTAATAAAAGAAAAAGTAAAAGGTTGAAATGTGTATAATAATTGAGAAAATCAAGCCTAAATAGCCAAAAGGACCATAAAACCAGCACCAAGAAGCAAAGCAGCGTTAGCAGCCAAGAAGAGTCTTATGCTAGATTGAACCTTTGGATTCATAAAGTCTTGTGCCAAAAGGTCAACACGTGCCATGTATATCAATATTCTTGCTGCTACTGCATCCAACAAGCCTTGTACGATCAAGGCTGTTGGGCTGTTTTCATTGTATACATTGGTTATTCCAATTCCGATTGCGATTCCCACCGGTGTCGTTAGCGAGAAAAACATTGTCATACACGCGGTTGACGCTGACTTGAATGACGCCTGTCCGCCAAGTCTCATCCCTCAAAGATTTGATGAAAACAACGGGCGGACATGAGGGGTTTTATTGTATCTACACTTTGTGGTGTTCCCAAAGATATCTCAATAATCACTGAACGGACCACTAATCCCATCTCCAACACCTATTTTTGTTCACATATAACCAACATTTTACAACCTTGTTAATCACACTAATTAAACGTCAATTCATTAATTATAATCACATTTTATATGATTAACTACTTATCTCATATATTCACATAAGATATCCTCAAGGCTATTGTATGACAAAAACTAAGCACAAATTATCATTTTTGAGCGGCATATCAGTCGCAAGCTTACAATGGGTATTATCCAGATAAGACAAAAGCAAGCTCGGAGACTTGCTTGAGCGGCATAATGCTTGCATGTACATCAAGTATTCGTTCTCCTATAAGAGAGAATGGACTGATGTATTATATTCTTCTATAAAAATTCTAAAATAAAGTAAATTACTTTAATAAATCTAAAATAAAGTAAATTAGTTTAATAAATTCTAATTCCACCTACTGAAAATGGGAGAGGCGAAAATAGTCGTAAAAAGAAATATAATATAATATAGTAACATAATATAATACTCTATAACATAATAATTTTTAAACAATCTGAAATTATAACACCAAAACCAAAAACGTTAATTACTCCTCATAGTGCTCGAATTATTTTGATAGTTTTACAGAGAGCCAATTTTTTATTATTTTGGAATTTTTATATTTACGAGACACTGAGCTTGGGGTGACTAATAGGGAATATGTAGTTTTTTTATATACCTCGTATTATATTATATTATATTATATTATATTATTATATTGTTCCCGCTAGGCTCATCTGATTGATCGCAAGTGCAATCACCTGCGACCAGCGTAGGGAGAAGCACCAGAGAGATGAGAAGTAGATGTTTTAGTGTTTTTTGTGACATTGTTTGGGACATCCTTAATAAGGTAGGTATGTAGTAGAAGAATAGTGAGAGATGATAACGAGTAGAGCATTTATTTTATTTGATGGGGTTATTATGGGGTGAGCAATGAGCATTCAGCACATATATATTAATATTAATATATAAGTTAAAACCTTTTAAATTTACAAAAAGTAAGATTGTGATTTTAATGATTTGCACATCAAGTATGTCATCATTATATATATAAAAGACGAATGTTAAAAAGCTGATGTGGCAGCATAATATTTCAGCATTTTATAATAGAGCCCTCTCATTCAATCTTAGAATGATACATCCAAATAGACCAATAAAAATAAGCCAACTAATTTATTATGTAATAATATAATAAATAATGGGGAATGTCTATGGAGCAATTAATACTACAGTAATATAATAAATTCATCTCGGTATAATAATATAATAATATAATAAGTAATTGGGAATGCCTACGGAGCAATTAATACTACAGTAATATAATAAATTCATCTCGGTATAATTGATACAATGTATGCACCTTTCAAAATTAATGGGGAATGTCTACGGAACAATTAATACTACAGTAATATAATAAATTCATTTCGGTATAATTGATACAATGTATACACCTTTCAAAATTAATACAATATTAGTATAATTAATACAATGTGTACGCACCTTTCAAAATTAACAGCCTAAAGTCAGTCTAAAATCTCAGACTCAAAAACCAAAGCACCCTTTTGTTTTGGTATTGGATACGCCAATTACCACCATTCGTAACTTAATACAATATTAGGAATTGGATACGCCAATTACGCACCTTTCGAAAATTAATACAATTACGCACCTTTCAAAATTACGCAATGAACATTGTATTACTCTTTTGGTTTCTCTATGTTGCTCCAAAAGTGCAACGGCCAACCTTCTCTTTTCTTCTCCTCCTTTGTTTTCTACAATATATAAATAGTGAAATCAGCTATTCCAACGTAATTTTTCCAATTCTAAAATTTTAAGTATCTACATAATACAATTTCTCATCTAAAAAATCACAAAATTGAATTACCATTATGGCTATTACACCGTTACTTACTATTAACCAACTAAATTTCGGAATTAGGCTTACACAAATGAATGCAAGGGTAGTTCACAAATGGACTAGACCGGAATTCAAAGATAAGAAGAAGACCGATGCTATTGAACTTCTATTAGTTGATTCAGAGGTATTGAATTCGACTAATCTGTCAACACACTTTGTAAAATATTATAACTTCATTGTCTTTTTATGAAAATTATATCACAAAAAATAGTTTGTTTTTATGAAAATACAAAAAAAAAAATTAATCAAAAAAATAAATTAGCATAAATTAGATAAAAAAACTTTAAATATTTTACGAAAAAAAAAGAAAACATTATTTCTATTATAAAGTACATACAAGTAGTTTTTAACTTTTTACAATTTTAGTAAAACATTTCAATTGCAAAATATTTTGTAGGTAGTTGTGTTTAAATTTAAAGTTGGAATAAAATATTTTCATGACAAAAAATATAAAAATATAATAAAAGGATAAAAAAATATCTAAATATTTTAATTTTTCAACATATCAAAATTTTACACATACGATTTTTAATTGTTTTTTTAAAATCATATCGATTTACTACATAATTTATGTATATAAAAACATGGTTTTAGTATGCACTTCTTATTATTTTTATTATCTAATTCATGCTAAAAAAATTAAAATTAATTTTTAAAATTTTTATTTTCAACCATTTTTTACTTTTTTGGATATGATACTACATTGAATTTCTCATAAGATTTTGATAAAGGAGTTTAATTCACTTATTACGTAATTTATGGGTCCAAATTATTTTAATTGAAAGTTGTGGGGTTAATTTCATAATTGCACAAAATTATGCGGTCAATCACCACTTCCCCGGTTCTATGAGTACTTCACACATAATTGACAACATTTTTATAAAACCTGCTCTCTTAATAACACATAATATACCATGTAGGGCAGAGTATGGATCGGATATCCGATCCGAAACCCTACTTCGGATCGGATATCCGATCCGAAAATCCAAATTTTTAGTATCCGTGATCTGATCCGAAATGATCGGATATCCGAAATTTAGTATCCGAAAATATCCGAAAATTTTGGATCAGTTATCCGATATCCGATATCCGCTCTGTGTATTTTATATATTGTCAAACTATAATAAAAAAGAAAACTAGCGTAATACTAATTTCATTCGGTATATATTACAAAACATAAACCCGCTACGTATCAAGGAAAATTAGCGTAATATTGTGGATATCGGATATCGGATAACTGAAATTAGCTAGTACTTAAAATTGTGGGTAGGTTTATTTACGATTTTGTGAAATTAGCTAGCACTATTTATGGATCAAATCTCGAATACGGATCGGATATTAACGGATATCGGGTATCCGATCCGATATTTTATATATGATCCAATAACTTTCGGATATCGGATATCCAAATTTTTAAACCTGATATCCGTATTTGATCCGATATCCAAATATTTCGGATACGGGTATCCAAACCGAACCACTTTTCGGATCAGATATCCATTATTTCGGATCAGATACGGATCGGATATCGGATAATTCGGATAATCGGATTTTTTACTCAGCCCTAATACCATGTACCATCTTATAACTTTTTCCTATCACTTATTTTCAACAAATTTTCTAAATATACTTTTTTATCTACTTATCTTAAGGCCTTTACATATACATAAAATATGTGATTAAATTATCTAACGACGGTAATTGATCACATACTTTACAAAATTAAAATTAACAGTCCCGTGAATTTTCACGGGTGTTACGCTAGTTATATATAATAGAAGAAGAGTAGTAGGATTAGTGTGAGAGTTTTTAGTTTGGTTAGGATTGTTTGGCGTTAGGTTAATATTGTTTGGCATAATATTAGGTCAAACTCTAATTTGGTTAGGATTGTTACTTGTTAGGCGTAATATTATTTGGTTAGGGTTGTTAGCGTAATAATAGGTTATTATTGTTAGGTAGCATATATTTTGCTATTTGTATAGTTCCGAGACTTTGTTTAGAAAGTTTGATATTGTTATCTAAATTTTAGGAGTTGCTAGGTGTATATATTGTATATCTTACTAGTTTAGAACCCGTTTTTACAATTTTATATTATCATTGTAGTAATAAGAGTATATAATATTTCATGTAAATGGCTACCTTAGATTAAAATTAAAATGTTGCTTATCAATAAAGCGTTGATTAATTCATTTGCACAATACAATTGAGAATAATGTCACACAATTTTTGTGGTAATATAATAAATCACACCGTTAATTTACATAATAATTTTGAGATGTAAAATATGAAAGCTCATACTTACAAACAAAAATAAATTTGCACCAAAGACCAAACAAAAAGAGGATGAATCCTCTCGTATAATCACATAATTAATAAAAGAAAAAGTAAAAGGTTGAAATGTGTATAATAATTGAGAAAATCAAGCCCAAATAGCCAAAAGGGCCATAAAACCAGCACCAAGAAGCAAAGCAGCGTTAGCAGCCAAGAACAGGGGCGGAGCCACTAAGGTGGCTATATTGGCTATAGCCCAATACAATTTTCTGATAAATAATTTTAAGTTTATAGGTAAACAATGTGGGCTTTGCAGCATAGTTGGTTAAATGACTATATTTAAGAGTTTTCAACTATTAAAGGTCTCATGTTCAAGACTTACTCCAAGCAAGTTTTATAATTTTTTTATATATTAAATGTCTCATATTTCATGTTAAATGAACTTAATTTTTTTATATATTAAATGTCTCATATTTCATGTTAAATGAACTTTATTTTTTATTTTTTATTTCGTAAAAAGTATAAGTATTGTTTATTTTATCGAGCATATAAAATTCAATGAATTTTAGACTTGTAGATTGTCAAAAATATTTCAAAAAATTGAAATAATTTGCAGGCTAATTTGATTATTTGAATAAATATTCCATACTACTTAATCGATGCTAAAAATGTTAAAAGATTTCATTCCGGTTTTAAATAACCTAAGAATGGCGGGTTTTGGGTTTGGCCAACGCGAAAGTATTACTTCATGTTAATATAACTATTTTAATCCGACACCTTTTTAAGCTCACTATGATTCTCACTTTTTAAGTTACAAATATGAGTACAACTGAAAAAATAATTAGCCCTACATAAAATAAATTCCTGGCTCCGCCCCTGGCCAAGAAGAGTCTTGTGTTAGATTGAACCTTTGGATTCATAAAGTCTTGTGCCAAAAGGTCAACACGTGTCATGTATATCAATATTCCTGCTGCTACTGCATCCAACAAGCCTTGTACGATCAAGGCTGTTGGGCTTTTTCATTGTATACATTGGTTATTCCAATTCCGATTGCGATTCCCACCGGAGTCGTAAGTGAGAAAAACATTGCCATACACGCGGTTGACGCTGACTTGAACGACGCCTGTGCAATACATCCGCCAAGTCCCATTCCCTCAAAGAATTGATGGAAACAAAGAGCAGCCATGAGGGGTTTAATTGTATCAACACTTTGTGACTTCCCAAAGATATCCCAATAATCACTGAATGGACCACTATTCCCATCTCCAACACCTATTTTTGTTCACATATAACCAACATTTTACAACCTTGTTAATCACACTAATTAAACGTCAATTCATTAATTATAATCACATTTTATATGATTAACTACTTATCTCATATATTCACATAAGATATCCTAAAGGCTATTGTATGACAAAAACTAAGCACAAATTATCATTTTTGAGCGGCATATCAGTCGCAAGCTTACAATGGGTATTATCCAGATAAGACAAAAGCAAGCTCGGAGACTTGCTTGAGCGGCATAATGCTTGCATGTACATCAAGTATTCGTTCTCCTATAAGAGAGAATGGATTGAGATACTATATTCTTCTATAAAAATTCTAAGATAAAGTAAATTAGTTTAATAATTCTAAAATAAAGTAAATTAGTATAATAAATTCTAATTCCACCTACTGAAAATGAGAGAGACGAAAATAGTCGTAAAAAGAAATATAATATAATATAGTAACATAATATAATACTCTATAACATAATAATTTTTAAACAATATGAAATTATAACACCAAAACCCAGAGACGTTAATTACTCCTCATAGTCCTCGAATTATTTTGATAGTGTTTTACAGAGAACCAATATTTTTATTATTTTGGAATTTTTATATTTACGAGACATTGAGCTTGGGGTGACTAATAGGGAATTGTAGTTTTTTTTATATACATCGTATTATATTATATTATATTATATTATACGTATTATATTATAATATTATATTGTTCCCGCTAGGCTCATCTGATTGATCGCAAGTGCAATCACCTGCGACCAACGTAGGGAGAAGCACCATAGAGATGAGAAGTAGGTGTTTTAGCGTTTTTTGCGATGGGACATCCTTAATAAGGTAGGTATGTAGTAGAAGAATAGTGAGAGACGATAACGAGTAGAGCCTTTATTTTATTTGACGGGGTTATTATGGGGTGAGCAATGAGCATTCAGCACATACATATTAATATTAATATATAAGTTAAAAACTTTTAAATTTACAAAAAGTAAGATTGCGATTTAATGATTTGCACATCAAGTATGTCATTATTATATATAATAGAAGAAGAGTAGTAGGATTAGTGTGAGAGTTTTTAATTTGGTTAGGATTGTTTGGCGTTAGGTTAGTATTGTTTGGCATAATATTAGGTCAAACTCTAATTGGTTAGGATTGTTAGGCGTTAGGTTAGTATTGTTTGGCATAATATTAGGTCAAACTCTAATTTGGTTAGGATTGTTACTTGTTAGGCGTAATATTATTTGTTTAGGGTTGTTAGCGTAATAATAGGTTATTATTGTTAGGTAGCATATATTTTGCAATTTGTATAGCTGTGAGACTTTGTTTAGGAAGTTTGATATTGTTATCTAAATTTTAGGAGTTGCTAGGTGTATATATTGTATATCTTACTAGTTTAGAACACGTTTTTACAATTTTATATTATCATTGTAGTAATAAGAGTATATAATATTTCATGTAAATGGCTACCTTAGATTATTAGGAGATATGAGGGGAATTTGTGTATGTCTATTAGATTAGCCAGAATATGGCTTAAATAGGTTACAAAGCCTAAAAAACTGAATACGTAAAACAAGGAAACTGAATACTAAAACAAGGTTAGGAAAATGCGAAGTGGGAAATACAATTGCATAATAATAGGCTATAATATATAACTGCCTAACGTCCTAATACCCCTCCTCAAGCTGGAGTATGCAAATCAAGAGTACCCAGCTTACGAAGAAGAGTGATAAATTGAGACGTTCCAAGAGCCTAGTTACATGCAGGACACCTCTTGACAGGCTGGCAGTTTATAGGATTAATGATCAATTTCAATAATTTAATTGATCTTTAATAATACATCCAAGGTTTAGTAGTGGGGATGAGGGAATACAACAAAATGTTGCCAGACTATCATCTTTACTAAAATAGGGTGGTTACTGATCCAAAGTATTGGAAGCGCAGTACTATCTTGAAATCAAACAATAAATTGATAGTGACAAATTACAACAATGATCAGCAACATAAACATAATTTATACTCTGACTAGAGGAGGCTTATTCGCCTTACTCTAAACTGTCAGTTATCTCAGAAGAAGTGCGTAGGCATGAACACAAAACTTCCTTTGCAAAACATAACAAGATAAAAGGAAAGTAAATTTTCAATAAGCCACAACAATGTTGAAAAGTATTCCCTCCATCCCATTTATACTGTTACCATTTAACTTTGATGGTCAAACAATGTCGACATGACCAATATTTTCACAGTATAAAATTTATGCAAATTTTAAAAAATGATAATATGAAAATAGTTGTTTTGGTAAATTAAACATAAAAATTCTCGTTGTACTTTTACAATCTAGATATATTTGGAAAAATAATGATCATCGTTTACATCGGCTGAACAAAACAAACGTGGACCATAAATTTGGAATAGAGGTAGTACAATAAAAACCCACACAAAAAATGATAAATCAACACGATGAAAAATGTTGAAAATAGCAGCATTATTACTGAAAAGGATCAACTTTTTGTAGGAATCACCTCGTATTATATTATATTATATTATATTATTATATTGTTCCCGCTAGGCTCATCTGATTGATCGCAAGTGCAATCACCTGCGACCAACGTAGGGACAAGCACCAGAGAAATGAGAAGTAGATGTTTTAGCGTTTTTTGTGACATTGTTTGGGACATCCTTAATAAGGTAGGTATGTAGTAGAAGAATAGTGAGAGACGATAACGAGTAGAGCCTCTATTTTATTTGATGGGGGTTATTATGGGGTGAGCAATGAGCATTCAGCACATATATATTAATATTAATATATAAGTTAAAACCTTTTAAATTTACAAAAAGTAAGATTGTGATTTTAATGATTTGCACATCAAGTATGTCATCTATATATCTATATATATAAGTATAAAAGAAGAACCGCTATGTATTAGGTTGGACACGTGTCGCTTTCACGTCAAAAATTTTCCCGCTCAAAGTTTAAAATACTAAAATTATTATAGTGCGTATCTTTTTTTTTTTGAGCAATATATCTGTACAATATATTCTTAAAAGATTGCTCTACCATGTTTATATTATATTAAAAACTTACCCAAGTTACCCTCTTATTTTATCTTTTATTTGACAATATCTTTCCATATAAACATTAAAAATATATTGCTCATCTCTACTCGCATGGAGATTTATATTTAAAATTTTATATACTCATAAAATTAATAATCAAATTTATTAGTTTGCAAAGTTGCACGGGAATGTATTTTGTTAACATTTTATCTATAAATTGAATGTGACATTATTATTGTAATTAGTATTGTAATTAGTATTGTAATTATTATTATTGATTATTATTATTATTATTAATTATTATTATTATTATTATTATTATTATTATTATTATTTAATTATCAACTGGAAACTTTTATAAAAAATACTTGAAAAATTACATGAAATTGACGTGTGTCATTGGCTTGGGCTAATTATTCACATGTGGAATTGACGTGGAATTATTTGTCTCGAGTGGCATTTACGTGGCTTTTTGAAAGTTGACGTGGATTTAACGCATGACATTTATGTGACATTTTGTAGGTAGTCTTTTAATATAGTTATATAGATATTTGTATTTTTTATAAATAGCGTAAAAATTAGAATTATATGGCTTTCATTTGTTGCATAAAATATTCTAAAAATAAACATCGATATTTTAAATCTATCAGAAATTTTGATTTTTAATTGTTATTTAATTTATCTAGGAATTCAAAGCCCATTTAATATTTGTTATGCTATTTACATTTACTGTTTTAGTGTTTTTTTAATAAGCAATAATGACGTGGCTCCATGTCATGTTTAATTAGTGACGTGACTTTTTTTAAATGATAGGTGACATTGTTTACGTGGCATTTTAAGTTATCCTTTTAATAATATTGTATAGATTGTAATAAAAATTATTGCAAATTTAATATGAGAGTTGAATGGTCATGATCAATTATTGTATAGATAAAGAAGAGTAATTATGCTAAAAGATGAGAATTATTTCGTGACATTAAAATCAATATAGACTTTTAATTTGCCCCAAGTATACTTTTAATTACATTTATAGAATTATTTTAAAGTTAATACGAGAGTTGAATGAGGCATGGTTAATTATTGTATAGATAGGAGAAGATTAATTATGCTAGAAGATGAAAATCATTTTGTGATATCAAAATCATTTTAGTTTACTCCAAGTATCTTTTACAGATATTATAGATATGTGTATGTTGGTAGATCATGACGAATGAGTTTGACAACCATGTGTAGGGAATGACGTGGTATGTAGCATTTCGTCGATGTCTAAATGACATTTAATCAATGTTTTAAGTAGCCTTTTAATAAAATTTTGGGATATTCTACGGTGTACCCTCATGTTTTTCGGTTTTCTATGTTGTACCCCTACATTTTATAATTTCTATTGTATACCCTTAATCTTCTTACTTATTCCCCATAATGACCTCCTTCAAATCTCCATTAACATTATTACTATAAAAAGTCATAATTTGACATTTATTTTGACTTATTAATGTGATATCACCATTCTATATAGAAAGTAACACACATATCTTTAAATAAGCATAAACTTCTATTAAAAACATATGTTATGAAGCATGAAATAATAATAGAAATTTGATGAAATTGAGTTAGATTTGTATACTATTTGGTTGGTTAATGGTAATTCGGTGAACTAATAAGTAAATGAGAAGGTTGTCGAGTAACTGAAAGGTTAAATAGATGATTTAATAGATAAATTAAGAAATTAAGCTAGCAAAACTGATAAATAAGGTTATTGTATAGACTAATGTATAGAGTTTAAGGGCATACCATAGAATTTAAAAAATGTAAGGGTACAACGTAGAAAATTGAAAAACTCGAGGGTACACCGTAGAATATCCCTAAAATTTTACAGATTTAATCAATGTTTTAAGTAGCTTTTTAATAAAATTTTAGAGATAATGAGGTAATTTGATAAGATTTTAATGTTGTAATGAGATACTTTTGGTTTGCCATTTTATTTTATTTATAGATATATAGATAAATGAATTAAATTAATGACAAATAATAAATTGATAATCCATGTCAAATTAAAACTTGTCATGTCACATTTAAAATTGTCATGTCACCTTAAAATATATCATGGCACATTATTTAAGTTAGTGTTTTAGTACAAGAATTGTGATGGAATGCATGAGATATATGACATTAAAAAGTTTATATATAAGACTTTAAATGTTAAATATTCTTGTAAATTAATTAAAATTTGAGAGGTTATTAGCATTCTCATCAAAGGGAAGATAAAGAGAATGGAGAATTGAAGAGCACTACTCACATAATTAGGGGAAATTAAAATGATGATATTAATAATGGTGACTAATAACTAATAATATAATGGTGAGTAATGAGTAATATAATGAGCTTGAAGATGAAGAGACGGACAACACTTTTTTTTCTCTTTAGTGGATATTGTAGAATGACATGTAAGATTGTTAGTGACACGTGCCAATTAGAATCGGAGCTTACGTGTCATGTCAATAGGGGCTCAAGATGCCTTTTTATGTTATTATATAGATATGGAAAGTGGGTTGAGAGTTACTCACGTGTGAGTATAGACAACCAAAAGCATGGGTTTGAGTTACACACGTCAATGTGAAAAGCTTGTTGGACATGCCCACTAACTCTCTCCTTGTTTTACTTTGACCTAAATTAAGTCTATTATTATACTTTTTTATTAAATTTGTTTTTTTTCTTTTTAAAAAGCATTTTCAATTTAGTATTTTAAATTTATACAACGTTGTACCAAAGGTCTAAGACTGTTGCTTAGTAACTGATTCTGTTAGAGGAAACTAACCCAAGATGAATTATCTATATGAACCAAAAGCTTTCAAATGCCAAGTTAAATAGCTCGTTCTAAACCGATCACTAGGCTCATTTTCGCTCTCATAGAAGTGCGTATAGCAGGAGATAACATTCGAACTTTTTGCTAAAATGGTGCTCAAATGCAAACTATTTAACAAACTGGAGTCTGTTTCAAACTATTTACCAAAAATGGTTCCACGTCATCATTTCTTATTTTTTATTTTTTTTTTTTTTTTTTGAAAATGGAACTAGTCGCTGCCTGGGACAGCGACATGTTCCTTAGCACAGTGCGATGGTTTTACAAGCGATATTCGTGACCTTCGTTCTCTTTGCTCCGACCATCAAATTACACGAAATATAACATTCAGTCACTCCTAACTCAAGGGTGTTTTGTGTGGTTTAGAATCATTTTCTTATTTCTTGTGTATAAAGCAAAATGAACAATCACTCAGACTCGGAGGGAGTAATTTTTAAACAATCTGAAATTATAACACCAAAACCCAAAGACGTTAATTACTCCTCATAGTCCTCGATTGATAGTGTTTTACAAAGAGCCATTTTTTTATTATTTTGAAATTTTTATATTTACGAGGCACTGAGCAGCTCGGGGTGACTAATAGGGAATATGTAGTTTTTTTATATACCTCGTATTATATTATATTATATTATATTATATTATATTATTGTTCCCGCTAGGCTCATTTGATTGATCGCAAGTGCAATCACCTGCGACCAACGTAGGGAGAAGCACCAGAGAAATGAGAAGTAGATGTTTTAGCGTTTTTTTCTGACATTGTTTGGGACATCCTTAATAAGGTAGGTATGTAGTAGAAGAATAGTGAGAGACGATAACGAGTAGAGCCTTTATTTTATTTGATGGGGGTTATTATGGGGTGAGCAATGAGCATTCAACACATATATATTAATATTAATATATAAGTTAAAACCTTTTAAATTTACAAAAAGTAAGATTGTGATTTTAATGATTTGCACATCAAGTATGTCATCTATATCTATATATAAGTATAAAAGAAGAACCGCTATGTATTAGGTTGGACACGTGTCGCTTTCACGTCAAAAATTTTCCCGCTCAAAGTTTAAAATACTAAAATTATTATAGTGCGTATCTTTTTTTTTTGATCAATATATCTGTACAATATATTCTTAAAAGATTGCTCTACCATGTTTATATTATATTAAAAACTTACCCAAGTTACCCTCTTATTTTATCTTTTATTTGACAATATCTTTCCATATAAAAATTAAAAATATATTGCTCATCTCTACTCGCATGGAGATTTATATTTAAAATTTTATATACTCATAAAATTAATAATCAAATTTATTAGTTTGCAAAGTTGCACGGGAATGTATTTTGTTAACATTTTATCTATAAATTGAATGTGACATTATTATTGTAATTAGTATTGTAATTATTATTGTTGATTATTATTATTATTATTATTATTATTATTTTTTAATTATCAACTGGGAACTTTTATAAAAAATACTTGAAAAATTACATGAAATTGACGTGTGTCATTGGCTTGGGCTAATTATTCACATGTGAAATTGACGTGGAATTATTTGTCTCGAGTGACATTTACGTGGCTTTTTGAAAGTTGACGTGGATTTAACGCATGACATTTATGTGACATTTTGTAGGTAGTCTTTTAATATAGTTTTATAGATAATTGTATTTTTTATAAATAGCGTAAAAATTAGAATTATATGGCTTTCATTTGTTGCATAAAATATTCTAACAATAAACATCGATATTTTAAATCTATCAGAAATTTTGATTTTTAATTGTTATTTAATTTATTTAGGAATTCAAAGCCCATTTAATATTTGTTATGCTATTTACATTTACTGTTTTAGTGTTCTTTTTAATAAGCAATAATGACGTGGCTCCATGTCATGTTTAATTAGTGACGTGACTTTTTTTAAATGCTAGGTGGCATTGTCTACGTGACATTTTAAGTTACCCTTTTAATAATATTGTATAGATTGTAATAAAAATTATTGCAAATTTAATATGAGAGTTGAATGGGTCATGATCAATTATTGTATAGATAAAGTAGAGTAATTATGCTAAAAGATGAGAATTATTTCGTGACATTAAAATCAATATAGACTTTTAATTTGCCCCAAGTATACTTTTAATTACATTTATAGAATTATTTTAAAGTTAATACGAGAGTTGAATGGAGCATGGTTAATTATTGTATAGATAGGAGAAGATTAATTATGCTAGAAGAAATAAATTATTTTGTGATATCAAAATCATTTTAGTTTACTCCAAGAATCTTTTACAGATATTATAGATATGTGTATGTTGGTAGATCCTGACGAATGAGTTTGACAACTATGTGTAGGGAATGACGTGGTATGTAGCATTTCGTCGATGTCTATATGACATTTAATCAATGTTTTAAGTAGCCTTTTAATAAAAATTTACAGATTTAATCAATGTTTTAAGTAGCTTTTTAATAAAATTTTAGAGATAATGAGGTAATTTGATAAAATTTTAATGTTGTAATGAGATATTTTTGGTTTGCCATTTTATTTTATTTATAGATCTATAGATAAATGAATTAAATTAATGACAAATAATAAATTGATAATCCATGTCAAATTAAAACTTGTCATGTCACATTTAAAATTGTCATGTCACCTTAAAATATATCATGGCACATTATTTAAGTTAGTGTTTTAGTACAAGAATTGTGATGAAATGCATGGGATATAGGACATTAAAAAGTTTATATATAAGACTTTAAAAGTTAAATATTCTTGTAAATTAATTAAAATTTGAGAGGTTATTAGCATTCTCATCTAAGGGAAGAGAAAGAGAATGGAGAATTGAAGAGCACTACTCACATAATTAGGGGAAATTAAAATGATGATATTAATAATGGTGACTAATAACTAATAATATAATGGTGAGTAATGAGTAATATAATGAGTTTGAAGATGAAGAGACGGACAACACTTTTTTTTCTCTTTAGTGGATATTGTAGAATGACATGTAAGATTGTTAGTGACACGTGCCAATTAGAATCGGAGCTTACGTGTCATGTCAATAGGGGCTCAAGATGCCTTTTTATGTTATTATATAGACATGGAAAGTGGGTTGAGAGTTACTCACGTGTGAGTATAGACAACCAAAAGCATGGGTTTGAGTTACACACGTAAATGTGAAAAGCTTGTTGGACATGCCAACTAACTCTCTCCTTGTTTTACTTTGACCTAAATTAAGTCTATTATTATACTTTTTTATTAAATTTGTTTTTTTTCTTTTTAAAAAGCATTTTCAATTTAGTATTTTAAATTTATACAACGTTGTACCAAAGGTCTATATGAACCAAAAAGCTTTCAAATGCCAAGTTAAATAGCTCGTTCTAAACCGATCACTGGGCTCATTTTCGCTCTCATAGAAGTGCGTATAGCAGGAGATAACATTCGAACTTTTTGCTAAAATAGTGCTCAAATGCAAATTATTTAACAAACTGGTGTCGGTTTCAAACTATTTACCAAAAATGGTTCCACGTTATCATTTCTTATTTTTTAATTTTTTTTTTTTGAAAATGGAACTAGTCGCTGCCTGGGACAGCGACATGTTCCTTAGCACAGTGCGATGGTTGACCAGCGATATTCGTGACCTTCGTTCTCTTTGCTCCGACCATCAAATTACGAAATATAACATTCAGTCTCTCCTAACTCAAGGGTGTTTTGTGTGGTTTAGAATCATTTTCTTATTTCTTGTGCATAAAGCAAAAGGAACAATCACTCAAACTCGGAGGGAGTAATTTTTAAACAATCTGAAATTATAACACCAAAACCCAAAGACGTTAATTACTCCTCATAGTCCTCGAATTATTTTGATAGTGTTTTACAAAGAGCCATTTTTTTATTATTTTGAAATTTTTATATTTACGAGGCACTGAGCTTGGGGTGACTAATAGGGAATATGTAGTTTTTTTATATACCTCGTATTATATTATATTATATTATATTATATTATATTATATTGTTCCCGCTAGGCTCATCTGATTGATCGCAAGTGCAATCACCTGCGACCAACGTAGGGAGAAGCACCAGAGAAATGAGAAGTAGATGTTTTAGCGTTTTTGTGACATTGTTTGGGACATCCTTAATAAGGTAGGTATGTAGTAGAAGAATAGTGAGAGACGATAACGAGTAGAGCCTTTATTTTATTTGATGGGGGTTATATGGGGTGAGCAATGAGCATTCATCACATATATATTAATATTAATATATAAGTTAAAATCTTTTAAATTTACAAAAAGTAAGATTGTGATTTTAATAATTTGCACATCAAGTATGTCATCTATATATAAGTATAAAAGAAGAACCGCTATGTATTAGGTTGGACACGTGTCGCTTTCACGTCAAAAATTTTCCCGCTCAAAGTTTAAAATACTAAAATTATTATACTGCGTATCTCTTTTTTTTTGAGCAATATATCTGTACAATATATTCTTAAAAGATTGCTCTACCATGTTTATATTATATTAAAAACTTACCCAAGTTTCCCTCTTATTGTATCTTTTATTTGGCAATATCTTTCCATATAAAAATTTAAAATATTTTGCTCATCTCTACTCGCATGGAGATTTATATTTAAAATTTTATATACTCATAAAATTAATAATCAAATTTATTAGTTTGCAAAGTTGCACGGGAATGTATTTTGTTAACATTTTATCTATAAATTTTTTCTCACATAAGCATTACATAATAACATTTAAAGGATATATATATATATTTTATAAAATGAACCCCAAAAGAAATTTTGTATAGTAAATTAAGAAGGTGCGAAATTAAAGTATTAGATCTTAATTATATATTTTAAATTATGTTGCATGACTGATAAAATATATTTAACAATGTATTAAGACTCTGTTCTTTTGGACTGAAACTGAATTGAACTTAACTTAACTTAACTTATACTAAATTGAACAGAACTGAACTTATAGGATCTGAACTGAACTGAACTTATAGGAACTGGACTGTGTAAGAATTATGGGCCTAATACGATAATATATGTGGACAAATTATTTATTAGATAGTAATTGTATTTATATGCTATCAATTAAGTTAAGCCCCAAATATAAAGTGATCCACTACGATGTATTAAATACGGGCTTATGTACGTCTTAAAAGGTATGGGCCTGACTATTATCTAAGTGTAGATACCCATTAGGTTTTCTAATGCAGGATGGGCGCATTAGACTAAGGAGACTATATTTAGTCACCTAGGGTTATGGTCCCTAGTAGCACATAATAACCTAATCTCCCCTGCATCCCATCAGTAGAGAGATCCCCTCTGGTATGTGTCTACTAGAAGACCTAATCCTAAGACTGTCCCCCAGACGGTTCATCCCAACCTTTGTCATGTAATTAGGTACGCTTCCGCATCTAGTATTTACTGAATAATTTAATATGGAGTTTATGGTTATTAATCGGATGATTAAATCTAACAATCTAACAAGTGGTATCTGAGCCACCTTCATATTAAATTATTTGGGCAGAATTTTGATTGTATAATTTCGGTGCTTTTGTCACTATCAATTAATTGATAATGACAATTTATGTAATTTGAATACTCGTTATAAGTGTGCCCTTTGGAAATTGGTTTTTGATTTAATTAAACATAGTACTCCGTATTCTTTATGCTGTTGTGGTTGTCGAATAATCGTTTGATGAAATTTGTAATGGATTCTTATGGTATTTTTTTTTTTTTTTGTTTTTTTTGTTGCCGGTGGTAAATAAAGTTATTACAAGCAGATTACACCCGATGCAAGATCATGTGCAACCCTATTAAATCTACGCGGGATAAAAGACAAACTAAGACAATGAAAGGAAGTAATAAGTACATTACAATCATCAATAATATCCTTAATGAGATGATCCGGGTCCTCCACATCAGCCAGCTGAAGCAGCGCCCGTAAACAATCCGAGAAAATGTGCACGTGAGAGTATCCCCGTGACTTAGTCCACCTTATTACTGCCTGAATACCCAAGGCCTCAGCTTGGAGAGCAGATTCCGCCATGCAGGTTTCTCTAAATCTTCCCACCTCAGTCCCCTCCTGATCATGGACTATAAACCCAATGGCCGCATCCAAGGTATCTCGCCACCCCGCATCCACCATAACTCTGACAATGTTGCATGAGTCCTCTTTACCAATGAGGTAGAACCTTTTCCCAGCCGATAAATCTTTGACCTCAGAGACAGAAGATTTTCTTATCTGGTAGCGTCCCACCAACTTGTTCGTAACCCCTTCCTCCTCCTGATGAAACTCGGCCACTTCCTTTGCCACTAGAAGATAGAGCTGTTCCGCTGGTATGTCACTACCCCTAAAAATCATATCGTTGCGGTGTCTCCAAATACTCCAAAGAGTAGCAACAAAGGTACAGACCCTCCAGCTCCCGTCTTCCATTTTTCCAAGTAAACCAATCCAGTCCATAATCCATTGTTGAATACTCAGATGATGAGCGTGCTCAGTTCTAATGCCCAACACCGATCCTGCCCAGAATCGTGAAGCAAAATCACAATCACGAAAAATATGCATAAGAGTTTCCACCTCGCCCTCATCTTGCTTGCAAGAGACACATTGGACATGACACTGCATTTTCCTAGTCATCATTTCCGAACCGCAAGGAAGAGTGTTTGCACAAATTTTCCAGAGAAAAACTCTCCATTTGGTCGGGATTTGAAGACGCCACAGCTTCTTACCACAGAAATTCTCTGTAGCCTTATCCATCCTTGCTTTATCTTTCGAGCTTCCCTTCTTTTCAAATAAATCCCTCAAAATGATACCATATCCTCTTTTAACCGAATAACTCCCGTTCCTAGTAAAAGGCCAGTAGATCTTGTCCATAGATCGGGTGGATGGAATCGGGATTGCAAGGATTCTGGCAGCCCAAACATCCTCAAAGAGATGTTTCACCATTATATCATTCCACTTACCCCTATCCGTCATCAAATCAGAGACGATAAGTTTATAGAGATGAGCCCAGTTATGATCCAGCCAACAGTCCTTAGGACTCGGGGGCTCCCCATTCACCCAGTTGGTAGTCCAGACGTTTAATTTGGATAAGTTTCCTGGCTTCCAGCCGAGTTTTGATCTTATCCACTGGAAACCAAGGAAGATGCTTCTAAGACCCCAGGACGAGTTTGCCTTGATATTGCATCGTCTGTCGTCCACCTCACCTCTTGCTCCCGGGAGCAAACATCTAAATGTTCTACAGAATAATGAATCTTCCCCAGACAAAATACGCCACCCATGCTTAGCCAGAAGAGCTTTGTTCATGCTACCAATATCCCTAATTCCCGGTCCACCATTTCTTTTGGGAAGACTTAAGAATCTCTTACTACACCATGCAATCGATTTACCAGATCTACATCCCGCCCACCAAAAATGCGACAACAAAGAGTTTAATTTCTGCGTCACACTTACCGGTATTTTGAACACCGATAGAAAATAAATGGAGAGGTTTGATAGGACAGAAGAGATCAAAGTTAACCGGCCTGCCGCAGACAGGAAAAGAGCATTCCAAGAGGATATTCTTTTAGTAACCTACTCCACTAACCCCCAAAAAATGTCTTTTTTCGAATGATGAAACTCAGTAGGAATACCCAGATACTTTTCCAATCCTCTATTCCGCCTAATATGCAGAACCCTTAAAGTGTCTTGAATACTTCTAAGCGTAGAGTTTGGGCTGAACAAGACACCTGACTTCGAGTGGTTTAACCTCTGCCCAGATAGCTCACATAACCAATCAAGAATTTCCATAAGATTTCCAGCCGCCCCACACTTGTTTTCCAAAAAGAAAACTGAGTCATCAGCAAAGAAAAGATTTGCAATACGCTGCACCCCTCGACTAATCCTGATTCCCCTAAAGAGACCATTCTCCTGAGCCAGGTTGATCTGTGAAGCAAGGGTTTCCATACATAGAATAAAAAGGAACGGGGATAACGGGTCACCCTGTCTAAGTCCGCACTTTGGTTTAAAATTATTAAGGGGCTTACCATTCAGGAGAATTTCATAGCTTACCGAGGAAACACAATCCATAATGAGGCCAATGAGGCGGGCAGGGAAACCAAACCTTTTAAGGACCGCTTGCAGGAAGTCCCATCGGATTCTATCATAGGCCTTGCTCATATCCGCCTTAAAGATACATTTTCCCACCTTTCCAGAGCGAGTATTATTGACATTAAAGATCAGTTCATGAGCGAGAAGAATGTTGTCACTGATTTGTCTTCCGGAAACAAAGGCTCCTTGGGAGTCTCCCACCAGTTTCCCCATCACCTTCACCATTCTATTCACGATACATTTTGATACTATTCTCATGATTACATTGCACAGACTAATTGGTCTAAAGTCTGAAACCTGTTCAGGATGATCAACCTTCGGGATTGGAGCTATAAAAGTTCTATTCATTTCCCGTAAAACCCGACCGGAGTTAAGAATCGAAAGGATCCCATTGCAGACATCATCTTTAACTATACCCCAGCATCTTTGGAAAAAGATTCCAGGTATCCCGTCCGGTCCAGGTGATTTAAGTGGACCCATTTGAAAAACCGCCCTCCTAACTTCTTTCCTAGTGAAGTTCTTTTCCAACATGTCAGCGTCATCCGCTGAAACTTGCGAGTTCACTGCCCGAAGAAAATGATCAAAACAGTTTGCATCCCTTTCACCTTCAACTAAGTTCTCGGCACGAAAGATATCCTTAAAAAAGCCTTGGAACTCAGCCCCTACCTCTTGTTCACCCCTTATCCATGACCCATCATCCTTTTTAATGCTATGAACAAAATTCTTTCCAGATCTTCCTTTAACCCAGTTGAAGAAAAATTTCGTGCACGCATCTCCTTCCTTAGCCCATTTAACCTTTGCCCTCTGCCTCCAGTATGAAGTCACTGCCTCCACGAACTTCTTTAAATCCTCATGAGTAGAGACGTACTTACCTTCTCCTTTGCCAGCAAAATCATCTTCCAACCCTTCCAGCAGCCGCTCATCAAAGATCTCCCACTTTTGTTTCCATTCCTTGGACTTAGTTAGGGACCAATTTTTAATGTGATCCCGAGTGACAGATAGTTTTCGGGCCAGGCAAAAGCTCGGAGAGCCCGCAAAAGTGTTTCCCCAAGCCTTTGTAATATATTTTATGCAATCCTCATGATCAAGGGCCTAAGCATCGATCTTATACGGCTTTCCTTTACCACTTGCCTTTGTGAGGTGCAAATTGAACTCAATCGGGGCATGATCCGAGAATTGAATTGGGAAGTGTGTCACACCGGAGTTTGGAAAATGAAAGAACCAGTCCTTTGACCCCAAAGCTTTGTCAAGTCTCTCATAGACCCTTTGACTTCCGCTTCGATTGTTGCACCATGTGAATCTCGGTCCCTTAAAAGGAATATCAATCAACTCATGCCGTATTTTCCATTTAGCGAATTGACTAGCTCCCTCAATTCGTCCAAGGTTATGACTTCTCTTGTCAACTCTGGAGTCCACTTGGTTGAAATCTCCTAGAATGAGAAAGGGGTGGTTCCAAAATTCCATCCACTCCCCCAAAGACTTGAGTACGTCCATCCGGTGTTCCACTCTTGGTGCTCCATAAAACAGAACGAAATACCACGAAACCATCCCACTAGATTCCACTAACATAACAACAAAATGCTTACAATCCAAAACGACTCGCATACGAGCCTCCTTCTTCCAACCTACCCATAGCCCCCCGACTTTCCAAGTGCATCAACACTATGGAAATTACAAAAGCCATACAATCTAAAAACATGGAAAAGCGATAAACTACTATGACTATTACACTTAGTCTCACTTAAGAAAATAAAGTCGTACTGTTTACTACTAATAATCGCTCTAATTTTCTGGATTGTAGGGGAGAGCGAGTTGTTTAGGCCCCTACAATTCCAAGCCAGGCCCATCATGGCCCCTCCGGGGGTTGTGAAGGTCCAACCCCCGAAAAACCCTTCGAATCAACAGAAAACATCTTCACAATACTCTTGTCATTGATGGAGGATGAGGAAGAGGATTCACTGTGGGTATCCAGATCCATGTCTTCCACCATCATCCTAAAACCGTAGGTTCCATTATCATCTCCCAGAAACTCAACTTCAGTACGCTGCTTTTTGGCCAAGGAAATCAGAAACTCCTTAGCCCTGATCTTAGAATCCAGAGCAGCATCAGGAACAAGTGCCATCACCTCCTGGGTTGCACACTTTCTTTTCCGTGCACCTCTTGTTGCTTCCCCTAGTAGTATGTCTGTTTCCTTGTCTCCCTTTGTCTTTGACAGCCCCATCCACCCATCAGAGTATCCTTTTAAATCAATTCTCGCATGAATTGATGGCCTAACCAGTGTTTCAAAGAAAAACAGTCCTGGTGCATCATCCCCTGGTGGTTTCTTCCATTTGTGACGCTTGTTACAACTTTGGGCCATATCAAACAGAGCTAAGCCACTATCATCTTCATATTCTGGCAGCTTCTCCTTCCCCTTCCTTCTTTTCAAGCTTTCCTCATCCTTCACTTTTCCAGATTGCAGTGTGATTCCTTCCCCATTGGGATTGTTTGTTAGCTGCAGATCAGTGGTTGCAGGACCCAAGTTCAATTCAGGACCCAGGAGCAGCTTTCTTCTGACTGGGAGAGCCTTCTTTGTTTTCTGCACCTCTATCTGCCTCCCTTCATCTCCAGACCCGGTACCATTAGTATCACTTCCATCACTGCTAATTAGGTTGATAGCATTCTTGAATCTTGGATCCAGAGAGGTAACAGAAACCTCTCCAGCCAAAATATCTAACCAGCTCTGCATTGGGATGCTTTCCTCCGAGGACTTCTCTTCAGTAGAGGAAGAGAGTGTTGAGGACACCTCAATCACCCCCTTTGAGACATTCTCACCCTCCAGGCCCTCATCACTACATTTACTTCCTACAGACCCATTCCTCACTCTGGATGCCTTAACAACCTCCCCTTGAACCATGGATCCAGCCTGCTCATGGTATGTAGTTGGCAGACCTTGAAGAGGTGGAGGATTAAAGGTTTGGTTATACCCCAAAACTTCATCATCCATTCTTGCCCAATCCTTGTTGTGTTCAATTCTGGTAAGAATGGCATCCTGTAGCCTTTCGTCATGATCAATTCTCACTGTAACCTGTGGAATGTTCCCCTTGAACCCCTAAGGGTCAACACAAAAGTCACCCCCAGTATTTCTCAGATGAAGATTAGCTATGACGTCACCAGTTTTCAAATCCACTGGTTCCATATCTTCCTCAGCACTGTAGAAACCCTCATCCATAGGGTCATCATCCTCTATCCATCCCCCCTGACATCCATGTACCTTCTTACAGATTCCTTTAGCCAAAAGATCCTCAGTGGTATCCCTTACAACTGCCTTCCCCTTAGAATTCCCAACAACATCCAGGTGTTCTGATACAGGCCCCCCTAGGTATCTCAACTCCTCTCCTAGTACTAGGGCCCTCCCCAGCCCCAGGATTCCTACCATTCTTCAAATGACTGCCCCTTTGATAGATGACAGTCCCTGCAAAGGGTTGTTCAGTAACAGTAAATCTCATCCCAGGTAACACCCTGCCCCTGGAGTGATCCCAATTCCAAAATCAACATACCTCTCCTCCTCTTCATCACTACTATCTCCCCTACCCCTAGACCTCATCCCACCCAATTTCACCTTCGTGGAAACATGTTTGGTAGTAGAGGGGGTAGCACGCAAGTCCAGATTAAACATAGTGTGTGTGCTATGAGCATGAAACACAGCGAAACCCTTCTCAATAGACTTATCCCACATGTTGTTTATACTAGACACTATAGACATCAAACTTTCACGACACTGAGCTCTATTATGTCCAAGTTTTCCACACTTAACACAGTATTTGAACACGTTTTCATATTTGAATTGTACCCATAACAAAAATCCTTGTTCCATAGCAAGAAAAAAGCTAGGCATCAAAGGTTGATTAAGGTTAAGACTTACCTTGATCCTAAGGAATTCATTCTCAGGAACCAGATGAATGGGTTCAACATGATACTCTTCACTCAGCAGCTTCCCTGCCACCCCAGCAACATGAGTATTCATATACTCAAAGGGGAGACCACAGATTTGTACCCACAGACTGGCTTTCGGAAAGCGCATTGTCCTTGGGATAGCATCAGGTACCCACCTCCCAAACACCATTATAGCCCCATCCATTGCAGTACAAGTAGCCATTAGGAGACCTTCCCTATCATTGATGTTGTTGCAGTGAAAAATATACATCTCCCCCATTCTGAAGCAGACAACACTCCCTCGTGTAGTCCATTTAGTACGAATGATCTCATTCACCTTAACCGCCTCAAAGTCACGATAGTCCACGAGATACCCCAAGACACATCTACTCCAGAAGTCCCTTGATTTGCAGAGCTCGTTAGGATCCACAGTAACAACTCCACCCGACCTCGGGTATCTCCAAAGACTTGCATGAAGGGGGTCATTTGGATTAAAGATTGGTGGAATATGGTTCCCAAACCCTTCCCCAGCCCCACCAGCGTTGCCATTCTGTCTCTCCTGCTCACCCCTTGTTCCCACACTTGAGTTCACCATCTTATCAAAAGAGCCAAGGTCTATCGAACAATTTTTTGTGACAGTTGAAGTATTTGATTTAGAGTTTGAGTTAGAGTGATTGATGGATATGAGATTGAGGAAATGCGAAGGTTGATGGGTATTTAACCTCCCCATTTTGACTTAAATAGGGAATAGGAAAGGATAAACACTTCAAAAACTCTTGATGAACACCCAATCCGTTACCCAAGGCCGTTAATTGGCTTCCACTCCTTGAGCCACGCAAACCAGCAGGAATATTGTCTGAAAAAATAAAGGAGGCACTGACACTCCGGGGAGTTCAACCGTCTAGCCGTCACACCAAAAAATAGCCAACCAGAATGAGAAGAGGATAATGATTATATTTAGGAGGAAAATTAAGCAAAAGATTTAGACCATCCCCAAGCAGAAGGTCGCGCTAATCGGGTCACCAACATTTTTACACTTAATCTCACCTTAATTATCGTGACCCACTTTTAATCCACCTTCACCCTCCCAAGCAGAAGGTCGCGACCTAGGGGCATCAACCCAATTATTTTCCACTCATTTTCCATTTTCCAACATTTTCAATCATTAATTACATTCTCTACCCCACCAAATAATATAATAAGCCAATAATATTGTGACACGTCAAAGGTCACCAAGAAGGTCACCAACCCATTTCGGGGTCACAAATTGACCCTGAAAATTTCAAGGTCACCAAAATTAATACAAGGTCACCAAAATTAGTGTCTTAATTACGTAATTACGGTGACCCAACAAGGTCGCGACCTCCTTGGCGACCTTGCTTGGGGATGGTCTTAAACAAGCAGAAGGAATTATTAGATTTAAAGTTTGTGGTAACCAATGACATGCATGCAGAAGGAATAAAGTAAATGCATGTAAGATTTGAAAAAGAAATAGATTTTGAAAATGAGAAAAGGAAGAGCTCTCAGCAGAGAGTAAAATAATGGATTCTTATGGTAGACATTATTTTACTCTATCATGATTGTTCTAGATGGAATCTAGAAGTATGAGTATTATGTTTCCTTCGGTGGCTATGTTATGGGATAAACTTTGTTAATTTAATTGGTTTATTTGTGCGGCTATTATTCCATAATCAGAACAACTTTAACTTATCATATGACATAGTATGTTGTTCACTAATGCTATTATGATTCAGTCATCTGTTTGACGCATGTTTATAGTTGGGTTTCAAGGAATTAATTATTTCGGTTTCGTATATTTTGGCACTTATGAAGTTTCGATTTCGTTTTCATTCAGTTTGGTCTTTATCACTAAATCACTTTTATTCTACATGATTAGAATCCAGTTTCGTTTGTTATACAGGATTAAGTACTTCTAATAATAATCTGAAGGGATATTATATATGAACTATCAGTTATTTGTATATATATCGTGTACATCCGTTTTGGTTATTGAGTTTAAGATTGTACGAATGTTCATATTGTTGAATTATTTTCGTATGGAATCATATTCTCAATATATTGTTTTAATAATATTGGATTTACTCGTTTGTTGTCTTACAAGTAAATTTATAAGGTATGACAAGTGAAAATTATGGGTATACACTTATACGGTCTATTATTTTAAAGACTTATTTGGACTAAGGTATTATTTTGATAAAGTTTTGTATATCCCTAAAGGTAAAGTCACTTGTCAATTACATACTTGTTTTTCAGATTTTATAATTGGCCATATAGATTTATAATAATGGGTCTAATATTTTAGGTTGTTTGATCGACACAATAAGTTGCCAAAGTAACCTCTATTGTGTAAGTTGAATAATTTAGATATTATGACTACAGTGTGTGACTGGGTTTCATGCGGATAATGGTCGGCCCAAAGGAAGGCTATTATTTGGCCGAAGTTCAGTCATGCTTGTGGTGGTAAATATGTAACAATTATAAGGGTTCCATGTGAATATTAAGTCGGCCCAAAGGAAGGCTTAATGTTTGACAGAAGTTTATTGTTAATATTTGATCACTACACCAAGATGACCACTTACAAGTTAATTTTATGTCCAAAGACTAAAGTTAATGTTGTGTTAGGTATCTTGTGATGATGGGAATGCCAATATTGAATCTGAAAATCAAGTTAAGGGAGTGTCTTTACGTTTATGACACTCATAAGGATGCCCATAAAGCTTTTACGGCAAATAAATTCAATTCTTTGATTTAGTGTGTGTAATTCATGCGAATAATGGTCGGCCCAAAGGAAGGCTATTATTTGGCCGAATTGCATGTACACATTGGGTAATAAATGTTGGGAAATGTGTCCTCAACATTAGTGCGATCACGTAATTAAATCTCATGACGAGAATGCGCAAGGGATGATACGAATTATATTAGTCAACTGACCAACATTAATCGGTAATGATTGGCTTGCTAGAGTTTGACATTACTGTCGTATGACGGTAGGTGGTGGTTAGTTGATCCCTTTAGGTCACACCTTTAGGACAATTCCCTTAAATGATAAAATGATCAAATGTATATTGATACGATTTGCTCATATTCCTTAAACTCGTATATCGAGAAATTAGCGGTTAAATCTTAAAAGTAAGATTTATGTTTAAAATTGAAATGTGTCAATTGTTAAACATTGAACGATATTTTATTATATCGTTATTAGAATAAATCGGGTTGAAATTAATACAAAGGTTGTAAATCGTATTGACGATAAAATTGTCATTTTATATTTGTAATTTCAAATTACATGTCAATTAATAAATATGATTTATTTAATATACAATATTTATATGATAAATATTTATATTATTATTATTGTATTACCTAGTGACATATAAGATGTCACATTTAGACAAATTCTACAATTGACACATTAGTAAAATGAAGTCCATTTTAAGTATAATTTGGGCGGCTAAGTGGAAATAGTAGTGTGGATTATTAGTGTGTTAAATACACTATAATCATTATGTTTAGACAACATCCTAGAGAACACTAACCTAGAGCCACCCTAGCAACATAGAAAGGAGGAAATGTCCCCTCTTGCTTCTTCCCATACCCGGCCACCCAAGAACCAAGACACCCCCTTTATATCTTGTGGGTAAGCTCATAAGATGAGTTAGTTCTTAGGTTGGCAAAATTTTCTAAGTATAGAAAATCTAATAAAATCCTCTATATTATTATAGTGATAATAATAAAATACTAATAATAATAAGTTGTTAATATTAGTATTGAAATAATATTCTAATTAGAGAGATTAGAATAAGTTTAAGGAGAAACCGATTCCTAGTCTAGCAACTACAAGATTTCGGTTGGTTAAGGGATTGTCTTGGTGCATCTTGAAGGAGGTGTTCTTGTTGAACATTGGAGGATCATCCTTGCTAGCATTGGACCGAGTGTAAGAGCACGACATTTCTCCCATTTCCGCATCTTTTAGCATGCATAAGATCGTATTAACATTTTAATTAAAGAGTTAATTACAAGGTTAGTTTAGTATGACTATAAATTAGTTTATGAGCAACTAATAAACCTAACAATTGGTATCAGAGCAATAGGTTGTTTGCATGCTTTCCGTTTACGTTTTTACGGAGTTATAGAGATAACAAAATAAAATTGAAATTTTCGTTTGATATAAGATATGCACGAAATAATTTTAGCATGAATACCTACTGTTTTCTAAAATGTTTTAGAATATTTGGAATATATTTTGCATGAATATTGATTAATGGTATATTAAATCTCGGATTTTATAAAGTTTTAATGGTTAAAGTCGTTTATTTTGGAAAAAATAGCTAAAATCATCTTTTGGCCGAGATTTTTCAGTATGTTATCACATGTATTTTTTATAATATGAATATGAATTTTCGTAATTTATGGACTTATAAAACGTGTGATATTAATTTTAAGGGTTAAAATGCAATAAGATGAATAAAAATGGGTTAAAATAGTTATATTATGAATTTGACTATAAAAATTTATGAGGATGTCACATGCAATATTTAAAACTTATGCTAAATTTTCAAGAAATTTATCTCAAATATTGCAATATTATAGATTTTTAATGTAAAAATCGGGTAATTAGTGACATAATTTCGACTTTAATAGTTTAAGTTGGAATTTGGCCATAAAAATTTAACACGATGTCATATATATTATTTCCAGCATGTATAAAATTTTCGAGAATTTTATCTTATTTTATGCTTGAGAAATAATTTTAAAGGTTAAAATCGTACGATATATGACGAAAATCGTTAAAATTTGCAATAGTTGTTAAAATGGCCGAAAAATTTGACCCATAATAGTAATATATGATATGTTCATCACTGAAATTTTCTTGGGAGCCAAAGTTTCTGATTTAATTTAATTTTAATTGTTGAAAAGTTGCATTTAAAATTAAAATAATAAGAGTCTTTAAATTAAAGTTTCGGCTCTTGGGCAGTGTGTGATTTATTTTTCTGTCCATTTTGTGTTCTTAAAGTGTTTTGGAAAGTGTAAAAATTTTATTAGTATTTTATTTGCATTTATGGAACTAATTATTGAATTTTCCGACTTAAAATGCTCGTTTTACGTTTTATTTTCGAAATAATGTTAAAACCGTATAAATACTAATATTTTTAAGGTTCTGAAATTTTAAGAACATTCTGGAATTTTCAAAATTTGAATTTTGAATTTTTCGAAATTTTAATGACTCTTTTGGATTTTTATATTATTTTTCCCGTAAAACCGAGTAATACCGAACAATATTAAAATATGTTAAGTTAAGTCATGTTCAAAGTTTGAGTAAGACTAAATTTTGAAACCTATATGAGTTAGGATGATTAACTTAAGGATGAATACCGATTCATATAATGCATAGTGTTGTTAAACGTTAAAACACGCGATTCCATAAACCGAGGTATACGATAACTATTTATGTTATTGTTATTTAAATAGGACGATTTGGCTTAGGATTTGCATGATAGTTCATATATTTATAAGCATTGCATATTTTATTATGAATGTCATGATTTATTTACGTAATTTTGGGAATTATGTAATTTACTTAGTATGGCCTTAGTTTTGTAATCGGTATTTCCCGTAATGTAAGGGGTTACCGATTGGGTTGTAATTTTGTGATCTCGTATCACCCAATTGTAATTTATTTCTATTTTATAATGTATAAAGTAGACTAGAAAAGTTGTAATATTTGTAAATTCCGGAGATCCTTGAAGACGGTGCCATTCGGAAAGGAGTTCCGACAAGACGGTGTTTACCTCGAAGTGCGTGCCGCGTGAAGTTCAAGGGACCAAAGGAGTTGGTTTCCGAATTTGTACTTTTATTATTTCTTTTCTAGGAAAGGCCATACTAGGGTTTATTTTATGCTTTTATTTTGCTTTTATATGTTTGCATGCATAGCCAAATCGTCATATATCGTCTCATGCATTTTCGAAGTAGTCGACCTAGTCTTTTATTTTATCGATAATTCACCGACTTAGTTCACTTAAACGGAGATAGATAATAATTTGACTAGATCTCTTACATATAAATATTGAGACTTAGCCTTACCAAAAAGTACGGACCCATGAATCCCTTCTTCACAAGAACGTAGGCTCGGCTACACCGGGGTACTAAAATTGTCACGTTGGGTAAGTGGGGTAATAAGATTACACCTTGAAATTTGGTTGATCTCAACGAAAGTGTTCGTAACCGTAGTTGCAACAAGTTCGGGCTAAAGACGATTTTTAGAAAATTGTCGACCGAGAGTTCTAAGGTAGAACCGATTAAAGGGTTAATCCACCAAATTATACCGATACGGGTTGAATCGGCTACACCGTGCCCGGATTAGTATGGGTTTGGGTCTCGGGATTGTTTACTTAATTGGGTAAGAGATCATTAAGTAAATATACTTAACTTGTTTAAGTTTTTAGTTTAAATTATGAATTTTAAAATGATGTTGTTTTATTTCCTTCATTTTATTGTAGTTTTATTTTCAACATCATCAATGGCAACCAACGCTCCACCTCTCACTAACGTATCATGGCTTCGATCCTTTATGGATCGTTGCAAACTCGATAAGCATGGTTCCAATTTTAAGGATTGGGATGCGCAATTACTTTTGGCCGCTCAAGGTGACGATAAGAGTCGTTACCTATCCGAAGCCGCTCCTCCCGTTCCGACCGCTCGTTCATCGGTCCAAAATCGTGAGGCCTATGAAGCCTACATGAAAGAGTCCTCCACTCTTAAAAATGTGCTCATCTTCTCCATGGAGCCGGATCTCCAAAGGAGTATGATTAAGTTGACCACATCATATGAGATATACACCAAGCTTGCGACCATGTTTTCGCAAACTCCAAGGGTGATCCAACATGAGGCGGCTTCCGCCTTCTTCGACATTACGTTCAAGAAAGGACAAAAGATAAGCCCTCATGTGCTCAAACTCGTTGAGCTCGCGAAGACTCTAAAAACGCAAGACGTTGATGTTCCCGACTCTCTAATCATTGACCGAGTTCTTCACTCGCTCAATAAGGTTAAAGCGTATGCTCAATTCCGGGTGAATTTCAATATGCGAAACCAAGAGACCACGTTGGATGAGTTGCATAAGATGCTCGTCCAAGCCGAGAGGGACATGGGACTTCATAAAAGTTCCACCAAGGATGTTTTAAACATCGAAAAGAAAGGGAAAACGAGCTTCAAAAGAAATGCCTTTAAAGGCAAGGGCAAGAAAACGTTCAAGCCTAAAGCGACTAAAGAAAAGACTTTTTCGAAAGGCGCTTCCACCTCGTCTTCGAAATCCGAAGACAAGTGCCATTATTGCACGAGGATCGGTCATTGGAAGCGTAATTGCCCCAAATACTTAAGCGATCTCAAAAATGGGAAGGCAACCGCCGTAGGTAATAATTCTCGTTTATGATTCATGTCATTAATCAACTTATGTATAGTGATACAAATGTGTTGATGTTCATCCCTTTTAAATTGTTTTAAAGGGGCACCTTATAAAGATAAGGGCAAGGAGAAGGAAGCATGAAGTTCCTTACTTGGATAGCTACGGTAGCATCCAATTGATCGAAGACTTGAAGAGCGAGGCTCTAATTTTCATATCGTCTTCTTTCATATTTTGCATTTTGTTTATGGAACAATTATTTTCTTGTAAGACAAGGATTAAAATCCTAAAACAATGGTTGTAATTTGGATATTGGTGACTTGGTTTTCAACCCAAGTCACTACTTTTGTTCTTAATCAATGTCTTGATTTCTCAAATAAATTGCATACCTTGTTTAAATATGAATAATGGTGATTATATCACGCAATGAACATTGATACGATCAATATAATATAATCAAAGTGTTGATTAAAAACGGAGAACTACACCCCATGAGATACTTTCAATCAAAATGAGACAACATTAGTTCATTATAAGATTTTCATTTTAAGTGAAAATGAGAATGTATTCATCACACCTATAAAACTTCAAACATTCATATGCATTGGTAAATCGAAATAGCTATCCTTAAACGAATAAAGGTTATTGTTAGAGGATAGAGTGGGAGAAAATATTTCGCTCGCAAACCAATGATAAAAATAAAGGATCTTAGAGAAGATTCCTACATGGGAGTCTTAAGAAGAGCCCTAAATGAATTGAAGAAACTACGAGAGGACACTGAAGAAACTACGGGAGGACACTCGAAGAAAGGTTCTTTATGTTCATTGTTTCAAAGAGAGGAGACATGAAAACCCCGTATGAATTCGGAAGGAATATCGGCTCCTTGAGATAATGATTTTTAAAGATTATAAGATAATAGAGGAGAAATCATCTATCTATACGGGAGGAAAGACCGGTTCCTTAATAAATGATTTTTTTTTAAGTTTATAAGATAAAAGAGAAGAAATCATCTCAATTCTCTCAATGTAGTTATAAGGAAATTATCATGTCATATTCGTCTCGAGGAAACGAAGACATGATAAGAGGGTGATGATTGATTGAATGGAAAATAGATCACTATAGGGATAGTGATGGTGATAATGATTCAAGATATAAATAAAAGATTTACATGCGAGAAATGAAAAGTTCATTTAAGAGATCGAGAAATATTGATTTTAGTGGGAGCAATGTTCATGAAAAGAATTAAGCCTACCATTTAGAGAGGATGGGTGATTCTTTAAGGTGTAAAGAATAAGAGGTTTGAAATTCTAGATGATCAAATACCTTATATCATATGATGATGGAGCTTTACGAGAAGTTTTATTATATTGATAATTAAAGGTCGCCCATTGGATATCAAAATGGTTAGACATGAATAGCCTTAATAAAATATCGCCAATTGAAAATTATAAGAGTGATGAAATCACTAATAACTACAATATAGATTTCAGCACATAAGTGACTAGATAATTCCGAGTTATTCTTTAATCCCTCTAGTATATCTATACGTCACGAGTTATAAGATAACAGTGGGAGCTTCCCTCAGGAAAGGAATCTCAAAATCTAGAATGGGTTCTAGAAATGTGCTCAAATAAGATCATATTATGTGAGATAATATGAGTCGGAAGGAGACCAAAATTTGTAAGTTTTACAATAATGAATAAAAGGTTTATTCGCAAAACTTTAATACAAATAGATGATTGTGCATCAAATGCAATAAAATAGTATTGTCTGTTTTTGCATGACAATGTCATTTGAGTTATGATTAACTCGAGATAAAAGATACTTTGTCAAAGTCCAAATGGGTTGTATGAGACAATATTGAACCCCATAAGTGAACTGGATTGACTTAGTATAGCCCCTAGCCGCTTACATGAGGTGACATCTCAAAGCGACTAGAGTGTGAGGCGATTGATGGCAAGTTCAAGTGCCATAGAGTCATATGTGATGACTAGTCGATCACATAGACAGACTGTAAGGGACACTCTGTCGGGCAAAGTGACCGCTTATGGAGTTCTGGAAATTTTATAGCCGAGTCGTGGCGAGAGCTGCTATAGTATTCTTGTGAGTCAATTCTTAGACTAAAGACTACTCTCCCAAGATGGTACAATTTAGGCATACCCTTGATTCATTCTCTACGACTTTTCGTAACTGGAGTCAAATGGGATTGCTTCAGGCTGTGACTAACTGTGACTAGTCAAAGGAAATAGTGCGATAGAAATTGTCCACCCCTTGTCAGGGTTGTTCAAATCTCAAGGCCACTCGAGGAGAAGTTAACTGGAAATGCGTGGCCACGCTCGGAAGGTATCTATGGTAGATAATTCCGGTCAGACAGTTATTCTCCAGATCGAGGAAACCACTCATGATATGATCGAATGCAAGTACGACCTTAGAGAGACACCTTGCATTGAGTGGGAGATTGTAATAGGACAAGAGAATTGGTGATGCACACTTGTCGAGGACAAGTGGGAGATTGTTGGGAAATGTGTCCTCAACATTAGTGCGATCACGTAATTAAATCTCATGACGAGAATGCGCAAGGGATGATACGAATTATATTAGTCAACTGACCAACATTAATCGGTAATGATTGGCTTGCTAGAGTTTGACATTACTGTCGTATGACGGTGGTGGTCAGTTGATCCCTTTAGGTCACACCTTTAGGACAATTCCCTTAAATGATAAAAATGATCAAATGTATATTGATACGATTTGCTCATATTCCTTAAACTCATATATCGAGAAATTAGAGGTTAAATCTTAAAAGTAAGATTTATGTTTAAAATTGAAATGTGTCAATTGTTAAACATTGAACGATATTTTATAATATCGTTATTAGAATAAATCGGGTTGAAATTAATACAAAGGTTGTAAATCGTATTGACGATAAAATTGTCATTTTATATTTGTAATTTCGAATTACATGTCAATTAATAAATATGATTTATTTAATATACAATATTTATATGATAAATATTTATATTATTATTATTGTATTACCTAGTGAAATATAAGATGTCACATTTATACAAATTCTACAATTGACACATTAGTAAAATGAAGTCCATTTTAAGTATAATTTGGGCGGCTAAGTGGAAATGGTAGTGTGGATTATTAGTGTGTTAAATACACTATAATCATTATGTTTAGACAACATCCTAGAGAACACTAACCTAGAGCCACCCTAGCAACATAGAAAGGAGGAAATGTCCCCTCTTGCTTCTTCCCATACCCGGCCACCCAAGAACCAAGACACCCCCTTTATATCTTGTGGGTAAGCTCATAAGATGAGTTAGTTCTTAGGTTGGCAAAATTTTCTAAGTATAGAAAATCTAATAAAATCCTCTATATTATTATAGTGATAATAATAAAATACTAATAATAATAAGTTGTTAATATTAGTATTGAAATAATATTCTAATTAGAGAGATTAGAATAAGTTTAAGGAGAAACCGATTCCTAGTCTAGCAACTACAAGATTTCGGTTGGTTAAGGGATTGTCTTGGTGCATCTTGGAGGAGGTGTTCTTGTTGAACATTGGAGGATCATCCTTGCTAGCATTGGACCGAGTGTAAGAGCACGACATTTCTCCCATTTCCGCATCTTTTAGCATACATAAGATCGTATTAACATTTTAATTAAAGAGTTAGTTACAAGGTTAGTTTAGTATGACTATAAATTAGTTTATGAGCAACTAATAAACCTAACAATAAATATGTGACGATTATTAGGTATTTGCATGTGTGTACTAAGTCGGCCCAAAGGAAGGCTTAGTATTCGACGTGAGTTTATTGTCAATATTTGATTACAATTATTGAAATGGTAGTGTTTGTGCCTAGATAATATTTATGTTTAATAACTAAATATTAATTTTGCAACGACACTTTAATTATTTGAATTTATTTAAAATAGAAGAATATTGTTTTGTTCATTCAGTTTGACATTTATGGTTATTATATCTGTCATGTTCAGTTACATTCTTGATTCGGATGAAACCATTTATTAATTGAATGGTAAAGAATGTAAACATTTATTCCGAGTTGCGATAACCATAACATTGTTTTTGAGAATGTGTAATTGCTACTCATAAGGATTAAAGTCTCGTAAGGATTCACGTGATTTGAGTAATAGTACATTCAAAATGCATGTTTAATGATTATCCAAGGCGAAATTAAGGAAATATTCAAGGGCATTATTGTTCAGTTAATTAAGAAGCTGCAAAAGTCAAACTCAAGACAAACATAAGGTTAGACTCTTTTTGGTGTTGTTTTGTTAATATTTTTTGACACATAAGGTAAATCAAGCATTTTTTTTAACGTTTGACGTGTCGGTTAAGTTAGGCTTCTCATTGGGTTTTTCTAAGGTTGTTTTATTTTTTATATCCAATCATGTTTGATGGTTGGATTTGGTTTTTTGCCCACATAAGTATATTGATCCAAGTATAACTAAGATGTAACAGCCAATTGATGATGAAAGATTCATTTATTCGGGGTAAGTCATCATCTAAGTTTGAGACAGTCAACTATTTTAGCTATCATTAATGATTTGTCCTTTTGTTTGAATTTGGAAAACCATTTGGCATCACCCTTTAGGTGGAAACGATTAATTTCGCATGAACAAATTTGGTTCCTTGTTCGCTGAGGAATAATCAATTTTGTGTTTTCCTTATTCAAATAATGGTGAATCCATCATCTTTTATAACTATGTATAGTTTAGATTTGAATCTCTTTCAAGAAAGTTTGCATTAATGTTCAATGGATATAAAGAATGACAATTTCTTTTCGGTATGACACATTAAATGGAGAACTAAAGTTTTGTGTCAAAATGAAATTGTTGTCCCCTTACTTCAGATATTCATTTTTTTAAGGGGATAAAGACAAATATAAGGGAGATTAGATATCAAAGTTATTTTTCGATGTTTTTTTTATTAACATATGCGAGCAGGTGAACCATTTTATACTCTCAGTATTAGTGGTTTAATTCGTTATGTAGATAAATATAGACATGGATATCTAAGTCTCATTTGTGAGAAGTTTTAAGTTCTTGACATCTCTTTGTGATATTTGACTAAGTTGTTTTACACAATAAAGAATTAATTATGTCATTTATCATAAATGTGGATATTAACAACGTCAAGGTTATTTTTTCGAAAAATGCTAGAGGTGTTCGATCTTGTGTTTGATGTTATACCATATGATGATTTGTTTTCGGTATAGATGGTGTAATATTTATACTAAGCAAGATTTTAAGGCTGGATAAGGGGTATGATTAATTGCTATACTTGCTTTTTTCTAGACTTATCTAGTAATAAGTTCTTAATGTTTGCAGCTGTCTTTGATAAATTTCTAACAATGACATTGCCTATTTAATTATAAGTGTAACTCATTTACACTTATGACATGTCCAACTAATTAAGTATAAGACTTAAAAATTATAAGGTTAATAGTTGGACTTAAAGATGGTCAGTGAGTATTTTGTTGGATAATCTTTAAAAGTTTTAAGGGTAATAAGGTAATGATCCCAAAATCAAGTTGTTTAAGACGGAAATTAAGGGGTTCATTGAGAATATTGAGTTTGAGTAGGAGAAAAGATAATTGACATTGTTTTAAATCTCCCTATACAGGATCATAAGATCAATTCAGTAGAACAAACTCAACTATCTCAATAACCAATTCATTAGATGATCTACTTAATAAAGTAAATGCAACTAAATTAATTACATTGGTTTCCCATATGGATAAAATGGATAACAATGTAATGTCGGACTAACAAGTTGCAATAAGAGTTAGATGATGGAATGTTAGAAGGTGATCTAGTCACCATCTAACAAACCATTGAAGGTCCTAATTCATATAGGTGGATCGATGCCTTAAAGAAATTAAGTCATTTGATGGACGATGATATTTGGACATTGTTCAATTACCTAAAGTTATGAGATATATTGGTTTCAAGTATTTATTTGTTACCAAGAAGGTTCAAAAGGTAATGTGACAATGAATTTCATTTTGACGATCTTGACTATAAGGATATTTTGGCATATCTTTTTTTTTCAGTTATGTTGGATGAGTGTTAAGATTTGTTTCTCAATTGTGACATTGCTGAAACCATTTAGTGCAAAAACTATAACTTTGATTCAATAGATTCAAAGTAGATGTTCTGCAAATTAAGGTAATTCATCCAATAAAGCTCTAAGTAAGGTTTTCCGTCATAAAGACTACAAATTTGCATTGCTATCATCTTACTTGATATTAGATGAATGTTGTAGATACTCGGGATTCAGTGGGAGTATGAAAATATTCCGGTTTTATATCCTTTCAGTAAAGGAGACAAATTAGTCTCAAATGCCCTAAAGGAAATATTCATTCGGAAAATACAATAATGTTTAATTCATATGTTTCAGAAAATATTTTGTGTGTTTAAGCATTATGATATACATTTAATTTGTATGCGTTCAGATATTGCGTATTTGCAATGATAACATTGTAAATACAAGAAATAGAAGAAGATATTTATGTCAATTATTTTATTAACTATTGTAATACCCTGTATATTAGCCTCGGTCAATGACAGTCAGACCGTGTTTATACAAGTATTTCAAATGGAAACGTTTATAAAATATTTTACGTAAACTGTTATTATTTTATAAATCGTATTGCTATGATTATTTCGTATTTCATAATGATTTTATATTTGACGATTATTTCTTAAAATGACATTTCATTCGTATTTCTTTAATTTTGATAATATAATTATAATTAAATATATTTCATATTTTATATTTATTTCTCATCTATACTTGTTTTATATTTTATCAAGACGAGGTATAATTTCAATTTATTTGACACGTAACTGCTAGTTGATACGATAATTATTTTAATATATCATGCGGACTTGTAACACTATTTTGATATATAATTTATATTTAATTTATATTTAATTATTTTGGTTATATGTACTCGTAAGTTTAAGTTACGTGTTTGGGCTATACTTGATGCGTAATTAAACAAGTTTAGCGATGGTAATGTGCTCGTTTATCCTTAGTCGAGTCGAGAACGTAATTTTGATAGTATAGTATGCGTGATGGACTAGTAAAGGTGGGCTTATTCGATTTGTGTAGGGATTTGTGTGTAGTGTGAAACGAGACCCATCACCCAATAAGCAAACCCTACACAACATTCAAACCCTAATCGTCATACCCCCATTCTGCCCCATCGACATCACAACTGCCTCCATCAACATTTACCAAAACGAGTATAGAATTGAGGATAACACGAGCAGGGAAGCAACGCTTGAACAACTTTCACAACCCTCGTTTCCACCCTTGCGCGACGGTAAGTTACACCCTCGTTCTTGCACATTTTAGACCATTGAATAAGTGTGTCGTGGTTGTCAGTAATCTGTGTAAGACCCTTAACATGTTTATGACCGTCAAAGAACAGTAGGACCACCGTGAGTGCCATCTTGACCACCGCTAATGTTGACAGTAACAAGTTTGCGATTATACTCTGTTTCGTTTTTGTTCGTATTCGAGTTCTGTTCTGGGTTGTGTCTTAGTACGAATTGATGAGTTATGGTAGGGGGAAGTTGATAGTATAGAGTGGTGGTTGTGGGGTGGTTTTTGGTGGCCGGAGTACCACCGGAAAGTGGTGGTTTTGACGCGTGAAAATAGGGCAGGAACAGGGGTGTGGGGCGTGTTCAGCGGGCTATTCAAGACGCGTTTGTGTTGTTCCATGGGAGAGCGAGGACTCATGTTTACCTCCCCTGGAACCACCGTGGGTCAGTGGTGATGATGGTGGTGACCAGAGGCGGTGTGGGGCTTGGTGGTGAGAGAAATAATTGGGAGAAGGAGGGGGTGTACACGGGGAATGGCTGGAAAACAGGGGTGTCGGTTTTGCGCAGGCTGCTTTGACAGCCTGTTTAAGGCGGTTAGGGTGGTCGAAGGAGGTGGAAAAAGGGTGGATGTAGTAGACAGTGGTATAGGCTAGAGGCTAGGGCTGTTGGTGATGGCTGTGGGTGGCTAGGAACGGGTTGGTGGTGTCGTAAAGTATGGCGCGCGAGTAGGTTACGGAGTTGCTGCCGTTGTTTTCGTTATCTTTCTGATTTTAGGTGTGTCGTGGGCCTAGGCCTCTAAATGGCTGTAATTTTATTATTATTATTAGTATTATTATTATTATTATCATTATCATTATTATTATTATATTAGTATTATAAGTATTGTTGTTATTGTTGTTTTTGGCTATATGTGTTATTATTATTATATTATTGTTGTTAGTATACTATTATTATATGTTATTATTGTTATTATTAATATATTTTTTGTTATTGTTTATTTTATTAGTAAAGGATTGTTTATGATATTGAATATATAAGTGTTAAATGAATTTTTATGCAAGAATGTGACGGCTATCAATAGTTCGGGTATATTTTCTATATTCGTTTATTCAAATGGAATTGTTTATGAAAGTAATAAGAACGAGTTGTTTGAGTTAATTGAAGTAGTAATGTTCAATACGGTCTCGTTATGCGTGATATATTATTTAGATAATTAATTTGAATAATTGATATATTATATTAATTTGCGGAATTGTATTAGTTAGTGATTACGAATATTATATTTGTTAGGTGACGATTTTGAGGTGGCATAGTTCTGTTTACCTGCTGGCTTGCTATTGGATGATTTTTCTATCCAGGTAGAATACACTGACCTTATACTCTACGATGTGATATGAATGGATGTGGTACTGTGTGTTATGGATGCCGAATATGATTTATATGATGGTCGGATTGATTGTGGGTTATTGGTAATGGCATGAGCATTTCATTATTTGATAGCATGATTGAATAATTATATCGTTGCATTCATGAGCATAGCATATGCATTAGTAACTGAGAAAGTTGTGGTCAGATATTGTTCTGATATAAAGCCCATGGTGGTTCTGCAGACCAGGCCTGGTGTCTTATCAGCTATTGAGCTGGTGTTCGGTGACGACCGATTATAGTCTGCCGGGAGGTTTGGTATGGCTTGGTGCACGGGTATGAGTTTGAGATTGAGAATTGAGAATTGAGATTGAGTTCGAGCATATCATGGCATTGGCATATCATTATTGTTGCATTATTATTATTGTGTTGTCCTACTCAACCGCGAGGTTGACAGTGTATTCGTGTACACCTACGATGATCCGGAATGGGGAGTAGATTCTACAGGTCGGTGACAGATGGATTAGGAGCTTGGGCATGGAGAGACACATGGCTTGGACCTACTTAGATCGCTAGATCACATACTTAGATGTTATCAGTTATATTTCTTTTTATTCCTTGCGTAGTAGTTGTATATCAAAAGTTTAAATTTAATCAGTTTTATATAAAGTACTTTGGGTTGTTTTACTCTGTTATTTACTACTTCGGACATTCCGAGATGGTAACAACCCTAATTATTTGAGAATGTCTTGCTAAAGGCTCTTAAATAAATGGGGGTGTTACAAAGTTTATAACACCCCAAGAGTATGAGAGGAGATTTGTCCCACATCGGTAGAATGTGAGGATTGTGATATGTTTATAATAGCTCCCATCCACCACTTAGTAACAAGGCCTTGTGCTTTTGGGCTTAAGTGAGGACAAATAATGGGCCCAAAGGTACACATCCCATCTTATTGGGTGCGTGTTACGACGGTGGCAGGTCAGGTTGTTACAAATGGTATCAGAGCGACCCTGCGACCGTGTGGTGAGCCTGTGGTCGGGAGTACCCAGGTCACACACCTAGCGGGGGAGGATTATGGCCCTGGTTGTGGTCAAGTTTGAGGCACAACGAGGACGTTGTGTTATTTAAGTGGGGGAGTTTGTAACACCCCAAGAGTATGAGAGGAGATTTGTCCCACATCGGTAGAATGTGAGGATTGTGATATGTTTATAATAGCTCCCACCCACCACTTAGTAACAAGGCCTTGTGCTTTTGGGCTTAAGTGAGGACAAATAATGGGCCCAAAGGTACACATCCCATCTTATTGGGTGCGTGTTACGACGGTGGCAGGTCAGGTTGTTACAACTATGGAAGGAGAACATTGGATTAAATTGTACAAAAATAGAATGTGAGAACATTGGATAAGAATTAGAGAAGTATATGTCATGTCAGTATTATATCGGGGTAGATAGGTCTGGAGGTAAGAGGTAAGTGTCTTGAGGATAGAGTTATTTTCCGACATTTAAGAGTGTGATTTGAGTAGTACAAGTAAATATAGATACGATGGGGTTGTTCAGGGATGCGCATACGATTAATTTTGATGGACAAGTTGGTTAGTTGAGTGAAAAGGGTACGAACAATGCCTGAATGGTGTGGAAACTGAGGGGTACGTAGCAAGAAAACTGAGGAAGTAGATGAATTTATTTCAAAGTTGTATTATGTGTAAATGACTTAGACATAGATGCTATAAGAATAAGTTAAAAATCTATGAAATATCATGTAAGTAAACTCAATTTTGTTGTTTTTCTGGTGAAACACAAAAATAAGTAATCAAATGTTAATAAATATTATGTCAATATAGTATTATTAACGTTTAACTATGTTACTTTTTTTTTGTCTTGATGATTAAATAAACATCGTGGTTTGAATTTCACACCCAATTTCAATGTAACATCTCGTGTGTTGCATCGACCGTTCATTCCTTAACACTTCTCTCATACCTCTTTTGTTAACCAAACAAAAAAATTGCATGTTTTTGTTTTCCACATCAAGGATTTCTCATTCAAACAAGATCGGTTTTGAAAGCATAAGTTAGCTAGGTTTCTGATAGATGGATGAACTTTTCAAAGGGAGATATAACTTTGAGGGATAAGTCCGGGTGTTTCGTGAAGGAGGGGTGACTTGAATATTTTAGGTGTGTATTGGAAGCTAGGAAATAGTGTCGATGATGAGTTAGATGGTTGTTTGAGGTAGCAATAAAGATTACTAAATCGCATTGATGATTAATTTCATAATAGGTTCGTAGGCGTGACTTTGGATTGTGGACCGTATGTGTTATTTGAAGAGTAAGAGTAGTGGTTTGAAGAGTTCTTTCGTGTAATATTGTAGATAGGGATGGCAACGGATCCTGGATCCGGTCCAGATCCGTTGGACCCGACCCTGCTGGACCGGATCTGGATCCTAAAATTTGGACCCGTCGGATCTGAATCGGATCTGGATCCACGAGTTTAAAAACGGATCTGGATCTGGATCTTGTTCACAAGACCCGGATCCGACCCGAAGACCCGTTTCTAATATTAAAAAAAAAAAAAAAATTAAAATTTCTAGAGTTGGACTGGGCCTGATTCCTCAAACATTCATTTCTAATTTCCAAAATCCTACAGTATCTAACATCCTCTCTAATTCCTCCCTAAAATCAAACCCTAAATTTAAACCCTAAATTCAAACCGCTGCCGCCGCCGCTGCCTCCCTGCGCTGCCGACGCCGTTGCCGATGCCGCTGCTGACGCCGACTGCTGCCCTGCGCTCGATATTGTTGTTGTTTCGCAAATTTCATTTGTAAGTTCATTTCCAGTTTCGCATAATTCCTCCCTAAAATCAAAGTACCACTTACCAGTTTCCCTTGTTGTTATTGTTTCGTTTGCTATTGTTTCGCATATTTCATTGTTTCGCGTATCTCATTGTTTCGCATATTGTTTCTTTTTCTATATGGGTGCCTTTTATGAGATCCCCGGCCAGATAGAAAATCTTGTCCGAGAGTAGCTGTGAAAGTGCCGCTTACCTTCGAAACTTAAGAGCCGAGGCCCGAGGCGTCTGTCTGTCCTCTACCAGTAGCTTTTTCTTTGTTTTTTTCACGGTTGGCTTTCCCAGTAAGTCAGGAGGCCTTGAAAATTAGTAGAAGTTTTACATTAGCATAACTCCACGTTTGCTATTAAATTGTTAATTATGTAAATTATGTAAATTGAAACAATAAGAATGGACGCTTGCTTTTAAATTGCTTGTTTTTAAATTGTTAATTATGTAAATTTTTAATTTTTTTTCTTCTTTTTCTTTTTTCTTTTTTTTTCATGGGACCCGCGTAAAACCCGGATCCTACCCGGATCCGCAGGGTCCGGATCTGGATCTGTCTTTTCTGGACCCGTCGGATCCGGGTCGGATCTGGATCCTGTTGCCAAAAACGGATCTGGATCTTGATCCGGTCCAGATCCGGCCCGTTGCCATCCCTAATTGTAGATGATTGTGTCGAGTTGGTGGTAACATTAATGACAGAAATTAATATAAATGGGGTAATTTTATTAACAAAATAATACACGTATATAACGAACTAATACTATTTTTATATAAAAAAGTCTTATGTTTTACTTTTGATTTATATGGTGAAAATTTAATGAAACCACAAATTAATTTAGTATCCGTGCATCGCACGGGCAAAAATACTAGTAGGTTATTATTGTTAGGTAGCATATATTTTGCAATTTGTATAGCTCTGAGACTTTGTTTAGGAGTTTGATATTGTTATCTAAATTTTAGGAGTTGCTAGGTGTATATATTGTATATCTTACTAGTTTAGAACCCGTTTTTACAATTTTATATTATCATTGTAGTAATAAGAGTATATAATATTTCGTGTAAATGGCTACCTTAGATTAAAATTAAAATGTTGCTTATCTGCGTTAGCCATCAACTGATTCAATAGTGCCACAATTGATTAACCAAAATAATTTATATATATTGTCCTTACTAATTATTATTATTATTTTTCTTTTAAAGTTTTGAGTTGTATTTTAGCCAAATATATACATATAATTAAGACAGAGGGATAGCACAAATTGATGGATCACTGAAATGCTTACCCATAGTAGGGCTGAGCCAAAGCGGTATACCGCACCAGTTTTGCAATCCGGAGCGATATCCGATTTTTTAAAAATTTCATTTCATGAAACCGGTACCGACCCAGTTTAAACCGGTATATCGTCTTTTTTAAATGGAAACTGAATCCGAAAATTCGGAGTACCGCACCGGTTTTTAAACCAGTTTCACTACATCATGGAAAGCCATGTTTTTTTACTAGTAGAAGCTCATGTTTGGCTGATTCCTTAATAAATGTCCAAAAATCTAAAGCTCGAAAGTTTAACAAATGACATCACAAATGAAAAACTTGCATCTTCAAGACTTATAGTTACATAGTTAGACTTAGAATACATTTTAGGATTTTTTATTAATCCGGTTTAAAAATCGGGGTCGGGTTTGAATAAATGAGATCCGCATCCGCTTCGGTTTAACACTAAAAAATACGATTCGTATACCAGTTTCGTAAAAAAACCGAATTTCCGGATTTTCTTTTGCGGTTTTCGGTTAGGACGCGGTTTAAAAATTCGGATCGGTTTATTTTCTCAGCCCTACCCATAAGCAGTTTTAGCCGGCGAATTCAGGATCGCCTCATAAAAAACTAAAAACTGGCAAGTATATACATCCTCTTTCAAAACCATTTTAAACTAAATATCATAAATCTAGATAGGATGGGAAGAAATATTTTAAGGATGTATTATTAAAATTGATGTTTCCGGTAAAAAAAAAAAAGAAGCATTAAGAATACCAATAAAAAAAGGTTATGTGTGCTTTAAACCTATCATAACATGGCTCGACCCGTAAACCTAGCCCGACCCGACCTAATTTGACTCGATTTTTCATGGTCAAAGACTCGTAAATTTTGACCCGCAATTCGAAATGACGCGAATTCAAAATAACCCGTTATTTTATAGTTGAAATTCGAACCGACTCATTCAACCCGATGGTTTGAAGATAATTATAATCTTAAGATAATAATTAAAAAATTAGTTTTAAAGTCAATTTTATATAACTTTTATACCATTAATAATAAAATAATTATTAAAATAATGAATGTAATAATATTATTTATATAAAATGATAAAATAAAAGATGTTATAAACCTTTTCTCCGACCCGAGACTCGGTCCACCCGACTCATTTGGCAGGCCTAAGTGTGCATAATCATCAATCTTGTACCCATATATGAAAAAACTACACCAAATTTGTAATACCCCGTATTTTAGCCCCGGTCAACGGCAGTCAAACCATATTTTATACAAGTATTTCAGATGAAATGTTTATAAAGTATTTTACGTAAACCGTTATTATTTTATGAATCGTATTTCATAATTATTTTATATTTGATAATTATTTCGTAAAATGAAGTTTCATTTGTATTCCTTTAATTTTGATAATATAATTATAATTAAATATATTTATAATTTTATATTTATTCCTCAAATATACTTGTTTTTATTATTTTATATAAGTGCTAATAATTTTATATCCTTATAAATTATTTAATTAATAATTACTAATACTAAAGTACATAATTTAATTATTATAAATAATTTATGCGTCCTCGTTTATTTTAAATTACGAGTCGTAAACGGAGTGTAAGACCTTGAGAAACGTGATAGATTTGGGCTGGAATAAATATTGAGAACCGTAACACCAAGACTATGTAAACTTTTTGTTAACACGTTTATGGAAGGTAGCGATTTTTTGCTTGATTGCGAGGCTTTGTTTTGGATTCCGATTGCTAAAACCGGGGGAAATAATAGGAGGAATAGTATTTTTATGTGGATTAGATGTGGAAGGTATATCTTCTACCGATACTCTTTCCTTTGATAAAACATTGAATCGGGATCCCGTATCTTTCGAATTTTGACCGAATTTGAAAATAGAACTTTCCTTATTCGGATGGGTTGCGAACTGCGGGTCAGTTGCAGGCTTTCTTCTTGGTGGTTTGCGAACGACCATCCAGTCACCAAAATCATTCGCTTCTACTGGTCGAGAAAGTCGTTCCATATACGTATCCTCATGGCCGCTAAGTTCGTTCTGAACTGGAGTATCGAGCAACTCCGGGTGCGGACTTGTTTTTGGACATGACTCTATCGTGTGACCTAGCCGACCACACTTAAAGCAGATCATTCTAAGTCCTTCGTACTGGATGCCATATACTTTTCCGTATAGTCTAAACTCCAATGAGAATACTTTTCCACCTCGTCTTTCACAGAAAATTATGCACCCCCATCCGTACTTCTCGTACCTGGACCGCCCATTACCTCAGCCTCGATGCCTTCCACAAAACCCCCAGATCGAAGTCATACCACCGACTCAGCGAGTCCAAGTATCCCATTGGCCGGAGATGGCAGCCCCCTATCTGGGATTAATGGTAGCGGAGTCCCCGACAATGGATATCAAGATCGAACTGGCGAGGACCAAAACCTCGAAGCTAGCAATCGAATTGTCGATACCATGGAGTATTGACAAAGTTCTGAACCAAGTAAGTAGAGCTTATCTATCGTTCCTAAACTCAGTACCGGTTTTAATGAGTACAAGAATACCAAATTTGTCACACAACCTCCCCCATATTTCCTTTATGGTGTGGAACGTTCAAGGAACCGGAAATAAAAACAAGGTAAATGCCATTAAAGAAGTAACTCGCATATACAAACCCACTGTTTTCGCCCTTGTTGAGACACATATGGGCCGTGAGCATGCTATTAAACTGGGTAATATTATCGGCTATAAAGGAAGCTCCTTCGTAGATACGGTCGGATTCAGCGGAGGGATATGGATTTATTGGAATACAGAGATCGTTAATGTTACTCCTGTAACGGAACACTCACAATTCATAACGCTTGAAGTTGCTCGTAAAGGAGAAATTCCCTGGCTGTTCTCGGCAGTTTACGCAAGCCCCGACCCCACAAATAGACGAGCGCTATGGACTGAACTTGAACAGTTTGCGCGCAATAATAACAGGCCTTGGCTACTGGCGGGGGATTTCAACGAAACCCGCTCCCTAAATGAAAGACACGGCGGAGACTCGAATATGGCTCGTCGGTGTAACAATTTTAATAACTGGATTGAAAATTGCGAGTTACTAGAATTAGCCTTTACTGGGGCTGCTCATACGTGGGCTCGAGGAAATACAGTTGAAACAAGACAAAGCGCGAGACTTGATAGAGCTCTTTGCAATACCAATTGGGGTACTCTTTTTGAGGAAGCTATGGTTAAACATTTACCCGCGTTTCAATCTGACCACTGCCCTCTCTTTATCGCCCCTAATGGTTTCGTTCCTATTAATTCCGTCAATAGACCCTTCCGTTTTCAAGCTTGTTGGATGACTCATGAAAAATTTGTAGAGTTCTTGGATAATAATTGGCCAGCCGATGGAGACTTCACTTCTCGATTAGATACAATGTCCGTGAAGCTTCAAGAATGGAATTATAATGTGTTTGGCAATATTTATAGGAAAAAACGCTCCCTTATGGCACGTATCGCGGGATGCCAACGAGTGCTTTCCTTATCAAGACGAAGTAACCTCATTAAATTGGAAGCTAAACTCCGACACGAGCTCGACGAAGTCCTTTCGCAGGAAGAGCTTCTATGGTATCAAAAGTCAAGAGTGGAGTTTATAAAAGACGGAGATAGGAATACTTCGTATTTTCATGTGAGCACTTTAGTCTGTCGATGGAGGAACAAGATTTCCGCTCTTAAAAATGATGAGGATGAATGGATCAGCGAACCGAGCGACATCAAAAATTTGGTGGTCAACTATTTTCAGAATTTGTATACGGATGATAATGTTCACAGCATTGAGGAAGGCATTCCTTGGGATCTTTTCCAAGACTTTACTAACCCGGACTGGGAATGGCTTACAAGACCATTTTCTCTAGCAGAAATAGAACAGGTTGCGAAACATATGGGGTCCCTAAAGGCGCCAGGACCGGATGGTTTTCAAGCTATTTTCTATCAAAAGAATTGGTCTCTTATCGCTCCTTCTCTATATGACATGGTCATTAAAGCTCTTGAGGGAAAGGGTATGCCGGAAGGATTGAATGATACCCACATCGTACTTATACCTAAGGTTGACGCCCCAGAATATATTAGACAATTCCGTCCGATAAGCTTATGCAATGTCGCATATAAAATAATTAGCAAGACCCTCGCAAATCGTATCAAACGCGTCCTCCCTCATCTAATTTCGGAGACTCAAAGCGGGTTCGTATCGGGGCGGCAAATTACTGATAATATTGTTATTTTCCAAGAAGTTATACACTCCATGAATAAGAAAAAAGGCCGAAGCGGTGTCATGGCAATTAAGATCGATCTTGAGAAAGCTTATGATCGCCTTCGTTGGAGCTTTCTTCGAGCAACTATGAGTGACATGGGCTTCCCTATCCTACTCATCGATGTAGTCATGGAATGTGTTTCAACAGCTAGAATGCGAATACTCTGGAACGGTGAGCCTACTTCCCAATTTACTCCGTCACGAGGAGTTCGACAAGGTGACCCACTGTCGTCTTACCTCTTCGTTATGTGTCTAGAAAAGTTGCAAGAAGCTATTGATTTAGAGGTTAGGAATAATAATTGGAAACCTATTACTGTTTGTCGGAATGGACCGGATATTACTAACCTCTTTTTTGCGGATGATATGGTGATTTTCGGGGAAGCCTCGGAGGACCAAGCTCTAGTCATAAGACATGTTCTAGAAATTTTTTGTAAAGCCTCAGGGGCCAGAATAAGTGACTCGAAATCACGGGTTTTCTTCTCAAAAAATACAGACCAACAAACCCGTAATACCGTGAGCACTGCTCTGAATTTCGAGGAAACGGACGATCTAGGAATGTATCTCGGGATGCCAACTATAAATGGGCGAGTTACTAGACAAACCTTCGCTCACTTGGAAGAGAGAATTAATAAAAGACTTTCGGGATGGTCGACTAAACACCTATCGTTAGCGGGTCGAACAACTCTTGTTAATTCCACTCTCACAACTTTGGCGAATTATAGTATGCAAACGGCCAAGATTCCACGTACTGTATGCGACTCTATTGATAAGAAAGCGAGGAGGTTCTTATGGGGCGGAAGCGAGAACAGAAATTCTATTCATTTAGTCTCATGGGAAACAATCCAACAACCGAAATCTCGGGGCGGTCTTGGGGTTGTCTCAGCTCGACAATCAAATGCAGCTTTCCTCACAAAATTAGGATGGCGAGTCCTCTCCGAACCGCATAGCCTATGGTCCCGAGTCCTTCGAGCCAAATATTGTAACAACCGGTGTGATATTGACATATTCCAAGCTAGAAATAATATGTCCAATGTGTGGGCAGGAATATCCTCTCAGTCTAAGACTATAGTTAGAGGTACCGCGTCGGCAGTCGGAAACGGTCACCGTACCCTCTTCTGGGACCATGCTTGGGTAGATGGCATTTGTCCATCTGACCATACTATAGCTCCGATACCGGATGCTATTCTGGGTGCTACGGTAAGCGAAATGTGGAGTGAGGAGCATGGGTGGAAGTGGGACGAATTCTCGGAGTTCCTGCCCCAGTCTATTCTCCAAAAAATTGCATCTATATCTCTTACAGAGGACCCCGAGCTCGAAGACTCGTTATATTGGATAGGTACGTCCTCCGGTAAGTTTTCAATTCGATCAGCACTTGGTTTCTTAAAAAGCCCAGAAATCGAAAACAATAACGAAGCTCTGCAAGTTTGGAATATCATATGGAAATTACCAATCCAACAACGGGTCAGGATGTTTGTTTGGCTAGCCGCTCATGATCGGTTAATGGTGAATGTGAACCGAGTTAAACGTAATATGGGACACGATCCTATTTGCCCTCGGTGCGAGTCCAGTGAAGAAACAATAGACCACCTATTCCGTTCTTGTCCTATTTCACGTGCTATATGGCACGAAATTGGCGTTGACAATTCGAATTCTTTCTTCTATAATACTCCATTCATGGAGTGGATTATGAAAAATGCTAGCAACGAGGTTATTACTCCGGAGACGAATTGGCCTATTCACTTTGCAATTACTTGTTGGTGGATATGGAGGTGGAGGAACAATATTGTGTTCGGGCGTGAGGCAGAAAACCCAACTTATCCCCGAGATTTTTTATATAGTCAATTTTCAGCGACAAAGAGCGCCCTTGATATACATGATATTTTTATCCCATGTCCGAGAGATAGCCATACCGAGATATTCATTCGTTGGATACCTCCTCCTCACAACTGGATTCTCCTCAACACTGATGGGGCCTCGAAAGGTAACCCGGGCCCGGCAGGGGGCGGGGGTATTTTTAGAGACGCATCAGGTAATTTTATCTCGGCCTTCTCTTTCTCTTGTGGTAATTGCACGTCAATGAAAGCGGAATTTCAAGCCCTCTTGGTTGGTCTCGAAAGAGCAAAAAGTATGAATATTAACCAACTCCTTATTCATATGGATAATAAAACCTGTGTCCGAATCATCAATGAAGACCTTATGTTGAGTAATGGGCTAAAATTTCTGGTCATTCGTTGTAAGGCTCTTATCAAGGAAGCAAGGTGGAATGTAAGAGTCGAGCATAATTACAGGGAAGCGAACCGTGCTGCGGACTATTTAGCAAATCAAGGGGTGTATGCGAGTTTATCTCCACTTTTTTTAGATAGCCCAAGTCCTGGTTTACGTCCTATTTTTCGAGAAGATATTTTTGGGGTGGCCATCCCCCGTGTAATAGCTAGCACTTCTTAACTTTCGGGGCTTCGCCCCTCATTCGTACCAAAAAAAAAAAAAAAAAGACTATGTAAACCCTAATACTCCACACCTCACAAGACACACACATCGACATGCTAATCAAACCAAAAACCCTAATCATCTTCACACCTCTGCCTGCCTCCCTTCTCCGTCTACATCAGAAAACCCTAGCCTGACTGTCGTGGGGAAAAGAGAGGAACGACAGTAGCAATCCAATCACCATCGTTTTCATACAACACGCAGCAGAGATTTGTAAGTAGTTATCGTACCCTTCTAGACCATTGTTTTGCATGTTTCTTGGTTGTATGTAAACCTTGTAATGCCCACAACATATTCATCATCTTCGAATCACCATAGGTCCACCGTGGTGGTTGCAGTATACACCTATTTTGGCGGCTGTAATCACGTTTTTTTTTATACCCTGTTTACGCGTGTTGTTTTATTTCGATAATTGTTGCTTATTTGTTCGTGTTTTAGGTTTAATTCTTGTCTTGGGTTATGGGTGATGATATTAGTAGGGTTATAGTTTGTTTTTGTGGTTGTAAAGGGGGTTGTTTGGTGGTCGGAGCACCACCATAAATGGTGTCGTGAAATTCGTGGAGAAACAGGGGAGCCGTGGTACAGCGGGTTTGGAGTGGTTTTTTTAGAGGTTTTATGGGTGTCGAAGTCTGGTGCTTGGCACCAGAGGGTAGAGGGTGACGCAAGGTGCCAAGGCTGGTGGTTGGTTGGGGTGATGGTGGTGATAACAGGTGGCTAAGAGGCGGGCTACAGTGGGTGTCAGTCACGGGTTTAGAGTTCGGGGTTGTGACCAGGGGTTTTGTGACCAATATCCTAGGCTGCTGGAGTCGAGTCAGGGGTGGTGATGAGTGTCAGTGGATGCGCCATAGTGCGGTGGTGACAACCACCGTGTCGTGGTGGTGATTCGGCTAGTGTGAAGGTGTCGAAGGGGGTTGTGTATAGGGGTTGGCAAGGGGTTTGTTAAGGAAGCTGTTACGGAATGTATGTTTCGTGGTATTCGCGGGTCTGATGGGTTATTCTTAGTATTTGTCATATTATATTATATTATTAGTATGGTATACGTGTAGTTGTTTGCTTGGCCATTATTATTATTATTATTATTATTATTATTATTATTATTATTACTAATGTTGCTACTATTATTAATATTATTAATATTGTTATCGTGATAATATTATCGTTGTTAATATGATTATTATTGTTAGCAATTTCGTTCATGTTAGTAATTATTAAAGTTGTTAAGTAATTTATATAAGAATGTGACGGCCATCAATAGTTCGTTTTCTATGTTCGGTTATTGAATTGAAGTTAGTTATAAAAGTAATAAAGACGGGTTAGTCAAGTTAATTGAAGTAGTCGTGTTTAATACGGTCTCGTTGTACGTAATATATCATTTAAATAATTAATTTGAATAATCGATATATTATATTGGTTGCGTAATTGTATTAGTTAGTAATTAAGTATATTATTTTGTTAGGTGTTGAGTATGCATTGAAGTGATTCGACTGATTGGATGTTAGCTGCGAGATGAGACTATATTGCTATCCAGGTAGGACACCCTGACACTACACTTTATGAATTGATATGAATGGATGTTTACTCTGTGATGTGTTATGAAAGGATGTTGCCTTGTATGTGATGGATGCAAGCATGAATTATATAAGAATGATATTGGTTGGATTGATTGTGGATTATTTGCAATGGCATGAGTATTTCAGTATTTGATAGCATGATTAAATATTTGTATTGTGACATTCATAAGCATGGCATGCATACGGTTACAGATTGAGATGATGATGAGATATTATTGGGCCCAGGCTAGCTCTGCAGGGCTAGACCTGGTGACCTCAGCTGTTATGCTGGTGTTCGGCGACGGCCGAGTATAGTCTGCCGGGAGGTTCGGTATGGTTGGGAGTCACGGGTTTGAGAATGAAAGATGAGAATGAGAATGAGATTGAGTTTGAGCTCGAGCATATCATGGCATTGCATATTATTTATATTGTATTTTATTATTGTGTTATCCTACTCAACCGCGAGGTTGACAGTGTATTCGTGTACACCTACGATGATCCGGAATGGGGAGTAGATCCTGCAGGTCAGAGACAGATGAGCTAGGAGCTGGGGCAGGAATGTGAGATGCGTACTTTGGACCGACTTAGAATTATATCAGTTCTAGAGAAGTCATCAGTTTTATTTTCTTTTCTGTTATGTAGTAACTGTAATAAACAAGTTTAAATTTTATCAGTTTTAATAAAGTACTTTGGTCGTTTTACTTTGTGATTCACTACCTCGGATATACCGAGATGGTAACAGCTTCATTTATTTGAGAATGTCTTGCTAAAGGCTCTTAAATAAATGGGGGTGTTACAAAATTAATCATGCATGTATATCCGTTTCTATCATTAACATTATCTTAGTATTTAAGATCGTCTTAATTTAAGTCGACTCACAGTAAATTATAAAGGGGAACTGAAAAAGGGTTGTGAAGTGTCTTACGTTAAGAGTTAAGACAATATTAAACAAGACATAATATCAAAAACTAATCTCCATTTTTTTGACGTTAAAGAGTAAAAGTTTCATGTCATTTGTCGATCCAATTTAATACAAAATATTTAAAAAGAAAAACATAAAAGTTGCCAGAAATATATAGCAGTTAAGAGAAAGTAGTATACGTAATTAGCCTGCACTATAGTCAATGAGTTTAATGATCAAAAAAAATATATAGTAAACTACATGAAGTTATATTACAAAGTACAAAATGTATTAAAAGCTCGGCATGTAGATTATGTTGGAGCTAGTGTCCTCAACAGGTAGTGCGACAACACGTATAAATCTCTTAAAGGAACACGGGGTATACTTTGTATTTTAGTCAGTTGATTCACGTTTATCAATAACGGTTGACTTGCTAGAAAGTTTGACATTATTGTCATACAGATGTCGATAATCAATAACTGGTCCCTAAGAGTCACACCTAAAGGATGAAATCTGAGAGATATGATTAGATGAAAATGTAATCATATTGATACCCTATACGACTAAACGATTAGTCAATGTAATGATGATATAATTATTTAATACTGATTAAATAATATTAGCTAAGACGAATTAAAATGTTAATTCGTAATTACATGTAAAATGTTATATTTAATTAGTGTGTAATGAAATTATTTAATAAAGATTAAATAATTCAGTTAAATATAAACGGTTATATTTAATTGTTAAAATATAAATATACGATATTTATAAAGATAAACATTACACAAAGAGAGTGTAACAACCGATTTTTTATCGGTAAAAATCCGGTTGGTACAGTGGTCACACGGCACCCTATGGGGCGTATGGATCAGTTAGTTGGGAGCGGAATTCTATGTTATGGTTATTAGGAGAAGTTGTTAGTAATATAAATAGAAGAGTTGTATTCTGACTAAACTACTCGATACAATCACCTATAAATCAGACCAACTCGGCATCCTTGAGAGGCACGAGTTCCCACGCATAACCGCCTCCCTCTTCTCTCTCTAGCTTTTATCTTACAGAGGTAATTTTGCAGTTTCTAGCTCAGGAAAGGGTAGCTCAGGAAAGTAGCTCAGGCCTTTGCAAGGACAGATCGAAGGTTAATTCTTAATCCAAATCTTTGTATCTTGTTTTTCGTTTATGACTATAAATCGTACCTTATAAATTCTTTATAATCCTGCATATAAATAATTGAGAATATATACAGATATTTTCCCACAGATTATGCATCTGATGTACTACCATCAATTGTAGTTGTATAATTTCTGTATTTTATAATAAAATTTTCGAGATTTATTTTAAAGATCATGAATTTTATTATAAAATATCTAAATTTGTTATATATTTAAACATTATGCTAAAAAAATTTACAATATATCTCAAAAATATTACATATAAGTTAAGTTAAATTTACATTTTGACGGAAAAATCTAAAATGTAACTTATAAACTTCAAAAAAGTTAGAGAAAATACACATATGCTCAACTAAAAATTAAAAATTAAAAATTAAAAATTTAAAGTTAGGCCTAAAGTAGTACATTTGACGTATGTTCCTATTTTCGAAATAACCATCCCCGCCCCAGTACCCATAACGGGTACAAATTTCATACCTGTCCCGCTCCACCGCCTGCCAAAACTCTACCTGTCTCCGCCACCAACTGGACTAATACAAGGCGATATCCTCTTATACCCGCACGAATAACATCGCATATACCATGAGATAACATAAAAGCACTAATAAAATTTCCGCACGGATCCTAACTACTAAAGTACACGAAACTTCTCTCTCCGTTTCTAGAGAGAAGCTTTTCTCTCAATCAGAGAGCCTTTATTCCTTTATTCTCTTTTCTTACCTTTTGTCTCTGGGAGTTTCTTGCATGCATGATTGGGAAACCTAAACTTCCATTAACACTCTTTTCTTTCCTCTCTCTTATCTTCTTTATTTCCAATCATTTTCTTCTGCGAAGCCTCATTGGGCTGGGGTCATCTTTATTTTTTTTACGGCGGATGCTTGAGATCCCCGGTGATAATTTAAGCTAGTTTATCATCATTGCGGAGTTAATTTCAGTTTTTTGTGCGGCTCAAGATTTCAACTACCAATTGCTTGAAAAGTGAAGGGATGTTGGGCTTCTTGTGCTTGTCCTTACGGTTTTGAGGTGGTGTTTAACACCCTATTTAAGGGGGTATGGGGAGAGGTAATTTCATTAACTCCTCACATCACCTTAATCTCCTCTCTAATTCTGATACTTTTCCTAAATCTTTTCCTTCACAAAATTTCTCCTCTTCGTCTATTCTTACTCAACTTTCTGCTACTATGACCCAAAAGGACTCTGAAATGCCTGGTCTTGGTGGGAATGGAGGTATGGGGGGAGGGGGGGTGTATGACGAGGGGAGGAGAGCCTTCTGGGGGTGTTCATGCGACTTTTGATCCAAATAATCCTCTGCATGTTAACTTATGGAGGTATCCTAGGTCGGGGGGGGGGGGGGGTGATCAATGTGGACCCGTCTGAATTGGGTAAGTCCCGTGAGTTCTGGGGAAGGTGTGTCTTGGGCTATTTGGTGGACTATAGGTCTTTTGAGGCGGAAAAAGTGAATGAAATCATAAGGACAAAATGGACTACGAGGGGTAGAGTGGTGTGCCTTAGAATGGGTGATCTTTATGTATTCCATTGCAACAATGTAAATGATCAAGAGGGTTTGCTGATGAAGACATGTACGACTATGGATGGTGCTATGATGGTGTTTTCCTGATGCCATTCCTAGGTCTATTAGATTTCCAAAGGCTAGCTTGTGGGTAAGGGTATGTGGGTTACCCTTTGAATACATGACTACTCATGTGGCGGGTGTGGCTGGAAAAATGCTGAGTGATGACTTCGGGGTGGAACCATTCCACATGGTTCCTGAACATGATTACCTGCGGGTGAAGGTTAGTATTAATTTAAATGAACCTCTTATGCCTGGTTTTTTTCTAGCTATGGAACAAGGGCACCTTTTATGGGTGCAATTTAAGTATGAAAATATTTTCAAATACTGCATAAAATGTGGCAAAATTAGGCATGTGAAGTCTCAGTGTAGAGAAGGCCTGATGTCAATAGTGTCTAGTATCAATGGGATGTTCGGCAGATCTCTGGAAAAAGGTTTTGCGGTGTTCCAAGCACGCAGTAACCATACTATGTTCAATTTGGACCTTAGGGCAACTCCATCAACTCTAAACCATATTTATGATAGAGTCAGACTAGGGGGACTGAGGACTAGAAAAGGGGAGGCTGAGGATGTGGAAGGACATGACAGGGAGGTTGACTTTGGTATAAGACTCACTCCAGGGGGGAGGGTGTGTCCAGGGATGCGGTTCCTTGTCACTAACCAACCTTTTGCGGGTACGGTCATCTTTCAAGGAGGAAGATATATATTCCCAAGAGTGCCCATCAGGTACCAGGGGAAGGTCCTAGTATTGGGGGTCCTGGGGGGGATACTGTGATGAAAGAGGCTGAGAATAATAATAGGGATGATGAGGGGGCAGAGGGTCAGGAGGAAGGAGGGAGCTAGACTGGAGATAAAGGGAAAAGAAAGGCAGGCTTTGGGGGCTGGCTTGAGGAGCAGGATCTTATGGAGAAGCATTTTCATATCGCAGGGGAGGAATTGGAACCTATGGATTTGGGGATGGATGATGAGATAGCTGGTATTCATAGGAGGAGGGCTGTGAATGTTACTGTGCAGAATCCCTTGGCTCTTTTGGATGGGGTGTCTATGCATATGAGAAATATAGACAGGGATGAGAGAATTCAGAATGAGATTATGAATAGGGTGGAACATAATACTGAATAGGCTCGTATGGAAGATGAACATATTGGTATAAACCAGACTTTTTTGCCACCTGCGGATGGTACTCCTCTTACCTTTCATCAAGGGGATGGAACATTGCAGTAGGTGGTGGAAGGAAGTATGATTAGGCAAAGTACCAATGGGGGTGAGGAGCAACATGAGCAGATGAGAGGAGGGTCTGATGGTTATGGGAACGAAATTATTGTTATCTCCTCTTCTCTGAGTGAGAGATCTAATGAAGACTTTTCTGAAGGAAGCTTTAACTTACAAGACTGGCTGGATGAACGTGACAGCTCTGATTTTGATTCAGGGAATTCTCTGGATTCGAGATTTGATGATGCTATTGAGATTACAAGCAACGAGTCTAGTTTATGGATAAGGAGGCTGAGAGCTTTTTTCTACCGGAAGTATGTGCTAAGTCTACTCTTATAGCCAATATTGAGTACTGTGGGTCCTCAGAGGGGATGCTGGGATTGGCTAATGCATGAGTGAATCCAATGGAGGAGGCAGAATTTGGTGAGGTAGTACGATGTGCTAGGAAGCAAAAGTGTACTACACAAGTAGGTATGACTGTGATACCTGATGGAGTACTTAGCTCGAAGATCAATGCCCAGGAGTTCTTAAAGAAGCTAGCTAAGAAGCCGTGTTTGGGAGATGGAATTCGAGTTGGAACAAAAGCATGGAATGGGTTCAGAATGTAGATTGGTGACTATTTTCTTGAGGAGTACAGCTTGTCCTCGGATATTTCAGTGAATTATGATGAAATGCAGAAGATGGAGGTGGACTCTCATGAAGGCTTTGCGGAGGTTGGGCCGTCACAACCTCCACATGAGCCATGTTAGGCATAGTGTGGAATTGTAGGGGATTAAATAATTCGCTCTCCCCTACAATTCAAAAGCTTAGAGCGATGTTAACTAGTAGATCGTAAAAGCTTAGAGCGATGTTAGCTAGTAGATCGTATGACTTTATTTTTCTTATGGAAACCAAATGTAATAGTGTCGGTAGTGTGTCGTTGTTTAATGTCTTTAGGGGGTACAATTTTGGTGATTTCCATAGTGTTGATGTTAACGGAAGGTCCGAGGGTTTATGGGTCGGATGGAAGAAGGAAGCTTGCTTTAAGCTTATAGTCGCTTGTAAGAATTTTGTGGTCATGTGTATTGAAAGAAGCGGATTTCTTCCTTGGGATATCGTTTTTTCTATGGGGCACCGGACATTAGTGATAGAGGTGAAGTTCTTGAATCATTGGAGGAGTGGATTGGTTCGTGTTATTATCCTTTTATCATTATAGGGGATTTTAACCAAGTCGAATGTCGTGCTGATAAGAAGAGTAACAATGTTCGGAATATTGAAGGAGCGGAGGAATTTTCAAAATGGCGAATTCGTAATGAACTCATTGATATTCCTTTTAAGGGACCTCGGTTCACCTGGTGTAATAACCAAAAGGGTGATAAACGTGTATATGAAAGACTTGATAAGGCTCTAGGGTCGAAGGATTGTCTTCTTCATTTTCCAAACGCGGGAGTGAAGCATTACCCTATTCAATTCTCAGATCATGCACCCATTGATTTTAATTTGGATCTGACAACATCAAAGGAAAAAGAGAAGCCGTATAAGATGGATGTGTGGGTGTTGGATAAGGAAGAATATAAGGAGGAGATTAAAGCTATATGGGGGACTCGGATTGACGGATCTCTGGCTTTTATCCTATCACGGAAACTAGCGCTGGTTCGGAATTGTGTTAAAAAGTGGATGCTTGAAAAGACCAGAACCTGGAAGGATAAATGGGAAACCTTTGATGATCGACTCTGTGAAGTACTGGAGGAGGATTTTGCCGGAAAATGTGAGTCTCTCTTTCTTGATACTCATGAAGAGCTGGAAGACTTTGCGGAGATTTTTGCGTCCTTTTGGAAGCAGAGAGCGAAGATAAAGTGGATTAAGGAAGGAGATGCGTGTACTAAGTTCTTCTTCAATTGGGTAAAAGGAAGGACGAGTAGAAACTTTGTTCATGGAGTTAAAAAAGAGAATGGGCAATGGGTTTTTCATGAAGGGGAAGTGGCAAAGGAGTTTCAAATGGCTTTCAATGACGTTTTTAGGGTTAATGTGGTCGAAACAGAGGGGCGGGACGAGGAGTTTTTCTCGGCCTTTTTAGCACCTGTTAATGCCCAAATACAAGATGAGGAGGCAAGGGGATTGGAGAAACTGTTCACAAAGAAAGAAGTACAAAAGGCGGTTTTTCAAATGGGACCACTCAAGTCCCCAGGCTCAAATGGAGTGCCTGGAGCGTTCTACCAGAAGTGCTAGGGTCTTGTGAAGACCGATGTTACCAGAGGAATCCTCTCAATTCTAAACTCCTAAAGGGTGCTCATGGAATTGAATCGAACGGTCATTGCGCTTATTCCTAAACCGGAAGCACCTGAGATGGTGACGGATTTTAGACCTATCAGTCTGTGCAATGTGATTATGAGAATTGTTTCGAAGTGTATTGCGCTGCGAACAGACTGGTTAAAATCATGCCACAACTAGTGGGGGATGCGCAAAGTGCCTTTGTGTTTGGAAGACAAATTAGTGACAATATCTTACTGGCTCATGAGCTGATTCATAAGGTTAATAATCATCGGGTTGGAAAGTATGGGCTATGCGTCTTCAAAGCTGATATGAGCAAGGTGTATGACCGGATTAGATGGGATTTCCTGAGGGCGGTAATGAATAAGTTTAGTTTTCCAAGAAGACTGACTAAGCTCATTATGAATTGTGTATCCTCGGTTAGCTATGAACTTTTGCTCAATGGAAGACCACGGGATCGGTTTGTGCCAACCTGTGGCTTGAGACAAGGGGACCCGCTATCCCCGTTGCTGTTTATTCTGTGTATGGAGGCGCTGACATGCCAAATTGCTTATGCGCAAAATCATAGGTGCTCCGTGGTATTCGGGTTTGCAGAGGGGTGGAACGGATACTGAATCTTTTCTTTGCTGATGACTCGGTTTTCTTTTTTGAAAATCGCGATGGGTCGGGTCAAAAACTGATGGATATCTTGGAATGGTATTGTGAAGTTTCTGGTCAACAGCTGAATCATAAGAAATCAGCTGGTATTCTCTTTAGTCCAAATACATGCCTTGCTAAGGTTCGGCAATCTTTGAGGGTCTTGAAAGTGACTAATAATAAAGGACTAGGTAAGTATCTGGGGATACCAACTGACTTTCAGTGCTCTAAGAAGGACATTTTCCTTGGGATTGTTGATTATGTCACAAAACGCATTACTTCCTGGAATGACATTTTCTTATCTACAGCAGGTAGACTCACCCTTATTTCATCCGTACTATCAAATACTTTTAATTACTTTCTATTGGTATTTAAAATACCGGTAAGTGTGGCAAAAAGGATAAACTCCTTGTTGACACAGTTTTGGTGGTCCGGGTGTAATCTGGGGAAGAGAATGTCTTGGTGCAACAATAGATTCCTTAGTTTACCAAAAAAGGAAGGTGGTCTGGGTATTCGGGATATCAGGTGCATGAATAAGGCCCTTCTAGCTAAACATGGGTGGAGAATTTTGACTTGAGAAAATAGTTTGTTTTGTAGAATCTTCAGGATTTTACTTTTTGACTCGGAAAAAGGTGAAAGTGGGTATGGTACCGGTGTTGAGATCTAACCCTTCATGGGGGCTCAAAAGCATTTATCTGGGGGTGGATTGGATTAAATCAAAGGTGGGATAGAAGCCGGGAGAATTATCTGACCTCAATGTGTGGGCAAACAAGTGGGTCCAAGGGGAGATACCGAATCCGAAGAATTTCTGGCTGGAGGATCGGTGGGCATTCTTATCGGATCTTAGGGTCCATGAACTCTTGTCTCGTAATGGTGGGTGGGAGGAAAAGAGGGTTATCTCTTTGATGATGAGTGGGCAAATAAAATCTTAGCCATTGTGATACCTGGCTCTAGGAAGGACGACGAGATGTTTTGGCCGTAAAACAGACGGGGGGTTTACTTGGTTAAGAGTGGTTACGACATTATTTTACAAGACTCGCTACAGCACAAATTCAGTAGGAGGGATTGCTCAAGAATGAGAAAGGAGGTGAACTTGTTCTGTGGGAGGCGCCTCTGGCATCTTCAAATTCGAAGTCAATGGAAAATCTTTCTTTGGAAGATTTTTGCTTGCGTCATTCCGTGCGGGTCCGAGTTTAGTAGGCGTGGGTTGGAGGGTGATTATAGTTGTAAGGTGTGTAATAGGCCTGAGGGGAACCCCGAGTCCTTGGAACACCTTTTCAGGGACTGTGAAGCGGCTAAGAGAATTTGGTTTGGATCATCTCTCGGTATGAGAACTGATCAGGATAGACATATAAGGCTCCAGGAGTGGATTCTAAATTGGTTGGCTTATCTGGGCAAGGGAGAGGATGGGGAGAGGCGGCGGTGCATGTTTATAGCTACGCTTTGGGGGATTTGGAGGAATAGGAATTCTGTAGTGTTTATGAAATCACCTCTCCCACCTTGTGTTCTTTTCCCGTGGATGGATAATGGAGTGAGTGAGGTCTTAAAGGCTTTTGAGCGTCCGTCTCTTGATGCTCAGGGAAAGGAGTGTGGTGAGGCTGATTTGAAGGATCTTACATCGCACCTCTTGGAGGGGCGGAGTTTGGTGATGACAGGCCCGGATGAACATTGTAGTATGGTGTATATCCAAGTGGACGCGAGTTGGAAAGAGAATTTTGTTGCGGCTATGGGTATGGTGGCGTTTAAGGAGGATGGGTCGGTCATGGAGACTCTTTGCCGATCTTTTAGGGTTGCGTCCGCAGCACATGCAGAGGCTTTGGGTATTTTGTTCTCCCTCAGGTGGGCTCGGGATATTGGTCTTCTTCATGTTCATATAGCTTCAGACTGTTTGGGACTGGTTACTCAAATATGTGGGACTGAGGCTGGCGATCACCTGATTAAGGATGTGATTGAAGATTTTAAGTTTCTGTACTGTTATTTTCATTGTGTTCGTTTTTCGTTTATTCGTAGGCAGCTCAATCTGGTGGCCCATAGGTTGGCTACTAAAGGAAACTCTTTGTAAGATATTTTCTTTACACCGGACAAAACAAAAAAAAAAAAAAAATCCGCACGCCTTTTGCCATAGTAAGTCTTGCTTGCGACGGGTCATCATTTGTGACGGATATTTTATGAGATAAAATGGATACAAAATGAGTAGTGGAGAAAGGGGACCACAGAAATAGTGTTGAAGAGAGAGAAAAAGTGAGTATTTTATGAGAAAAAACGGTATCCGTCACAAGCTTGCGACGGATAGTGCCGTTGCAAATAAGAATTTGTGCTTTTGCCGTGGCTAGTCGCAAGTCGCAACTCTTCTAGTCTACTCTGACACGGTCTCTCACTCAATCACACCACCATAATCCACTAATCCTTACAAAATCCAACACAATTAATCCAAGAATCATAGTTTTCTATTGCCAGTATAACAACTTCATTATTTCTGCACCAAATTTATTTCAATCAGGTTACTTTTTCTTTTTTTCCTTTTTTTCTTTTCAGTATTTTTAATTGTTTCGTATAATTCTGTTATCACAATTATGTGATTGTGTGTGTATGCCCAAATTCTTGTTCTTAAACTGAAAACTGAATCTTCATATTCGTTCTGTATTATCTCAAGAAATTAGGCTACTTGTTCGTATTTGTCTTAAGGATTAGTTCACACCGAAAATTTGAAGTAAAAACGAGAATTTAAGGAAATGGTAGAATTGTTGTTGAAGTACTAGTAGAGAATCTGGAGTTGGGGTCATGCCGTAATAAAATGTAAATGTTTGATCAGCGATTAATTTGATATTCAAGAAATTTGATCCTGTCGTCAATCTACTTCTCCATCTATGTGTTTATTTTGGTATTCCGTATTAGTTAGTCTTGTTTGAGACGGTTGTATGTATCGACTTTATTATGAAATCAGCGATTTTGTGTGTAGGTGTAAGGAGAACGGTCTCCCGGAGTACGTTAGTATTTTGAACAGGTTACTGTAGATTCTTTGACATTCATGAAGTTAAGCTCGCTTTTGAACAGGAACATTGAAACAACAGGTTACTGATTAAAATGTAGCTAAATAGTCAGCTATGTTTGATGAAGAAGCTACTATAGTTAGACAGTACAGTAATTCGTAGAACCGCGATAGCTCACCATTAGATAGTACTCAATCTCAATTCCACCCTGCTTAAAATGTTCGAGAATGAAATTAACTTAGAGACTCAGGGCTTGGTCCAAGCACTAAGGTTCCGTTTGGATACAATTTTAGGAGGGACACGGGGGGGAGGGGAGGGGAGGAAAAATGAATTGTGGTTGTTTGGATGACAAATTGATGAGATGGAAATGGAAGGGGAGTAAGGAAGGGGATGGTATAATGGAGTGAGATTATCCATGAAAATATGACTTTGCATAATTAAATATAGGTTCAAATAAGGTTTTCTCTCCAAATCTTGTCTCCCATGGAAAGATTTTAGTTTGTTCTAAAGAAGAGAAATTACATTCGCTCATTTCCTTCCCTCCATAAATTGTATTCAAACAAAGGAAAATAAATCCCTCCCGTTTCCTCCAATTCTCTCAATCCAAACAAACCCTAAAAGTAGAGAGGGTCAAGGGCGTACTCAGACTTCTAAACTAGAGCAGCTTCCTAACGAGTTACGACACATTTGATACCATCATACTCTTTCTCACCGCTTACTATATATATGATGGAGCTTTATGAATCAGCCATCTTAAAGTAATTAATTTAAGAGAAAGATTGTACATAGTTGTCTGGTTAGTTAAGTCTTACTCTCTATTCCCTGAATTGATGGATCTTATTTATTGTGATGATAGAACAAGAAAGAAATAAGGATGCTGAGATGTAATATGTCTAAAATCACATGTTGGTACTGGTTGGATTTCAATATTCATGGAATAATCAGCTCGGCGGAGCATGGTTGTCAAATGAATGGGTATTCCTATGTGATGCTAGCAATGGTTGCTAGGACGTGACAATTTTTTCGTAGTTGATCTTGTTTACAACGGTTTTATGTTATTACTAGATGATTAATGCTGATAACATGGGAAAAGAGCTTTTGTACGTCGTACAACGGACTTATATGGGTTTTTGTGGAAAAACTTACATACTCAGTTTTCTGTTGCTCGTTATTTTACTTGTCTTATTATCTTCATGTGCTTAGTTTTTATTTGAGTAGATTTAAAGACTTGCTCTGTTGGATGGAATAAAGTAAAATGACTTGCTAAATGCGGTCATTATCTTCATGTGCTTAGTTTTCATTATGGTTTAATTTGGAAAATCTCTGTGGCTCTGTGGTCCAAAAGCAAATGTTTGGTACTGCGCCCACCCCCACACTGTCATGCGCAGGAGCCTTCGAAGCAATGGAACAACGTTATTAAACTAATCACGTCCTGTGCTTGAAATAATCTTTTAGTTGACAGTTAAACTGGTGCCAATAGAACAGTGTGACACTGTCACAGTGTATTCTGGTATCTCATAGCTAATGCGAACACTGTCGTCGTTCTGAGTTTTTTTTTCGGTTACTGACATTAAGCATCTAATTATCAGCTGAAAACATGTCCATGGAGAAGCATGATTTGTGGAGGAAACAACAAAGGAGCGGGGCAGCATTGCTAGAGAAACACCTGAAGGCAAAGTGGACTCTAGAGGAGCTGATTGATAACCAACTCAAGCGTTTTCAAGCCCATTACAATGAGGCCATGGTCATAACTCGGCCTGAGGACGTGGCTCAGCTTCTCATGCCTAAATGGACTCCACCACTAGAAATGGCTTGTATGAGTTGGCTAGGTGATTGGAGGCCCACTGCCATCCTTGAACTGCTTCAGTCATTTGCTCGTACCTCTCATCTATCGCCTTCTTTGGCAGACTCAGCAGATTCTAACAGCATCATCTCTAAGCTAATACGTGAAACTCGTATTGAAGAGGCCATAATTGACGAAGAAATGGCCGAGATTCAAGCCACTTGTATCCTCCGCCTCCCATTCTTAGCCAATCAAACCAATACCTCTGTAGAATCGGAGCTTAGGAAGATCAAGCAAGTCATAATCAAGGGTCAGCAACTCAGGTCCATTATCTTTACACTTCTAAATATATATTAGTAGTATAAGTAGCTATGTTACGAGGAGTCCCCTAATGGGGTTTCCAATACGAGGTATGTTATCTCGAAATGCAGATATGATACAGGGACGTCTGCCAACACAAACTTAGTTATAAATTAAGATATTAAGCATTTCCCTGAGTGAAATGGAAGATTTGGAGACATAAAGCTAAAAGCCTAAAATTTTAGGAGTACACAACATGCATCATGAAATAGTTGTATTTCTTTAGTTTTGTCATGCAAGCCACTGTTTTTCTTTGCTAGGAGAAGTGTCGGGCTGGTTTAGGTGGAGACATGGGGCACAATTTCACACTCGTATTACTTGATTGTGCATCGGACACTGGTATGAAGTAATGAGAAGCATAGTGTCAGTAACCGGAAATATTTACTGCAGGCTGAAGGTGTTGGAGCTTATAGTGAAGAAGGTGCTAAGCGAGGTTGATGCAGCGGAGTTCTTAGTCCTTTTTGCAGGAATTCAGGACGCAATTCACGAGTTTGCTGCTCAGCAAAGCTTGCATAAAGGCCCAGTTAAGGTCTGTCTCAAAAAATTGGGGACTGTTTAATAAGTTTGAAACAAGGAATACAACCAGGAAGCTAAGCTAACAACAACTTATACACGGATTAGTTCATACTTGTGCTGATTACAAACAGTGGACGCAGGATTTGAGCTTTGGAGGATCATTTTTTGTACTCTTTGTAAGTAAGTAATATTGTACAGAGTTAAGAATCTTAAAAAATACAATACGTAGCTCTTAAATCTAGAATCTAGATGTTCAAAGCAAATTCACAAATACTTGTGTAAGGCATTCTTACCCTCATTAGTAACCGCTTTTTAAATTTTAGATGTTCACAAATACTTCTATAGTTGCTTCTCATGCTATTGCAAAAGCAATAATATATGAATGAATCTTAATCACCTATCAAAAAAATAAAAAATAAATCCGTGACCTTGCACAAGGCTCTGTAAAACAAATTATTTGTTACCCGCTTTTTAACTCGCATGACTAATAGTCCTCGAGTAAATGAATTTGTTTTACAAGACATTACTTAGTATAAAACAATTACAAAGAAATTGACTATATTTTCTATAACGATACTTATAATCTAGTTGCCGAAAAAACAACATTTATACAAGTAAATGAGTACGCTTATTCTATTGTGAAACAGTAAATACGCTTATTCTATTGCGAAACAGTAAATAAAAGCGTATTCTATTGCGAAACAGTAAATAAAATGACTTAAGTAAATGATTGCTTATTCTATTATGAAACAACTCATAGATAAGGCAATGAGAACTAAAATGTGTGAACCCTCCAAATTAATAAAGATTCAATATATAATAACAATTAACATCAATAAAGCTTTGATTAATTCATTTACGCAATACAATTGAGAATAATGTCACACAATTTTTTTCGTAATATAATAAATCACACAGTTAATTAAGATAATAATTTTGACATGTAAAATATGAGACCCCATATTTACAAACAAAAATAATTTTGCACCAAAGACCAAACAAAAAGAGGATAAATCCTCATATAAAAAGGGAAAAGAAGAAAAATGTTAAAATGTATATAATAATTGAGAAAATCAAGCCCAAATAGCCAAAAGCGCCATAAAACCAGCACCAAGAAGTAAAACAGCATTAGCACCGAGGAAGAGTCTTTTGTTAGATTGAACCTTTGGATTCATAAAGTCTTGTGCCAAAAGGTCTACAAGTGCCATGTATATCAATATTCCTGCTGCTACTGCATCCAACAAGCCTTGTACGATCAACGCTGTTGGGCTGTTCTCATTGTATACCTTGGTTATCCCGATTCCGATTGCGATTCCCACCGGAGTCGTAAGTGAGAAAAACATTGCCATACACGCCGTTGACGCTGACTTGAACGACGCCTGTGCGATACATCCGCCAAGTCCCATTCCCTCAAAGAATTGATGGAAACAAAGGGCCGCTATGAGGGGTTTTATTGTATCAACACTTTGTGATGTTCCCAAAGATATCCCAATAATCACTGAATGGACCACTATTCCCATCTCCAACACCTATTTTTGTTCACATATAATTAATATCATTGTACAACCTTATTAATCAAGGTAATTAAACCCCAATTCGTTATTATAATCACATTCTTTAAATGATGTAAATTCGTTTTTCCTTGAATATTGTCATTAAAACTAATATAAATAGCATAATATAATTCACGTATTATACCTACTATAATGAAACACAGATTCTGCTTCAGACGGTTTTAAGTTAATAATAAGAATGGCTGAGAAGGGTTGAGTGACAGATTATTAGCATATTTGCACGTATTCTTTTTTTTCTTATCATCAAAAGTGGGCACAAAAGCTAATTAAATTCACGTAAGGTATCCACAAGGCTACTACATGACAAAAACTAAAACTAATAGAGGGGGTGTTTGGTTAATTTGTTCTCCTATAAATAGGAAGGGATTTAAAGTAAAATTGTTTAATAAATTCTAATTCCATCTAAGGAGAATGACGGAAACAAAGAGTCGTAGAAGGTGTAAACACAAAAACCGTATAATATTAGTAGGTTTCGTGAGAGACCATCTCTCACTCTCGCGAGACACCGTCTCTATTGGAAAACAAAAGTTCAGTAAAGAAGCTATTGAAAACCCGTCTCTTTGAAGTTTTTGTGTATAAAATATTATAAAACTCCATATAACATAATAATAAATTAATAAATTATAAATTAATAATAATATTATTGAGAGCCAATTTGTTTCTTAAATTTATTCATACTAAAAAATCGAAACAAATTTAATGGAGATCCACTACAAAAGGAAAGTTTATGAATGGTCAATGAATAGCAGATAAAAGTTATCCTTTTACCATAATAATAGCACAGCGTAACAATTCCTTAATATTACGTTTGAATTGCCCAAGTTTTATCCGGACTTTAAAATAATAAAATACATACCTGTGAAGTGATTTTATATCTAATACGCTCCAACTCACTCAAACCCTCGTCAGAAACCAGAGGGATAGGTCCATGGGCGTGCCCGTGTGTCGCATGGGTATGCAAATGGACATGCCCTTCATGCTCTCCTTGGTTCTCTTCAACCACGGTCGAGGCGGTCTTCCCATAATGAATTTTACGATAATGTCCAGTGGCAAAAGCGTCAATCATTAAGGTCCCTAGTGACCCTACCATGGCCGCTAGCCCCGTAAATGGGAATTTCCCCCAAGGGTTCTCCTTAAGGCATGGGCTAGTAAGACTCTCAAAGGCATCGGGTAACACGTGGATGAAACCCGTTGACAATATTACCCCTGCCGCGAAGGACTTCACTAGGAAAAACAGGTTACTCTCCGGGCTTAAAGCGGGGATGCGCTTACCCAGTATGGGTAAACAAACTCCTATCGCACTGGACACTAATATGATAACAAGTGCCGCAACTTTGTACCTTAACACGACTTTATTGTTCCCGCTAGGCTCATCGGATTGGTCGCAGGTGCAATCACCCGCGACCAACGTAGGGAGAAGCACGAGAGATAGTAGAATTAGATGTTTTAGGGTTTTTTGCGACATTGCTTGTGCAATTTGTAATGGAAGAAGAGTAGTAGGATGATTGTGGTTTTACTTAAACGAGAGTTTTAATTTTAATGGAGTTTATAGTGTGTGCATTATGCATATATACTAATTAATAAGATAGGATTGTGAGTTTATGAAATGTCATCATAATAGAGAGTTTTAGAGACTCAACCTATATGTACGGGGTGAATAAGGAAAGTAGGATAGTAACTCTATTGACTTAATGTAAGATTTGAGGTAAGTATTGACGTTGAAGTGGTCAAATATGTCGGCATAATGTTTTCATTTTGTATTTTATTTATTTATTTATTTTATCAACAAAATATATTCATCTTGATTATGATATCAATAAAGATATTTAACCGAGTTTGAACTTAATATAGATTAGTAATACTATTACTCAGATTTTTATTTCCTATTGAATAGCTAAATTATTATCGGAATTACTTTTTCACATACGGAGTTTACTCTTTTACATACACTTTTTCATAAAGTTTCCATCTTCTACCCTCTTTCCTAAACCTAAACCCTTCTTCCTAACCCAAAACTGCTAACAAAACAACTCATATATATGAGTTTTTTCCTTTACAATTTAATCAATTACCCTAAAAACTTAAACAATGGATTACAATTATTCAAGTATTGAGGTAATATTGTTTATTAATGATTGATTATTACGTCGTACATCCGTCCTCAATTGAGCGTCGTCAATTTCAATTTTCAATTTTGTATGCATATTCAATTCCAATTTCATTGTTTGAGGAAACAAAAAGAAACTAATTAAAAAAAAAAGAAAAAATTAATTAATTAAAAAAAACCAATTGAAAAATGTAGCAAAAAATATTTAAAAAACAAGAACATAAGAAAATTAATTGGAGTTATTTAATTAAAAAAAGCAAATAAAAAAATTAAAAAACAGAAAATCAATTGATCAATTGATTAAAATTAAAACCCAGCAAGGCATCCAATTACTGACAAGACGTTGGATATAGGATCTATGCTTCCCAGATGGCCGATTTGCCTGGATACGAGAACCGAGTTCGGCAATTCTCTCCTCAGCTTTTGATGTTTAAATAGTATGATGACGGTGACGGACGGGTTCTCAACATGGGGGAGGGGAAGGGTTGTGCGGCAGGAGGAAGGGAAAAGGGCGGCGACGGAGTAGACGGCGGTGACGGAGGGCGGCGACGGAGTAGACGGCGGTAAACGGAGTTAATGACGGAGAAACGGTGAGCGGAGTAGTTGGTTTAAGAGGATGAAGGAAGGGAGAAAATCAAAATTAATGGAATGAATGTTAAAAAAATGACAAGGGTAAGATGGTAAAAATCGTATGTAAAAAAGTAAAATTCGTATGTGAAAAAGCACGTCCCATTATTATTTGTATTTCCTTTGCCTAAGACTAAGGCCATTCAGAATAAACCGAATCGAGAAATCGAAAAATCGAATGCCTTTGCCTAACAGTCTAAGACTAAGGCCGTTCAGAATAAACCGAATCGAAAAATCGAAAAATCGAAATTTTTTTAAGGTTCGATGAAGCGAACCGTTTTGACAAGGCAGTTCGGTGAACCGAACCGTTAAATTTATCATGGAAACGGTCCGGTTAAGGTTCGTAATTTTAGAAAAGAGGTTTAACCGAACCGAACTGTTTCATAAAAAAATAAGCAAAAAATTAAATATTAAATAAAAAATGTTTTTTCGTTTAATTTATTTAGTGTTTTCAAAAATCAAAAATTGTTACGTTGACTAATATTAAAGTTTAACTAATTAACTTTATTGTTGACTATATAAGATAAAAATTTAATTAAACTACTAGATAAAATTCAAAAAAAACTAAAGAAAAAATATATTTAGCACGTTTATACATTAAACGGTAAATAACCGTTTCAAGTGGTTAGCCGAACGGTTTACAACGGTGCGGTTTAGGTTCGGTGTATTGCCAAACCGAACCGTGTGCAAACCGAATTAAATATGCGATTCGGTGAACTACCTCTACCTAATATTACCATATGTTGTTAATAAAATGAAACTTTTGATATTTCCTATGTGACTTTTCATGAAATTTGGTATTTATTTGCCCAATTTTAAGTTCTAAAATAAATACCTTTATAATTTGAGATTATAAAAATAGTGGTTATTAATTAGATACTTCCTCCGTTTTTATATAATGTTCTCATTTGTTGAATATATGAGTGTAATATTTTAATAAAATGGGTACATTATATAAAAATGGAGAAAGTATGTTATTATATTCACCAAACAAAGTATAGGCCATAAAATTGAGCTGGTTAGCAATGATGGAGGATGACAATTTTGTGAAATTGTCAAGTCAATGCTCTAAAAATGTCGACATTCAAGGATATGGTTCATCATTGACTTTATTATCTTTCTACAGCAGGGAACTTATTACGTATAGACGCGAGGAAATCTTTATATACGGATTACATCGAGTTTTTTGGGTTTATACTCTCATTATTATATACTCCTTTTAGATATGAAGATTTTTATAATACTATATAGTATAATATGATATAATATGATACCGAGTATGTATATAAAAAAGCTACATATTCTCTATTACTGACACCAAACTCCAGGTCTCGTAAATATAAAAAATTTCGTGATAACAACATCATTATGAGTAATTTGCTATAAGTAAAAACAATTTTTTTTATGTAAATAACTGTTCACCGTCATAAAAATGTATTTAAATAATATATTTTTCCTTTGGTCAACTATTCTTTTTGTTTCTGTTATGTGAGGAAGCAAATATTCGGATAGAAGGAGTATATAAGTTGGTTTTACAAGCTATGCGGTTTTATATGAAAATTAGTTATATAAAAAGGGTTTTGTGTTATGCTCTTTTTAAGGCCATGAAGATTTGAATTATGTTGGTGTAACTTATAAATACTCAATAACATTTCATATCTTAAACTCCAAATAGTTGATTTTAAATATAAGGATTACATACATTTTCAGCTAATTTGTCAAACATTTTTTATATAATTAGTTAGCAGTTTTTTTAGGTTGTTAATAAAATTAATTTTGGGACAATGTACCTCAACTATAAGCTTAATGTTTTGGTTGATATAGTTAATTTCTACTTTCTAGACATGATATTGTAGCCAATGACCAAGAGGTCACGACTCACGAGTGGAATCTCATCTCTCTCAATTTTAGAGTGGAATATTAGTCCTAGGTATTAGGAGGTTTGCAGTTGCATCCATACTTCAAGTCCAACGAGTATTCTCGTTTAAGTGGAATTGTTAAGCTTTTTTTTTTTTTTAAAGAAACCCGAAGGCTTATACGACTTCCATTAAATCCTCAAAAGCTCGATCACAAATATAGTTCGGGAAATTACTCTTCCAAATGCGGCACCCAACGATCCAAGGTCGAGTATGAGCTATCAAATGCGCTACACTATTAAACGAACGACGAACGAAACTAAACGAAACAGACTCAAAAAAGTTACATAACAAGAGGTAGTTTTTTAGGTAGTTTTTTGGTTTTCAAATTTCAGCTTGCTGTTTTCTATATCTCACTACTCTTATCATGTGACACGAGGAAAATAAATGGAAAAGAGACGAGACACAAAGTAGTACCACATAATATATATGTATAGAATTGTTTTATGTCAATTCATCCAAATACTTGTGAAATCTATCCCTATAAAAGGAATAGAATTTAAGCCATTTTCATTGGTTGCTTGAAATAAGGAAAGAAAAGACCCACTAACTTTTACTGATTTAATTTCACTCACTCCAAAATTTTGAATTAATTGTGATACTTCCCTTTCGTTTTAATTTACAACGGTTGTAAGCAAGATGTATTGAACAAATTTACCACTCATTCATTAATGGAGTCTAATTTCGTTGATTAAGTAGAATATCAGTTTTCAATTATTAAAATAGAACAAACAGAAAATGTTAATAAATATTTATTGTTGCCTGGAAATATAAAAAAAATTGGCGAAAATATAAATTTATTTTTTAACCGTATTTTTTTAAGATCGTCTAAGTTAATAGATATTAATATATGTTTATATTTCTCTTTTTGTTTTCAAATATGTTTTATTTCGTATTTACTTATTTTTTTTCACTTTTAATTTAATCATATGTGAAAGTCGTATTAAACTAAGATGATCTGAATAAAAAACAATTGTTGTGTATAATCACTCAGGTTCGAAAAATTATAATTTTTATATAAGGTAAAAGTATATACTTTTAAATTTTATTTTATTATATAAGTATATATTTATATACCCGTGCATTTTGTGCACGAGTATAAAACTAGTTGTTTTAGTAAAGACGTATACTAAATTGATGCAGTCCAAAAATATCAACTCATCCCATAACAGAATTATGAAGACATGTTCTCATGAATTAGTCATGATTGATATAGTCATGTAAGCTAAGTTTGTAATTAATAGACGTATAAATTATTGAGAGGTACCCATTAATTATTACACAAATAATATTCAAAAAAAATTCCATCGTTAAAATATTCATTCATACACAATATTAGGGCAAACCTAGATTGTTAAATATGAGTTTTTGTTTTTAAAGTTTAAACTTTTAAAAGTATTTTCAAGAATCGGAAACAACAAATTGCGGCTTCTAATTTCATGGGAAAAAAGAGGGTAATGGAGTTTTTATAAAATGATTTTAACTTTTAAATAATGATGTACTAGTTTTACTCTCGTGCAAAAAATACACGGGTTTAATTTTATTAAATTAAAAAAATAAATAAGAAGGTCGATATATTTTAAAAAAAGTAAGATTTTAATATTACATTATGCCGAGGTAAATGTATAAATAATCTATACGCTTAACTTAAAAGTATGTACGCATTAACTCAACGTTATAAAAAATAAACACATTCTTATTTAAGACGCTTTAAATATATATTATGCATATGAAAAGTAAAATATTTGTCCTGTATAGCCAAAGAATAGATGTTAACCCGTTTTAAACTTAAAACGGATAATAGTTAATAAAAATATGTAAACCTTTAAATATTATATTTATGGAGCATTTGGCTAAAAATTGTTTTTTTTAAGTTTAAAAACACTTTTAAAAAGTTAGGTCAAACGCACACTAAATATTCTTATGGGCAGGAGGATTAGAATTTGGAGTTACCTGTGATGTAACTTTGTATCTCAAACGATCCAATTCAGTTAGACCTTCAGGCTCAACGACAGCCGTACCACTAGAAGGACCGCCATGGCTATGACCATGGGTAGCAAGGTGCACGTGTCCTCCATCGAACTTCTCTTCATCAATGGCGACACCATGACGACCCCCAGAAGTATGAACCTTACGGTAATGGCTAGTGGCCACAGCGTCAATCATCAACGTCCCAATTGCACCAACCATAGTGGCGAGACCAGTGAAAGGGAAGTTAGCCCAAGGGTTCTCCTTAAGGCAGGGGTTGCTAAGACTCTCAAAGGCATCAGGCAATATGTGGATGAATCCCGTTGACAATATTAACCTGCCGCGAATGACTTGATTAGGAAGAAAAGGGATTTATCGGGTGTAGGGCAGGAACGTGCTTCCCTAAAATGGGTATGGTTACACCTAAACCACTGGCGACTAGGATCGCAAAAAGGGCACCAATCTTGTACTTAAGGGCACCTTTGTCAATGTGACTGTCGATGTCTTTTTGGTCACAAGTACATTCTCCAACAACCAAAGGTGTTATGTGAATTAGAGTGATGATAAAGATGGTGAAGATGAGGTACTTTGATGAACTTATTTTCATCACCATGATTACTAATAGGGTTTGGGATAAAGGGGATTTTTGTAGGGTATGTACTTGGTTTGTACTCTATGTATGTAGGTCAATGTGTTGGCACTTTTGGGATCCTGGCCTGGCCTCTAAGGAAGGTTCAAGGATAACAAACAAAAGGGGGACAAGGAGTTCTCTTGTATATATGTGTATTTGTGGGGATGTGATGTCTCTTTTAAGTTTGTTGATTGGCTCATGTTTTTATAGCCAATCTTGCACACAAGTAATCATGGAATAACTAAACTGTAGTTGTTTATTATCTCCATGGATATTAAATGAAGTTTTGTAAATGTTGTCATGATGTTGACGGAGTCTTACGTGCAAGGCATAATGGCCCATAGCAGACGGTTTAGCCGTTTTGCTTGTTTATGATTAGTAAATATAGTCGGCGTTTTAGCAAATATAGTCGGTGTTTTTAGTATAAATGACGAAATTGTACATGGACCGAGTACGCTTAATGCTCGACCGAGTTTAGACGAACGGACTCTGACTTTACTTTTGTTAAGAGCGTACTTGACCGAGTATAGTCTACTCGGCCTAGTACACCCACTCGTCTAAGAGAGGGGTGTTACCCCTGGAGCTCTAGAAGTATTTTTCTGGACTTAGGGTTTGTTGGAATTGAGAGAATTGGAGGGAAAGGGAGGGATTTATTTTCCTTTGTTTGGATACAATTTATGGAGGGAAGGAAATGAGAGGGGAAGGAAATGAGGGAAAGGGAGGGATTTATTTTTCTTTGTTTGGATATAATATAATACTATATAATATAATATAATATAATATAATATAATATTATACGAGGTATATAAAAAAACTACATATTCCCTATTAGTCACACCAAGCTCATCGTCTCGTAAATATAAAAATTCCAAAATAATAAAAAATACATTATGAGTAATGAGCTTGGGTGCTAACGCTGCTTTGCTTCTTGGTGCTGGTTTTATGGGCTTTTTGGCTATTTGCGCTTGATTTTCTCAATTATTGTACACATTTCAACCTTTTACTTTTTCTTTTATTAATTCTGTGATTATACGAGGGATTTATCCTCTTTTTGTTTGGTCTTTGGTGCAATCTTATTTTTGTTTGTATGAGATTTCATAATTTACATGTCAAAATTATTATGTTAATTAACGGTGTGATTTTTTATATTACCACAAAAATTGTGACATTATTCTCAATTGTATTGTGCAAATGACTTAATCAACGCTTTATTGATGTAATTATATATTGAATCTATTAATTTGGAAGCTTCACACATTTTAGCTCTCACTGTCTTATATATGAGTTGTTTCATAATAAGAATCTGTAAATCTCTCTTGTGACGGATATAAACTTGTAACGGGTCAAGTTCCTCACTTGGGTATATAAAGACAAAATCTTGAAAATCTCAAATAATATCCAAGTGAGTAATATTTGACCCATCGCAGGTTTGCGACGGATATGTCCGTCAAAAACGATAATTTGTGAATAGGAATAAGCATAATCATACAATAGAATAAGCATATTTTTTACTGTTTAATAGAATAAACATACTCATTTACTTAAAGTCATTTTATAAGTATAAATGTTTTTTTTTACAACTAGAATATTAAGTATCATTATAGAAAATGTAGTTAATTTCATTTGTAATTGTTTTATACTACAGTAATGTTTTGGAAAACAAATTCATTTACTAGAAGACTATTAGTTATGCGAGTTAAAAAACGGTTAACAAATAATTTGTTTACAAATTCTTGTAAGGAATTATTTAATGAACCATATACACTACTCCCTCCATTCTTTTTATATCACCCAACTTTTGTTTTGACACTATTCACAATCGAGTATTCAACGTCGGTTTTCTCTCAATCCGTTCACGGAAATATATTCATGTGAGATCTTTTTTGGATTGTCTTGATAAGAGGATTAAGAATATCAAACTTTTATAATTTTTAGTAGTATGTAGCTAAAGATATAATCAAAACAAAATGAACATCGGCAAACGTGAATAATGAAATGTGGTGATATAAAAAGAATGAAGGGAATATAATTTTAAAATAAAGCCGTTACCAATGAGTGTAAGGAGAATGACATTGGTTATTTGGTTCATTCCTCGTAATTTGGTCCAAGGAGAATGACATTAGTTATTTTCGACCCCGTACCATCATGAGAGAGACGACATAGATCGGGTTGGAAGTGTGAGAGGACGAAATATCTTTATCATTAGTCATAGGATCCGATAAAGACAGAAATAAAAATTAAAATCGAAAAAAAATTTGTTTCACAAGATCAGCCTGCTCGATATCATGTTGGAATAAGCAAATATGTTTTTGAGTGAAAAACTAGTTTTATAACCCGTGAAAATCACGGGGTTTATAAATAGTTGTTAGATTGTTTTATATATTAAATCTCACGAGACCATATATTAAGTTTTACATGAAAATAACTTGAATTTTTGTTTATATGTCATACTTCGGATTAAGTATACGTCATTTAACTAAAAGTTTATTAAATTTCCCCAAAAAGGATTAATAAGTTGGTATAGAATGTAGGATCGCCTTATATAAATTCACTAATACACACGTGGTTTGTAGTTATCCCATTTTTAAGTATAAAACGAATTGTATTGTCGTAAAGAATCATTAATAAATCAATTATTATATTTAGTTTAAGAGAAAATGTTGATTTTACAACTGTAGAAATTTTCTTTTATTTATTTTTTAGATAAGGTAAGAAACTTAAATTGATCACCTAGAATAACATGTCACGCATGACATTTCTATGTATACTCAATAAACCTTTTTATTTTATTATATAAATTGATTAGGTGGCATTAATGTGTGATGTGGCATGACTGGCATCAAGATAACATGTGACACATGGCGTTTCTATAGATACTCAAGAAGCCTTTTTATTTTATTATATTATATATATAAATTAGGTGGCATTAATGTGTGATGTGGCATCAAGATAACATGTGACACATGGCGTTTCTATATATACTCAAGAAGCCTTTTTATTTTATTATATAGATGTCTTGCGTGTGTTTTATTTCACATAATTAATCTATATCCTATTTATTAAAGTAGCTCTGTGGTTGAAAGTGAAGAAGTCAAAAGTGATTTTTTTCATTCCTGATTTTATGCCCCGTCCTCTATGAAGATTTAATTATAGAACTAGTTTCGTGACCCGTGCAATGTACGGGATAGTTCTACGTTTTCTTAAAATTTTGACGTTTATTTTTATTCATAAAATTAAACCCAAATGTTTGAATATAAATGTATCACAATTTTTTGCACAAATTAAAATCAATAGTACACGACAATAACGTAGTTTTTTTAAAAAAAATATAAGTAGTTTGAATTATGAAACAATTATTTTTTTTAGTTACAAAAACAAATATATATTAACAAAATAGTGATCCAAAATTTGCACCGGAAACTTTGCAAGTCATTAACTTAAAATATGCGCTCTTTTATTCGAGCATATCTTATAATAAAACAATACATTAATAACTTATAATTTTTTATCTTACTTTTTTACCTTTAATTTTACCCGAAATTTGTGCCTTTTGTATTTTTTTTCCTCTTCAGATTGCCCAAGTGATGCTATGCCTTATTTTGCATTCACACCCATTTTTTATTTTAATTTATTTTGTGGTATTATAAAATAAGATAATTAATTGTCGAACAACTCAAGAGGTGAATTAAATAGCAAAAAATGTTAACGAAAATTATGGATGTTAAGTAATATAAAGAGTTTTTATTCAATCTATTAAAATATTATATTACTAAAATTAATTAAAATTAATTAAATGGGAAGGACTTTTACTTAATTTGATAGGTGTTAAGTATTATGAAGAGTTTTAATTAATTTATTACCATGTTTAACTAAGAAAATGAATTAAATATGACAAAATGTTAATAAAAATGGTGGGTGTTGAGTAATATGAAAAGATAATTAATTAATTAGTAATATGTTTTATTTCAAAATTTCAATTAAAAGTTCAAGTTTAATCATAAATTATGAAATTTTTATTGCCAAAATTTCAATCAAAATGTCAATATTAATTATAAATTTTGGAATTTTGAAGGGTTACATATGTAACATCCCGCGTTTTCGTAAATTATATTTTAAAGATTTTAATTTATTTTACGGAATAAAATAATATTTTAATAATAAATCGTAATGTTACTTTTAAACTTCCGTTAAGATCCGTCTTAAGAACCTTAAGTCCTTAAGACGAAATAACTTGGCTAAATCAAACCCGACTAGAAACCCGTTCACAAACAAGTGACCCGACTCATTTAAGAAAGGACACTACATAAACCCTAAGCCCTTGGCTTATGTCGACATATTCACATTTCACAAAACTCAAACACTGTTACATCCATTTTCCTTTTCTCCTCCATTTTCTCAAGCTTCAAACCCAAATTCCGAGCTCATCCGATTTCCGAATCAAGATAAGTCATACATTTTCGGAATCCTTGCGAAATTTCCAAGACATCTATCTCTTTCAATTTCGATTTCGTTCAACTTGAAAAAGAGGCTGTTTTGGATAATTTCCGTTTTAAGCCTCTAAAAACCGTTTTCTTTGTTGTAGGAGCGGATTTAGAAGATCTTGAGGTCGATAACTTCATTGTTGAAGAGGAGCTAGGAGCATAAAACGCTTTCGAGGTGACGATAATGAGAAACTCGGCCTATTTGTGAATATTAGCACTTTTGTTGTTGATCTTGTCATGGTTTCTGATTTATGTTTGAGTTGATGATTTACGGACTTAGTAACATGTTTAGGATTGTTTCTATGTGAGAAAATCATGCCCTTTGATGTTGAAACATACTCATATGTTATTTTCAGTTTTTCATATGTTAAGACGGATACATGAAATTAATCGTTTGAGGATTGTTATGGGATTGGTTTGCTGTTAGGAAGTAGTATTAGATGTTTGGAAATGTTGGGTAAACCTTACTTGTATCAATTGTGAAGAATTGGTGTCGATTTGTGATGTTTTCGAATAGGCTGAAAGTTGCGAAAATCGTATCAGGCTCTCTGAGCCGGTCGACCGACCGGCCGCCGGTCGACCGGCTGGGAGCGTCTTTGGATGTTGTGCAAATTTTGAAAGGATTTGACCTTGGGACTGCCAGCCGGCCGACCGGCTGCCTGCCGACCGGCTGGTGGTCACTCTTGTGTTGTTTTTGTGTTTTTGCGAAAAACATAAGTAGAGGGGAGCCCAGCCGGCAGACCGGCCGCCTGCCAGCCTGCTGGGAGTACATTTGGGGTGGGTTTGCGAGTTTGTAAAGCTAAGGGAATGGGTTCCCAGCCGGCCGACCGGCTGACTGCCGACCGGCTGGGAGTCCCCTTGTGTTATTCCTCGTTTGAAAGAAAAGAAGGAAAAGGCTGAGGTGGTCACCAGCCGGCCGACCGGCTACCTGCCGACCGGCTGGGGACCCCTGTAGGCTATTTTGAAGTTTTCGTAATTTAGTCGTAACTTTCAAACGGTTAATCGGTTTTACTTGAAACTTGTTTTGTGTACCTTTGACATGTATTTGAGGTCCCCGGAGAATGGGCAACATTATATTGGGTTCGGGAATAGGGTAAGGATAGAGACCCCCCGGTCGGGCAACCGAAAGGGAAACCGGCTCTCCCTCATCTTAGTTCTCGAGGTCAATTAAGTGTTGATTAGAAGTTAAAGGTAGAACTATAGAGTAGTTCATAGACTTGAATGATATTGTTTTGATGCGTATTAAGTTATGCCTTAAGCTGGCCTCTGAACTTAATACGTGAACTGTTTGTCGTGTATGGGAACATGCGTTGAGTTTTCGCCTCTGAGTTCCATACATGTCTATTTGTCGTGTCTAGGACATGCGTTGAGTTTTCGCCTCTGAGTCCAGACATGTATGTGTGATCGCGTCAGGACATGCCTTAAGCTGGCCTCTGAGTCTGACGAGTAGAGCAACTGCACGACGGGGCAGTCAGGTTGTCATACCTTACCCGGAGTGCAGGTGTTTGGTGCTAGGACATGCGTTGAGTTTTCGCCTCTGAGTCTAGTATCTTGTGATGTGGTAGGGGAACATGCGTTGAGTTTTCGCCTCTGAGTTCCTTACTTGTGATAGTGAATTGAATGCTAGTCCATGCGTTGAGTTTTCGCCTCTGAGTCTAGCGTTCAGTGATAGCCGGTCCATGCGTTGAGTTTTCGCCTCTGAGTCCTTGCTTGATATTGTGAACTTGGTATTTAGGTTATGCGTTAAGATGTCGCCTCTGAACCTTTATACTTGCTGAATTATTTAGTACCTAGGTTATGCGTTAAGATGTCGCCTCTGAACCTTTGTACTTGTTGTTTTATATCTGCTTGCCTTGATGATGGTACAGTGTCAGATATGCATAGTATGTTATCGTTGTTATATGAGTTGTGGTTAAATCATCCAAGGCATTGGATGACTCTTAGTTCGGTTTCATAAATAATTGGATTGAAAGACCCCCCGACTGGGTAACCAGTAGGGAAACCGGCTCTCCTTCCTATTTGTTTATGAAGTTAGTTGAGGGCCGTGCATGGTAATCGCATGATAGCAAGAGATCAGATGATGAGTTGTTTATGCTTCACATGTTGTTATATGTTGGAGTATTCTGTATTGTTTTATATGTTACGTGTTGTCACAAAAGGTGGCTAGGAGAACTCTAGTCACTCCCCACTGATTGTGGCGTACATGTTTTCATGTATGTAGGTACATGCTGGTTGGAGATGGGTTCACGAGAGCTAGCGAGCGATGATCCGTTCATCATGACTTACCTTATGTCGTTTAGCTGGACTCGTAGTTTGTTACATTCGTTTTGGTGCCTGTAGGGATGTTCCATCCCAGGCTGTGTATATATTTCATTTCAGTACTTAGAACTGTTACTTATCTATTGTTGGTTATATCAGTTCTGTTTCCAGTTTTCAGTTTAAAGCTTCTCGCATGTTAGTTTAGTTTGCTAAAAAGTTTTAATTCCGCTGCAATTTTGGTACTTTTATGTGTTTATATTTCCGCTTTCGCGAGGGGTTTTACAACATAAATTTTGGACAACAATATATTTAATATACAAAATTTATTTAAGAATAATGATAACATCCTTTAATATTATAGATAAGTGAATTAGATTAATTTATAGATAAATTAATTAAATTAATGACATGTAACAATAAATTTATATTCTACATCACATTAAAATATGTCATGTCACACTTAAATATGCCACGTCACATTAAAGTTTGTCATGTCCTATTATTTTAGAGACCCTTTTAATTAGATTTTATAGAATTAAGATGCCAAAGTTGAATGTTTATTTTGCTATTATTAATTTGTATCTAACGTTTACAAAAAACTCATTAGTTCACATTAACTACGTAAAATTAGAATGATGGGATTTTTATTTGCCTTTATCTTATTCCAACGATAAACATCGAAATTTAAATTAGTATGTACTTTAATTTTTTCACTATTGTTTTTAATTTATTTTAAGAATAAATAAGCTAAGGTTTAATGTTTATTAAGCTATTTATTTGCATTTAATGTTTAAAACATCATTTTTGTTTCCCTTTTTCTTTTCAAAATAAAAAATGATGAGGTGGCGTGATAATTTACTACGAAATAGTTGAATGGTGGAATGTGATGCTTTAGCTTGTCTTTTTATTATATTTATAGACAATACTTTCTATCTCTCAAGTTTTCATTCTTTACAGTACAATTATTCAATTCCAAAATACATATGACTTAATTAAAATCTGGAAAACAATTACTGCAAATAGGCACTATTTAATTAAACTAAATAAAACAGCAAAAAAGACACAATTAATAAAATTATTAATCTATTACATATTGGGATATGTGTCCTTGACAATAGTGCGATCATATGATTTTATTAATTATTATAAAATCATAAAATCTCATGTATATTTATATACTGAATACGGAAAGGATGATAATCTATAAAGTCGATTGAACGTCATTTACCGGTAATGATGACTTTAAATAGTTTGACATTATCATCATATGATGGTGGTGATCAGTTGATCCCTTAGAGTCACACCTAAAGATGTTACCCGAATCATTTTGATTAATAATTTGTATAGGATACGAATTGATTAATACCTTAATATGAACAAGATTAATGAGAGGTTCGTGTCTCATGATAATGTGATTATATGAGATTCGATTTCGATAAAATAAGTAATTATTTTATTATATTCGATAAATGAAATCGTATTTTTATCGGTAAGGGTTATCGATTAGTAGTGATTATAATTGAGTTGTGAATCACGATTGACGGATATGAAATGACACGTTTTACATAGTAAATTGGTAATTGGTACTTAAAAGTTAAGTACTATTTATGTGATAAGAAATAGTATTTAAATTGTTTAAATACATATTTTATAATTACTAATTGTCATAATAACATGCGATTTGTCACAATTGTGACACATTACAAATTACAAAATGTGAAACATAAAGTGGAACCCATTTTGTTATGCGTGTCGTTTAAGTGAGTAGTAATGGATGTTATAATTATTTATCTTATTAAGAATAAGATAAATGATTATATATCTTTTAGACTTATGTTATAGATGTGACTTGAGCTTATGGAAAAGTGAAAAAGAAAATCAATAAGTCTTGCTTGCGACTGGCTAATCTCATCACAAGCTTGTGACATCTCACAAAAAGGGAGAGGGGACAAGGTGGGGCACCTTCGTGTGCTTTCCAACTCACCTTTCATGGGCATTTTGTAAGAGAAAACGGTACGGTCGTCACAAATGAGAATTTGTGAAAGAAAATATTTCTTCCCCATATGCTTGCGCCGGCCACCCATGTGAGAAGAAAAAAGAGTTTTTCTCTTTAAAATGTGTCATGCACACAACTCATAAAACACTTAGTCATTTTCATAATTAAAATTCCTCTTATCCTCTAAAATTCTCTCTATAATTTTTGTGAACTCAAAATAATTAATATTACACCTTTTATACTAGAGTAGTATTTGTAATATTATTATTAAGGTCTGGTTCAATACTAGATAATAAGATTATTAGTATTTGTTTTTTCGGGTTCATCTTGTGTGCTATCTAAGGAGGATTTCTATTCTTGAATTTTTTGGGAAATCCATCCTTTATTTTTAAGCTCAAGACGGTTTTGGTAACTGACCAAAACCGTGCCCTATTGTGCCATTTTCACAATGTAAGGTTTCGTTTTTGACTAGCATGCATAGGATGTTCATTTTAATTTTATGACTAAATAATTAAGAATCATTATAAATGTCACTTTATAAGTATAAATGTTTTTTTTTTTTGACAACTAGAATATTAAGTATCATTATAGAAAATATATTTAATTTCATTTGTAATTGTTTTATACTACAGTAATGTTTTGTAAAACAAATTCATTTACTAGAAGACTATTAGTTATGCGAGTTAAAAAACGGTTAACAAATAATTTGTTTTACAAATAACTTGTTTTACAAATTCTTGTATAAGGTCACGGATTTATTTAAAAAGGGATACCAATGAGCGTAAGATTGTCTTGCACAAGTATTTGTGAATTTGCTTTGAACATACATCTCGATTCTAGATTTAAGAACCACGCATTATTTTTTTAAATTCTTAACTCTGTACAATATTACTTACTTACAAAGAGTACAAAAAATGTATCCTCCATGTTACAAATTAATCAATTGAAAAAGGAGAAATGTACCCCCGAACTCGAATCCTGCATCCACTGTTTGTAATCAGCACAAGTATGAACTAATCCGTGTATAAGTCGTTGTTAGCTTAGCTTCCTGGTTGTATTCCTTGTTTCAAACTTATTAAACAGTCCCCAATTTTTTGAGACAGACCTTAACTGGGCCTTTATGCAAGCTTTGCTGAGCAGCAAACTCGTGAATTGCGTCCTGAATTCCTGCAAAAAGGACTAAGAACTCCGCTGCATCAACCTCGCTTAGGACCTTCTTCACTATAAGCTCCAACACCTTCAGCCTGCAGTAAATATTTCCGGTTACTGACACTATGCTTCTCATTACTTCATACCAGTGTCCGATGCACACTCAAGTAATATGAGTGCGAAATTGTGCCCCAGGTCTCCACCTAAACCAGCCCGACACTTCTCCTAGCAAAGAAAAACACTGGCTTGCCGCTTGCATGACTGAACTAAAGAAATAAAACTATTTCATGATGCATGTTGTGTACTCCTAAAATTTTAGGCTTTTAGCTTTATGTCTCCAAATCTTCCATTTCACTCAGGGAAATGCTTAATATCTTAATTTATAACTAAGGCCCTGTTTTTTCTGGCTTTTTAGAGCTGAATTGAACTGAATGGGGCTGAGCTGAACTGAACTGAACTGAACTGAACTGAGCTGAGCTGAACTGAATCGAGCTGAACCGAACTAAACTAAACTGAACTGAACTGAACTGAACTGAACTGAGCTGAGCTGAACTGAATCGAGCTGAACTGAACTGAGCTAAACTGAACTGAATTTAATCGAGCGGAACTGAACTTAATCGAGCTGAATGAAACAAAAATTAATAGAAATAAACTGAATATAAATGTTTAATTAAAGTGCAATAACTAATAATAATATTAAGAATAATAATAATAATATAAAAATAGATTGATTAATATAAATTATTATAAACAATAAAAATATATATAAAATAATAATAAGATGAAGAAATAATAAAAACAACAACAAAAACAACAATACTAATTATAATAATAATTATTAATTAATAATAATAAATAGAATAATAATAATTAATAAATAAAATAATAATAATAATAATAATAATAATAATAATAATAATAATAATAATAATAATAATAATAATGTGGGCTGAACTTAATAAAGTCGAGCTGAACTGAACTATATTGAATGGAGCTGAACTGAATTGAGCTGAACTGAACTGAACTGAACTGAACTGAGCTGAGCTGAACTGAACTGAACTGAACTGAACTGAGCTGAACTGAACTGAATAGAGCTGAGCTAAACTGAAACGAGCTGAAAATAAGCCAGAAAGAACAGGGCCTAAGTTTGTGTTGGCAGACGTCCCCGGATCATATCTGCATTTCGAGATAACATACCTCGTATTGGAAACCCCATTACGAGACTCCTTGTAGAATAGCTACTTATACTACTAATATATATTTAGAAGTGTAAAGATAATGGACCTGAGTTGCTGACCCTTGATTATGACTTGCTTGATCTTTCTAAGCTCCACTGATAATTACACTGTTCTATTGGCATCAGTTTAACTGTCAAGTAAAAGATTATTTCAAGCACATGCTGTGATTAGTTTAATAACGTTGTTCCATTGCTTCGAAGGCTCCTGCGCATGACAGTGTGGGGGTGGGCGCAGTACCAAACATTTGGTTTTGGACCACAGAGCCACAAAGATTTTCCAAATTAAACCATAACGAAAACTAAGCATTGAAGATAATGACCGCATTTAGCAAGTCATTTTACTTTATTTCATCTAACAGAGTAAGTCTTTAAGTCTACTCAAATAAAAACTAAGCACATGAAGATAATAAGACAAGTAAAATAACGAGCAACACAAAACTGAGTATGTAATTTTTTCCACAAAACCCATATAAGTCCGTTGTACGACGTACAAAAGCTTTTTTCCCATGTTATCCGCATTAATCATCTAGTAATAACATAATTAAATGAACCTTCATTTAATTATGCAAAGTCATATTTTCTTGGATAATTCCACTCCATTATACCATCCCCTTCCTTACTCCCCTTCCATTTCAATCTCATCAATTTGTTATCCAAACAACCACAATTCATTTTTCCTCCCTTCCCCTCCCCTCACTCCCCTTCCCCTCCCTGTCCCTCCTAAAATTGTATCCAAACGGAGCCTTAGAGTTGGTTATGGCTCGCGTGGGTTGGAAACCTGGGGTAACTTCTAATACGAGTGTGTGGATGACTTCAAGATCGGTTAATGGAAGAATGCCATGTCCAAAGGATTGCTGGCTAGATCTAAACTCGATCCATCATTTTTCTCTCCGGGTGAAAGATTTGACATCTTACCCCTTTTCCTGGAATGAGCAGGCTATCAGATACCTTTCCATGAGTATTGGGCGGTTCGTCTCCTGGATTTCCTCCTTTTCAGCTCTAAATTTAAGGATGAGGTGTTCCGGCCTTTTTCAAAAGACAGAAGGTATACGGTCAAGAGTGAATATGGTATGATCTTTCAGGAATTTATACAAGAAAAAGGGTCAGAAAAAGATAAAGTGCGGATGTGAAAGGCTATAAACGCCTTCTGCAGAAATAAATTATGGCTTCTACCGATTCCTAATCAATGGAATAATTCTGTATGGAAAATTTTAGCCAATACCCTTCCGATCAGTGAGGAATTTAAGAAAAGAAATCTTAAAGGGGATCATAGCTGATCTTTTTGTCAGAGCTCCAAGGGTATCGTGGGAACGAGGAAACATATCCTAATGGATTGTGATGAAGCGACAAGGATTTGGGCAGGTTCAGATCTTGGTATTAGGACGGATCACTGCTCTTTTAACTGGGTAAAATATCTTGGAAAGATGGAAGATGGGGCCTTTAGGGATAGAATGTTCGTGGCTATTTTATGAGCGCTTTGGGGGAATCGAAATAAGGTTATTTTCACAGGAACTGCTCTCCCTACTTCGATCTTCTTTGAATCGGTAGGCAAAAAAGTTGATGACATGCAAAAGGCAATGAATTTCAAGGGCGATTCGAGGGATGCATGCGTCCCGTATAAAGCTGATTGGGATTGTATGACGAGTCGCCAGATCTGTGATATGAGTCCTTTTTTTGTTACAGGTGTTGCTGGCATGTGTCCCGGCTCCCGGAGTACAGGTTAATGTGGATGGAAGCTGGTTTAAGAATTAATTTCGAAGCTGCGATTCGGTTCGTCACGTATAATGCGGGAGACAATGGGATCGTGAGATTCTGTCGGGGTTTGAAGGCTGAATCAACAATTCAAGCGGAAGCCCTTGGTGTTATATATGATGGTTTTGGGTTGAGCTCGTAGTAATGTTGTGTTATATCTTTGTATCTCATCAGATTACTTGAAGCTGTTACTTCAAATTATAGGTACTGAGAAAATTGATCGCTCACAAATAAGGCAGTGAGAACTAAAAAGTGTGAAGCTTCCAAATTAATAGAGATTCAATATATAATAACATCAATAAAGCTTTGATTAATTCATTTGCGCAATACAATTGAGAATAATGTCACACAATTCTTTTGATAATATAATAAATCACACAGTTAATTAACATAATAATTTTGACATGTAAAATATGAAAGCTCATATTTACAAACAAAAGTAATTTTGCACCAAAAACCAAACAAAGAAAGGATAAATCCCCTCGTATAATCACAAAAATAATAATTAAACAAAAAAAAAGTAAAATGTTGAAATGTGTATAATAATTGAGAAAATCAAGCCCAAATAGCCAAAAGGGCCATAAAACCAGCACCAAGAAGTAAAGCAGCGTTAGCACCGAGGAAGAGTCTTTTGTTAGATTGAACCTTCGGATTCATAAAGTCTTGTGCCAAAAGGTCTACAAGTGCCATGTATATCAATATTCCTGCTGCTACTGCATCCAACAAGCCTTGTACGATCAAGGCTGTTGGGCTGTTCTCATTGTATACATTGGTTATCCCGATTCCGATTGCGATTCCCACCGGAGTCGTTAGTGAGAAAAACATTGCCATACACGCGGTTGACGCTGACTTGAATGACGCCTGTGCAATACATCCGCCAAGTCCCATTCCCTCAAAGAATTGATGGAAACAAAGAGCAGCCATAAGGGGTTTAATTGTATCAACACTCTGTGATGTTCCCAAAGATATCCCAATAATCACTGAATGGACCACTATTCCCATCTCCAACACCTATTTTTGTTCACATATAATTAATATTATTGTACAACCTTGTCATTCACACTAATTAAACCCCAATTTGTTAATTATAATCACATTCTTTAATGAATGTTAATTCTTTTCCCTTAAATATTGTCATCAAAACTAATATAAATAACATATAATATAATTCACGTATTATACCTCCCATGTTAGAATAGTTGTGTAACACATTAGCATATTTGCACCTATTCTTTTTTTCTTATCATCAAAAGTGGGCACAAAAGCTAAATTCACATAAAATATCTCAAGGCTACTATATGACAAAAATTAAGCACAAATTATCATTTTTTAGCGGCATATAAGTCGTAAGTTTACAACGGGTCAAGTATTATCCAGATAAGACAAAATTAAGCTACCTAGAAAATATTAATTGATATGCTCGTAACAAGGGAGACTTGCTGAAAACTAATAGTGGTTGTTTAGTTAATTCGTTCTCTTATGGAGTAACTTATAATGGATTGATGTACTATACTCTTTTGTAAAGTTTTAAAATAAAGTAAATTAGTTTAATAAATTCTAATTATACCTACTGAAAATGAGACTGTCGAAAAGAGTCGTAAAATTCTAATTACACCTACTATATTACTGTATAATATCTAGTCTATATAATTACAGAAACATTCAGGAAGCCTTGGTTGAGCCACGTCATCAACACAGTTTTTTTTAATCTATCAGGTGGGACCCGCAATTTCTTTGATAAATTTTCTACGTGATAACTGCCAGATATTCGATATTGCATGCCTGACCATAGTTTTAGAAATATTACGTAACATTTGTGATATACTTTCGTAAATATTAAATAATGGATAGACAAATACAATTTATATAATATGAAATTAAATATTATATAATTTATATAAATTAATACAGATTTAGGTTGTTTGTATTACATTAAATTTAATATTATATACTCAAAAAATAAAATATACTAATAATTTTGAATAACGTCCTTCTAAAACTATTACATAACAATTTATATTCAATAAATAATTACAATAAACAATATAATAATTAAGACCCGTGGATTTTTGCAATCGAAAAAAAAATTTGAGTAAAGTTAAATAATAATGACACGATAAAAAAATGGGATATTGAAATTGCAAAAGAAAAGTATCATAATAGATATACTTAACATTCATAAAAATACGAGTAATGACGGGTTTTGTGGACAATCATATCTTTTTGTTCTGGTAAGGTAAAAAACTATATTGATCATCTAGAGTAGGACCAACCTATTTCATTATTTTGAATGCGGTAAGTTGAAATTACCGACTTCAAACGATCTCTAAAGAATTCGACATGTTGACAACTCTGATTTATGAGTGAGTTGTGACGATGAAAAATGCATATATAATGAAGAAAATTTTGAGATTTTTGTATTAACATTTACTTATCATTGTATATTGTAATTCCGTTATGATATTTCAAATTTATATAGATCATTGAGTTTTGATATACTTTGAATATAAACTATGTTGTTAATATTACAATATTTTTAGTATGTCGGTCATATGAAATTATATTACAAATCGAAAATCTTAATAGTAAGTTTTGCGGGTCACCATTTGTGACGGATATTTTGTGAGATAAAATGGATATAAAATGAGTTAGTGGAGAAAGGGGACCACAGGAATAGTGTTGGAGAGAGAGAAAAAGTGGGTATTTTGTGAGAGAAAACGTCACAAGCTTGCGACGGATAGTGCCGTTGCAAATAAGAATTTGTGAAAACTTAAATACGGTTAATCACTATTTTAAACATTATTTATAAATAATAATACTTGAAATTGCAATCCCGTGCAATTTGCACGGGATGAAAACTAGTAATATAGTAACATACGGAGTAATATAATACTCTATAACCTAATAATTTTTAAACGATCCGAAATTATAACACAAACAACAAAAGACGTTAATTACTCCTCATAGTCTTGGAATTATTTTGCTAGTGTTTTGTAGAGAGCCAATTTGTTTCATAAGTTTCTTCATACTAAAAAAAATCAAAACAAATTAAATCGAGATCCGAAAGTTTATGCAATGTTATGAATAATGAATAGGAGATAAAAGTGATAGCAATTAATTGTCCTTTTACCGTAATTATTATAACCACAGCGTAACAAGACTAACAACTCCCTAATATTACGTTTCAATTGCTAAGTTTTAGTCTCACTTTAAAATTATATACTTTTAAGTAAAAAGATGTTGCATACCTGTGAAGTGACCTTATATCTAATACGCTCTAACTCACTCAAACCCTCATCCGAAACCACAGGAATGGGTCCATGGGCGTGCCCGTGTGTCGCATGGGTATGCAAATGGACATGACCTTCATGGTCGCCTTGGTTCTCTTCAACCACGGTCGAGGCAGTCTTTCCATAATGAATTTTACGGTAATGTCCAGTGGCAAAGGCGTCAATCATTAAGGTCCCCAGTGACCCTACCATGGCCGCTAGCCCCGTAAATGGGAATTTCCCCCAAGGGTTCTCCTTAAGGCATGGGCTAGTAAGACTCTCAAAGGCATCGGGTAACACGTGGATGAAACCCGTTGACAATATTACCCCTGCCGCGAAGGACTTTACTAGAAAAAATAGGTTACTCTCCGGACTTAGGGCGGGGATGCGCTTACCCAGTATGGGTAAACACACTCCTATGGCACCAGACACTAATATGATAACAAGTGCCGCAACTTTGTACCTTAGAGCGACCTTATTGTTCCCGCTGGGCTCATCAGATTGGTCACACGTGCAATCACCCGCGACCAACGTAGGGAGAAGCACCAAAGAGACGAGAAGTAGATATTTTAGTGTTTTTTGTGACATTGTTTGGGAGAGACGATAATGAGAGAGCCTTTATTTTATTTGAGGAAGTTTATTATGGGTTGAGCAATGAGCATTGCACACATATATATTAGTATTAATTAATTAATATTAATATATAAGGTAAAACCTTTTAAATTTATAAAAAGTAAGATTGTGATTTTAACATCAACTATGAACTATGTCATCATATATAATAGCTACGTCCGGGGTGAATAACCAAAGCAACACTATTGACTTAACGAAGGATTAGAATTAAGTAATTATTGACTTTCAAGTGGTCAATTATGTCGTCATTGTGTTTTCATTATATATTTTATCTACTTATTTCATCACCAAAATATATTCATTTTGATTTTCTATTAGAATAGGATACAGAGAGATATATAATCAAGTTTCAGATGAATATAAAATTATTTCAATTTTTAACTGTTTTGGAAATATAAAATTATTCTTCAATTTTTAATCGGATTTGAGATGAATATAAGAAAGATTACTTCGATTTTTACTCCGTATAAAATTGCTAAATTATTATAGAGAACAGCGGTACTTATAATATTCACTAAACAAAGTATATGCCATAAAATTCAGCTTCTTAGCAATGACAAGGATGATGTGTTTTGCAATTTATCAAGTCAACAATCTAAGTATGTCGACATTTAAGGATATTGATCATCATTGACTTTACTTATCTTTCGACGTGAGAAAATCTTTATATACAAAGTATGCAGATTTTTGGGTTTATATATATTTTCAATATGCAAATTATTAAAAGAGACAGTCTTTCATTATTATTAATTAGAAATCATTTTTTCAATAGTTAGTTATCATTTTTGTTTATTTTTTATTTTTTTTATTTTTAATTATTTATTACTTATTTATTATTCTCATTATATATTACTTTTATTATTCTCATTATATATTATTAAGGATAATCAATTATCTTTCGGTCAACACTTGAAATTGTCTCCATCAAATGAGGAACCAACTCCAGCTACATCTCCTCACCCCGTGCCTTCAACTTATTTTAGAATTAGTTAGCTTAGATATTTTGCATACTCTTCTGTATAAATACTAACTCCTTCTAGCTCTGTAATTCACAATTATTAATCACAATAATATTCAATCTTTCACATGTATTAAGTTTTCTATAATGGAATATAATACAATATGAAAAAAACTACATATTGCCTATTACTCACCGTCTCACGCCAAGCTCCCTGACTCATAAGTCACATTGTCACACGTATCAAATTTTCATATGAAAAATTCTTTACGAGTTGTATCGGTATATTTTAATATATAAGTTGGATTACATGTTAAAGATGTTTTATATTAACATTTTTGCAATTAAAGAGTTTTGAATTATAATGTTCTTACTAAGGGAAGATTTGAATTATAGCTTTTAAATATACTCAATATATTAAGTGTTGCTCTGGTGACGTAAAATTTCATATTTCAAACTTCTAAATGTCGATTTCAAATGTAACGTTTAGGTAGTGTAGGAAAACAAAATTGAGAAATAGTCCTAAAAAAATCTTACTAAACTCAATACATCAATTAATACGTTAGAGTTGATATCATATTGGTCAGTTTGGTAACACATTTAAAATTTTATTTGTGTAAATTATTTTTGTGTAGGTGTTTTGGCAAAAACTTTATTTATTAAAATAAGCTGCTGAAATGAAATACATTATTATTAATATTTGTATTTGTTATTTTCTTTTATGTCTTTTTACATTATTTCAACTTGTCCGAAACACTTTTTACCTAAGCAACCCTAAATTAATTTCCAGCTACCTTTCTTGGATTCGGTTAATTTTTCAGTTTTAGACTTCACCTATTTTTACCAAAAATAGAACCTATGTCTTACATATATGGGCGAACCCACCTAGTAACAAAAGGTGGCGGCCGCTATCCCAAACTTAACAAAATTGGTTAAGAAGGCGGATTTTTGCTACCCAAATATTGCTGAATAGTTAATAAGTAAAGGTAATCTCATTAAATGACCGGTAAACATCATCAGACTCACTCAACGGTAAAGGTCTCAAAATTCCACTATGGAAGAAGAGAATTTGAGTTACCTGTGATGTAACTTTGTATCTCAAACGTTCCAATTCAGTTAGACCTTCAGGCTCAACGACAGCCGTACCACTAGAAGGACCACCATGGCTATGACCATGGGTAGCAAGGTGCACATGTCCTCCATCAAACTTCTCTTCATCAATGGCGACACCATGACGACCCCCAGAAGTATGAACCTTACGGTAATGGCTAGTGGCCACAGCGTCAATCATCAACGTCCCAATTGCACCAACCATAGCGGCGAGACCAGTGAAAGGGAAGTTAGCCCAAGGGTTCTCCTTAAGGCATGGATTGCTAAGACTCTCAAAGGCATCAGGCAATATGTGGATGAATCCCGTTGACAAAATAACCCCTGCCGCGAATGACTTGATTAGGAAGAAAAGAGATTTATCGGGGTGTAGGGCAGGAATGTGCTTCCCTAAAATGGGTATGGTTACTCCTAAACCACCGGTGACTAGGATCGCAACAAGGGCACCAATCTTATACTTAAGGGCACCTTTGTCAATGTGACTGTCGATGTCTTCTTGGTCACAAGTACATTCTCCAACTACCAAAGGTGTTATATGAATTAAGGTGATGATAAAGATGGTGAAAATGAGGTACTTTGATGAACTGATTTTCACCATGATTTGGGATAAAGGGGATTTTTGTTGGTCAATGTGTTGGCACTTTTGGGATCCTGGCCTTTTAAGGTTGGTTCAAGGAGGATAACAAAAAGGGGGAGAACAAGGAGTTCTCTTATATATATGTGTATATGTGGATGTGATGTCTCTTTTAAGTTTGTTGATTGGTTCATGTTTTTATAGCCAATCTTGCACAAGTAATCATGGAATAAACTCTACTTGTTTATTATCTCCATGGATATTAAATCAAGTTTTGGAAATGTCATGATGTTGATGGAGTCTTACAAACATGGCATAATGGCCCATTCAATAGAGGGTTTAGCCGTTTTGCTTGCTTATTCATAACATTGTCTTATTTTAATGTTCTACTTATTTTAATGTTAGAGGATATTGGTAAATGTCTTTAACTTCCCCTCGTTCTTTTGGGTTAAATGAAATTGAACTGAATTGAGTTTAACGGAACTAGAGTGAGCTAAATAAAGATGATTAACTAAAATTTGCTAAGATAAATAAAACTGGCCTGGAATAAGCTGAGCTGGACTGAGGCAAGTTGAATGAGAGCTGAAGTCAAGTCGAAAAGGACATAGCCTAAGATAAAGATATAACAATAGACATTAATTAGGTATAGGTTGATTTCTTTTTTCCTTATTGTAATGTCCTTGTGACTCATTTGACACTAAAAAAATCTATATTTGAGGATGTGGTAATTCCGTACACATTATACATTTGTTCTAATGATATACATTTTTTTATGATTAAGGTTAATGCGTGTACCAGAAAACAAACAAAGCATAAAAAAAAGACGTGAAATCGGACCAAATTAAATAATTCACACTTTCGTAGTGCTCCTTGAGCTAGGTACCCTTGATATAGCGCAAATTATGTGTAGAGGTATATAACTTGATCAGCCTCATCAAGATGCATGTTAATAAGACAAATTATTTTCCAAATCTGAATTACTTTCTCCATTTCGGTCATCCGTTGATTTCGGTAGAAAGATTAAGAAAAGATAAAAGTGTTAAATTTTAGATGATAAGTGGGCTAAATTAAGCGTGGAGACTTAAATTGTCCTTTAAAAAAGCATTTATAAAATAAAGAGATACAATTACTTGCAATCGATATTCAAAAATAAAATAGATAAACAAATAAAATAGATAAAAAAATATCCGACAAGTTTCTTATTAGATCGGCCATGCTCAATCAAGGTCACTAACTATGTCGTGATCATGTTGGGTCATGCAGACTCATGCTAATGATGACATCTTAAACTAGTATTAATATTGTAATTTGGGTGACTTTGAATAAGAAAGAGTTAATTTGTAACCTTGAGTCGAGTGTAATTTGGGTGACTTTGAATAAGAAAGAGTTAATTTGTAACCTTGAGTTGAGTATAGTGATGTTTTAGGTGACACTCTCTCATTGATCGAAAACCGAGCCAAAAAAATAGCAACCTTAAAAAAAATAACGAAACCCTGCCTGTCACGGCTACCCACTCTTTTTTCCTTTTTAGGTCAATTTATATTTAAATAATTTGTACAAAATTGAAAATTTGACATTTACTAAGATCAAAATTTAAAAAAAAATTAACTTAATTATAAAATTTAAATACTAAAAAAGATAAAAAAAAAAATAGAGGTTTTGGTGGGGATAAATAATGTGAAAATGATTGGAAATGTTGAAAACTGGAAAATGATTGAGTTGGTTCGTGACTTTCTACTTGTGAGGGTTTTGAAAGGAAAAGAAAGGGAGGGAGCGTAGGAGAGTTAGAATCTCTTGTTTGGATAGTAAATAAGGGAGGGCGGAAATAGAGGGGGAGAGATTTGGTGGAATCAATTTTCTCTCCTGCAAGGCAGATCAAAATCTCTCCACAATATGAGAGATTTAAAAGAAAATTGTATTCAAACACTCATATTTTATTCGGGTAAGTAGTAATTGAGCCCCATAACTCTTTACAATAACCCCCATAACTTTCTATTGGGGTAATTTCACCCCATAACTTATACAAAATGTGTAATTTAACCCCAATTCAATATCTTCCCAAAATCTCACCATATACTAAAATTATACGGTGTACAATTATACTAAAATTATACGAAATACATATACAATTTAATATAATAAAGCAACAGCCGGTAACCGCTGTTTTAGAGTAAAATGCTTACGTGTCGCGCTCATATCAATCGATCGTATAAAATACAAATTATATACACGGTAAATACGTAAAACAAAAACTACCCACTGATCCACTATCCGCTACTCTTTCCTAAAATAACTGCTACGTAATTAATTAAGGTCATCACCCTCTCTAATCTGTAAAAATTACTCCACGTTATTTTCAATTTGTCTCGATTGTCTCGCCATCTTAATTCCTTGATTTTTTCTTAAATTGTAAAAGTAGTACTCTGTACTTTTTATCAACTTATACTCTGTATCTCGACTTTCCAAAATTCCGAAATTAAAGATGTATTTCGTATAATTTTAATATAATTGTACACCGTATAATTTTAGTATATGGTGAGATTTTGGTGAAATTTTGGGGAGATATTGAATTGGGGTTAAATTACACATTTGTATAAGTTATGGGGTGAAATTACCCCAATAGAAAGTTATGGGGTTTAATTTCACAATTGTAAAGAGTTATGGGGCTTAATTACCACTTACCCGATATTTTATTTGTCATCCCCTCCCTTTCTCTTCCCTCATTTCCCCTCTCCTCCATTTCCCTCCATTTTTTTATTCAAACACACCTAAGGATTTGTTTGGATTGAGGGGTTTGGAGGCAAAAACAAGGGAGAGATTTATTTTCCTTTACTTGGATACAACTTTGGAAGAGAAGGAAATGAGGGATGTAATCTCTCCTATAGAAGAAACTAAAATCTTTGTATGGAGACAAAATTTGGAGAGAAAATTTTATTTGAACCTCCATTTAATTATGCAAAAACATATTTTCTTGGATGATCTTCCTCCATTATACCCTCCTCCTTCCTCCCTCCCTTTCCATTTCCATCTTATTAATTTTGTTATCCAAACAATCACAATTCATTTATTTAGCATATGCTAAAGTTAGATATAATAATTTAATAATATGATCGAGGTTGAGAAAATAGATCTGATTTTATCTTTGGCCAAATTTAAAAGGCCTAGTTAAATTATTTTTACTAACGAGCCTTAATTTTACAGTTATGGGTTCAATTATTAATTTCGTGATTAAATTAAATTAAATAATATACAAATATACTATTGACTTCGATAGATACCTAAAATGGCTTTTGCATGGAAATTGAGTAATTTGTAATTACGATGGTTTAACCCTAGTAAGGGTCTTATATATTACTTTGATAACCGTGTATTATAGAATTTTTTTGGCAACATAAGATTATTTGATAAATTACTCCACTTTTTAGGGTTACTTTCAAACTATTAAAGATCAATGGGTTTATGTAAGCACTTTAATTTTTTTCCCAAATTTTAGATAAAGTCGAGTCCGCTACTGAGACTAGCTAGCAGCTTCACCCTATTTCATAATATTTACATAAGTTGGAACTTTAATATTAGTTTATATGGAGTAATATGATAAAGTAAAAGACATGAAAGCCGTCGAGGTTACCCACGGCTTACCCTCTTTAATGCTACCAAAAGCTCTTGTAACTACTTCTTTTTGCAATGGCCAGCAGAAGCCGCTGGTTTTACAATGGTTTTGCATGCTACATAAGAAAATGATAAAGTCGTTGGTTCACTAAGTGGCTTTGTGTAGGGTATTAAAAAAACATTGATGTGGACCAAGCCATTGACCCCAAATAATATGAAACCAAAGCTAAAATGCCAATTAATTTGCCAAATAATCTTCCATTATAAAAAAATTCGCATAAATATATCTCTCAATTTCAAGTTACAGTTTCACTTTTTATTAAAGTTAAGGGGTTTGATGTGGTTTGATTGTTACAATTGAAATTTAAAGGGATTGATTTCGCTATTGAACAACCTTAAAAAGGTAAATTGACACTTTCACGCTCTTCAATCTCTTCTGAAACAAAAATTATCAACAGTTCTCAACGACGTTCCATAGATCATCTTTTACCTGAAAAGGTTAATTAAAAATATTAGACATGCAAAAACATTTTGAAGACAATTAATAAATTTGAAATTCAATAAAAGAAATAAAATTAATTATAACTTAAAAGGGTCCCAAATAAAAATAATTAGGAGTATAGTAATCCCTTTACTATAAAAGGAATAGAAAATGAAGAGTTTCTATTGGTTGTTGATTTTAAAATTGAAAAATAACTTATTTTTTTGTAGGGCCCCCCATGTTTCATCACTCACATTAATTTTTTTTTCATGTTTTATAACTACTTAAATTATGATTCCAAATTTAATAACATAAACTATGCAACATCATACATTATACATTTTTTATTACTAATACAATACAATATAAATATTCAAAAATTACAAATTAAATAATTACAAATACCAATTGACTATAATAAAAAAAAAATCTTCACGGAAAAAGTTAAAATGTTTTCTATGATATTACCAATATAATATTAAAAAAAAAAAAGTTACAACCTGGATATTACAAAATATTACGGAGTACATTATTTATTATAAAGAAAATGCGATTAATTTCAGTCTTCAAAGTACAAAAATACTCCGTAATTCATATATACGGATGAGTTATTGATAATATGAAAAGAAATGGTTGGTTGAGTTTGATTATATGAAAAAATGGATGGGTTATCGATAATGTGATAACTACGATTAACATTGGGGTACGGGCAAGTGGAGATTGATAGTATAATTACTTTTACTACTAATTTTAGACAAAATAATAACGTAAAAACAAAATTGTTGAACCCCTTCCCTAAACCTGGTAAAAGGGACAATCAAGTCGGGTTATTTGATCGAACCAGGTTATTTCAGGTTTGAGTTATTTTTGACTCAATTATTATCAAGTTATTTTAGGTCATTCAAATCATTTTTAAAAAATCTCAAATGTCGAAATCGTTTGAAAACAATTTTTTCTCAAATAAAGAAATTACTCAAAAATAACAATAATTATTGGAAAATTTGTAATCAATAATATTTTTATAGAAACGTAACCGTTATCACCAATATTTTTCTGCACGAATTTAAAAATCAACCGTGCATTATTTGCACGGGATTAAAACTAGTATATAACAAAGCTCCAAAACGAGCATCACCCTCTTAACCTCTTAAACATGGACATGATAATAAGTGATAACATTATCTTCCTGGTATTGTGGACTTCTTTGCAATATTACAATATATATGACCTAATCATATTTGGAACTTTTTATCCCTATCATTCTTCCCACTTTTTATATATCAATAAATTCTATATGATTACTCCATATAGATACTCCGATTCCTCGTATTTACTGAAATTATACATTTTAATTAAAATATTAGTCATATATATTTAACAAATTATATGATTCCGTGGGAGTATTTAACTAAAATTTTATGTTCCTTTAGATGCAATTTCACTATCAATATCACTGATTTTAGTGTAATATAATCAGTCTTGGTCAGTTATTAGATTTTTATTCACTTTTTCTTCCATGACAAATGAACCGTAGCCGTTATAGTTGGTGCACACGGAATACGCCTCCAAAAATAGGTTCACAAATTATCATTGCTAAGGATAGGATATTAGTGAATTTTAAAATAAGACTCACATGAGTTTTGAGATAAGACTCGCTTAGAACTCCAAATAATTTACTCGATTTTTGACAAAGTTTCAAGTAGAGTCTTGGAAATCCAAGACCCAACTTAAGGCTCTACAACCGTCTTGACCCCACTGTTTTATAAATGACAAACCATAGATGATTACTATGTGTTAAAGTATTACAGTATTATTTTTTTTTATCTTAAATTCGATAAGAAAAATATGGTGGAAAAGTAGAGTCTGAGATGAATATGAGGTCAAGCTAAAACGAATCTAAACGATAAAATAATAATAATAATAAAAGTTAGTGTAAACCTGCTGTGGACGAATTCTTAAGTCTTACATGTAATATTAGGGGGTAAAGGTCTAAAGGTGTGGATAGCACGTGGTCCAAGTTTGGTGCGTAGTTGACTAGGCATAGTAAAGTGATAGTATCAACATAATGTCGACATTTCATGGATTAAACAAAACATAATAATTAGGGTTGATAAGTAAGCAACCGGATCTGCTTAATTAGTGCAGTACTCCGTTACTCCGTACATGTCTGTCTACTAACATGTCGATATTGTGTCGTATTGTTTACCAATTATTGTACACCACAGAATAATAACGAAAGAATGAAGACACTCTAAACAAACTTTAACTCTTAATTAGGAGTAACTAAATCATTTGTTTGCAAATTATTTTGTATTTTATATCGTATATATTGTATTATAATTATTTATTCTCTTTATATACGACTGGTTATATTGTTGACTCTTTCATGAAGTGGTGTGCATGTTATATGATCTTCAATTTGTATTCAACTGGTTACATTGCTGACTCTTTCATACAATTCATAGATGTGACATATCGAAGTATATGTCTATAAACTATGTATGCATGTCGTTCTCATAGTAATAAACTAATAGTTCTAGTTTCTTTACGATTGGTTAAATTGTTGTCTCTTTTCATAAAAGTGACATTTATTATATATATATAAGTTTTAACACAATAAAGTAGATATGATTCCTTACTTTTTTTTCTTTTATATACAGCTGGTTACGTTGCTGACTCTTTCACAAATATGACTTGTGTGGCATATTTAGTATAATAATCAGCTATGATTCTTGACTTTTTTTAAATATTATTGAATATAGATGTATTTGTAATATATAAGTAAGATGGTAATATTGCCGACTCATTCATAAATTAACATAATGAAATTTAGATGTAACATAATGAAATTACAATTAGCTTAGATGGCAACATATCAAGACTTATTCATGATTGTATCAATACTATATATAATAAATTCCAATAAATGTTTTACTTTCTATGTATGTATAATTGTATATAGACATCTTTATCATATAATTATGTCAACTAGTAAGAAGTGACTATTTCCTCAATATGATGCATAATTTTGCGCTATATACGCTATTAACGCAAATAAAAAGTAGAATACATAAAAAATCATAAAGGGTTTGTTTTTGTTTTCTCATTTATTTGATCTGTTATAAATTTGTGACGGGTATCACCGTCGGTCACAAATGCATTCTTGACTCTTCTTCAATTATTAAGCTCATATAAATTTTGTTTTGCCAAATAAAATAGGAGGGCGTTACAATTTTCATAAACGTATCGAGGAATCAAACCTGTGACTATCTTATGTTATATAAGTCGTTTTTTTAATTTCAAATTTTATCAAGAATATAATAATAAGAACATCTAAAATAGGAAGAAACTTTGATTGGATCATCTCCTTATTTTTATTAAAGTTTCGTTAAACCACTTAAAGAATATAAATTACTCCCTCTTAAGAAGAAGATAATAAGTGATGAATAATACCAAAATGGTAGAAGACATCTCAAATTGTGAAGCCGTAAGGAATCTAAATAAGGTGATTAAGAAATAATACGTAAAGGCATGTGTTCCTATCAAAGTTGACGGGTTTGCTAAGACTAAGGTTACAATGTCCACACAATGTCGTCATATTAATTACTATATAATTATATGACTAATAATTACTTATATATTCTGTTTAAATTCTCTTTACAAAAACATGCTCTTAATTTGGGAGGATACATAAATAATTATGTATTTATATATATTGATGTAACTAATTACTAATGTCTTTGTAATTACCATTTAACAACCAAGTAATATACCAATTTGGATGAAGTCCAATAATTGTTATACTAAAAGTTTAAAACCTTTTCGCTATCGATTTTTAGTTCCGTGTTTGTTTGTTAAGATAGTTTATCGCCCTTTTTATATAGATGTCTCTGTCATATACAGCTAGTTTCGCCGAATCTTTCACAAAGGTCAAGTTTGTACATATCTACTTTTGTTAATTTGATTATTATATCCTGTCACACAATAGTAGTAGTCTGTCATTAAGTGATACTACATTGATAATATAATGCTAATTATATAACTTTTTTTTGGTTATTTTATATAGATGTGTTTGTCATATACGACTGGTTATATCATTGACTTTTTGTGAATATAATACTGTAAATTAGAATTTTTCAAACCATTGCATGCTCTTCTATTATTGAATATCAATGTTAAGCATTTCAACTTTTATGTGTGTGCCAAATTAGGGGTCTTCAAAAAGTGGCCCGGAGTCTAAACTGGATATATATCGGTCCACTTTTCGGGTTCTATAAATTACGGTGATCGGTCACTAGTCCAGTTCTATTCGATCCACGCTTAAAAAATAAATATATTTTAAAGTAGAATCGGTCCGGTTTAAACTTGGAAAAACCCAACCTAAGGAATTTCAGTACGATCGATCCGGGTCCATTCCAAACCGGTGGCAGTCTACGGTTTTGGGATTGGTAGTTATCCGGTCCGCGGGTTGAAGTGCATATGCTACTTACTCCGTATGAGTTATGTCCCTGCCCCCTAGCTTCTATTGCACGATTACATAGGTTTCTTTTTTCTATAAATTATCTTCAAATGTAATTAGTACTTCCTCCAATAATTATCTTGAAGGGGTTGTGGTAATGCTAATCATATACCCATTTTTTTTGTTATTCTATATAGATGTATTGTCATATACGACTGGTTATATCATTGACTTTTTTGCGAATAAAACATTATGAGTTATGTAAATGTTCATACATAAATGAACGAGAGTTTGTTAAACTAGTTAAAAAGGTACAACAGATTAATAATCTACCAAGACTTTGTCACAAGTAATTCAACAAATTATTTATCGATCATTAAATACAAAAATTGAGGGTGACTACATGTTTATTTCTTTTTTTGTTTTTTTTAAACTCCCCAAATGAAATATTTCGCAATCTATTTCACAAAACTTTTCAAAACCATTAGATGCTCTTCTATTGATTATTGAAAATGAATCCCAAATATTTCCACTCATGACTCATCCCCCTAGCTTTCTATTGCACGATTGATTTGTTTGTTTTTTCTTTAAATTATCTTCAATTGTAATTAGTATTTCCTCCAATAATTAGCCAGCTAATCTCATACATGTACTTTATATAATAACTCTTTCGTTAAAGAACATGCATGATAAACTTTTTATATACAGATATCTCTATCATACACAGCTATGTCAACTAAACATACATCAGAAACCCGACTACTATTCAACTGACATATACAGTCGTTTTAAATATAGGTTCCGTATGTTAATAACCAAGTAATTTGATGTAATATCTTGAATAATAAAGATTCTTTATTTTACACATTCAAACAAGAAAGAAATTACTATATGAAATATAAAATTAAGAATAATTAATAAATATAAATAAAGCCAAAGTGTACCTATGTATATATATAGGTTGAACTTTCTCAACTCTACCTCCACCACATTTGCCATAGCTCACTCAACAAATCTTAACCAATGCATTGAAATGAGACATTTTTTAAATGATGATTTGAGCATAGTCATGGCTCACTCACACCACTCACAAGTGAGAAATGGAGAGTGTGAAATTGCCCTAATTATGCATGATGTGATTTGATGATTGGGAAATTAAATTAAATGTTTATATGCAATGGCATTATGCATGTGAATATGTGAGTGATAGATGGAATTTTTTTGTAACAAGGTTAACGTTATAATGGTCACACAATGTCGTCATATTGTCTAGCTACCAAATATTCATTCAAAATCTACTCCTACCTAAATTACTCTAAACTATACTACAATCTGCTTTACCATCTTATTATCATGATTTCATGATTATCGACTTCTTTTTAACAACTTTTTATGGCATACACGATCAAGTTCTTCTGTATTTCATTTAATTTTTTATAAGTTAAATTTGGTGTAGGTTTTAAGTAAGGGGAATCTAACTAGTAGGTAGCAACTAGTGGCGAACCCATATAGTAATAAGGGGTGACAATCGCTACCCCAAACTTTAAAAAAATATTTAGAAGACGAATTTTTCTTACCCCAAATATTGTTAATTAGTAGATAAATAGATAAATAAATATTATCCCATTAAATTTATATTAAATATCTTGTGGTTCAATGGTAAAAGTTTTGGTTTTCCACCTGTTGACTAGGGTTCGTAGCTAAATTGAGTAAAAGTAAATTAGATATATTTAAGTGCATCTAATTTTTGTTAGATTAAAGTTAACCTAACCTAATTTAAACCAAACTAATTTATGTTAATTAACTAAAGTAATTAAATTTAGAGTTGTCGAACTCAAATAAGTTGAAGTTATATTAAGTTAATTTAAATTAAGTAAATTAAGGTAATTAAGTTTAATTCATTTAAGTTAAGTTAAATTCAATTAGTTTAAAATGCTACTCGGTGCCTTTCAGGCGGTGTGTAAAAGATCAAGGAATGAATTCACCGCTGTATGGCTGACTAGTAATTACTAGCGATTCCGACTTCATGTGGGCGAGTTACAGCGTGCGTGCACTCCAAACTGAGGACGGGTTTTGGGGGTTAGCTCACCCTTGCGGGATTGCGACCCTTCACCCCAGCCATTGTAGCACGAGTATTGTCCAGGGGAGAAGGGGCATGATGATGCTGATCTCCATTCTCGATCCGCTTCCTTTAAAACCTCTACATGTCCCTCATTAGTCAGTACTCATTCACAAACCTGCGCTGCATTGCCTGCATACAATACACCCTGCGCATACCATCCAGAACCGTCTTTCTTGTCGCCTTTGCAAAACCCTATCGTACCCTCCCTGTCTCCTTCCCCGGCCATAATCTTCTTCATCGTCTCCAATTAGTTTGATACATTGATATTGTATTTTCTGAAATACAACTAGTAGGGATTGTGCAAATTAGTTGTCAAATTTAAATAGGAAAATAGTTGCTCTCATACTATCAATTTATCATCCTCATCCAACATAACAGCTTATACAAACTCGATTTTTCACATATGAGCAAATTCCAACCTCAGTCTCGCTTAAGATGAGTCAAAGTACATACCACTCGTGTACATAAGAATGTGTAGAAAAAAGGCAAAAACCATATAGTTATCTTATATACACAATTGGTATGATACTTGACCCGTCTTTAAACTTAAAACAAATAGTGTCGTCTTAAATGAGAATTTGTGAACTCGACAAAGAAATCCCGTCTTTGAGAATAAACTTTGACTGGGAAAAGGTCTAAACAAAATCAATAATCTTGTATCAAATGGATCATTTGAATGAAATATAATCCAATTTTTATTTCCAGTCAAATAAGCAACAGTTGGTAGAATGCAAGTAAAAAAGAAGCCTCTCTTTTTGTACGTTCTTGAGATGATCTCAGGTACCGTATATTATACAAATCACAGCGGCGGCTAACACTGTAAACTAGACTGCTCCACTACGACAAAACTCCGCATGATAACGTCTCATCCCCAGAACTGGATCTATGTAATTTGGGATAGAATAACTTCGACCATCGTCAGCTAGTCCCAAGAACAAAATTAAGTCTAATCACCGTTTAGCAGTGTCTCTACGTATAACAATGCCTCTTCAGAATATACACCAGAAACGTGGCTTTCACAAGCACCTATTATCTCCCCAGCTAACACTTAGTGACAATATGGTGTTGGCTACAGTTCTGCGCCAAAATTGGTGCTTCAGTTTGATGATCAAGAATAAGGATAACGGACTATGATTCTGATCAAGATCCATCAACAGATTTTTTTCATGTTGCATGAAAGATTATAAATAATTTACTGCAAGAAAATGAGCAAGAAAAATCAGTTAGTTTTGCCCTAAATGAAAAAATCTTGTCCAAGAAGGTTTTATGTAAGCATTTTAAGTATTTTGAGAGACATTCTCATGTTATTTTGTATGAAACAAACCCAGTAACTAAAACCCCACCGGAACAATTGTCTCATGATAGGTGAGTCTCATGATAAAGGACGGAGACTTTAGGTACGTAAGTAGTATAGTAAAACCACATGTTATTTACTCGGATACTCGTCTAGAAAGACTTCTTAGAGAGTACCCTTTATATATGGTAAGTTTCCTAAATGAGTGGTTTCCTATTATCCTAGTATAAAAAAGCATTACATAAGACTTTTGGTTATGACTAGGAAGGAACAGAAACTACAGGATTATGAATCTCAGCTGACATACCTTGGTTTCCGGAAGGTAAGCTAATTCAATTTCCTGTAGTGATTTTCCCTTTGTTTCCAGAACGTTGCGTTTCACAAAGACAAAGGCTATCAAACAGAAGGTTGCAAAGAATGTGTACACCAACTTTGCTCCAATTTGCTCAAGTAATCGCAAAAATAGTAGACCAACAAAAAAATTTATCACCTGTAATTAATAAAAGATGATGATCATTACCCACTGCAGATCAGAATACACGAAAAGAACAGGGGTATCTTTGTCTCAGACTCTTTTAGACTCATAAGTCTTGAACTGGTATGAGAATTGGAATTTTTCTAACTCTTAGTTAGACAGGGCAAGAGGAGTAGATATTTGAAGTATTTTGAGACACGGTGACCTAAAATAAGGATATGGGTACAAGGACGTCTTCAAAGTTCATAAAAAAATGAAATATTTCGGCTTTCAAAAGTGAAATGGGGAGATGTTAAATTGTCAACAATCATACTATGCGTGACTCTCACTGAAAAGTGAAGAAGAGATGTTTCATATAACCATCTTTCCTCTAATTTCGTCATGTAATATTGTAATACTAGTTTCCCCAGAAAATTCCTCCACCCTACGAAAAATTCTGGTTCCGCCAATAGGATTCATACCCATATCCTGGAGGGTAGTTTTGGACACAGGTACAACATCAAAAATGAAGAGTCGAAGTAACATCGTAAAAGGTAGTACTGAGAAAATATTAGGAGATTGGGACAATTAGCATGGGCATTACCCAGTGTACAGCCATGCAAAAAGCCATAGCTTTTGCTCTTATCCGATTGGGAAACATTTCTGACAGGAGAAGACTAGGTACTGGACCAGCTCCCAAGGCAAAGAAAAGAACCACCCTGGAAAATAAGTTCAGCATCATTAGAAATTAGAGTAGCTCAATTTGAGCATCATAATTCGAAGAATCAGCTGCTCAGCAAACGCACGTGCATATTATGTGTACACATGAGTGCAAATTTTACTACCATTAAACAGATAATTCAGACATCAGAGCATGTAAATACAGAAGCGCTATCGGTCAAAGACCATCACATTGATAAAAAGCTTTTAAAACGTAGGGGCAATCGATGCGTGGAAAAAATATAAAAAATTCAGATGATATTTAAGATTTATTCGCACTGTCTGGTGCTCTACCGGAAAGGGGATAGGTTCCGGCGAAAGGTGATGAAGGAAATCTCTAAGATGGTTGACATGTTGTGCAAACTGCAGAGTATACTTGAGAAATTCATAAGAAGGCAGAGGAAAAGGGAAAGCAATATTTCATTTCTCACTTTTGAAGAACATCCAACAGGTTCAGTATGGGCTTTGATTCGAATATACTATGAGCTAATCTAGATGATGAAGAATCCATATTTATCTGCAGGTAGCTGATCCAAACACCCTAACTGTTCATAGTGATAGCTAGAAGTCTATTTGTAACCGCAACAAATTTCCTCCTGTAAGATACTAATAACACATGTGCAGCTCTATCTTGCGATTCTGTCCCACTCAAGTGGTTATGCACAGAGATAGTGGTGCAGAAAAGCAAAGGGATTCATAATATATGCGAGGACACCAACCAAAGGTTACTCGCAATGCCTATGAGTTTTAGATTTTTTCTGCAGTGATCAACTGCAGTAAAAAAATACTATCACCAGATGCCAAGTATTTTTCTTACTCCAACTCCAGTTGTTAACTTACTGAGAGTAATTTTAAAGTTTTTATCAAAGAAACTTACTTAGTCACTGCGTATCAGACCTACAGTCAGTCACTTTTGTGAAGTACTTACATCAAGGTACTAGTCTAGTTCTCTCACTCTTAACTTACCTATGCATGTCAGAGAAAACTTGAACCAACTAAGTCCTCTTCACTTATCGTTATATTATTATCCTTTTATTTCATCTTTCACGACCTTGTGATTAGAAGAAGTATCATACAAGAATGACGAACCAATTAACAATTTGTCTTCTTTTCAAGTATGCAAGACTGTAAACTTTAAGTTCATTTTGTAGTTTGTACGGCACGTAACCAGTGGCAGACCCAGAAAGTGTTCTATACGGTGTCATGCTGAAATTTATAATTCATTATACAAAAATTAGGACCATAGTAATCCAAACCATAAGCGTCTTCTCATAGTAATCTAAAGTAAATTTAACTCAAAATAAACCTAACATTGGGTACCCTCTTCTCAAAATAGACTCGGATGACTGACTACCTATTTAACAACCCTCTTCTCAAATTAGACTCCGATGACTTACTACCTATTTAATGGGTCACTGCCATTTAATCGGGTTTTTCTACATGGTACCACGTATTCTTTCAAATTCTACATGGTAACTCTAATTTTCAGAGAATACACATGGTAACCTTTAATTCTATTAATACGTATTGTCGTGATCCTAAACGTTTTTTATGTCAATTTTGACCGTTAAGTGTGTGATAAGGCCAATTGAATTTGAGTTTTTTAGAAGTAACCTGCGTTTTTTTTTTAAATTCTACAAGATAATCCTATTTGTTTTTTCATGTTTATTTTTACACAAGAAACACTCACAAAAAGTACTTCTAGTTTCTAAATTTATCATTCTTAGCATGTTTCTTACTCAACTACCCAAAAAAATGTCAACTCTCCGTATCATCTTCATCTCCAAACCGAGTTCAACAATTAACAAAGAAATCCAATATTAATCCCAATGTTTACAAATAAATTTCCACTCCTCAATTGTACCCTAACTTTATTGTGCCAATTTGTCGAATAATTGAAATGGGTCCATTGTGTGTTTACAACATTTTTCGTTTTGGGGTATTTGATGAGGTTTGGAAAAAAAAGTTTTTAACTCGATTAAACCTATGAATCAAAATTGGGATTGATTATTATAATGCTAGGCATAGAATACTTTTATTACTTTTAGTATTTAGAAATCTTGTCGGGAATTATTGATATCAAACAAAGTTCTTACTAGATTTTTCTTTCAAAACTTGGTTAATTAGAGGGTAATGACTAATAAGAGTGGATTTAATAATTTGGGTCTAACTGAATAAAATTGTGAAAAGAAGATTAATTAAGGGATTATGTTTTTTAAGAATGTGTGATTTGTAGAAAAAAATAGGGTTATCTTGTATAATTTTCAAAAATATAGGTTATCAGGTAGAAAATCTCAAAATTTAATTGGCCAAGTCACATACTTAATGGATAAATTTGACAGAAAAAAAGTTTAGGGTCCGAGGAAAGTAAAGTTACCATGTAAAATTTGAAAAGACATAGGGTTACGGTTAGAAAAACTCTTAATTTTTTTTCTTAATAATATTACTTGTAATAAAATTATTACTCTCTCCCATACAAACCAAAGGAAACATGGGAGGCATCACAAGTTTTAAGAAAAGAGAGAAAACGTAAGGGTAATATTAAAATTGAGGTAGAACCACTTGTAACTTGATTAAAGGACGGCCACAAATATGATGGCATTGTATGTAAATAATAAGGGTGTATGAGGAGTCTTTACACTTCTTAGTAATGGTTTTACCAAAAAATGAATGAGTAGTTTGATTTTGATGGTCCAATAAGATAAGTGTTACCTTTGGTTTCAATGAGAGGGAGTATTATTAATCATAATACTTTTATTAACATCACCTCGAAAAAAATACTATTAAACCACAACCCCATAAAAACCCATCCCCACCGGAAAACAAGGGTGTATGAGGAGTCTTTAGTAATGGTTTTACCAAAGAAGGAATGAGTAGCTTGGTTTGGATGGTCCGAATAAGGTAAGTGTCACCTTTGGTTTGAATGGGAGGGAGTATTATTTATCATAATACTTTTATTAGCATCCCCTCGAAAAAAAAAATATTATTAAACCACAACCCCATAAAAATCCGGCCCCACCGAAAGACAATTACCCCACAATTTAACAACCCCCCTATCAGTTCATCACCACCTAACACTTCATTTTCCTTTTTGACCCTACGAATGGCACTAAGGACCACAACTATCGACACTATGAACCCCATCCAAGTGCACCATCGTCCACCACCACCACCCATGGAGCTTGCTGAGGGTGACCATCAGCATTACCTTTTTCCTTCACGCAGGGGCGTTGTTTTATACTTTTTCAGCACTAAAAATGGACAAAACGCACACAAATAGTTGTTTATAGTATCATGGAACCTCCTAATCGCAACATAGATAATCCCCTGCGCGTACTATTTTACTTAAAAGGTACAAGGATCTTGAATACGATACAAGCGGTCGTGGATCCAATTGCATCCAATGACAATCTAACAGTACTGGAAAGCATAATTTCATACATAACTTGGAAGCTTCTGCTACATAATGCAGTGTGCATCACACATCTGAGGACAGACACAATGTGAAAAAAGGAGACGGGAAAAAAATTATTTGCGACATAATTCCGTTTCTTTCATTCACCATTACCCTAATATCATCCTAAACATGTAATAATCAAATGAAAAGAAGATCAAAACAGCATACTCACAGTAATACACCTCCAACAGATAGGTAAACTGATGCTCCACGAGATACAAAAGAGCTTGCGGCCAAAATTTCAAGACCTAATGCTGTCGCCTGAAGACAAGAAAATAAAGCTCATTGACACAATGTCAGAGACATAGTAAGGGAACAAGAAATAGGTGAACTTAAGTCAACATCAGCATAGCTATTGCTTGGCATGGCGTGCCAAAAACGTATAGGGTAGCATTATACTAAAAATAACTTTGTGTTATCACATGATTCACATCCATGTAAATTCTCATGTAGTCATTCAAAGGAAACGTGGAGGGTTGAAAGCACAAGCAAACAACAGCAGCAAATACAGGAGAACCCTCTTAAGTTAACTGCATTCAACATAATGTTTAACGAATCCTACTAACTAATAACAAAGAAATAGCTCAATCACACATTCATACGATGCTTAGTCGCTTAGAGCACCAGTAAATGTCACTATAGGGCAGAAGAATTTGGTGTCCAGTTAAACAACGCCTGCTTGTTAATCATTTCTCTTACCATTCCTGAAAAGCTGCCCAGAAGAAGGACCTTCCTTCCTAGTTTATCCATAAGTATCGTTGCGACACATGATCCTGAAGTAGTTAATCAGAAACTTCAGATTCCAGATTTTTACACTCATCCAAGGCTCAAGAGAGTGTAAAGACACTAACCAGATAAGTTAACCAGTGCTACACACATATTTGCAATGTCAGATGGAACCCCGGCACTTTTAAAAACAGTAGACGAGAAATAGAAAACGGCATTTATGCCTGATAGCTGCTGTAAAGCAAAGAGGGTAGATCCAATGAAAACAACTGCAAAATGAAGCAAAATATGAAATTGGAGCTACAAGATGAACTGCAGAAGAAAATTCCTTGCAGATTATTATTATAACTAGAGGATTTTACCTTTAAAATGCCGGCCATAAAATAGCTCGGAAAATTTCACTGCCTCCGTTTCATCCCCTTTATCCGACTTTGACAGCTCCGCTATTGCACTCTTAACATGGAACCCTCCCAATAGCTTCTCAAACTCAGCTTCAGCTTCAATACTTCTTCCTTTCTGATATAAATGAAGATAAAGGAGATCAACATGGAGCATGAATAAGAGAAGCCTCGATAACTAAGTGAAGGGGTTACTTTGAACAGTTTGAGCTAGCAAGTACAAAATGAAAGCATGATGTGCACGCTCTTTCATAATTGATTCTGGTTGCACGACACCTTGTCTGATGAATTGTACTATTCTTCATTTATTCTTGAAAGGTCATATTCATTTCAAAAGAATGCCTAATTATTTCCCACCCGATACTCAACCGACAAATTTGGACTAATAATTTTAGACTACAAAAAACATTTATCTAAACCTGTGTTGAATGAAACAACAATCTCATCACAATAAATGAATAAATAAAATAAAATAAAATAAAATAAAACAAAACAAAAAACAGTTTCCCTAAAAATAATGATTTATAGAATCAGGTGTTCCGTAATTGAACAGTTTCATTACCACGCATTCATCAAATCTACCAGCACAGGAAGTTTCACAATTACACGCTTTGACAATTAGAAGACCAAGGTAAAATTGAAAAACTGCAGCTGATAAGGCAAACCTTGAAGAGCCAGTGAGGACTCTCTGCACAAATTTCGATTGTAAGTGCAAGTACTGCTGCAGGAATTACAGGTATCCAAAAACAAACACGCCACCTGAAATGATAAGACTAAGACTATAGTACCATAATATGATTTGTATCAAATATTATAAAATACCAAAATATCTTCGAAATCTGAAGTCCTTCTTACCAACCCTTAGTTTCCTTGGACGGAATGCCAATAAGAAAAGACCCCATCAACCCCAAGCATGTTGCAATTTGGGTGAAACTCCCAAAAGTACCCCTCACATATGCTGGTGACACCTACATAATATTCATGCATCAATGCAATGTAACTCTGTAGATTGATGTCCAGCTTCATCGAAATACAAGATATTACTGTACCTCAGCCACGTAAAGAGCTGCAACAGATGGGCCAAGTCCCATGCCAGTTCCAACTAGAAATCTCCCAAGAAGCATACCTGCCAAGCTACTTGCAGTTGCGCTGCAAATTGTCCATAGTTAATAAGATTCAAGGGATACATTAATAGCAAAAAGCAGCACTAAAGAATAAAGGATCACCTAATGGTACAAACTCAAAATGAATTGACTGCGAAGTAGCTAATTAACCATACGGAAATGCCCCCTTCCCCTCCTTTTACGGTTTTACCTTTCTACCAATGCTAAACTAGAAGCCTGTGAGGTATGGTTTCATACCTAGAGTAACCTTTTTTCCTATGTGTCCGTCAAAATGGCGTTAGATTTTGACACTGTTGGTAGTTATAAGATTCTAAGGATAGCATTTAATAGCAAATAACACCTTTAAAGAATAAAGGATCACGTAGTGGTACAAAAATCGATTAAGAAGTAGCTAAATTAACAGTACCTAAAACTCTCATGCTACACCTGAGATTCGACGTGCTGGCAACAGTATCCCTCTACCCTCTTTTTACCCTTCCACCCATGCTATAGTAGAGCCCTCAAAGGTATGTTTTCCTACGTAATATACCTTTTTTTCATGTGTTCGACATTATGCCATTAAGTTTGCTCACATAAGACACTGAGTACCTACTTAAACCACTAAAAGAAATATTCTAAATAATTTAGTACTTTATTAATACGGAGTATATTATTATGCTAAGTTTTGCTCAACTAAGATACTACTAACTGCCTACTAAAACACTAAAAGATGGTGTCAATAATTCAGTACTTTTCTAAAACGAAGTACATTATTATGAAAAGAAAAAAGTGATAAAAATGTAAGTTTTTTTTATAATAAAAAAGAGAATTAATAAATTTTTAAAAAAAACACGGAAAAAAAGTGCTTTATGTATCAACAAGTGCATTAATATGCATCAACACCATAAGAGAGAAACACTACTTATTCCTTCCACAAACCTTACAGAAGCCCCAACAATCATAGGCAGTGCACACAGCTGGAAGGATCTTTTCCGACCAAAATAATCAGCAATAGAACCACTGAATAAAGATCCAATAAATGCGCCGCCCAAACAAGTACTGACTACCAAACCTACAGGAGAAGAAAATAAATTAAAAATCAGAACTAGCCAAATTTTTCGAAGTTCCTTGTTAGATAGACAAGAGCCCTCAATATAATGCCATGGAGCAGAAGTCCCGAATTACTCCGTAAGTATCAAAGAGAGAAGTTATGGCAGAGGAACAATATCAAATGTATATTACCTTCAGCTATAGTATTCCCACTGAATCCCAGATCTAAGGATATACTTTCAAGTGTGTCATTCACCACTCTGAATAAACATCAACCACTAATATCAGTAATACAATTAAAGAAGTATCGAGTAACTCATTATTATTCTCACCATATCAGTTGTATAACTCATCTTTAACAGATAAATTCAGAGACCTACCAAAGCGGTCATAATGATCCATTATCTTTCAAAGTTGCTAACCGATGTCAAAATATTAATTTCGTTTCAATGAACACTATAATTGAGAATTAAAACTAAACCTAAGACTTAAGCCATCAAATTCTTGATACTCTCATATTGTTATCAGAATTGCTGATGTGTTATCGAATTTACCCTTAATATTTAAACAAAATAAATGAACAGGTTTGATATCCCCTGTTGATCGGCTGTCCAATAGTGTACCAAGGAATTGTGGTTGAGTAGTTACAAATCATTGGTCAGGATTATAATCAGCAGCAAAAAAACAATCAGAATGGGACGGTCTAAATTCAAACATCAACGCATATCTCTCAGGGTCAACACTCGGATAGGGGAGCAGGTGTATTCATTTTGTCACAACATACTCCTTTCTTCTCATTAGAATTGCTACATTGGTCAAAATATGTGAAGAAAAATATGAAAAATGCAGTAATTCCAACAGATTGGAAGGAGTACAGTTAAAAGCAACTCATTATTTTTGCAAGAGCAGAAGGGTAAATAGCTTCTCCTAATTGCAATTGCACGTAAACCGGAGTATTTTCTTTGGTAATTTTCTTTGTAAGTGGTTTAACATCAATACGAAGTCTTTGCCGCCTCTGTTCTCATCTATTTACAGTTTAAAAACATTATTTTTCTACACATCGTGTAGCCCTAAAAATTATTGCATTCAAAGTATTGTCTATTTTGGCAAGGGAAACAGTCAGCCAATAGTTCGAATGAAACAAATACATACCCAAGGTGATACCCGAATAAAAAAGATGAAATAGTAGCGACAATCACATGAGGTAAAGCCCTCGACCATGCTGGATTTCCACCTTCTTTCCCAAATCCAGGAACTCGACCTGTCAAAAAGTTATATAACAATACTTTTCAGTCCCACATAAACAACTGAATAGAATTACCAATTCATACAGTGAACTAGAAAAAAACGAACTCCTAAAATTTAGTGACATTTACAAGAATTTCAAATTTTCCTAATTTGGGCTTTACAGATCAGTAATCTAGTAGGGCTATTAAATAGCATCAATTCAAGACAGCAGGTGAAAAAGACAAAATTTTGGATTATACTAATTCAGTAGGAAGTAAATCCATGCAATATATCTACTATTTCACAGTTCCTAACTTTCTACATCAATATTCTGTTTTGAAGCTGAAAACTAGTTTTTCTTCGCTTTTAGATTACTATGGAATAAAGCAAGATATAGCACCAAACTAGTTAGTATTTCTTTTTATTGAGAATTAACTGGAATTCAATGCTATTCCTGAATCAGTTTTGATTATAGGTCATCCAAAAAAAGGGGTCTCTAACAGTGTCCTTGACATGTTGGGAAAATAATATTGTTACTAAATCAAAATGATCAACAGTGGTCCTCACATCCAATTTATATTGTTCATTTTTACTTCGATTCTCACCTCTGGCATTAATCTCAATAGAGCAAATATACGGTTATGCTTTTTCAACATACAGGTTTTACTCTCACATACGTTTTACATTTTATCCTTGTCATCTTTCCCCATCGCTCAATTGTTTTTTATCTCATCCCTTCACCACCGACGGTCCCTCCGGCAACCCATCCTCCAGCCGACCTTGCTCCGGCCGATCTCAACTTCCCCATTTCCCCAACTATCCTAATCCGGCATCCCCTCTATGAAGCCCCATCCCCCTGCTCCACCCACCCATCCCCTCACTTCCATCAGTATTCTGCGAAACAGTTAAAGGACGATCTCTTACTTGGCATCCTAAGAAAATAAAACTCATCATCAATTAATTATTCACATGGCACCTTGACTGGAGCATTTTACCAGAAAATAAATCCAAGGAAACACGTAATCTAGAGTAATACAATTGTTCCTTTCACTGTCCAATTCATACTACGGTCGCCAATTCACACCAACCTCACCAGCGTATGAATTGATACAAGTCATTAGAGCAATTAGTGATAAACAAATGAATGAGACGGTAATTCATTGATTAAATATTGGAGCAATTTAGATTCAATTTTAAAGAAAAAAGTTTGATACAAGAGTTGTGAAAGGTTAATTTGGTTAGGATTTGCTAAAAGGGTACAATACGGAAAGTTAATGAAAAAGTGTATGTGAAAAAATAAAGTTCATATGTGAAAAAGTAATTCCGATATACAATGTCGCTGAAAACTAGCTATTCTGCGCATCAATTAGCAAACATAACCGAATTGGAAGCATTAATGAATAATTTAAAAATGTCCAATTATAGACTTTACTCAATATAAATGAACTACTCTACTATGAAACTCGGCTTCAAGTGTCGGATATGATTAATTTCCGCGAAATTTTCAATTTTTCGGCCAGAATTTAGTGTCGTAGTGTCGTGTAGTACACGCAACCTAAGTTAAGCATCGCAGTAACGTAACTATTAGATTACTTTTTACTTTTTACCCATATTTTCTTTGGTCTTCCCGACCCCTAACCCCTAACTATCTCTGGCACATTATCTTGTAAATGTAACATTGTTTTACGGGTGCAACAATTGTGTCATATAATAGTGTTGATTGCGCCTTACCACTTCCACCAATCAGATTTGATTATATTCGCCACATTTCTCCATTATTTTTGATAATAAATCCAAAATACCAAAAATTATTGGAACCATGTATTTAAGGGTGTGGTCATTAAACATACACTTCTTGTCTCTGACTCTCTACCTCCTTTCCCTTTGCTCAACTTAAGGCGTTGTTTGGATAAGGGAATTTGGAGGGAAACAGGGGGAAGAGATTTGGAGGTAGACAATTTCCTATGGATCACTCAATTTCTTCTCCTATGAAGGAAAGATTTGAAGAAAAAACTCACTCCCTTCATTCCCCTCCCTTTTCCCTCCACTTTTACGTATCCGAACAAAAGGCAAAGCCTTGCGGTTCCAAGTTTACCACCACAACTCCAAAGTGAAGACTCACTCCCTTCCCCTCCCTCCATTCCCCTCGCTTTCCCTCCACTTTTAAGTATTCAAACAAAAGGCAAAGCCGTGCGCTTCCAACTCCAACTTCCTCTCAATCCCTTTGCTTGCCTCATCCGTCAATAAAAAATCATCCAAAAACATCATACACCATGAGATATCGTCTTGAATTGACCAACTTGTTTCGTCCATGACTATGGCAAAAAAAATGACCACGAGGTCAACCCTAATCATAATTGAACATAAGTTTTGTACACTCACACTAGCTCCTTCATGTATTGGACCAATATATCTACAAGCAATTCACTTTATCATACGACTTCTTCGGATCACTAAAAACCATATCGCAAAACATAGTAACAACGTTAAAAAATACCAACCGGTTATCTAAAAACCACACGCCTTTTTTCACCGACAGCTTAAGAAAAGGATATTTTAAGCGGCAACCCCGTGTTTTTATATCTTCTCCATGATAACCTCGTTTTTAACAAAAACGTCTTCGACCAGTCGTAACTCACGATCAAAAGTTCTGAAAGCCGCAATTTTTTTTTTCCAAATTGACCACTTTACGAGATCTAGAAAAATCAGTTTCTGAACTTGCGGCAAGAATTACGGCCCTGAACTTACCTTGTTGAAAGGAGTTCCGAATGCGATTTTTTCTTTTCCAATTGGCCGCGTTTATGATATCTTTAATTTCAAGTCTGCTTTAGGTTCGAAAATCATGGTTGTGAGTTATGGGTATGGCCAATTAAAGTGTAAAAATGAGGTTACCAGTAGAAAATAAAAAAAGGTTACAGTGTAAAATATCCCAAAAAAAAAAATTGGCCAATAACAGTAATACTAATCAGGGGAAAATAAAATATGGCAAAATCAATCATAAAAAATACTCTCTGTTTCTTAGTGAATTATTGAGGTGTATTTAATCAAATTAAATAAATGATTGAGACCGAAAAGGAAAGAAATACCATGAAAATCGTCATGCAAATGATCTTTGGAAGCCACACGCTTGTATGTCGGTAAAGCTGCATCTCCCTGCGCCTGACGGCCTCTCATTTTACCCAAAATACCCCTCCACTACTGCTCTGTCACTAATCACAATCGCAACCACCAACACATTAATTACAGTAATTAAGCATTGTAATGATTGTTAATCAAGAATTCATCAGATAAGTATAACAACAACAACAACATTACATCGTTACCGCAATGACTCAATAGCTCCCGTAAATTGCAGGGTAATAGATTACACTTAGCGTTAGCAATACAAATAGAAAGTCTGGGAACAAAGCAAGATGAAAATGGCGGAATGCTAGAAATGCGTATATGAACATACCTAGAAATTGGGAGGTGCGATCTCCTCCGATTAAGATCTCGGAGATTGATGATTGATTAAATGAAAAGGGTAGGTGTGGTGAGATTATGAGGAGTGATTAGTGGAGAAGTAACTGAAATTGTGGGAGTTTGGAGTTTATTATTTTTGTATTTTTACGCAAAGTCGAGTAATGTGGACCGTTATGTTTAATATTATGGTCAAATTATAATAATTTATGGTGACACGTGGGTCTTTCAGTGCCCACTGATCTTGGAAAGTAGCATCACCGACTTCACCATCACGGTACTAAAGTGAATTTGGAATACACCGAGTCACCGACTACTCATAACTCATTCCTCACTATATTTGGCGAATTGGACGACACTATTCATTACAAGTTGAAAATAAATAGGATTTTTCTCACACGATGCGAGTGATACTGTTCATAAAATGATCTATTTTCTTCCACTTGTCTTTATATTTGCCTTGTTGTGGGAATATTAATATCTGTCTTTAGTTTGTAACGAATAGTATCCGTCACAGACAAAAACTTTTGTTATATTTGTTGTTTTGTAACGTCACCATGTTGCCGAATTTTGGGCGAGGTTTGGGGCGAATACAATATATCTCGTCCGATATGAAAGCATGCCCGAACATAATGTTCGACTAATGATTGTTGATACAATGATACCAACAAAGGCTTCTCGGTACAACAAGTAGTCCTCTCTCATTATTGCATCCCGCCCAAATATGTTGCTTAATCTTCGTTCTTCGTTATATTGAACAAGGAAAAAAAAAACGTGACTCCTCCACTTGCCTAATGGCCAAGAGGTTGATGAATGTTGCTGCATCACCTCCTTCAATTGTTTTCATCTTAAACCTGTTGACATAGTTAAGATGTTGATCTCGCTTTGTGTGGCCAACAACATATCACCTCCAGAAGTTGTCACAACAACCTTGAACTCCACAAAAGGGGGAACGTGCGCTTCAGTCATTATCATTATATTAACTCACCCTTCACTTCTGATATTTTACGATCCGGCTTATGATGATGATGCCACTGATATGGGATTAAAGGATGATTATGTTCAATCACATGATGTAGTACCTCCCATACACTATCCTTATTTATTTGTGTTCTAACACACGCATTTCACTCACACCGAGTAATTAAAACATTCGTCACATTGCTCGTAGGCACTTTAGGATCGCCATTTAGACCACCTTTACTCTTAATCCCGTGTTTACCTTCGCAAAAGCATCGAAAATTTCTCTCAATGGACAAACTATCTTTCGTATTGGTCATACGAGATGCAGATTTCCTGACACTAAATCTGATGTGTTGCAAATGTTTCTTATACAACGCAAAAATGTATTCCTGTTTTGAAGATTTTGTTTCGAGAAAAGAACTAGAAAGATCAGTGCATATAACAAGTACATACGAATTAGCCAAAATGTTTAAGAATATTAACTTTGTATTACAAATAACTTAAAATATGGTTACATCTGTAAGTAAAAAATGGTAACAAATATTCGTTAAGTTGGTTGTAACTGTGTTAATTGATGTAATTAAGCTTCAAAATCTCATATTATTTGTCTCTCAAAGGGATGAGACATGCTTTAGGGGTCGTTTGGTTTATGCGGGAATTACAACATCCCATGAAATACAAATTCATGGGAAATAACCTCCCTCGTCTAATTCATGGGAATTTGTTAAAACTGTTTGGTTGCCAATATGGGAATTCACTCATAGGAACTTCAACACACAAAAAGGGAGTCGGTAAACAACTACCCCATTTATGCAGCAAGTAACTTCCATGGGAAGTTGCACTTCCCCCATTTTTACAAAAAAGAGGGCAACCAAACAACTCTTTTATTTGCACTTCATGAGAATTTCCATTTCTCATGTTTTTCCAAGACAACCAAATAACCCTTAAGGCTTCGTTTGGCAGCGCACTTCAGGTACCTGATTCGCCTGAAGTAACTTTTTCGCCAAAAGAATCAGTAGCTTATTTTTTTGGGAGTGTTTGGTAAGTAGCTTATTTGGTCAAATAAGTTATCTGAAATGAAATGCTACATAGAATAGCATTTTAAATTTCAGGTACCTGATTCTAGGTAATATTACATTTTTACCCTTCAATCTATAATATACTCCGTATTAAATAATTATTATATCCTTTTATGTCATTTCACCAAAATAAGCTATCTTTTCAGTTAGTTTGACAAACAGTTTTTTATATAATCAGCAGCTTATCAGCTCATAATTTCCAGCTACCTTATCAACTACCTTTTCAGGTTTCAGCTTCGTTTTCAGTTTTCAGGTACCTTTTCAGGTTTAGGTAGCTTTTCAGGTCGTTTTACCAAACAGAGCCCTCATTGACTATAAAACATTACAACCTAGAGTAATAAAAACATTATACGATGTTAGTAATATGTAGAATTTCCAAACTCGTGCCCTGAAATCCATAAAGAAGAAATCAAACATACATTTATTCATCAGCATCGCCACAAATTTGTCGTCATTACCGTCAAACACTACACAATCATGGTTCTTGATATCATTGATGGATCCTCTAGAACCGTCTCTAAACCCAAGCAAACGTCTTCCTCTGACATTTTGAATTTTTGGATTTCTGGGTCGAAAAATATTTTTGCAATTTTTTTACGTGAATGATGTTGATGTTGTTTGGATTTTGTACATGATGATATGGAGGGAGAATTTTTGCACAAAAAACAAACGTCACAATGATATTGTGATGGAATACTCCGATGAGTACATTTCAACCGTCAATTGGTCACTAACAACCGTAATTTTGAATGTGCACATCTTTCAAAGGACGAGTCCCTTTAAGGAGAACAATGAGGCTATGCTCCTTGATCAACTGGAGCAAGGATCAACTTCACGAGGCCGTTCCCACAAAAGCACGAAGAGTATCACATAACACTCCTATAAAAAAACGCGGAGTACTGGCCGATTTTCTGACGGATTATACAGTCCGTCAGATATTTCGGTCTACTACAAGAGTACATGACAGACTTAGATACAACCACCCCACTACTATCACACAAGATTCCAACAATATAATATAGAACGCAAGAAAAAACATTATCATCATACATTCGTTATCATATGACCGAAAATGACTCGATAAATATTAATTCAGGATGATCCGACCCGAATATGAGTCCGAATGACATGAGATTGGTTACAAAATGGAGCTTGGCAACTAGGGACAAAGTTATTCGTTGAGGCATATCAATCAATCACCCCTCCTTTACTATATTCCCTAAAATCCTCTTCAAGAGACAACCCTTACCAAAATCCTTCGTTTATGGCAGCTACCACAAACCACCACCACCACCGCGAAAAACAACAATCATCCCTCTTTCACTTTCTCTCTCCTAGGGTTTCCAATGGGGAAAAACCCTTTCTCACTTCACCGCACAATCAGCCGCCGCCGCCATAAGAAATCGCCGATTGTTCCTCCTACGCCTCCACCGCATCAGGAGGCGGCGATCGAGGTGGTTCCAATGGCGGCGACGAAGGTGAAGAAGAAGATGGGTGCTGCGTTGAGATTATGGATGAAATTCGATAAGTCTGGACAATCAGAGTTAATCGAGTGGGATAAGACTAGTATTATTAAACGTGTTGGTATTCCTCCTCGAGATTTGCGTATTTTAGGCCCTATTTTCTCTCAATCTTCCAGTATTCTTGGTATATTTCTTCCTCATTTTGTTCTATTGTTTAATTTGATGTTGGAATTTGATTGAATTAGTTTTGGTTAATTTGTGTTAAAAATTAGTTCGTGAGGTTTACCTGTGCTTGATTGAATTCTACTGCAATGGAGTAGTTGTGAAATTGGATGGTTTACGAGTAGTGGCGGAATCGGGATTTGAAATTTCGGGGTTGGGTGTGTAAGCATAGATTGAAAATTGTAGGGGCGAACGAGTAGCAAGTAGCTTTGGGAAAATTTTAACTAAAGAAGTTTAATTTTTTCATTTTCATTTTCATTTTATAGGGGGAGGACATTAATTACTAGCATCCCTAGCGCCACCACTTATCACTAATGATTTTGAGTGCTTACTAGAGATGGAATGGTTTAAAATCTGCCCTTTGTCCTGAAAAAGTCAGCCACATTATGGCAAGTGGCCTTCATTGTCAATCTTGTTTAGCTTGACTTACTAATCACTTGTGAATTTGTGATTGTGATTGTGATTGTGATTGGGTGCGGAAAGTTACTAAGAAGCTTGTTTTTTCAAGTATCCTATGAATGAATAGCTAAGTTTGTGGAGAGGACATTTGACAGTGTGTGAGTGTGACTACAAAAGACTCTATACTGACTTAACCTTGACAGAATGGTGGAGTGACTGAATTGGACTTCTGTGATCAAACTTCTGTCTGAAATGTAATTTTATTTAGATTATGCAAATACGATTTGTTTTGATTTGATTTGGGCTGAAAAGTTTTTTCAGAAAAGACTATTTATAATTATCGAGGGTGAGGGATCTAGACTCTATACACGCGCTCAATTCTAAAGATTTTTAACCTGTAACTTTGTAACTCTGTAAGGCAGTGATTTTAGGAATATTCTAAAACTTCTAAACAGCCTCTCCCTAGAGCATATTGTTAGTTACTCCTTCATGTATGCAACAGCTTTCAAGGACAAAGCGAGTTAGTTCCTCCCTTATCTGTTCATAAGGCCGTTTCAGTGAATTATATGATTATTTGTGTGGGTTCGGGTGAAGTGTTATTAACTAAGAAATTGATAAATGTGAGTGCTGAACAAGAAATGTAACTTTTGATACTTGGCTTTAGAAAGCATAAGTTGCTTCGAGATGAATGCGTACTCCTCTTGAACATGAGGTGCGTTGTTCTTGCAAAAGAAAAATTGTATTTTTAAAATCTGCATTGAGTTTTTACTAGTAGATTCATAATCAAAAAAGCGTTTGTGTTTGTGATTATTCCAGAAGAAATGAAACAAAAGGTGTACACCAATATCCTTTATGTTAGCTACACCTTATATGAAACAGAAGAATTAAAACCTCGTTGTATTATAGTGCACCTTTAGTAATAACTCATGCAAAAGGTGCACCTTAGGCGCCCAGAGGCATTTCAACTAGTGGGATAGTGCCTTAGTGAGTCTTACGCTCAGGTGCTCTTTTTAAACTAAGTTCGGATGTGGGAGTAAGCATACATCCCCTTGACACTACCTATCAGGTAAATTGGGTTTGGCATGCTGTTTTACTTCAAAAGGAACTTGGCAGTTTATGGTAGGGGTCTTAGAGTAACTGAACCGTACACATGGTCTCCGGCTTCCTAACTTGAGTTGATTTCTCATTTATGTTTCTAATTTTAATCTAAAAAAGTACTTTGTTCTATTGTATATATTCATTGTTACATTCATTCACATTGCGTACGTTTTTTACTGGGATCATTAGGATGAAGTGAGTTGAATGAAGACTAAGTCAACTTTGTTGGTGTTTTTTACAGCACGAGAGAGAGCAATGATTGTCAATTTAGAGTTCATAAAGGCCATAGTTACTGCTGAGGAGGTTCTTTTGCTTGACCCCCTGCGTCAGGAGGTTCTCCCATTTGTAGACCAGCTCCGGCAGCAGCTTCCTCTTAAAATCTCTGACATGAGGAATAAAGCAAGCCCAGGAAAAGTTCAAGATAATGAAGCACATTCTAGTCTGGGAAAATGGACGCCCACTGCTGAAGCTCTTGAAGACGGGCAGCAGGAGCTTCCTTTCGAATTTCAGGTTTTGGAAATTGCATTGGAGGTGGTGTGTTCATATTTGGATTCCAATGTTACCGAGCTTGAGAAAAATGCTTATCCTGTCCTAGATGAGTTGGCTCGTAATGTTAGTACCAAAAATCTTGAACGTGTGAGAAGTTTGAAAAGTAACCTCACTCGTATGCTTGCTCAAGTTCAAAAGGTAATCCACTAATCCTCCAATGCATTGAGCTTTTGCTTTAGGCTTTACCTTTGTTATTTAGTTATTTCGTAATTAACATGAGTTGTAAGATGATCATGACTCAATAGCTATAACAAATAAAATTCATTGATGTGCAATTACGAAGTACCTATCTTCAACCCGCAAAAAACAAAAAGTACCTATCTTCTATAAATTTTCTAGTCATCGAAGGCATGTCTTTATTAGAAATTATCTGATTCTCCAAACAGTCAGATTTCATTGTCTGCATCGTGTGACTAGGGACATAAGGCTTCATATTTCAGATAGAGTGATTATCACTGTGGTGAGATATTTTAGTGTACTAAGCACGGGACAATTACGAGATGGATGTAACCATGTAGTTTACATCAATAAGCTTGTACCTTTTCGTTGAATAGGGACAATTTAACACAATCACATTTGGGGTATGGTGGGTATGTGGGTGGCAATAGCGGAGCTACTTTCTGGAGTTTGGTTTGGGTTTGGGACTATGTTAAAGACTCATTTCGAATCATTTCCTTTTTGCCTAGAGCAAGGTTGTTTGGTTTGGATCTTTACTCTGCTAAGCCACTATTCTTCCTGCTTTTACTCCTTTTTTCTTGATGCTTCTGGGAAAAGATGGAAAGAATCCCCCTTTTTACTATTGTAAAACTAAAATAACCTTAGTAAGGATTTTGTCCAGTAGTTCTTTTTCTTCAAAGAGTATAAATGCTTACTTCCAAAGATATTACTCCCTCCATCCCAACGGATTCTTTACATTTACTTTTTGACACTATTTACAACTCAATAGAATATTTAATATTCTTGACAATCTATAAGAGAAAACATTAAGAATATCAATATTTTTAATAATTTTTATCAATGCAAAATGAAAGATATCGATGGTGTAAAACGTACCTCGACTATGTGAAAAAGCAAACGTAAAGAACCTACGGAGGAAGTATTAAAAAGATAGGCTAGATCAATGCCAGATTATGAACTCTCCCACAGGCCGCTCGCCCAGTCTTTATCTTCTCAAATCTCAAATCACCTTGTCTGGTCATTATTTACTCTGTTGGTTTATCATTTGTGTACATTTGCTAGAAAGCCTAGAAAGTTGAAGTTATATGATGGAGGGTAGTAAGATATATTTCAGTCTTTTCTACTCCAAGCATCCCATTAGGTCTACCTACGCCATTTGCCTTTGCTTCTATTCAGTTTCCTATTGGACAAGCCTGAGGACACTAGCTTGCTCTGCTGTTATTTAGTCAAAAGCCATCTCACTGGAAGTATTTTAAACATAGAAGTACTAACTTATGCAACTCCGTTTTGATAGTTATTTTGTTATTAATCCTTAGTTTTTCTACCATCTACCAATATTGGTGGTGGTGACCCATTTTTGATAATTACTTTCAATCTTACAGTCAACCCCATTTTGATAGTTACTTCAGCCACGCTCGCTTTACTCTGACGTACATTTTGAACATGTTAACTTCCCATCGTAACTGATATTGTAACTTTTAAAGTAAGTTATTTCAGAAACAAAAAGCTTATGGCAGTTTGCACCCCTCTCCCCTTTTGTGGTTTTGGTGGCCGTGATGGATGTGTTTTTGAAGCACAAAGGCTATTCAAAGCAGATACACTTTCCATCAATTGCTAGCTTGAGATACATATTTGGTGGATTTTATATGTGCTTTATTATCATTGATCTGCTGAATGTTCGATCTTAAGTTCACAAATATATTTTTTGTAGGTCAGGGATGAAATTGAGCATCTTTTGGATGACAATGAAGACATGGCCCAATTATATCTTACAAGGAAGTTGATTCAATACCAACAATCTGAAGCGTTATTGAATTCTGCTGCTTCAAATTCTATAGTCCCTGCACCTCGTCTTCAGCGAATGAGTTCTTACCGGAGTGGGAGTATGATGACTGGCAGCCACTGGGATGATGATGTTGAAGATCTTGAAATGTTGCTGGAAGCTTATTTCATGCAGTTGGATGGGACCAGGAACAAGATATTATCTGTAAGTTCTATAGATTATTTAGTTCTTTCCTTTTTTTTATCTGAATCTCATATTGTCATTTTTCCCAAGGTTCTATAGAGTATTTAGTTTTTTTGACACATGTTTCTCTCATTTCAATCTGTTTCTATCTCTCTCTTTTTCTTCGTTTCACACTTTTTTATGCCTATCCTCTTTGTTTTTGCATTTTGTTTCAATCCTCTCTGTTTCAATCTGTTTCTAGCTCTCATACAAAAGATTCTGTTTTTTTTCTTGTTCTTCGTTTCACACTTTATGCCTGTCCTCTTCATTTTCCCCTTTTGTTATCCCTTAGTTCTTACGACATCGTTTTTTTTCATCAGACATTGTCAATTCATACTTCCATAATATACTGTATTTCATTTCAGCGGACCCAAATCATTCATAAGTTTAACAAGGACTCCTTGACGTCTTTGTCGTCCTCTTTTTGAAATGCTTCATCTTATCTGAAAAGAAGAAGTGTTGTGACAAGAACTTCTGCATTGTTTTATAATCACATCTAAAATTGTCGATTTATCATGTTACAGGTGAGGGAATACATTGATGACACTGAAGATTATGTGAACATCCAACTTGACAACCAGCGTAATGAACTTATTCAATTGCAGCTGACCCTTACCATTGCATCATTCGCTATTACGATTGATACTCTCATCGCAGGAATCTTTGGCATGAACATACCGTGTAAATTGTACAATACTGAAGGCATATTTGGGTATGTTATAGGTGGTGCAACTGCGCTTTGTTTCCTGATTTTTCTCTTCATTTTAGGATATGCGAGATGGAAGAAGCTACTTGGCTCATGAACCATGATCTCCGTATGTAAATTTATCTCATTTTCAATTAGGAACAAATATCATAGTTACGTCAAGTCAAAATTTGGCTTCGAAAATTTGCTTAATATGCATACGAAGATATTCTTGACAAGGCAATTGTACAACCATTGGAAATGCTCTTGTCATTCATTATTGCACGTCCGTTAATTACATAAATTAAACGAGTTTTGTTGTTTTTCTTTCTACTTCAATTATAGTCTTACAAAGATTTTCCATGATGAGTCCATTTTTATTCATCATTGTTTGCTCTATTATTAGTTGGCACTTGTGAATTGCAACTTTTTATACACCGATCAATGTTTGTGAATTTTTCATTTTTAATGGGATCCGAAAATGTTTCTCATTGTTTCTAAAATAGGCGAATTAGCAATAAGAAAATGAGTTGGGACTAAGAAATGTTGTTTCGCAAATTTTCTAATATAAAAAATATAATTGCCAAATTCCGCGCAAGTTGAAGTTGGATAGTGTCCCCTTCACAAAATGCAAGTGACGTTATCCATTAAATGCTCTATTTTTCCCCACTTGCCTTGTTGAGAGAGAAACATTATTCGTCTTCAACTTCTAACGAATAATGTCCGTTGTAAGCAAAACGCTTTGATGAAAAAAAATGAATGGTCAAAGTCAGGAAACCACCTAGTAGTCGGAGTGTTGGGCAAGATCGATCAACTTCCAAAGAGAAATCAAGAGGCAGTCTGATGTAGATTAGTATGAGAAGATTTTGCAATTATAAGTAAACAGATCGTAAAGCAGTACTCAAAAGGCGTCAAGATTTGCTTTAATTTCTCAGTGATCTTACAGTAAATTAAAACTATTGGCAAGACCGTCTCATACAAGTGTCCTCAAACAAAAAACGACATAAAAAACAGATTTAACAATCGACAATAACAAAGCGCGGAATTATTAGACAGATGATCTCATTACATAATGCCACTGCACAAGTGGATTCTAGATTGGAAGCAAATGTCAAAATATTCTAGTAAGTGGCATCACTTATCAGTTATCACTACAGGTTTTCTGCAGGGGTTCCAACACTATCAGGTGACAGAGTCTTACATTAGTGACTACTACATACAAGACAATGAACACCCTACAACACGGCAATAACCACCTCCGGCAAGTCATCAAACTATAAAATGGAACAAATTTCCATTCCTGTAGCAACCACCAGGTGCATAATTATAAAAATGCGATGAAAACATAAAGTTGTAAGAAGAAATTAGATTATTAAATCTCAGCTAAGGCATACCTTTACGACTAAAGGTGCCAATCTTGCAGTGCAAATGGCAATTTCATGGCACTGCAAATGGGATTTGAAGACAAAACGAGAGGACATAAGCTCAACACATTCCAATGTTCAAATATGTACTGGACCTCCAATGGCACCGCTGCCTGGATTTGCCTCATTGTGCTTTAAGCGGAGATTTGAAAACTGAGAATCCAGGTCTTTGCTGCTGTTCCGTCTGTGGCTAGATGATGGTTGCTGGTGTAGCTGAGATTGTTGTTGCTGCATTTGATACAAAACCCGAAGACGACTTTTCTCTCTCTCCAAAACTTCATGCTCCACTGGAATGGAACCAACTCTCTATTAGTTTTAGACTTCTAGCATAAATACAGGGCCTAACCCCCCTAAAGTTTTAGTTATTAATTACTACGAGTATATTTATTTTTGGAACCTTGAAGTTCAACAAATTCCACTTTGGTGGCCTTAGTTTGAAAAAATCTCACTAATTAATGTGAATTTACACATAATTTTGCTAAAGCTTCCCATTTCCATTTGACATTTTTTTTAATCTTCCCATTTCCATTTGACATTTCTTGAGAAAAGGATTATCAAGACTCTTCTACCCGTCTCTCACTATCACCTCACCTCACCCCACCCCATTATCACCTTCTCTCACTGTTCATGACTTTTTTATGTTCCCATTTCTATTTGACATTGCACACGCATGACGCACCCTCATCCCATCCAGCCACAATCCCCTCTCGGCTCCCACCACCAGCACCACTCTCCTCCCACTCAACCTCAGATGAACCACCACCATCCTCCGTTACCTGTCCTTCTAGCCTTCGCCAGATCCCAGATAAACCACCATGACACCCACAACACCATTGGACCTCGCGACAACCACACCTCACATAACCACAACCACATCGAGTCACGCTGAGTCGAGAGCAGATGGTGGTTGCCTATCTCAATGTGTCAAAACGGTGGCTACAAATGAAGGTGTTCAAAAGGTGGTTGGAAAACAGTTTCGAGTAGTGGTGGAGCAGATCAGACCACCGGATTAGGAGAGACTCTGGTGAGGAATAGTTCTGACCAGATGCGGTGTGTGACAATGAGGTGTGGAGGTCATATGTGAGAGAAATTAACAGAGGTGTTTGAAGAGGAGCCTGGTGGTGGTCGGAACCTGGTGTTGAAGGTGGCTGGTGGAGTTATGGGAGGACGTGAGATTGTGGTCGGAATTGGCTGGTGGTGGTGGACGGAGGTGAAGGTTCTCGGAGGCCATATTGTTAAGGTGGTGATGTGGATGGTTGGTGGTGGTCATAAAGGTGGGTAGTGATGCTTATGGTGTTTGAAGGAGTCGGGGAGGTGATAAATTGGTAAAGTTTGGGGGCGTAGTTTTAACATATGATAAGGGTACTCTGGTAAAATTATTAAAGAATTTGCCAAAAGAGGGAAGTGGGAAGAAAATAGGAAATGGAAGGGCTACTATGTACTTATGTAGTACTTGAAAACAATCAGGTTTAAAGAGAGCCAACATGAGTGCAATTATGGAAACCGGGGAAAAAAATTACCAACATTCTCACGACTAACGGGTTGCTACCTACTCATATTAACACATTTCCAGAATGATTGGTGTTACCAAGCATAAATACTTACAGTACTTGATGAGTTTCTCCTGGTTCAAGCTTTCCAAGCGCTGTTTGAGAGCTTTGTTTTCCATGCCCAAAATTAGGTTCTGCTGATTTAGGAAGTCAAGGTCAGCAGAAACTTCTGAACCTTCTACCTGTAAATTAAACATGACACCTGAATGTTGAGCAATAATCCATACAACCAACTACAAAAGAAAAGGCATCAGGAATAAAGAGAAATACACCTGCAGTGTCTGCACATTCATTTCCAGCTCCGCTATGTACTGAAGCTTCCGAACTCTTGAACGTTGAGCAAACTGCCTGCAGGAGATCACAAATATGCACCGATGAAATATAGCTGAAATGCGTACGCTGTGAAGCTGTCCCTTCTCTTTACCCAAGACCTTTTCTTCCTACCAAATTTTCTTATGCATTATTACATATTTAATCATTTGGCTAGTAGGTTAGAGTTACGAAATTATTTTGGACGCGGATAGTTCAAAGCTACTAGTCACAGGATCCCACTTTATTATCAACATATTTCTTATTCGGTATATTCCTGGACATTGCAACAAGTTTTTGACAGCAAATGAGATAGAGAATTAATTGTTTAAATCCTTCCAATTTGGTAATTTTCTTCTCTGACCCACAACAATTGTTCAAAAGTATGAACACAAGCACAAAATATAGGTACGTCAACTGAAAAAACCAGTTTACTCATAAGATCTCTACAGTATACAAGAACTTAGAGGCACAACAAGTCACATGAAAACAGAGGCATTATAATTACATGACTAACTTTTTTAGTTCATCTTCCTGACCACTTCACTTCCACATTTAAGATACGGAAGGAGTACATTTGGGCAGTTAAAAAGGGACAGCCAGGTGCACGATGCGTCCCCACAACGCGAGGGTCCGGGGAAGGGTCTCACCACAAGTTTGTAATAGGGGCAAGCCTTCCCTTGCGATTTTGGCAGTTAAAAAAGAAAAAATACAATTACAAGGATTGAAGACTAAATCAGGTACAAGGATTGAAAAAATACAAGTACATTTGGGCAGTTAAACAGAGGCAGTATAATTCCAAGTACAAGGATTTTACCACTTCACTCCAAACCAACGAACTTGACAGAGAATATATTTCATAAAATTAGCAATAACAACTTTACAAAATGAGAATGAGGCTTACTGCTTAGCACGTTTTGTGTCATTATCAGGTGAAGTTTTGGCATGAGTTCCATCTTTCTTTACCGAGGACATCATTTGATCCTGTGAAGCAAAATCGCTGATATCCTGCTTATTCACTCCCGAGCCTCCTGTAGATGGAAATAAATCTAGTTCAACTGCAGAATGTGACCCCTGGTTTCGAGAAACATCATTCTCTTTGGCTGAATGGAAGGCACTGACATGACTTATAGGAGCCACTTTCGAATCCCATGCCCTATTCTTATGCCTCCCATAGAAGTTCGAATCGGCATAAAGAGACCCTTGCAGTGGTCCTTTGCATTGATCAAAATTATGTGTTACCCATGAGGGTGATGAAACCACAGGTCTGAACCTGCTTTCATCATGTGAAACTGGCACATACTCGATATTTGAAATGCTAGCAGCATCTAGATAAGCGAAAGAATCACTTGATGAGCGGCGATGGCCTTTCCGTACTGGAGTATCTGGTTCGGTTAGAAGCTCATCCAGCCATGAAGGTTGCTCCTCAATAATACTCTCTGATGAAGTTCGTTGATGATATGTATTTCCATATCTACTCTTCGAGACTGAATGTGTTCCTGAACTGGTGCTGGGAACATAGTCAGTGTATGACGGGGTGGTACTAGGAAATGGACTTTTAGGGGGAAGTAGAGAGTTCTTCCCGTTCGGCGTTAGAAATCGATGGTTTATAGATCCTTTGGCATTTGCCATACCCTAGATAAAACAGTTACCTGAAGATGAAAAATGCATCAAAGAATGTTGGTTGAGATAGGATGTGTATTACAATAAAGAAAAACGCAAGTTTTGCACGTAATGAATTGATGATGAACTGGGCATAGCAAAGCTGCACTAGCCAAAATAATGCGACACTGGGGAGTGGGGATAAGGCCCATAGCAAGGAGATATACGGCATATACCACAAAGTTAGACGAACCGCCAGCAAAAGGTAAACTTCAAAGTAGGGTTTCTTCATAGCAATACTCTTATGCTATGTTACACAGACTCGTTTAGAAGTACCCGACATGGGTACGTGTCCAAGTGTCGGACTCGGCTATTTTATTGAAAAATATGCACATTTTGGTCTAAAATAAGGTGTCCATGTATCATACTCATGTCCGAGTGTCGAGTGTCGGACACGGGTACGCGAGGAAATTAGAAGAGTCGGAGTAACATAGCTCTTATGTTGATAAGAAACCTCCATTTTACTGGTGGAAACTTCCTACCTATATATGCATCTAAAACACCAACATGACTACAATCCTCAAAACAGACTGACCTATTATTAGCTAATCAATAAGATTGTTTCCCCAATTCCCGAAACACACAATATGATAATACCAGGAGGATGATCCAGAGGTCAAACTGACAAAATTCAAATCATGTTTCAGTTTCATATTTCAAATGTTTATTTAATCAAAAAAAAATCGGCATCATCTGAATTTTGGAGTAACAGCATTCAATACATGCACTTTCAATCCTGCTATTTCCTACTTGTAACAGAGGGAGTCTGTGTATATTGTAAATGCAATATTATAGCTTCACATCTCGATATCAAAACTTGCACTCATAACCAATCTACAAAAACTCCACTATGATATATAACACTTTTAAGGATTGATCTCAACGTATACCCCAAGAAGCAACTAAAGAGCACTTCATTCCAAAAATCGAAAAACCTCGACCTAAAATGCTATTAAAACATCTTGAATTTTGTAATAAAAAAGAGGACTACTCCCACAACCAGAAATGAAAAAGCAACTTCATTTTTTTCTTTGGCGTAAACTACTCCAGGAATACAACATGCAGGTCACAACATTCTAAAATTCACAAATATTCGACCTAGAACTATCTGATACCCAAAATGATTTTTGAATCACCTAAAATTTCTTATCAAACAATGGCGGAGGCGCGGAGGCATACCACGCATAGTCTGCAAAGGCATTAGATTGACCATTTCTAATCACAACAAATTCTCTTTCCACAAGACTAACTTCCCCTATTTCTAATCGAACCAAATCCCGAAAATAAACTTATATCAGTCTAAGCAATATCGATAGTAAGCCCTAAAGTAGCACCATTGAACCATCAAGAACCAACTAACCCTAACATTCTAACAATATCATTTATCGCAACTATAATAACACAAACTAACAACAATTCAATAGAATACAATACAATCACACAATCAAACACATCAATTCCTCAACAAACGTCAACATTTCCTAGGGTAACTTTCTAAAATTCTAAACTTACTTTGAAACTATAAATAAAAAGAAACAAAAAGCATACCAAATTTAGTCTCAAATTAGGGTTTCTCCGACGATATAGTCGAAGAAGAAACCTTCGCCGGCAAATGAAGTAAGTGAAGGTTCGAGAATTCCAGAGAGATTCACGTGCTCTAATTTTGCCGAGAAATCAAAGTGAACAGTAAATTCCAGGGGAGTTTGCCGGAGAATGAGGTGTCGCCGGCAAGGGATAAGGAAGAGAGAGAAAGTAGAGAGGGGTTTAATTAATTAATTAAGCGGAAAGATAGATAGATAGAGAAAGGAAGAAAAGTATGCTATTATTTTATTTTATTTATTTGTTAATTGATTAACCACGTGTTTTTTAATTTATTCTCTACAGAAAGGTTTAGTCTGTCATTTTTAATTTTTTTTAAAATCTTCTGGTAAAATAGGCTGTCAATTTTGGACTATCTCAAAATGATTATCCCAATTTATTTAGGGATTTCATACCATTTTAATAAACGGTAGGTCTTGCTTAAGATGGATATTATTCGGCTTAAATTAAAGACGTGTTAAATACTACCAAATGTAATAATAAACACAAAAAAAAATGTCATTTTTAGGTACAAGTGGGGTGATTTGATATGTATTTCACCCGTTTTACGCTTAACACGAATAGTAACGGTTTGAAATGAGAATTTGTGTTTAACAAATCCAATACAAAATTACTAGTCCTTTCGGTTTTGCCCCCATCATATATAAATATAATACATCATTAAAAAAAACTAGTTCTTAAATCGTGCAAAATTACGTAGTATATTTCAAAAATATTGATATAATTAATAACACTTAAAAGTATTAACAAAAATACATAAATATTTTATACTTTATCTCTTTTATAATAATAATAAGTTAAAACACGTGAAAACATATTACATGGGTTTGAAACGTACACATGTTTTAAATCAATGAAAAAAATGCATAATGCAGTATTAAAACATGGTATATATAGTATATTAAATCCAACTAGTTTAATTTCCCGTGAAAATCACGGGCATTTTTTTTAACTCTTCATTAAAAATTGTGTTTTTTTGTTATTACAATTTAATTCGATTATTCTCATATGACCTTTGAAGCTGAATGATCGTTTTTACTGGACATTTAAATAACATTTTTCATAGTTTACAACTTTATTAAAATGATATTATGAAAGTAGTAAGTAGTATTAACCTTAGTTAAATGATTATTATATTTTTAAAATATGAATATAATAACAATATTTAAGAATTAAAATATTCTAACTCAATTTCTCTTAAATAGAACATTAATAATAATGTATTGTTTAATCAAATAAAACATAATTAATTTAAATAAGGGTACAATAAATAAAAACAACATCGATAATCATGCGATATTCTCTCATTAAAAATTTAAAATTACAAATTAAACGATATGTTTCTTTTTGGTACTCAAAGTACGAGAAAAATATATTGTTTTAGACAACTTCATAAAAAATATTATACTTATACCAAGTACGCCACGGCCATAAGCCTATACATAATGTTGTTAATTATCAATTTCAACAAATTCACTACACATTATCAATTAATAAATACATTAAAAAATTCCCAAAACGTTATATCAATAATAAGATGTGAGACTATAAAACTAAGGTTTAAATATATTCGATAATTAGTGATATAAAGTATCCTCATCAACATTCGACAATGCCAAAAATAAAGAATATGATACAAATGCTTGTTAGATTCTTCTCTTTTCTTCTACTTTCATTTTACTTCCTCATTTCTCTCTCAATTGATTCCAACTCACTACAAAAATAAAAATATGAAAAGTTTCAAAAAATCAATCAAATGAAATTAAATAGATTATTAGAAAAATATAGGCGAAAAGGAACAAACTTACCCATGCATTTTTAAAATTTTTGCTAAGAATGTGTTAGAGTTTTTATCATTTGATCTTATTTTATAGGGTAAAATTTGTTAAATTGGTTTCATAATTGTAAAATATGAAAAGTTTGGCATTCAAGAGAAATAAATTGTGATTATGGATTTGAGTAATGTTTGGTAGACAAAGGTTGAGAGCATGCACATCGAAAAGTAAGTAATCTTCCTCTTATTTTATCTCTTCCCCACTCCCGCTTTGTCACCTCACATTCTCTTTTATCCAACTCATTTTCCACTATCTTCATCCTCTTCCTCCTTCTCTTTTAAATTTTTCTCTACATAAAAAGGATCATCTTTTAATTCCTCTTTCATTATTTAATTACTTTTTAATAATAATTATATAAAATAAAACCAAATGCATCAATCTCATAGCGTATTGGGCACTTGGGTCAAGGTTGTACTTCCTCTCAAAATAGAGGAAGTCTTCATCTTCCTTTTTCAAAGAGGATGCAAAAATTAATCTCACATTGAAGAGGATGTCCTCTTTAAGGAGAGAAGGTGCTAAGAGAATCCAACATCCTCTTCAATGTGAGTGCTCTGAGGTCATTTCTACATTGATTACTAATTTGCCTTTTCGTTTTCTATTTGTTCTTTATTTTAATATTTTGATTTAGCATCAAATTGTAACTCGCCACATGTTGTTCAACTACTTACTCAATAGCTTGCCACGTGTCGTTCAACTACCTACCTAATCTAGGCTTTTTATGTTATTATATAGATATATAGAAAATAATAAATAGATAAAAATGTAAATATCGCTATAAAATAAAAATAATTATCAAAATTTAAAAGGTTTGCAATACGATTCAAGAAACATAATTATAAAATTAACTAAAACAATCTAAATAATATTACTTCAAAGTTCAAATATTGGGAAATTTCCCGGTAGACTACATAACAATGATTTAATGCACAAAATATTATTTCTAATTGAATATATTTATGACATATGTAACAGCTTACTTTTTTATTTTCTAAAAAGAAAATTCTAATATTTTGCATTTATAGTTGCATTTAGTATTTACGAAGTAGTATTTAAATTTCTGGCTAAATTGACAGTTTATTAGCTTATACGGTATAACTTTACTCAAATACGGTTATTTTTGTAACAACATTGATTTTTATCAATTGGTGCAATTTTTTGTACTTTATTTTTATTGTTATCGTAATTTATTATCGTAGCTTAAAATTTAGACGGAATTTTAATCAATTGATGTAATTTATTGTATTTTATTACAGTAGTTAAAATTTGGTCTGAATTATTTTGATTTAAATTATTCATTAATATTTACGTACAAAACATAGACTTAACATTTACGTACAAATAAGTGAAATGACCATAGATGTTTTTCATTAATTAACTCCGTAATTGTATGTAATGACGTGGTTGAATGAGATTGCTTGAAATGTTCTTATATTTATATAAATAAGATAAGTTTGATGTAATTTTTTATCGTAATTAAAATCTGACCTGAATTATTTTCGATTTAAATGATTCGTTATTCATTAATATTTACGTACAAAACATATACTGTAACACCCCGGATTTCCAATGAACCTTAACCATACCTTCCTTAGCAATCATGGACGCTACCATCTCGGTTTCCGGAGGAAAGGCAATATCAAATAGGCCATTTAACGAGCAAATATCAAGTTATTACAGTTACTGAATTAATTATAACCTTCTACCAAACTTTACAAAACAATAGTGAGACCTAGATAGCGATAACCGGTGGTAACTATGACACTGATCTCCCGTCGTCCTAACCCATCCCATAGCAAATCAAGTAGGGATGTCATTGAAGCGGGTATAAGTGGATATCGCCCCGTAGCTGAGGCGGGGGTGGGAAGAGCTTTCGCGGGTGGTGGGGAGGGTACGGGTACAAATTTTGTACCCGCCATGGGTAGTGGGGCGGGGATGATTTTTACATTGTACTCTCTTTGTACCCGCGTACTCGTCAATTATTAAAACTAATAATACGATTATGATGATTTTATAAAACTTATTTTGTTATCAATACATTATAATATTAATAATAACTATTTTGTAAAGGCTTCTAAAAGCTTTTTTTAATTTGGTGGAAAACAATAATTATAAAGATAAACTTAAAAAAATTGGCGATTAACCGTGTTCCAACCAACTTTTACGAATATAATTGGTGGATTAACGGGTAAGCGGGGTGGGTATGTTTTACATTTCCACTCGTTGGAATGGGGATGGTTTTGAAAACTTGTACCGGCCATGAGATGGTGGGGCGGGGATAATCTTAGATACTTGTACCTGCCATGGGTGATACGGTGGGGCGGGGATGGGTACGAGTTTTTCTTGGTGGGTTACGGGTACGAGGGACCTATTTCCACCACCGCCCGTCCCGATGACATCCTTAAAAGTAAGCACACAACATCAACACCTAAAACTATTCCAATACTCACCATTTCCCATACGTCAAAGGATCCCGCAAGTACCGATATTGAAGATAAGACACACAGGAAGGATACCAAGTTAGTACAAACACAAAACAAACCAAAGCAATCGATTAAATAAGGTAAATAATATTACAATACAAATCATACCAGCAATCCTTAGCAATAGTCACAAAGACAACAATAACATCCTGCAATACCATCACAATACCACGCCGACACCACCACTATCATCTCAAGTACAACCCCCACTTGCTCGCGGCAATGGGTACCCATATCCTTAATGTGCACATCCCCTCCGTGGTGGGACCCACGAAGGGCGATTGTCGGATTGAGAGTCATTTCCCGCAATGTCCCAAACATTAATTCCACGTCTCAATATTGTCAATTACCCTCGCCAACAACTCATCGTTACCAATACCGTCACCATCATCGTACTGAGAATATATAGCAATACGTCACGACATATACACATCACGTATACACAAATTAAAGAGTTGACTAAGCAGGATAGCCTACCTGACACACGCATCCAAGTATTTCCAGCAAGCATCTCTATGACAGCATCGTTGGTCTCTTATAACAGCTTCTAACTGTTACTACCTCGAGAGATAACTGTAAGATCAGACTCAAGGAAAAAGTTAACTTATCGGAAACGTTATATAGTGTGGGTGACGTTAAGTCTCAGATCCGATCGCTCTATATTCGTCGATCAACTAGCCTTCATGGCAACTAGGGATGAGGGGGAGAGGGAGAAGGGAGAGTTATGTGCTAGGCTGAAGTGTGACAACTAAACACATTTTTAGAAAAAGTGTATTTAACAAATTCCGATGCTGAAATAAACCCGCTGGAACAACCTTACTCGGTCGAGTGCCAAACTGACTCGGCCGAGTTATTGTGACTCGATCGAGTTACCTCCAATCGGCCGAGTACGTTGTACTAGGTCGAGTTCCTTTGAGGATGACTAAACTCCCATTTTCCTTTCCTATCTCGGTCTTTAGCTAGATGGTCTTTGTTCTAAGGTTTAACATCGGGTTTCTAAACCCAAGTGTTACAATCTTCCCCCTTTAAAAGAAACTCCGTTCTCGAAGTTTGATACTCCTACTAAAAAAGACGGCTCCACCCCGATACTTATTATCCCTCTTAAGTCACGACTCATATGGGTCCACTAGTTTCCTTATCACATTAACCTCCATTACCGAGTCCTAAAGTCTCCTAAGCCGCAACCTTTCCTTGTATTGCGTATTGTCCTATAGCCTTTATATTCTCAAGGAAACTTAACACATCCGTAAGACAACCTCCACCACCCTTACAGGTCCAGGTCAACACGATACGGTTGTACATGTCTAAAATCACGCATAGATATCATCCTTACACACTTCCGAGGTTACACACAACACAATCATTAAGTTCTATTAAATTCAATAATCATCGAACTCCGTTTACGACCACAATGTTTATGTTTATACGCGCTTACACACACCACAAACAGTCTTTGTATAACATCTATAGCTCCATCAAAACATGTCAAGACTCTTACACATGTCAACACTTCAACTATTGATAGCATATGAGCGTTATCTATTTAATGCAATAATCTATCTATCCTTTTTAAAAAACTTCGTCCCCAAAGTTCATTAGTTGAAACTACAATCTAGTACTAACGCACATACGCCTACGTACATCTACATACACATTAATAATATCACTAATCATCTTAAAAAATAAAATGATCTCGCACATATATTATTCTTAATGAAAGTTACGACATATTTAGCTAAGGACATAATATTCGAGTTTAGGTACAACATGCTCTCGTAGCTCAGTTGGTTAGAGCACCCGTTTAGTAAGCGGGAGGTCTTGAGTTCGACTCTCAACGAAAGCAATTAATGTTACATGGAGATTAGTTTTGCTGTTTTCTTTGCCCTTCAAATTTTTGTTTCCTGATTACTTGACACTACAAATTGTTGACAACCTGGTGGATAATTATGTACAGATAACTGAATTTAAGTACAACAATCTCATCATCATTACTGCGAATTCGGTGCAAACTCGATCTAATGGCTACTGCTTGCCTGCCTTGCTGCTTCATACCAGCCCTTATTCTATGAGCCTGTCAAGCATGAGACAAAACTTCATCTATCTTTTTAGCTCTACGAAATTGTTATCGCAATTCGTACATGTAAAACAACAAAAACCGTAATTAATCCATATTTTAAAACCGTCATAGTTCAAAAACAGAAAATCCTCTAGCTAATCTATCTTCGAAGCATTACCTGAATCCTTTAACAGAGGCGACCCTTCATCAGTGTCTTTCTCAATAACTTCTTTTGCCATTCGCTCCAATTTAGTCGGTCCATAAGCCGAGCTACAATACACATAGTACAGTAAATTGAGCACATTTAAAGAAGCCAGAAGGTAATAGTAATAATCATAGTGACCCTTGTTCACATTGTTTGCCATCCACCCTTCGTTCCCTTCGCTCTTTGTTAAACTATCGACTGAGCTCAATATGAAGCTAGCTATCAAACTCCCAAAGGTACCCCCCAAGCCAAAGATTGAACCGGCAATACTCAACATATTCATGGGGAGTTCAGTGTAGAAGAATTCTGTTTGTCCAATAACGAAGAAAGCCTCGGCAATGCCACCAAAGATTGAGTGTGGTAAGATCCACAATGCGGACATGTGGAGTACGGCTAAAGGGTCATCTTCAAATCCCTCGTCAATGGCCTTTTGCCTACGGATACTCTCCACAATTCCCGAGGACAAGATTGACAGAAGCGAGAAAAAGAGGCCGAGACCCATCCTTAGCTTGACACTGAGGGTTACTTGTTTGCCTCGGATTTTTGATGCCAATGGAAGAAGTACTCGGTCATAAAGCGGGATCCAAATTCCTATGACTAATATTATAAATGTACCAAATGACGCAGCAGGAATTTCAAATTTTGGACCGATATGTCGGTCCATGGTTCGTGTTAGAAGCAACCCGAACGGACTACCACTTGTGTTTACTGATATCATGATTCCTGCAGACCAAATTGGAATCACTCTTATGAATGCTTTTAGCCCTTCGACATCTTCTACCCGGCAAAGTCTCCATGGATTTCTTGCTAACCCGTCAGGGCGGATATCCTTTTCAGTGTCTTGAACTACGCAAGACTTATTCAGAAACCTACATTTTGACACCATCATAGAAAAGTTAGGTCCTGTTCTTTCTGACTTAATTTCAGCTCCTTTCAATTTTGCTTGGTTATATTCTGTTCTTTCTGACTTAAATTCACTTCACCTCAGTTCCACTCAATTTAGTTCAATTAAGCTCTACTCCAATTAATTCAATTCAGCTCGTTTCAGCCGAAAAGAACAGGGCCCCGTGTACCCATTAATAGAACGCGCATTGATAAGTCATAAACATGTTTCTGTTTCGTAGGGTGAAAAGGCATACCTTAATTCGTCACTTGGGACAGTAATTGTAGAATCCTTTTCATGATAATACTGTGAGCTTAACCCAGGATCATCAGATAGATTAATCTTTCTGTTCTGAAAAGCCGCGACAATGACTTGGACCAAGCCGGTTAGCAAATTCGTGTTACCCTTGACCTTGACATAAAACGGAGAAGCGAGCAAGAAACAAAGAGTGGCCAAAAACATGAGGACGACAGGAACTCCAAACCCGATCATCCAACCTAAGTGCTCTTGAATGTATACAATCACGGTCAAGGCAATAATAATTGAGACACTAGAACACATGTAGTACCAGTTAAGGAATATCTCCATACTGTTTTTATTATTAGCACTGTTCCTTGTGTTCAACTGATCAGCACCAAATACTTGAGAGCAAGGCCGGGTTCCACCAGCTCCAATTGACAGGAGAATGAAACCAAAGACCAGGAACGCGTACTGACCGGTGGTAGCAGGCTGACAGTTGGTCGTTAGCGCGTCGCATGGTGGAGGCTTTGCATTTGGGAAAAATGTTGTCATCCAGATAACAAGCATCCCCTGTTTCAATCAAGCTTAATTAGTTAGGTTAGTGCAAACTCATGTCCCACATCGGTAGTTTAAAGGTGAAGTATCGTCTTTATAAGTGTCCTGAAAATATAATAGTACGATATTGTCCGCTTTGGACCAAGCCCTCCGTAATATCGTACTATTATGGACAGTGGACACCGGCGCAAAGGCCCAACACGCAGTAGAAGCCCAAGGCCCAACACGAGATATTCACGCTTCCGCACAACAAATCTCATGAGGAGCTTTCCTCAAGCTAAGGCACACATGTTTAGGCCCGGTTCTTTTAGACTTAATTTTAGTTCAACTTTATTCAATTTAGTTCAGTTCAGTAGCATAGGTACTTAATAGGCTAACGGATTCATGGATTAAATTCAAGTCACTTGAATTCGAGCCATTTTAGAACATTCTATGGACTTTCAATAAACAAAGGAACTATATCAAAAACACAAGAATGTTCACGTGGTAATAACTGGTTCAGGTCAAGCCTTGATCATGCTTTGTCATCGTCGGGTGGAGTCGTTATCGGGTAATATGGGGCCAGGTTCCCAACCATACATTTTATCTTATGTTTTGAAGTTCTGACTAATAAGTTGTAAAGAATTAAGAGAAATGACAATTCCATCTTATTTGGAGCATTATTAAATTAATCAGTTATCGGTTATCGATCATCGGTTATTGGTTATCGGTTATCAATCATGTCGAGTCATTATCAAACCATGGGTCAATCTCGACAATTACGCTTCAAGTTAGGTTAGGACAACCAAAGTTGTCTTGGATTATCAATTTAACCTCCGAATGGTGTTGAAATGATTTTACTTCACTAAATTTTAGTACTTTATCCGATCATCTTTTGAGCGGTTCGGTCGGTTCTTTGGGTGCTACATCTAGAATTTTTATCCCTTCGACTTGGCTTGCTATAAAATACTTCCTCTGTTTAAAGTCAAAGTATATATATATTTTTTGTATAAATATTAAAAAAATGTTAAAAAATTATTAAAAATACAATTGGAAATGTGTAAGATATTTTTTTATTAATTTATTGCGTGATGTTTGATTAGAGGTGGGTCATTTAATGACATTTTGTGTAAATAATTGATGTTCATAAGGATAATTTAGTAATATTTTTGACTTTATTAGGAAAGTGGTAGTTTAGAAATAAATGGATTAAAATGGAATATGTCTAGGTTGAATTTAAATGGAGAAAGTATTCATTTTGACACAAAAACTTGTATAAGACCGTCGTATGTGCGACCAGTTGAAAAGTGACTACATTATGATAAGTAGTGACCACTTTTGAGTAAATAGTGACCCCCTTTTTTAAAAAAAAATGATCTATTTTTCAAAAGTGATCACTTTTTATCAAAAAGTGGTCACATTTTACCACAAAATGATCACATTTTCTAAAAAAACACGGGTGAAACTGTCGTATAGGAGAACTACTATCATTTTGAACATATCAATTTCGTGTAAGATTAGTAACATGTACGTATCAATCCACACGTCATATTATTGAAGCATTAAATAATTTAATTATATATATATACACTCCGTATAATATTGTCTCTAATAAGTCTAAGATAATAAAATCAATGATTGTTGAAAACTTGAAGCTTTCATTTGAACACGTCTCACTATAAATTGATCACATGTATTTTATATGATGGGGACAATGTATTTAATACTATCAAGACATAATAGTCTCTTTATCTAACTTTTACGTGGGACACTTCTAAGAGCAACAATAACAATAGAGAGAAAGCTTTTCATTCTCCATTGTGGAGAAAAATACTCTTCAACTCTTGAATAATAATTGAGAAAATCTTCATGTTTATGGAGAAAATAGTGAAGCTCCATGAACATGGAGAAAATGATGGAAAAAAAAGGAAAGGGAAAGTGGGGTATTTTGGCCGAGGAAAGAGGGTGTGGGAATTTAAAGGAGAAGGCGGATAAATTAAAAAATTGAGTAAAGTTATTAATTATTTTTCTGTAAATATACGTGGTGTTTAAATTGATATTTTAGCTCACCCTCTATTATAAGCCATATATTGCCAAATATTGGTCAAATATGACTATATTTGACACATCTGCTATTTTATGTAACAGATAGTTTATTGGTAAATTGGTAAACAATTTATATTCTAGGAAGATAGTTAAATAAGTAAAAGTAGGAATTTTAGGTATCTTATACTATTAATGTTATTATGTATAATATGAATTTTAGTTGGTTATGACTATATTCTAGGAAGATAGTTAGAATAATATTTTGTAATTAATTATGATAATATCTTTAGTGGGTTAAGGTTAGAAGGTGGATAAATAGGTGGGAAAAGTAGTATGATAGTGGTTTCTGTTTTATTATTATATATAGATAGATTCTTAATTTTCGAGACATTCACGCCTTTCTTGAATATCTCTCAAAATATAACTAAATATATTGAATGTGTACTCATAATAAAGCTCTATTCATATAAAATTTTATGGTGTAATTTTTATAATTTTTCAACCGATATAATTTTGTAGAAATTGAATTTAAAAGGCTCACCTCGTACAATAAAAAAGTCAATTATTTAAAAACGGTGGGAGTGCAATATTTACCTATCAAAGGAAAATGTGAACCATTTAACATAAACAAAAATTGAGTCATGTAACATTTCATTGTAACTTCACCAAAATTCTCATACTATGAATATTTTTTCACCAAAATAATTAAAAGAAATATTTGGACTGACCTTTTTATTAATTAAGAATTTTAGGATTAAAATTGATCAATAATTTTGACTCTCAATAATAGTAATATATTTAATATAATAAATTTCATTCTTAGAAGCAAGTTATGTGGTTAATTTGCCACATATATAAGTTATTGGTTTAATTGCACAAAATATTAAACTTATGAGACAGTTTATTATATATATTTCCCAGTTTTTATAATTGTTATATGATGTGATACAGTCTAGCCAAATGGGTCGTATCATACGGATCGAGTCAGAGTACGGGTCGTGTCGAATATGGCTCAGGTCATATGTAAGTCAAATTATACGGATTACAGATTGGGTTAGGGTTAGAATACGAGTCAAAAAATAATTTCTAACATCATTTTTTTATCAAAGAAAATATTTTTAAAAAATATAAAAAATATTTAAAATCAATCATATTCAATGTTTACATAAGTAATATGGAGTCATTCACATAATAATTATAAAAATAAAGTTTTTTTAATAATTATTTTATTATTAAATATTATAAAAGTTATATAAAATTAACATTTTAATTGTGTTTGTATTTTTGAGTAATATTTTTTCAAACATAATAGATAAATATTAATACTTTAATAAAAAAAATTGATTTACTTTTCACCCAACGATCGGTCTCGATTAAAAATAACGGATCTCTTGGAATTCGGGTCAAATGGATCACCGGGTCGAAATTTTCGGGTTTTAAGCCTGGAAAAAGGATCGAGCTAGGTCGGGTCAGTTCGTTAGTCTAGTATGTCATGAAGCTCAACATTCTTTTTAAATTAACCAATTAAATTAACCAATTGTGAAATTAAACTACATATAAAAATAAGAAATTGTTACCAAGAGACTGAAAACAGAGCCAATAGAAATAGCGAGGAACCGTCCCAAAAAAGAATCGGCCAAAATAGCTCCAACAAAAGGGGTGAAATTATTGGCGGAGTTGTAGAAATACAGCAAATTTTGTGCTTTCGTCACACTTAATTTGTACTCGTCTGTCAAATACACTATCATGTTTGGTGTCAGCCCAAAACTTGCCACTCTTTCAAATGCTTCATTTGCTGCCACAATAAATCACATATTTTAGTGGTCTCATAAATTCAAATTGTACTTTTATATAATAAGTTTGTCCGTACACTTTTCTCCATACTTGATTTGTTTTACCTACAAAACTGATACGGAGAAACACTAAGGGGTTTTTGGTTGGGTGGATTTGAATGGAATGGATTCTAGACATTCTAGTATTTGATTGAGACATTTTGGAATGAATTTAGTATTCATCGGAATTCTCATTTCACCCCAACCCCCTGGAATCCATACCCACCTCCTCCGCTGGATTCAAACTCCATTCCTTTTTTTCTAATAAACCAAACATGTTTTGAAAGATATGGGGTTAGCACCCCATACCACTATGGTTTCTCATTCCAATCCATTTTATTTCTAATGAGTGAACCAAACGACCCCTAATACTATTCTCAAGCAAGGGTGGTCAATACATATTTTTACACTTAATTACATTTTATTTATCTTGATTCATTTTCATCCTCTTAAACAAAAGGTTATCAACTCAATCATTTTTCACTTTCCAACATTTTTAAATATTTCCCCATTTTTACCCCCACTAAAAACTTAATCTCTCTTACTTTATCCATTACTATTTACTACGAAGTACATATTAAACTCTTCACATTTCTATGCCAATGACAATCAAACAACTACTGGGTCAATACCAAGAAAGGAGACCCTATTTCATAACGAGTCACGTTAATTAAGTTACTAATGGTTAATTAACTTGAGTCAATTACCTACTTATAAATAGTCTAACTAAAACAAGAATTACTTTTTTTTTTTTTTTTGTAAAGACAAGAGTTACTTTGTAAACAGTTAAATTTTGTATAAAGAAAATTTTTATTTGAAATTCTTTACTTTATTTGATCATATTTTTAAGATAAAAATCGAGAGTTAGTTGTAAGTTGTAACCAATAAACATAACAAAACTAACTCTATTTGACCGACTCCTCCGAATAACTCAATAGGTACCGGACTCTGCACCCGAGCACTAAGTCAACCTTATTTGATCCGACCATAATGTTTATTGTCATACATGACTGTTATCCTAAATGACTTGACATTAATAAACCCGGCCGGGCTCAAATTCATGAAAACTCGAAACAATTCTACTTCAATTGATCCGTTTCGCACCTGATCCATATAGACCCATTTACCAGTCACAAATTCTTATTTGCAACGGCACTATCCGTCGCAAGCTTGTGACGGATACCGTTTTCTCTCACAAAATACCCACTTTTTCTCTCTCTCCAACACTATTCCCGTGGTCCCCTTTCTCCACTAACTCATTTGTATTCATTTTATCTCACAAAATATCCGTCACAAATGGTGACCCGTCACAAGCAAGACTTACTATTTACCGATTACCATGTCTATTTATGTAACCCCAATAAAAATAATTTTTTTAAAAAATATATTTTAGTTGAAAGAAAAAAACAAGATGCAGTAGTTTGGTAAAGATGAAGTAGTATGAATTACCTAAAATGAATGGCATAGTGATGAATCCACCCTTTCCACTCTTAGATGTTTTTTCTTCTTCTTCTATATTTTGGTTCAACATTGTTTCCTCTTCGTTGATCTTCATATTTGGTAAACAGAGAAAAACAATGAGAAATTTGGAATGAGAATGAAGATTATGAAGAAGGGGGCTTTCTATATTTTTGTGATGAAAATCAAATAATATAGCTTGGTTCCTCCACCCCCAAACTTCCAAAAACTAATTTTTTTAGTAGGAATGCCTTAAATGCGTATTTTTAAATAATTATTTTTTGTTTTGTGTATTTTTTCGATCGCAAATACTTATTTAAAATGGTATTATTCGTCGTAGATTTAAAACATGACGAGTGTCATGATACTTGCGTATAAAATACAAATATATTGTTTTTCCTATTATTCTTATAGACACAAGTTTTATATACTTGATGCGTCTAAAATTCGAGACGGATAGTATCGTTTTTCATTAAACTAGTTTTATACCCGTATAACAAATGTACGGGTCTATTTTTAAATATTTGGTTATTCATAAATATGTTTGAATAATTAATAAAAATATATAATTCAATATAAAATTTAAGTGGGACATATATAAATTATTATAAATCATAAATTATTAAAATAGGCTATTTTTCTCTGCCGTAAAAGCCGATCTATTCATTACTAATGTAAAAGGCAAATTTTATATGTTATGGATTCGGAATTGACGGATTTTCTTATTATAAATACTGATCCCGTGTTTTTTATCATATATATATACTTGTGTATTTTTTTTAACTGTCAATTTTTTTTATCCTAATTCTTTTTTTAACTTGTACTTTTGTTTTTAATTTGTAATTTTTTAATGTTTACATTTTATTTATAATAACTATTTGTAAATTATAATATTTAATAAAGTTTTATTGTTAAATTGTGTGAGAAAGAATAATTAAAAATGATAGGAAGAGTTGCGTTATGAGTTGTTTGAGCCTTAACTGCAGGGGACTGGGCAATCCCGATGCAGTAGGCGGGTTCCGTAACCTTTTGCGGAGAGAAGCCCCACAAATTATTTTTTTGAGTGAAACGAAACTTAGTAGTGTGGAATTTAGGAGGGTTAGGGCTTGTTTGGATGATTATGATGGCTTTGAGGTTGATAGTGTTGGGAGATCAGGGGGATTGGCTATTATGTGGCGTAGGGAAATATCTTGTGTCCTTCGGTCAGCTTCGGTGCATCATATGGATGTAAACGTGACTTTCGATGGTAAGGAGTGGCGTCTCACAGGTTTCTATGGGTGGCCTTCGGTGGGGGACAGATATCTTTCATGGCAACTAATGCGGCTGTTAGCTGAACAAGGAAGTGGACCATGGGCGTGTATAGGTGACTTCAATGAGATTTTATACTCTACGGAGATGTCGGGGGGATCTAGGCCTCAGTGGCAAATGAACCAGTTTCGAGATGCGGTAGATGATTGTGAGCTGAGGGATATTCCTTTTGAAGGGTACAATTTTACTTGGGATAATGGACAAGCAGGAAATGCGAATAGGCAAAGTCGACTCGACCGTGCGTTAGTCAATGAGGAATGGAGTGTGTTGTATCCGTATGCGAAGGTGGTGAATTTACAACGGGAATGGTCGGATCATGCCCCCATCAAATTAATTCTTGACCATCGACCTACAATGATGGATAAACGTTACAAACCTTTTCGATTCGAGCAAGTTTGGGTAGGCGAAAATGGCTGCGAAGATGTGATTAAGAAAGGCTGGAGTTTGGGGGCAGGGGATATTACGAATGCTTTGGAGCAGTGCACAGTAGCTATCAAAGAATGGAAGGGAGTCTCTATTGGGAAAATCCTTAAAATGCTACAAAAAAAACGTAACCGGCTACATGTGCTAAATGAGGGGGCTAGAACTATTGAGCTGGTCAATGAGAGGAAACAAACTCTTAAAGATATAGCTAGATTGTTGGACCAGGAGGAAATGTTTTGGCGACAGAGATCTCGCGCTTTATGGTTAAGCGAAGGAGACCGAAACTCTAAATTTTTTCACCGGAAGGCTAACCAACGCAGACAACACAACCATATTGCGAGAATCTTGAATGCCGATGGTACTATGAGGGAGGGTCAGGAGGATATAGCGAGAGTGGCAGAGTCCTATTTCCAACAGTTATTTACGTCGGAAAACCCAAGGGAGTTCGAAAGGACCCTTGACTATGTGGAGGGGCGAGTGACGCCAGAGATGAATGCCATCCTAGCGCAAGATTATATGGCAGAAGAGGTTATCCAAGCTCTTGAACAGATGCACCCTTTGAAGGCTCCCGGAGCGGATGGAATGAATGGCCTTTTCTACCAGACATATTGGCATATTGTGGGCCCGCTAGTGATCGAAACTGTGCTCGGTATACTAAAGGGGCAGCCAATGCCGGATAACATGAATATGACCCATATTGTTCTAATCCCGAAAAAGAAAGCTCCCGATAAAATGGCTGACTTCCGACCCATCAGTTTATGTAACTTGGTGTACAAGTTAGTATCTAAAGTCCTTGCAAATAGACTGAAAATCTTTCTTGGGGAAATTGTATCGGAAAACCAAAGTGCATTCACGCCGGGACGGCTAATCACGGATAATATTCTGATCGCGTTTGAACTCTTTCATCATATGAAAAACACGAGAAGAGGAGAGGGTCATATGGCGCTTAAGCTTGACATGTCGAAGGCGTATGACCGTGTTGAGTGGTACTTCCTTGAGAGGGTTCTAACCAGAATGGGATTTGATCCTAGATGGGTCAATCGTGTCATGCATTGTGTTTCGACGGTCTCATTTGCAGTGCTTGTGAATGGGCAACCGACTGAGAGTTTCAGACCAAGTCGAGGAATTCGGCAGGGTGACCCTATCTCACCATACTTGTTCATCTTATGCGCGGAAGTCATGTCCAGTTTAATCCGAAAAGCTACAGAGGATCGCACTATTCACGGTATTAAGGTGGCTAACAATTCACCTATGGTTTCACATTTACTTTTCGCAGACGATAGCATTCTGTTTGTAAGAGCTAATGACAGAGAAGCGACTCAGGTGAAGAAGATCCTGGAGCAATATGAAATGGCCTCGGGACAACGGATCAATTATGACAAAACCACGGTGTGAGCACCAATGTTTGGACAGACCCCTGGATACCTCATACTCAGTCTCATAGGGTCATTTCACCAAGAGGAGAGCATGCTATAGACATGGTGGTGGCTGACTTGTGGCTTGCTGATGCCTCAAACTGGGACACGCACAAAGTAAGGTCCACTTTTCTACCTTTCGAACAGGAGCGTATTTTGCAAATTCGTATCAGTGAAACCCGACCAAATGATTCATGGTGTTGGGACAGTGAAAAGGATGGTTCTTATTCTGTGAGATCTGCGTATAAGTTGTTGGTTCGTGACAATGAGCTCCATGAAGCCGAGCAGTCCAACATAAAACAGGAGAAAATGATGTGGAACGGTATATGGCAACTTCAAGTATGGCCTAGAATCAAAGTGTTCCTATGGCAAATGTGTAATGATGCTCTACCAACGAAGGCTAATCTCGCTGCTAGACTGAAATCTATTGATGCCGACTGCTCTGTGTGCGAGGCGCAAGATGAAACCGTGGTCCATCAATTCAGAGACTGTGGCAGAGTGTATGGGATATGGGAGAGTCTGGGTTTAGAAGCTGTGACACAAATAAAAACAACAGTGGGCGCGAATGGGTCACGGAGGTCTGGAACGTTCTAGGGAAACGAGAAAGGGAGGAATTTGCAGTGGGTTGTTGGGGTATTTGGGAAACACGAAACAGAACAGTGTTCGAGGGAGAGAGCTGGGATGAAAACCGAGTCAATAGGCGGTGTACGAGTATCATAAACGAGTTGAGGGGGCAGGCTGGCCAAGATGACGTTGTGGGAAGGAAGGTTAAGGAGCGGCAGAGGTGGGAGAGACCTAGGCAGGGGATGGTGAAGGTGAATGTTGATGCTGGCGTTATTGAAGAGGTTGGGACGGGAGTGGGGATAGGCTGTAGGGATGCTGATGGGAGGCTGCTGTGGGGGACGACAATCCAAATGGCGGGTGAGATGGATGTTCCCTGTGCGGAAGCGTTAGCCATTCTTAGAGGGGTGCAAGAAGCGTGGTCTGCTGGCCATAGACGGATTGAAGTTGAGAGTGACTGTCTTACCGTTGTCAATACGTTGAAGCAGAATAAACAAGGTCGAAGTGATTTTTTTCTTTTAATTAGTGACATTAAAAATTTCTGTTGTCGGTTTGAGCATGTTACTTGGTCGTTTGTGTGTCGAGATCTTAACCGTGTTGCACATGGGCTAGCTCATGTCCGGCCATGGATGTTGGGTCGTAGAGAATGGAGGACAGAAGTCCCTCCGAATGTTTTGTATTTGGTTTCAGCGGATTTGAGTAATGAATCGTAAACCCAATCCTTGGGTTTTTTCAAAAAAAAAAAAAAATGATAGGAAGAGAGAGGGTAATTATCTCATAGTAGACGAAGATTTAGTAGACGAAATATTGATGAAGCTACTTATAATTTAGGTATCTAAATCGATAGAATTAGCACGAAGAAGAGACTAATAAAATTCATGTCATAAAATAATTTAAGTTCAGTTTTTATATTGCATATTAGTTCAATTCAGTTCAGTCAAATTATGTGCAAAAGAACATAGCCTAGAGTACTATATATTATAGCATATACATAGTAAGTAATCAATTTACTTGAGAAATTTAAACTCTAATCGCGCTCCTACAAGTTTAGTTGAACTGTTAAAAGTTTAGTTCACTTAATAAATCAAGTTTTAAAAAAATTAGTGGAACTCTTAAAAGTTTAGTTAATTTAGTTGAACCCTTAAAAGTTTAGTTCACTTTATACCATTTCTCTCTAAGATATAAGTTTAGTTCAAGTCATACGAGTTCGCTCAAGAGAAAGTAAGCTCTTATAATAAGTTTAGTTCAGCTATATATAGTTCAGTTCATCAAAAATAACTACAAATACATCATAAGTATAGATTATTACAAATGGGTCCGGATATCGCCTTGAAATTATTAAATCTAATAAGTTTTATAAAAGAGAGTAATGGCTAATTTACTCATAAAGATATAAACGTACAAATAACGTAATCATTGTAATGGTTGACTACATATTGTATTTAAATATTAGATGATGTTAGACAATGCTCATGTAGATTTTGTTTTACATAAAATTGGCTGAAAAATTAGCTAAATTTAAAGAATACTGAAAACTACTCTTTTTGTTTGAGAGAGATTGTTTCATTTTCCCTCATAAAATAAAGTAAGTATAAACATGTCATTAGGACGGAGGGATTTTATTTTGTCTTTGTCAAGCGAAATACTTACACATTTTATTCCCCCGACAAAATCAGGAAAATGTAAACATCACACTAGAACAAAGATAGAAGTTGATAAGGTAACTGATTATATAAAAAATATTTGGCAACTTAGCTGAAAAAGTGATTAATTTAGTAAATGATATAAAAAAATACGATAATTATTTAATAAGAATTATAGATTGAAGGGTAAATAGGGAAAATAAAGTAAATTTGACAATATTTTATTTCAGCTAGCTTTAGCCAAATATGCTACTTGTCAAAGCATCTCAAAAATAAGGCAGCTGAAATTTTTGTCAAAGAAACTAATTTGACTAAATAAGATACCTGAAATTCATTGAGATATAGCTCTATCTAAGTTTGTTTATGGAATCTCGAAATTTTTCGCTCATCGTTAAGGGATATGGTGAACAATCGTCACATCAAACTCATTTCTTTATCATACCTGTTTTATTTTATAAAAGGTAAATAAAAAATGAAAATTATACTAAAATATTACTCGTATAATCTATGAAGTATATTACAAGTTATTCAAAAAATAAAATAATAGACATGCTCAAATATCCTGATCGATTTCTAGATCTGCTGATCTATCACATAGTAATGCAAATTAATGTTGGTAGTCAATGATATTAAACTATGCATATAATTGCAAATATAATTAAATTATAAGGTTAAAAAATAAATTCTTGTAGTTTAGATATACAACTATACAAGTAATCAAGTATCATACATCTCAGCTATAATCAAAGTTCTGATCGATATCTCTTGCTTAAATATTCGTTGGAAAATTAAGAATGTATCCTCAATGTTATTAACGTAGTATGAGAATACATGTTATACATTTAAATTTGAAGTGATGGAAAAAATTAACATTCTATTTATCGTAGGCATAACGGGATGGAAATACCGCAGAAAACATTAACATACTCTAGTTTTCCCTTTATTTACAACGATCTTCACTTGAGAATCTAAATTAAAACAAAATGAAAAATAAGTAATCCAATATCATTTATTCGTTAACAAAAAACAAACGAAGATTAACCGAATAAAACAAATATCACAAATTATTTGTGCAAAAAGTTAATTATGACTAAATCGATTACTCGCTAACATGATATTAATCATGGAAAAAACAAGAATGGTCTCGTGCAAACAACATTTCTACAATAGAAAATTTAATCATATGTAAAATTTAAGATTAATAACAAATTATGATGACTTATGACGGTTATATAAAATTTATAAAACTTATTTGAAAAGTTGACAATATGCTCTCGTAGCTCAGTTGGTTAGAGCACCCGTTTAGTAAGCGGGAGGTCTTGAGTTCGACTCTCAACGAGAGCAATCTGTTGTAATAGATTTACAGTTACATAATTTTTTACCAAAAAAACACTCTTTTTGAGACCTGGCAAACAAATCGGGTCGTGTAAATATCGTGTCGTGTTCTTGTCGACCCACTTACCTAAATGGGTTATTAAGTCTCAACCCAAACCAGCTAATTTCGTATCGGGTTCGTGTCGTGTCATTATTTGCCAGCTCTACTATTATTACACAAGCATTACTCGTACTGCTGAAATGGGCCAGCAATTTCACAACACTCCCTCTGCATTTCATTTTCTTTTTTATCTTCAGCAGTAGTTGAGATTTGAGTCCAGTAGGTTATATAAGTATATACTTAACTCACATTATCGGGTTTCAGCACAGGTGCACAGCGGTGCACTCTTCGCAACACCAATATGGAAACTCGATCATCAACCCCCTTACAAATCGTTCCAAGTATTCAGCAGCTAAAGACCACAGTTGTTGAGTTTTGCATACTATGGCTGTAAAGCCTGTAATAGTAGCCCTTAATATGTTTTTTGTTTTTTCAATTACTTGGCACTAATGAACAGACTGCGAGGACAGTTTTACGGACAATTATGTACAAATTACTGAACTAAACTGCAACAATCTCAACATCATTTATTGATTTTATTCTTTCGACTGCAAAGTAATGGACGAGAGTACGAGACTGCAATCTCTAATAATCGCTACTGCTTTTGCTGCTCCGTCATCACATACTCTTCTTACTTCTTATATGAACCTGTCAATCAGGACATAAAACTTTATAAGAAATTACTAATTGATGCTGGGTTTCCACTTCGTGAGTTTTCGAGAGGTTTTGAAGTTGCCAGGATTCGAACCCGTGACGTTTGGTCACACTGGGTCTGATACCATGACAGATGAACCATCTCAACCAAAATCTTAAGATGATGGTTGAGGCCCAACTATTATTAATCTTTCTAATACTGATCACAACTAAAACAAAAAAAATATTATCCCTCTTTTTATGTTAATGTCGAGCTTGACAAGTTACCTGAATCCATTAGCAACGGTGACGCTTCATCAGTGTCTTTCACAACAACTTCTTTCGACATTCGCTCCAATTTTGTCGGTCCATAAGCGCAGCTACAGTACACATAGTATACTAAATTGAGCAAATTTAAAGAAGCCAGAAGGTAATAGTAGTAATCGTAGTGACCCTTGTTCACATTGTTCGCCATCCACCCTTCATTCCCTTCGCTCTTGGTTAAACTATCGACTGAGCTCAATATGAAACTGGCAATCAAACTCCCAAAGGTACCCCCCAACCCGAAGATTGAACCGGCAATACTCAGCATGTTCATGGGGAGCTCAGTGTAGAAGAATTCTGTCTGCCCAATAACAAAGAAAGCCTCTGCAATGCCACCGAAGATTGAATGTGGTATGGTCCACAATGCGGACATGTGGAGTACGGCTAAAGGGTCATCTTCAAACCCCTCGTCAATGGCCCTTTGTCTACGGATACTCTCCACCATTCCCGAGGTCAAGATCGACATGAAAGAGAAAAAGAGGCCTAGACCCATTCTTAGCTTGACACTGAGGGTTACTTGTCTGCCTCGGATTTTTGATGCCAATGGGAGGAGTACTCGGTCATAAAGCGGGATCCAAATTCCTATGACTAATATTATAAATGTACCAAATGACGCAGCAGGAATTTCGAATTTTGGACCGATATGTCGGTCCATGGTTCGTGTTAGAAGCAACCCGAACGGACTACCACTTGTGTTTACTGATATCATGATTCCTGCAGACCAAATTGGAATCACTCTTATGAATGCTTTTAGCCCTTCGACATCTTCTACCCGGCAAAGTCTCCATGGATTTCTTGCTTGTCCATCAGGGCATACATCTCTTTCGGTATCTTGAATTATGCAGGACTTATTCAGAAACCTATATTTACACAAGATCATCAAAACTTAGATAGTCTCTTAAAATACGATCTCACACGTTAAGGCCATGTTTGGTAAACAGCGGATTAATATTGGCAGAAGCAGATTTAAAAAGCAGATTTGACAAGCAAATGATTTAGCGGATTTTGACCAGCAGATTATTTAGCAGAATTATTTTAGAGGTCTTTGGTAATGGGCAGCTTAGATTAGCAAATTGCCAAGAATCTTTGTAAAATGACATATAAGGACATGAAGACATTATTTATTAAATATATATTCCCTCCTACCCATAAATATTGTCCCATTGTTAAGAAAGTACCAAATTTATGAGATATTAGTTGTTTAATATTTTGGTTGGGTAGGGTATGTAGATTGGAGAGAGTGTGTTATGTTATTGGGTAATGGGTGGGTGGGTAATAAATGGAATTTGGTAAGGGTAGAATGGTAAAAAACAAGTAAAAACGTTACTAAATATGGACAATGGGACACTTTGCTGAATAGACGGAAATGGACAATGGGACATTATTTGTGGGTAGGAGGGAGTAAAAGGAATGTTAATATTTTATTAGGAGGGTAAATAAGACAATTTTTTTTATTTCTAATATGCTAATCCAATATGCTGGTAGGAGCAGCATATTGTAAAATAGCATATTGGACCCCAATATACTATTTCAATATGCCATTAACCAAACACCGTAAATAGCATAATACGAGTAGTAAGTTAAACATGCTAAATCTCTCAAATATGCTGAAATTTGGCCAATGTGCTGTTTACCAAACAGCGCCTAATCGTCTCATGTTAGAGTAAAATCATACCTTAACTTGTCACTTGGGACAGAAACATCAGAATCCTTTTCATGATAGTACTGTGAACCTAAGTCAGGATCATCGAGATTAATCTTTCTGTTCTGAAAAGCCGCGACAATGACTTGGACCAAGCCGGTTAGCAAATTGGTGTTACCCTTGACTTTGACATAAAACGGAGAAGCGAGCAAGAAAGAAAGGGTGGCCAAAAACATGAGAACGACAGGAACTCCGAACCCAATCATCCAACCTAAGTGCTCTTGAATATACACAATCACGGTCAAGGCGATAATAATTGAGACACAGGAAAACATGTAGTACCAGTTAAGGAATATCTCTAGACTTCTCTTATTCTTAGTTGTGTTTCCTGCGGACACTTGATCGGCACCAAATATCTGAGAACATGGCCGAGTTCCACCACCACCGATTGCTAGAAGAATGAAACCTAAGACTAGGAAAGCGTACTGTCCGGTTGTAGCTGACGCACAGTTGGTCGTAAGCGTGTCGCATGGTGGAGGTGTTGCTTTAGGGATAATTGTTGTCATCCAGATAACAAACATCCCCTGTTTCAAACAAGTTTAGTTAGGTTAATGTTAATGTCATGAACATGTTTCCTTAAGCTAAGACAGTCATGTTTACTGGTGAAGTAGTAACAGCATAAAGATAGAAATGCAGTTAATTTTACAATAAATATATGTTTCTTAGATTATAACCTAAGGGAATCATGAATTGAATTCAAGCCATGTTTAGATCAATTTAGCCTATTACACACTCCGATCTAGGGGTGTTAACTAGCCGAGCCGAGCCCGAGCTTGGCCTTGCTCGGCTTGTGCTCGATTACCAAAACTCGAGCTCGAGCTCGAGCCGATCTTACCCGAGCTTGAAAAAAATGCGTTGGTTACAAAGTTTGCGAGCTTTAACACGAGCTCGAGCCAAACACGAGCCAAGTCGAGCTTATATAAAAAAAATTATTTTTTTTTTCCGATATTTTCAACAACAAGGTTCGCAAATTATATGTAAAAATATTTAGCAAATCAACAAGATATTTGATATATATGATACAAAAATATAATAATAATAAAATATTTTTATAAAATATGATTAATATCATATGTAATCTTAAATGTTCGAGCCGCTCGCGAGCTTTTCGAGTCGAGTCATCCTTTGTTCGGCTTGACTCGTTAAGCTCTCGAGCTAAGCCTAAGTTCAAATCGAGCCTTGACCGAGTTTTAACCGAGCCGATCTCGAGTTGCTCGCGAGCTATCTCGTCTCAAATGAGTTTTCCGTCCTACGAATGAGTTGAAGATAAAAGCAGCAAAAATTTAAACCACAAATTCCAAATTTGAGTATTTCAACACCTAATCCCATATCTTTTATCTATTGGCCGACACTAAAATTAAGCATGGGGAGCGAAGAGTGGAGAAAGAGGACCAGCGATTAAGAGTCGTTATCTTCGTCGTCTTATTTTTGTCAGGGGAGGATCTAGGGGTGGGTCCGGGCGGACACATGCCCCTGTGAACTTTTCGACTCAAATTTTTATAAGTTTCCAATATAAATATGTAATTATCATGGTATAGTTGGTGGAGGTGTCTATCAAGAAGATGGGGTTCGATTCCTTATAGCTCCATAATATTGATAATTTTTTTTGGGTTTAACTTGTATTTATTGTACCAAAATGTATTATATGCTGCAACTTTTAGTCATTATTTTTATATATAATTAAAATATATATACTTCGTAATATTTTAGAGACAATATTATTTTTTAAAAAAATATCAAAATTGAATATGAGCAAATTTTTATAATATATATTGCCTCCTATTCTACATAAAGTTCTCACTTTCCGTTTTCGTTTAGTCACGATAATGTCCCATTGTCCATTTTTGGTAAACTTTTATACTTATCTTAATCATTTTAACTCACAACAATACCCTACCCCCAACACTATTTATTTTAATCACCTCTACTCACAATAATAATTAATAATATATTTCCTCTCTCCAATCTTCTTATCACATACGATACTTTACATTATTTAATTTGACTCCTTAAATACCGTGCCAACACTCAAATGGAAACCTTATTTAGAATAGAAGGGAGTATTTAATAACTTATGTAATCTCAAATGTTCGAGCCGCTCGCGAGCTTTTCGAGTCGAGTCAGACTTTGCTCGGCTTGACTCGTTAAGCTCCCGAGCCGAACCCGAGCTCACACGAACCGAGCTTTGACCGAACCGATCTCGAGCTCCTCGCGAGTTGTCTCGTCTCATTAACAGCCCTAGATATATCCATGTTCAACTTGTAATGGATATCATCGTCCCAGCTCTTTATTACTCGTATTAAAGATCAATCATTTAAAAGATTTCATTATGTCAGGCCATGAGGGGGCAAATGTATTTACTCACATCTAGACCACGTGTCTCCATTATTTTTGATTGATTGTGAGCAATGGACTAGTAGTGTCGCTAAGACCAAGATTTTAAATTTATTGACAAGATCACCATATTTAATTATCGATTCATATTAAAGTTTGATGAGCTCATGTTTCCTGTTTAGACATAAGTTTTTGGCACCATCACCAAATCCTCTAACTCATTTTATATTATACGGAGTATCTTGTATTTTATTGTTATTTTTATTATTTCTAGTGTAATGTGTTAAAATTTTAAATGAATGAAACACAAGATAGATATAAAAATGGGCAAAAATGGGGCAGGTAATATTCGCGCTATCATATATACTACCTCAAATTGTGAAACAAGTATACATTCACTTTCTAAGGGTATATATAAACAGAAATTCTCATTTGTGACGGTAATATCCGTTACAAATTTGTGACAAGTCAAATAATATCCACTTTGTTAGATAGAGACAAACATTTGTTATTCCCTATGGACTTTTAGTTTTGTTTTATCTTCTTAAGTGTTGATACTTAACCCGTCGTAAACTTGTGACGAATATATCCGTCATAGAAGAGACTTATTGCTTGGGAATTAAGACCTGACTTAAATTATATAGAGCAGATATTTTATAACTAAGTTTCTAATACGCTAAAACCATCCTCAAGCCAAGCAAAATTTCGACTTTATCGGATCACCAATATTTTTACTCTTAATTTTATCATAGTTATCTTTACTCATTTTCACCCTTTTAAGCAGGTCACGTAAATCATCAACTCAATCATTTTTCATTTTTTTCCATTTTTAGTCATTTACCACATTTTCTACCAATCACATATTCACATGTGACCACATGAAAGGTGTCACTAGCATTTATCAAATATCAACGGGGTCACCCTATGGTTTAAAGGTCACAAATTAACCTTCTCTTCTTCAGGGTCGGTAAAATTAGTAAAAATCAACAAAATTAGTAAGTTAATCAAATTATCAAACAGATGGTTTTCGTGTGAAATAATAAGATGTATTATATAACCATTTTATAATCAAATGTAATCATTGTGGTACCGTTAGTATTACAATTTATTGGTAACTTTTTTTCCAAAATTGATTATACCCGGTTTAATTGTTTTATACAAAAATGGGTCGTCTGACCGGATACCGTTTGACCATTTGAGCTCGTGACGGATACCGTTTTTTCTCATAAAATACCCATTTTTTCTCCCTTTTCGACACTATTCATGTGGTCCCTTTTCTCCACTAACTCATTTTGTATCCATTTAATCTCACAAAATATTCGTTATAAATGGTGACCCGTCACCCGCAAGACTTACTATAAAAAAAAAAAAAAAAAAAAAAGGAGGTGATGGGAAGAAGGAATTACCAAGAGACTGAAAACAGAGCCAATAGAAATGGCGAGGAAACGTCCCAAAAAAGAATCAGCCAAAATAGCACCAACAAAAGGGGTGAAATTATTGGCAGAGTTGTAGAAATACAACAAATTCTGTGCCTTCGTCACACTTAATTTGTATTCGTCTGTCAAATACACTATCATGTTTGGTGTCAGCCCAAAACTTGCCACTCTTTCAAATGCCTCATTTGCTGCATCATTTTAATCATCAATAGTTAAATACTTAAATCCAACCATTTATTTAAAAAAGGAGCCAATTAATGATGAAAAAAAGAAAATTAATATCGAGTTGTATTTACGAAGGTGAATCAATAATACAATTACTGAAACATTAATTTAAATAAATCTAAAATAACTAAAACACTCAATTTAACTCCACAAAAAAATTATTGACACCTAAAACAATTAGAAAAATTGTCTCTTAATTTGCATTAATATATGATTAAGGAGTCATTTGGTTACATACGAGAACTTCTAATACCCTAGGAAGTTTCACATCACATGATTTTTCAATTCACGTGAATTAAAAAATATTGTTTGGTTACATGTAACATTGTAATTCAGTTAGACATTCACACTCACTAAGGACCTAGGTAAAACAACTTCCTCCATTATAGAGGAATTAGAATTTATGGAAAGTTCCAATTCATGTGAATTGGAGTAACCAAACAACTTACCCATTTTGTATTTTTGTAATTCGCATGAATTAAAATTCTTGCGTAATTTAATGGTAACCAAATGACCCATAAATATATCATCATTAGTTGTTTTGCTTCCCTCAACGGGGAACGATAATGTAACTATCTTTATTATCTACCGTTTTATTTGGAGTAACACTATTCCTTCACTAAACATATTTTACTTTGAAATATTGAAAGTTGTATGTAACTCATTATAAATGAAAATTCTAACAAATTATGCACTTTTGGCCATTTGTCTACCTTTTATTTTATCAAAAAGTATAAAAAAAGCAGAAAACCGATTATTTAAGGATAAGTAACTAAATCGAATGTGCAAGATTAAATTGTTCATTAAAAATATTTTCTAAATAGAAAGATAAGACTGAGACACTTTAAAATGAAATTGATAAACAAATGATCGCACGGAAGAGGGGGTATTATACAAGTTGCAAAATTATGGAGAAAAAAAAATAAGAAAATGGTTTAATTTGGTAATGATGAATTGATTAATGAAGTGTTAATTACCTAAGATGAATGGCATAGTGATGAAGCCACCCTTCTTCCCTTTGGAGGTACCATGTTCTTCATCTTTTATATTTTGGTTCAACACTGTTTCATCTTCATTCACCTCCATCATATTGTCCTTCATATTATTGGAGAAGATGAAAAATGAGAGGAATTTTAAAATGAGAAGAAAGGAGTAAGAGATCCTTGAGACCTTGACTCGTTTTTTTTGCGATGGAAGAGCAAATAAGTGGGTTCCTCCACGTCCAACAATGGAGGAGTATTTAAACTATTTATTAATCACAAATTCTCGATTGTGACGGCGGTATCCGTCACAAGCTTGTGACGGATACCGTTTCTCTCACAAAATACCCAATTTTTCTCTCTCCGACATTATTCATGTGATCCCCTTTCCCACTAACTCATACTTCCTCCGTTCATATCCAAAGCGCATATATGTTTTTTGCACAAATATTAAGAAAGATATTAAAAAACTATTAAAAGGACATTTGAAAGTGTGTAAAATGTTTTTATATTAATTTAAATGTTTGATGGTGGATTATAGGTGGGCCATGGAGTGGCATTTTAGGTAGATAAATGGTTTCCGTAAGGGTAGTTTAGTTATTTTGTTTTCTTTTTTAGGAAAGTGGTAGAGTGGATATGAATGGAGGAAGTATCAAATATCCGTCACAAATGGTGACCCGTCACAAGCAATACTTACTATTTATTAACAGGAACACCTTACTTTTCACACTCTTTTTTAACTATATTGTCAATTAAGACCGACTCTATTCGTTTTTTAACTTGTGACGGATAATACCTCTTACAATAAGCAAGTGATATTGTTTATTAGTAAGTCTTGCTTGCGACGGGTCACCATTTGCGACGGATATTTTGTGAGATAAAATAGATACAAAATGAGTTAGTGGAGAAAGGGGATCACATGAATAGTGTTGGAGAAAGAGAAAAAGTGGGTATTTTGTGAGAGGAAACGGTATCCGTCACAAGCTTGCGACGGATAGTGCCGTTGCAAATAAGAATTTGTGATTGTTTATAGGGTGCTCAATTTCCCTGCCTCTTTCCCTACCATTTGTTTTACTGGAAAAAAAACATTAGTTATCTTCACCTTGTGACAGATAGCTAATAAGGTGCTTTGTTTGCTTGTAATTATTATTTTTAATTTGCTTGTAATTATTATTGGTACAGAATTACTGTATTAAATAGGAGTGTCTAACGATATGAGACGACGATGTTTTAATTAATTAGTTAGAACGAATGATACTTTTCACATATTATTAAATAAGATTATCTACTAATTCAACTTAGAGTCGGCAAATGGATTAAGTGGATTAGATTTAGGTGGGATCAATTTCATATCAAGTTGTTTCGGATTTGCAAGTTTTGAGTTAGGTTGGACTATATCATTTTTAGTAAATTATTATCGAAATATTTATGGATAATAGTATGTTTGTAACAATGATAATTCATGTCGTCAAGTTATACTTTGCCGTGGCAAATTGAGTTTTGATCATGTTTCGGTGTGGAGTTTGGCCAGGTCAATTTTGTTAATTAGGTCTAATTCTCTTTATATAAAGATAATTCATCTGCCTCACATATATGTTTATTTATTTTATATTTGGGCGTCTTATTTATTATTTGTCCTAACTAGTATTAAATCTCGCGTATGCAATGTATGCGCGATATATACGGTTTTTATTATTGATACTTTTTAAAATTTGCACCTTATTAATACTTAATATTTAATTCCATTTTATTTTGATATGAACAAAAAAATTGAAATGGGAAACTAATCAAAGAGAATTATGTTAAGTTGTGATTTTTTCAACGAATTTGTTTTTTTTTTTGCCGTGAAGTTAATAATAAATATGTGTCAAGTTATTTCTTTATTAAAATGGAAAACTATTTAGAATTGAATTAGAAAAATATCTCATTGAAAATAATATAATTTATTGAAAGAAAATTTTACTTATTTCTTTATTTGGGTAGATGCCTCGCTCTTAATAAGAGAAAATTAAGAGATTTTTTTTCACTAAGGCCCTGTTCTTTTGGACTGAAACTTAACTGAACTGAACTGAACTGAACTTATAGGATCTGAACTGAACTGAACTGAACTTATAGGAACTGAACTGAATTTATAGGAACTGAACTTAACTGAACTTATAGGAACTGAACTGAACTGAACTTATAGGAACTGAACTGAACTTATAGGAACTGAACTGAACTGAACTGAACTTATAGGATCTGAACTGAACTTAACTTATAGGATCTGAACTGAACTTAACTTATATGATCTGAACTTAATTTATAAAATACGAACTTAATTAACTTTATTTTAATTTAAGTTAACTATTATTATTATTATTATTATTATTGTTGTTGTTGTTGTTGTTGTTGTTGTTGTTGTTGTTGATGTTGTTGTTGTTATTATTATTATTATTATTGTTATTATTGTTGTTATTGTTGTTGTTGTTGTTAATATTATTATTATTGATAAAAAATTAGTCTAAAACACAAGGTAGTTTAAAATATTTTCAACTTTATATATAATGGTTCGTTCATAGTTGATACATTATACTACAATTACATTACGATAAAAATAATTCACTCTTACAATTTTCTCTAACCATTTATTTTCTCTAACAATGGTGATGAAGAAACTGATTAATGGGAGAGTGACAATTGGTGAGGGCGAGGGCGTCGTATGATGAGTTGTTTTTTGGCATTAATGAGGATGATAGTTTGACATTAATTAGAGAGTAAAAGACGGGTAAATTATTAATGCGTTTTTTTTTTATAGATTACGTGTATCGAATAATTAAAGCGAAATGTTTGTATCAGTTGTTAAAAATAATACTCCGTATATAACTTTTCTTAATTGAGTTTATATGAACTGAACTTATAGGAACTGAACTTATAGGAACTGAACTGAACTGAACTTATAGGAACTGAACTGAACTGAACTTATAAGAACTAAACTGAACTTATAGGAACTGAACTGAACTGAACTTATAGGATCTGAACTGAACTGAACTTATAGGAACTGAACTGAACTTATAGAAACTGAACTGAACTGAACTGAACTTATAGGATCTGAAGTGAACTTAATTTAAGTGACTTGAAGTCCAAAAGAACAGGGCCTAAGTAGTAATAGGATGTTTGAAAATTAATTTAATCATCCACGTAACTTTATCATCGTCTACTTGTCATTGAGTAACAATGTTTACAAATAACACAAATTCTTATTTGCAACGGTACTATCAGTCGCAAGCTTGTGACGGATACCGTTTACTCTCACAAAATACCCACTTTTTCTCTCTTTCCAACACTATTTATGTGGTCCCCTTTCTCCACTAACTCATTTTCTATCCATTTTATCTCACAAAATATCCGTCACAAATGATGATCCGTCGCAAGCAAGATTTACTGTACAAATAATAACTCTTTTTTGACTTAAACTTTGCACTAAGACCAAAGATAAAGTAATAATTGTGAAAGGGTGGTCACTAGTCCTTCTAATTACTTAAGCAACACTCATCTTTGTAATTATGTATGGTTATTATTAGTTGAGTGTTTAGTGTATATAGAATGACCATCTTACACTTATGGACTTACTAGCTTACATACACTTACAGACACAATACACATCAATGTAATTATGTATGGTTATTATTAGTTGAGTGTTTAGGGTGTATATAATGATCATCGTACACTATGAACTTAGGTCATGTTCTTTTCGATTGAAATGAATTGAATTGATGAATTAAATGGAATAAAGTTTAATTAAACTAAATTGAGTGGAACTCGGCTCAAGTGAATTTTGTTAAATTAAAAGTTAATTATGTGAAGAGAGATTAAATAAACATAATTATTTGAATGTAAATAAAATTAGCTAAATAAAATTAAAATGAGCTAAAATTAAGTTAGAAATAATAAAATTATTACAAGCCCAACAATTACTTGTATTATCTACCAGTCTACCACCAAGTGAAACTAGAGTTGGTTTGTATAAGAGCATAATTTACAATGGATGAGTTTTTCTCCCTCTTTTCTCCCGGTCTCTTCATTTTCATCTATTTTTCTCGACTCAATTATTTTCAATTACAATGAATATTTTTTTTCCCATCAATCTCTCTATTATGGGAGCTACTTTTTTTCCGACCCATTTTTATCTATCTATCCACTCTTAATTCACTTAGAAATTCTGGGAGCTCCATAACTCTCCATTATAAGTCAAGCCACGGAGAACTTTTTTGTAAAGATTTATTCATGAAGAATAAATTTTCCATGATAAACGATGCTCTAAGTGGCAAGATTTTCATTTCTTAAATAATTTTTCAAAGGTTCGATTTTTTAATCTTGTAAATGAAAAATCAAATTTAAAAAATGTCACTCATTAAATTTATGTGCTTCACTATTTTGAAGGAGATTGCTTAAAGTGCCAGTCGGAGATGGAGCAAGTGGAGGTGATCACGTGATTATAGCTTAATCTCAGCACGTGACATAGCTTATGTCAGAAGACATGCAGCCTTGAGGGAGACTGGGAGAGTGTTTTAAAAGAAGACATAAAACGAATCTTCCGTTTTACTACTCTTTCGTCCGTTGTCGATCGTCTTCTATCCAACGAACTCTTCTAGCTTTCCAAAAGCAGAATAAAAGTATTAAAGTAATAAATAAATAAATAAAAAGTATTGGGTTGAATTAGTTTTATGCAGCTTTATTACTCTAGTGTCTTTAATTTCAGTTTGTAAGCCAAATTTATTTTGGTAACCGGTATTTAGACCATCCCAAAGCAAAATGTCGATTTAATTGAGTCAATAACCTATTAATTTTAATCTCACCTTATTGACATTGACCCTCTTTTACCCTCCTAAGCAATAGGTCGATTTAATCGAGTCAATAACATAGTTTTTTTTTCTTTTTTTTTTCTTTTTGTAATTTGTAACCAATGAGAATTTGCCGCATAGGGGACAAATTGACCCTCAACATCCTTGGATCAATCCTAATTTTCTATTAATTGTAATTAACTTGACCCAAGCAAGTAATTGACCTACCAATTGACCTTGCTTGAGAATGGTTTTAGAACTGACCTTTTCTATTCATGGTTTAAGATGTGAAAAAGTCACCTAAATTATTGTCCTTTTTGGGCGGTGATGAAAATTAAAGAAAATGCACCTTATATTTTTGGAAAATGATATAACGTTCCAAAGTCATTAGGGTGGTCTCGGTATTACGTCATCTCAACATAGCTAATGTCCAACGGGGTTATTTTTATTGTGTCATAAAAGTCGTTAAATGTAACACAACGGTTGTGAGTCTTGTGACTTTGTGTGTAAATTAACAAATGTAACAATTGCGTAAATGTTGTGAATTTTAGATGATGTTAATTACACTGAGAGTGATTTTATACGCATGATAGCTCTATGCGACATTGTTTAATATTGTACGTATGTCACTTGGAATTTTTGGTTGTCGTGACAAATAAGAAGTACTCCGTGTAATTCTTTCTCTAATTGAAAATATGCATGACTAGTCACCTAAACTTGGAGTTATTATATTAGACTTATTATCCAAAAAAATAAGAAAATTAATTGTCAACCTCATCACCTGCGTTACAATTATGGGTGAATCTAATAGGTAGTAAGGAGTAGCGGTCGCTACTCAAAGTAAAAAAAATCAATTTAGATGATGGTAAGTACAACCGATGAAGACATTATTATAACAACAAAAGTGATATAGCTCAGCGGTAAAATTTTAGTACCTCAATCTATAGAATTATTTACATCAAATTATGTAGTAGGGAGTATGGATTTTTTTGTAAATTTTTTTGAAACCGTGTAAAATAAGATAAGCTGTCGAATTATAATGTGAACCTTAAAATATCACGGAGTGATTTTTGTATGACAAAGCTATATCAAAATTATAGCTGGAAGATAAAATAAAGACAAAATTGTTACTTAAAAAATGAGTTTAAGTTAGTATCGACCGTTCATTTGATCGTTTGTCGTGCGTTTGTGTTTGTATTTGTATTTTTATATGCTTAGCACATTTTTCGCGAATTTCATTTTTACTGAAAAATTACTTGATATTTACGCTATCCCAATTTTTCAATCCTAGGTTCGCCCCTGATTACAATAGTGTATCTATTACGAAGTAAATGATAATGCAAACACATGATTTTGGTCAATCATGTTAACATATGCATCAAATACACTGCAAGAGTAATACTATAAGAAACTTCATTTTTAGTTTTTTCTAATTAACAATTTTCTATCTTTTTTGTTTAGGGACTCTAGTTTGGTCACAAGATTTGAATAACTCCCTTTATTGCTACATTAAGTCTCCCTTTTGACACAAATTTTTAATGGGTCAAATTTTTTCACTTAATTATACGAGATAAAACAAAAAAATCCCAAAAATCTTATATTTTTCTATTTAAGTGGCTAATATTTAACTCGATACAAATGAAAATTTGGGTTATTGGTATTAATACTTTTTCAATAGTCCCTATAATGGTGGTCGGTAGACTTGATGAATGGATTATTAATTGAATATAATATTTTGATACTCTTGATCATTCTCAATTTAGAATAACTAGTGTTACACCCGTGAAAAATCACGGGGTTGTGTACACTTATTTTTAAAGACGACGTCGGTATATTTATTTCAATATATAGCAATTCTCTTTATTCGAACGAATTATTTTTTAACGGGATGTTTGAATATAAGATATATTCGGTGAAAAGGTGAATTTCCTGGTGCACTAATTTTCGAATAGCTATTAGTAATGATGATAATATTTGGATTACTTATGATAACATTAATGAATAAGGTATATAAGAAAAAACGATAGACGACTAAAAAAAGATTAAATAACTAATAATGAGTAGTTTGGATAGTTACTGTCTTTTGATGAATTACTTACGGAACATAATTTGACGGACAAATACGATGAACAAAATAACTAATCAGGTACAAATATAAATTAAATGGGTGTATTAAAATTCGATAACCCAACACGAAAATTACAGTTTCTAGAAAACCTCCTTGTAAACAACATTTGTTGTTGTATTAGTCATCCCTCCTTCTTCATCAAGAAGTAGCACTTTTAGACCTTTCTTACTCGTGACCCTGGATATAGCAACGTACAGTTGGCCATGGGTAAAGACTGGTCTTGGAAGATAAAGTCCAACACGGGATAGAGATTGACCTTGACTTTTGTTGATAGTCATGGCGAAACAAACTGCTAAAGGAAACTGTCTTCTTTCAAACTTAATTGGGAACCTGGTTTGATCGGAAGGAGTCAAGGTGATGCGGGGAATATAGACATTGCTTCCGATATGACTGCCAGAAATAACTGTTGCACTAATAACGCGATTTCCTAGTTGCTTACCTCCATTCGGGTGCCATTGCACAAACCATTTGCTTGGTCAATGTTTCTTAAAAGCATCACTATAGCTCCAACTTTCAGTCTTAAGTTGTGATTAGGTAAACCGGAACATCTGATTGAGTTAAGAAACTCTGTAGAGTAAAGTTCTCTGACCCCGCAATTAGTCTCTTCCTTGCTTATTTCATCAGAGCTTAAGTAAATTTTTTCTTCTTTTTGAATTTGATCCAAGACATAGTCGTTTACCTACTCGACCACATCGTGAGTAGGTGCTAGTACAGCTCTTTCAGTGAAATACAGAGGGTCACCTAAGTGATCTTTTAAAGATGGATAAGTGCTATCTACAATAGTGTATAATAGGAGTAATGAATTGTCAAAGTTGATAGTTTGGGCTTGAATAGGACGGACTAAGGAGTAATTGGGTTTCTGAGCAGTTTTCACTTTTGGTACACAGTTAGTTAATGTCTTTCAATAAGGCATCAAATTACTATTCGTGCATATTTTTATTATGAATATATTTATAACACTATGATATGATAAAATTGACATATGTGCATCGTACTTTAACATTTTGACTAAGCAATTTGATTTCTAACATGTTTGACAAATATAAAAATAGAACATATATAAGTGTTACAAAGGAGATCAACGTGTAGGAAAAAGTGAAAGACAATAACGTTACATGTCAATAACTTATTAAAGATTTTTGTTAGCTTTCGATGTTTCAAATACACCATCGCAGAAAGAAAAAAAAATCGGCAAAAATAAAAGAGTTATCCAAATCAAGAAAAAAATCTGTGAAGGAGATCCATAGCTATTATTTTCAATCTCGTACATTGTTATTTATATGTGAGTATGACATCCCTATAATATTAAAGTAAACACAAAAATAATAGTAACTGATAAGATTCTAATTGATTTAAAACATAATAAAAATAAAAAGAGAATAATTAACTTAGTTCTCCGCGTATACTTTAGCTAGAATTTTTTTGGCTAAAGTTGAAAATTTAACCTTCTGCAATATTAATATAAACACACAAAAAACTAATAAGATTATAATTGATTCAAAACATAATAAAAATAAGAAGCGAATAATTAATTTAGTTCTTTAGGTATACCTCACCCACCAATTTTTTTTACTAAAGATGAAAATTCATTCTACTACAATACTAAAACAAACACAAAAAATAATAAATAATAAGATTATAATTAATTCAAAACATAATAAACATAAAAAACAAAATAACTACTTTACTTTTCTATGTATACTTTAGTACTAATTTTTTGAATAAAATTGAAATTAGAGTTGTTGTAATAGTTACATATGAAATTTTTTGCAATTAATAATTCTTTCAAAATTTTATGAATAGAACGAAGATAAAAAAAAATATGGAATATACAAACTGAGTATATACAGTAAATGAAAATAAAGTTAAAAGGTCACTTCATTAAGTAAAGGAAATAATATTTAAAAAACTTGGTATGCATTTAATGCTTCTAAATTCATTAATTTTTTTTATTTTTTCTTTTTTAAATATTGATGATGATGTGGCTGGCTAGAATTTCTCTAAAGTGAAATAGTGAAATGTGGTGCTTTGTCTTACCTTTTTAATATTATATATAGATATTATATATAGATTATTGTAGGATTTTTTTTATGACGAAGCGAACTTCAAAAAGAGTGTAGTACGTGATAGGTAGAATAATTGATCTTAATTAAACAATGGAGAGACGAAAAGCAGATAGGTGACCGATCATATTAAATCACATTATAATATACTGAAAAAAACCGAAGAGTAAAATTGATAGGCATTATTAGTCTCTACATTATAATCGCATTAGCAATCTCTATATGCAAATGCAAGAATGAAAAAGCTCAAGAAATTAGAAAAAAACGCAGCATGAATTGGCCTAGCTAATTTTTTGGAAGCATATATATACACACATAAATAGTAGTAGGTCTTATGTGGTAGAATTGTGCTATTGGTTTATTGATTGAGTTTGAAGTCTTCCAAACCACAAACAAATTTTTTTAACGCAAATAAGATTGTATTAATGTTGGAATTCTAGTAGTGTTGTACGTCAAACCAATTTTATCTCCTTAACGATGGTATACTTTAAATACATTACTATTATTATATGTTATTTAATTGAATTAAATAATTTTATCGACATTTATTTATGTATTGTACACTAACTATACTTCTTAGAGTCCATACGATACGGATTCCTTCCAATGATATCGCTCGGCCAATGAAATCGCCTGGGAAAAAACAGCCAATAAAATCGCTAGAAAAAAGCTTGCTTTAATAATATAGATAGATATATTATATATTTATTATATTAATTCCTAAAATATCCGTGTAGAATATCCGTGCATGATTTTGGTTTGACGTTTTTTATGGCATATATATACTATAATATATAATATAATATAATAGAATATTAAAGAATATTAATATTTTAATATTAAATTATTAAATTATTATGATGTGGCATAACTGAGTAATTCTGATTGGTCTACAAAACTGAAATTTCTGAGGGTGAATGTGAGAGCTCGAAACACTAAACGCTGAAACCTGATTGCGCCACGTCAGCGGAATTACATTCTTCTTTTATAGTAATAATGATAACGGTAGTCGATAACTTGATGAATGGATTATTAGTTGAATATAGTATTTTGATACTCTTGATAATTCTCAATTTAGAATAATAAGTTTCCATCATACTATTTGGAACATTTGAAGGTGTGAAATAATTAAAAGAGATGTTTTTATGATTATTTTTATTTTTGGATATTTGCCTAATGTTTTATTTTTTTTACCAGCTTTTCCATAAAACTCATAGAGTGTTTGGTTGAGAGGTTTGAAATGGAATGGAATGAATTCTAATTATTCTAGTATTTGGTTAAACATTTTGAAATTGAGTTAGAAGTGATCAGATTCTCATCCTAGCATAATCCATTGGAATTTCATACACACCTCATCCTCATGAATTCAAACTTCATTCATTTACTTTTATTTGTTAGAAGCAAACTTATTTTGACAGGTATCGAATTAAAACTTTATACTCTAATTTCTCATTCCAATCAATTTAATTGCGAAATAGTGAAACAAATAATCCCTAACTTTTTTTACCGACTTGTTAACATTATCCGTCAGACTTCTCAAAGTCTTAAGAGTCTGCCACGTCAGCTTTTCACCAACTTTTATTATTTCTTTATTGTTCAGAGTTCAGACTCACCCTAGACCCACCTCAGACTTTATGCATTATCCATGTATGTACTCACCTTAGACTTTATTTTTTTTACGTAACTTTTTCTTTTACAAAAAGAAATTACACATGACACCCACTCACTAGATAATTTCAATGGAAATTGGGGTCAAGATTCACCCAAAGTTTTAAGTTAAGTCTTGAATTTTCAAGATTTAACTTAAGACTTTGTTAAGATTTTAGTAAATTATTGGTAATTTTGAGTGAGTCTTGTCTCAAGACTATTAATAATCTTACCCTAAGATAGTCCCAAAAACTGAGGTCCAATGTTGAAGTTGTCAGGAACACAAATATGTTAAAGAGAATTAATAGAAGGCTAAATGAGGATGGCCACTTTACCACTTTTACCTCAAAATGGATCCAATGTCGACCGCTTCTTGAACATTAAAGGAGACGGGACCACAGTAAATATGGCCCATTTGGCTCTGCCACTCTATTAGGACCAATCATTTATCACATACGAAACGTGGAAGGCAATCTCGAAATTATAAATCATCGTCTTAACAATCAGCAAGTCTTGATTGTGACGGGTTATCTCTCACAAAAAAAAAAGGCGACAAGGTAGGATATCTTTCATGTGTTTTCTCACTCACCTCTCATGGGTATTTTGTGAGAGGAAACGGTATCCGTCACAAGCTTTTGACGGATACCGCTGTTACAAATGAAAATTTGGGCTTAACAATACAACTAAGGCTAATTATTCGATCAATAACAATCTCGAAATTGACCTGATTAAATTGATGACTCGACAATTATTAAGTTTAATATTGATCAAAATAAAAGTGATTTAGTCTTAGGGTGTGTTTGGATTGGGGGTTTTGGAGGGAAAAGAAAGGGAGGGAGAGTAAGGGATTTAGAATTCCTTGTTTGGATAGGGAATAAGGGTGGAAGAGAAATGGAGGGGAGAGATTTGGAGGGATCCATTTTCTCCCCTCCAAGACAAATTAAAATCTCTCCATAATAGGAGAGATTTGGAAGGAAATGTATCCAAACCACCATAATTTATTTCCCCTCCCCTTCCCTCCCCTCCCCTTCTTTTCCCTCCTTCTCCCTCCCCTCCCTTTCCCTCCATTTTTCTTATCCAAACACACCCTTAGTATTTGATGGATATGATAGACATAATAATAGAGTAACCAAACCAACCAAACCAAATAATGGTTGAAAAGTAAATTTAATAGGGAAAAATTAAAATACTACGACCAAGGAACCGAACTTCATGGTCATGACCCGATACACCATTGACCCCAAATGACCCGATCAACAACAACCTCACCCGAACCCAACTTGATCCGAAAAATGGGTTGACCCGATGTAATCTAAGCCCGATATGATCCGATCCGATCCGTCCATACCTATCCCAAGATTCCCAACTGTATGACTACTACTTCTAACAACCGTATAAGATCCTATACGACTTATACCACGGGTCCACGATAGTGCTCAGTTCTCCCGAAAAGGGACAAAAAAAAGTTATTTCATAGGAATAATCCAACCTATAATCCATCTTTTTCCTATTAATCCCTATTAACGATTAACTAAGAAAAATCCAACCTATAACCTCAATTATCTTTCATTGAACTTTGTCCTTTTTAAAAATTTTGTTGTCGGTAAACAAGCACGTCATCTTAACTTACCTTTGTTTTCCTTCTTCCCGTACAAAAAGTAAGTGAAGGTGACGTGCTAGACTATCGATAATAAAAGTTTAAAAATAGACAAAGTTTAATAAAAGATAATTGAGGTTGTAGGTTGGATTTTTCTTAGTTAATCGTTAACATGGATTAACCTGAGAAGATGACGCATAGGCTGAATTATTTCTATGAAATAGACCAAAAAAAAAAAAAAAAAAAATTCATCTCCTAATTTAGGATATTGGACGAGATATGTAACATTAGTAATTGAGATCACAAAGTTACACTGCTAGTCAAGAATAGTAAGTCTTGCTTGCGACGGATCACCATTTGTGACGGATATTTTGTGAGATAAAATGGATACAAAATGAGTTAGTGGAGAAAGGGGACCACATGAATAGTGTTGGAGAGAGAAAAAATGGGTATTTTGTGAGAGAAAACGGTATTCGTCACAAGCTTGCGACGGATAGTGCCGTTGCAAATAAGAATTTGTGAATCAAGAATGTGACACTAAATGTGTGTCATACAGCATACTCCATTGATTCACCATTAATTTCAGAAATCAACAACAACGAGTTATCATCATCCCTCAAAATGAACACCACCAAAGGCTTACTAATGACATGCCCAGTTTCCACATACTTAAAACAACTTATTAATCAACAATTTACTCTCTATCAACTCTGGGAAAACCCTATTAATTCCCAACAATTTGAACAGATTTCAAACTCAATCCATGCAATCGTAGGCAATGCTTCACATGGTGTAAATGCTGAGTTAATTGAATCACTCCCGAACTTAGAGATTATTGCTAGTTACAGTGTTGGGGTTGATCAAATTGATTTGATTAAGTGTAAGGAAAGAGGGATTAAGGTTACTAATACTCCTGATGTTCTAACTAATGATGTTGCTGATTTGGCTATTGCTCTGGTTTTGGCTACCCTTAGAAGGGTTTGTGTTGGTGATGGGTTTATCAGAAGTGGGGGTTGGAAAAGTTGTAATCTTTCTTTGGGTACTAAGGTTTGTTGATTGTTCATCTTTCTTGTTTCTATTTTGTCGGACTGCTCCGTGTCAATTATTTGTCTACCTTTAATTAAATACGTGGGAGATATTGTTGTTGATGATTAGGCATTTTGGGTTATGTTCATATTCGGGTTTTCATTCGTTGACGACTTGACGTGGTTGGTTTAGGGTTTAGGGTTTAGGGTTATGTACGGCTGTTGTATACTTGTATGCGCTTTACTTGAACTCTAGAAGGCCATTGTAAGCCATATAACAATCTTATTTGAGAATATTTGTAGTTGACATATTATAAGTCACCATATTCCGCAACTACAAATATTCTCAAATTCTAGCCTGCATAATGTGTAGCTTAAGAAGTTAAAGTATGTGCTAACATTGTTTTAGTATAAGATGGCTAGAATTGATAGGTGCATTCATGTTTCGTGCTTGGGAGCTTGTTTCATTCTTCTCTTATTTTCGCTCAATTGAACAGCATCGGTTATCTGATCATTAGTTCGATTAAAGTTTCACCAGCCACCATGATGAATGAAATGGAGGTTTACTGGAAATGAGCCAATTAATGTTGTACTTCACTATATACTGTTAAAGGCTAAAGCACATCTTGGTTAAAGAGACATTAGGAAGATGGAGGTCTAACCCATGAAAGTTTTTGTAGCTTAAACTAGAGAAAATCGTTTTGATGGTAATGTCTCACTTTGAAAGATCAATGTAGTACCTCTTGGAAAGTGAGAGCGATTGGAATTGTCACGAGTTTATCAGCGAACTGCAGTTCAGCGTCTACTCTTGATTGACAAGCATTTAATATACTCCTGGCCCTCTGATCTTTCAACTACCTAGCTATCATGATGCTACTTCGATGTTGCGTGCAAAGTTGAAGGGACTGCGTCACTTGTGGCCTATGTTACTCAGACTCGTTTAGAAGTATCCGACATGGGTACATGTCCAAGTGTCAGACTCGGCTATATTATTGAAAAATATGCATATTTTGGTCCAAAATGAGGTGTCCAAGTGACATACCCATGTCCGAGTGTCGAGTGTCGGACACGGGCACGTGAGGAAATTAGAAGAGTCGGAATAACATAGCTTGTGGCTGAGTTTATAAGATTATTTACAGTAGACAGTATAATGTATGCATACCATTGTGGCCCTCTGAATGAGTAGTTGACAGTTGTAAGAACGCAACCAGGATAAATTCTCATACGGTCGTAATTCAACATCCGCAGATGATAGTAAATTCACTTCAGATGAATTCTCGAGGTTATGCTAGAGTGCTAGACTATGAAATGTACGAACTAGCCTAGTTCTGTGCCCAATTCAGCCTGATTGCAATATCTATTGGAATGAAAAGTCAGACTGTAGTTCTTTGCCTGTTTTCCCTCTCTTTGATTGTAATGTCATAATTTTTTTTCTATATATCACCGAGTACAGAACACATTTGTTTCACTGGTTTCCTTTATGATCTGTTTTCTTTGTTTCTTTGGTTGTGTGTATGTAGCAGACCTTGCAAAGCTGAGCCAATTCAACTTGATCCGACTCTTACTCAATTGGAACCCTGAAAGAACAACCCTTAACCACGTCTTTTGTTTCATGTGGTTGTAGACATAACCTGGAATGACATTTGATACAAAAACCCAAGAAGACCCAAAGATGACCTGACTGGTAATCATGTATCCAAAAGCGAGCAAACCAATATGAATCGTATGTAAATGACCCCGTAACAGCACACCTGACGTGACCGGACCTATACAAGGATGAGGTAGGAACAAGAACCGTAATATTGATGTTCTAAATGATTGACCCAGTCTGTAATTATTAACCCTAATGCGAACCTGTATTGACCGACCCAAATGAAACATTTTGCCTCTAGTAATACTGTGTAGTGCATAAATGATGGTTGCAATCTTTGATTGGTAGACTAGTAGTCATCTTTAACACTCTACCTACATTTGCTTTTCAGTTCAGTGGCAAGTCAGTGGGAATTCTTGGGCTGGGCAGGATTGGTTCTGCCATTGCAAAGAGAGCCGAAGCATTTGGATGTTCCATTAGTTATTGCTCCCGGTCCAAGAAGCCAGACATCAACTACAAATATTATGACAAAGTCACAGACTTAGCAGTGAACACTGAAATCCTCATTGTTTCATGCTCCCTTACTCAAGAAACCCGTCACATTATCAACCGTGAAGTAATCGATGCATTGGGTCCCAAGGGAATCCTTGTTAACATAGGACGAGGTGCTCACATTGTTGAATCTCAACTTGTCTCGGCACTGGTGGAAGGCAGATTAGGCGGCGCTGGGCTTGATGTTTTCGAAAATGAGCCCAATGTTCCTGAAGAGCTCTTCAAGCTTGATAATGTAGTGATGATGTCTCATGTAGGAAGCGACACAGTTGAAACTTGCACGGCCATGGCAGATCTTGTGGCCCGAAATTTAGAGGCGCATTTCCTAAAAGAGCCATTGTTGACTCCAGTTATCTGACTTGCTACAATTGCCAAATTCTTTGGAACTCCACATAAATATTTGCTCAACTTATCAGAATATCAGGGTATGTCTTTCGAGTTTTTATACTTTTTTTCTCTCTTAGGGTTTTTTATCTATCTTCTAAAGTAGAATCTTGCTCAATCCACACAAAGAAAAGTGTTTGATTGTGGTTTTAGATGTCACAATATTCTTTTATTCTCTAATTATATGTACACAAATTCTTGTTTCAGACCGTCACTTTTGATCTGAAATAATATGACGGGATTTTGTAACCATTTTACAGCCAAATGTAACTACAATAGTATGATCAAGGTTACCGCTTATGATAACTTGTTTGTAAATAATGGTTACAATTGGCTGTAAAATAGTTACAAAATCCCGTCTTATTATTTCAGACCAAAATTGTGGTCTGAAGCAAGACCCACAGTTATATGTATGCTGTGAAGTCTGGTAGTGCTAAGTCTTAAAATCAGTTTCTTGTGAGCTCTCGGTAACTGAAACATGATCACATCAACAGCTTAGCGAGATGTGAATCAGTTCAAGCGTATGCTATCATGATGTTTGCTTCAAATATACTCCGTATTAGACACTCTGTGATGTTACGTATACCAATCGAATTAGGTTGGTCATCTAATTTCTAAACACCGGAAATTGGTTTCTCTTCTGTCTGAACGAACTGCTGCTCGTCTGGATAGTAGGCTAGTAGCTGAATGATACGGAGTACGTAATTGGTACAATTATATGGCACATTTATATTCTGTGTATACACATTTACTGTATTATAGAGGGTGGCTAGTGCAATGTGAATTTGGTTACGACTTACGAGGAGTCACTATCCCGCACTAATAAGTCTTGCTTGTGACGGATATTTTGTGAGATAAAATGGATACAAAATGAGTTAGTGAAGAAAGGGGACCACATGAATAGTGTCGGAGAGGGAGAAAAAGTGGGTATTTTGTGAGAGGAAACGGTACCGCCGTCACAAATGAGAATTTGTGATCCCGCATTACCACGTTAGAAGGGAATGGGGATATTTCCTCAGGATATAGAGACAGTCCTTTTTTGTCCATAATTCATAAACTAGGGACCAAACTTGGCAGAAATTGAGCATTAAATCTCAATTATCATCTGCCCATATTACTTGACTGACATTTCTCCAGCCTACAGCCCTACACCTTTAGATTTATTTGTAGCACACTCATTAAGAAACGGTGTACTTCCTTCGTCCCAATCATTTATTTACCATTGATAAAAATACTCCTCGCAAAGAATATAAAAGGTAAACAAATAACGGACAAACTAGTTTCTTAAGAAAATTATAGCAGAAATTAGAGTAACTAATGCTACTTAACAACCGAGGAAGGGAAGATGGTTTAGCTTCGCGTCATTATAATACTCAATAGTGAATCTTTGAATTCATCTCGAATAGACTGAACCTTCAAACTATGGTCATGTTCCGCTTAAACGAGCTAAATTGAATTAATTGGGGTAAAGCTTAATTGAACTAAATTGAGTGGAACTGAGGTGAAGTGAATTTAGTTGAATTAAAAGTTAATTTTGTGAAGAGATTAACTGAACATAATCGATTGAACGTAAATAAAACTTAATGAAATACATGCCAGAGCCTATGTGATGATAGCAGATTCCCGTACGCTTAGATTTTTAAAATGATAAATGATATAGTAGAGTAGACAACAAGGACATATGATATGCACATCCACACAAACTTCAGGATAATTATATGTACTCCAGACAACATTATGTAATCGAAATTGTCGTAATCTGATGATTAGAAAACCTTCGTACAAACTAATAGAGAAAATGACATCATACAAAACGAAAAGTTCGCTTTCTTAGCCTTTTCATCTTCATCATCTTCTTCTACACCCTTGTCTTCTTCATTTCGACTGTTGCGGGTTTGTGATGTCGTCTTATCTTAAGTTAAGACGATACTGCACCTTTGAAGATTAGGAAGTTAAGTGTCTCAAGTGTGAAGTAAATGAATGTTCCTTTAGAATGAGTGAAGAAACAACCAAAATTCGAACCCACTACACATTGCCATCCTCCTCCATATCTCTTGTCAAACTCCTGTTGCGCCATTTTTGCACAAACAAACATTCAGGAAGATCTCACACATTTACTGTATTCGAAAACCAGACAATAAACAACGCAGTGACAATACCGTTTGCAACGGGTTCATATAGTTTTAGGCCATGTTTGGTAAACAGTATATTGAAAGAAATTAGTAGATTCCGGCATAATTAGTAGGTTCACCAATCAATCTACTATTTTCACGTGTTTGGTAAACAGCATATTTTGATAGCATATTGGTCGGAATCTACTCTTTTCGGATATGCTGCTGATAGCAGCATATTGTAATAGCATATTCAATTTATACATGAAACCGTTCTAATTATCATGTAATCTGCTATTTACCAAGCACCATTTTTTAATCTGCTAATTTAATTTAATAGTCAAACCTGCTATTAAAATCTACTAACCGTATTATGCTAACGTTATCTGCTATTATGAATCTGCTTATGTCGTTTGCCAAACAGGGCCGTAATATGAAATGAAGTATGCTGGTTGTTGTAATTTAAAGGGATACCTGTTTGATGTATGCAGCTATAGATTTATACTCGACGACATCATAAACATCGAGAGCCTTGGAAGCAGAAGCCATGGCTTGAATCTGCATCTTGACAGGCATATCTGTGTCCTCTACCATAGCTTTTCCTTCCAACATTTTCTCTCTATTTTAAACCCAGATGTTATATGAAACTGTTGATTCTTATCTTGAAGACACAGAAGGGTTACCAACTTTCAAGTTTGTTTTAGAAGGCGTATGTAATATTGTACTATGATATAAGGTGCAATTAGCTGTGGTATTTAAGCAGGGCCCTCTTCTATGTAACGGAATCTTTTGGTGACATACTCCCTTTGACTCACATATCTATCTATATGAGTCGTTAACCTGTGTCATTGAAGCACACGTTAGAAAAACCAATTGACGGTATTATTTAAATTTTTTTTTGGTGACGAGGGGTTTAATCCCCGGCCCATGCATTCTCGCACCACCACATGGATCATGTAAGCCAACGCTTCGGGAGTGGTAGTGCCCAAGTGGTCATCGCCCCAGCTGGTAATCAAACTTGAGACCTCTCAACGCCAGCATTTCTGGAAGCTTTGAGATTTAACTCTGTTACCACTGGACTAACATCACTCGATTAAAATTGATTGTGGGAATTTGGTATCTGGCCACCCCTGCCTACCTGCCTGCCTGTTGCACGTTTTTCTGAAATTTAATTTTGTCCATATTTCTACTCCCAACCTTAGGGGCATGTCTTTTCGCCCTCTCTCTTAGGTATGGTAATATGGTATGGTATGTCCTATTCATCAAAGTAAAAGATAAAGGATAATGTTGGTTCGGATAAAGCTTGAGAGGTTCGTAGATGAGTACTTAAATCGCTTGATTTCATGTACGATTATTAATACGAATGATCTAGTAGGACTTGACTCGCATCCTAGTTAGTAGTCTAGTAGATAGATCTGGATATTTTTTTTTATATAAGGTAAGGAAACTAGGTTGATCCTCATGGATGAGACCGACCTACATATCTCATCTTTTTGGATGAGTAAGTTAAGTTGAAGCCACCGACTTTCAACCCACCTCGAAAGAGTCAGCAACCTTGTTGGCTTAAGCAAACATCGACAAATGATTCAACAAACAGATTTGCATGTAAATCCGGATATGATTTGAACTTAAATTGGGCCAAGTCGAGTTATCCGAGATAGCCCATTTATGAAATCAGTTAGAGTGGCCTGGGAAATGAAACTATGTAGTGTCAAAATGACGTGTGTATGTGTAGGAGACTAGGAGATACGTGCAACGGGGGACGAGGTGTAAGTTGCTGAAATTGTCATCTGATGAGGCTGATGTGAGTCACACCTGCATTGGAGTTTATCCATTTTACTCAGTTCTCTGTGCTCCTAATATACTGCATGACATTAATGGATTAAGTAGGGACGTGGAAACTCAACATCAATGGTGGCAACGGACGTTGAGTTTCAACGTTAGGCATGGCGACGTGGAGAAACAACTTTAGGTATGAGGCATGCGTTGAGAATCAACGTTGAAAGGGCAGTGGAATAAATGTTGATACTCAACGTTTAACATGGGAGGTGACTGTGTGTTACAACGTTGCTCTCCCTCGTCAACGCCAAGACTCAACATCATCATCACCCCGAACGTTGAAGTTCAACGTTGCTCTTCCCCGTTGTTGCCAGATTTCAACGTTGCACACCATCACCTCTAACAACACATACTTCGTCAACAACTAGCCAACAACAACGATTCCAGACAACCAATAATTTATAGGAAACAACAACGCAATTAATCAATGTCGTACAACAATCAAACAAATAAACATTCTTAAACTTATTAAAAAACGATTTGAAAATAAAAGAAAACGGTTGTACATTACTTACTAGTAAGTGGGCCGGTGGTGGAAGCGGTAGTTGAGAGGGTAACTGATGGTGGGGAAATAATGGTGAAATGGTGGTGCGGTGGTTGAATTGTAATACTACATGTTTCTAATCCTTAGCTACTCGGTTGAGTAGGGCCATATTGAGTTAGCTCTTAGTTCTGCCGAGTGAGACTCGATTGAGTAAAGTGTTAATCGGTCGAGTTGGGCTAACTCGGCCGAGTAAGCGGTTTGACTGGTGGTTTCTACGGATTTAATTAAATTGAAAGGAGAGTTTTAAAATATTTTGATTACGCCCTAATCAATTTTCATTTTACCTTTACGCAAAATCTCTTTCTCTCCTCTTATTCTAATCTCTTCCAAGGCTTCTTTTGTTGTTTCAAGAGTCGTTATTGCATCGTTTTCGGTGTAATTGTTCGATAAGTTTGTGTCTCTGTTTTATGCATCACTTTTGTAGTATAGGCAAACCTTAGTTTGGGGATTTGGATTTATTGTTGATTAGTTGATGTGTTGCTTTACTTAGGTGACGAATTCGTAGAAGAGCGTTTTTAGATCGTCGCGTGCTGCATTTTATGTAATTTGTGAATAAGGTAGGGTTTCCCTACTCAGTTGTTTGTGTGATTATTGTGTATTCGTTATTGGATATGATTGAATACATTTCTGTGATTGTGATTGCAGGAGATGATTATCATGTGGTTGAGATTGTGATACGACTATGTCGGGAGATAGTCTTGTTCCTATGATTGCCTCTTGTGACTGACTTCCGTCACAAGGGCGATGTACACATTAATGATCTGAGATTTCTCATTGTGATGATGGTAATCAGGTGGTAAGGTTGAGGACCCCACTGGCGGCGAGGGTTACTTGTTACGATAGGTAACTTGGTAAGGTTATACATTGCGATGTGTAGTCAGTTATTGTGAGTGAGGGAGTAGGGAAGTGGTTGTTACTTGTTAGTGCTTGTGGTTATTTCTTTTGCTTACACTTGATGATTATGCAAATGACTAACCTTGTAATGTTGTTGTAAAGATGTGGTGATTCATTCGAGGATGGTGAGTAGTTGTTGAGGAGGTTTTATTTGTGGAATAGCTTGCTTTATTAGAACGAGCCGAGACATCTATGATCGACTCTATTACTCCAATTCCGCTGTGTAGTTTACATACTATCTAAGATTTGATTTATGACTTTTGTAGTTTCAGCTGTTTTCCTTAGATTAAGACTTGCACGCATTTTTAAGATACTTTCATATATTATGGTCTTTATCAATGTTTTTGATGTTCACTACCTCAAGAAATCAACTACCTCGGGAAATCGAGATGGTAACACCTTTATATGCCTTAGTGGTCCTTGGTGAGACACTTTGTTATATGGGGGTGTTACAAAATGGTATTAGAGCGACGATTTCCGAACCTAAAACTAATGAATCAATGAACTTAATTAGGTGTGTGTAACTAAAATGAACTCGGGTAGGAATTGTGTGGGGCTACCACAAACGTTAGGGAGACGTCCCAAAATCGCAATGTTGCCCATACAAGTTCAATTCGGCCACTACAGGGCGTGTAGTATTACAAGAGGTTCAATGAACTATCCCAGTATGCAGATGACTTAGATATGAGTCCGTTGAGTTTGACACTCTGTTTTGAGCAAGGGTTGTCATTGAAGATCTTGGAGAGCACTCTGGGTTACTGTGCTTTAACTGTGACGATACTGGCCACAAGAAGTTTGAGTGTACGAGCTATGAAGGGGGTTCAAGAAGCAGCAACATGAGAGGTTCTCTCAAACAACGAGCCAGGGTATGACAAGCAACAAGCCAATTGGTTCGTGGTCTACTCCTGGGGCTCAAGGCAACAACTATAACAATTAAGTTAGCCGTAACAATGGCGGGACTTATCAGCGACATGGTAGCAACGTGAACTAGAACTTGACAGCAAAGTCCATTGCATCGGCAAGCACGGTGTAGGGTCAAAAGAACAACTATAAGCTTTTCATGATGGACAAGAAGGCAGTAGAGGATGATGCACATTGAGTTAAGTTATCCACTAGGTGATTCCCTGGGTGATAGACCATAATCCATACCCCACCCTAGATTCACCTATATCCATATCTCACCCTAATTTTTAAAAAAGAATCATCATGCACATCTCACCCATTTAAAGTCAAGTGGAGGATATCCATATGGTTAGGGTGAGATTGTCATCCATAGTTACAACTATGTAAATGAATAACGTTTCTTCTGTTACCAGTCTTGTCGGGGTGTGGAGCTTTTTTCAAGTGGTTTTCAACCTTGTGAAGGTGTGCTCTTGCTCTTATTCCTATCAGAACCGCCAGTTCCCTTTCATGACACTAAAGAACGGTTTTGATTTGTCTGCTGTCCTGGATATGAATCATGACATCGCGACGATTCGTCCCGCAAATCTCTATACTCCCTTTGATCTAGACAAAAGGTAACAGTTGCGTTTTGACACTATTCATGCTCGTAGGAAACCGATATTACCGTTAATTTATAAGACAAAATATACATGTAGAATCTTGTTTGATTTATCGTCATGACTGTTATAAGAATGTCAATTTTTTTATAATTTTTAATAATGTGTAACTAAAGACATTCATGTTGCAAAATATGCATCGACAAGTGTGATAAAACAACTGTTACCTTTTGTCTGAATCGTAAGGACTAGGGAGTATATCTCTTATGTCATTGGGCTTTAAGATGGTCTGAACCTTCTCTAGATTGAACATGCCTGATTGGATACCAAAGATGTATTTTTTGAGATTCAACTTCATCTGAAGTTTTATTAGTTATTTAAATATCTCCTCGATATTCTTTAGGTGATTGACTATAATCATTTTTATTTTTCTTAAAACAATATTTAATTACTATAAACATATTAATTAGGTACTATAAATAAAAATAGGCACACCAACACTTGCAAAAAAACCGTCCATTTGAGGCGTAGACTATGTGAATTGTGATAGTCACTTTTAAACACGCTCCACTAACACTTATATAAACGCGCTCGTTACTTAAAATGACATAATGGAAATCAACTCATTAAAATTTCCCAAAAGTCGAAATAAACACAAATTCTTGTTTCAGACCGTCATTTTTGGTCTGAAATAATAAGACGTGATTTTGTAATCATTTTACAACCAATATGGTCAATGTTACGTGATAACTTGTTTGTAAATAAGGATTACATTTGACGGTAAAATGGTTACAGAATTCCATCTTATTATTTCAGACCAAAATTGTGGTATGAAGCAAGACCCACTATTGTAAATTAAAATAGAAAAAAATCATTAAATACATTTCCAAAAACACAAATGATAGCGTGATCAACGGAATAAAATCCTCTAATTTCTCTACTTCTCTCCCTTTCAACTTTCAAGTTCCCAACTCCTTGATCACATTAGTCCACAACACAAACAAACAACATCTCACTTGAATTTTAAGTATTTCAACATCATGCTCACCAAAAACCCCATTTTAAATCTCACAATTATCACACTAATCCTCATCTCAATCACCACATTTTCCCTCTCAAACGAATTAGATTCTGATGAAGCTGATGATTTTGATGAACTTGAACAACTCTTATCAATCGACGAACAACAAGACCAAGAACAACAACAACAACAGTCTTCATCATCATCTGGAGATGCGAAAGTATTGAGCAAAGCACAGAGAATTGTTGTGGAATTAAACAATGATAACACCCAGAAAACAATTGACAAAAATGAGCAAGTTTTTATATTGGGTTATACACCATGGTGTCCCAGAAGTGCTGAATTAATGCCTCAATTTGCTCAAGCTGCTAATTTCTTGAATGATTTGGGTTCTTCCCTTTTAATGGCTAAGCTTGATGCTGAGAGATTTCCTCAAACGGCGTCGTCTTTGGGTATTAAGGGTTATCCTACTTTGCTCTTGTTTAACAATGGCACTTCCCAGCCTTACACTGGTGGATTTACTTCGTATGTTTTACCCATTTACTGCTTAATCTCACATTTTTTTAACTACCCTTTTGATTTTTTAATGTTTTAATCAAACTTGTCGCATTGGGTTGAACGGAGGTAGCATCTGTGGATTGCGCTTATGGTTGAATTGTAATGTTTTTGGTGAAATGTTTGGTGTTTGATCTTAAACTGCATAATGATCTTAAATGTTTGCTAAATTTGTGATCTTTGATGAAATGTTTGGTTTTGAATTACAATGTGCTATGTAAATATTTTTGTTTTTCTTAGTTGACCTTGTGAGAGTTAGTTTTGAATTATGATGTTTTGGTGATACCAACAAATGGTTGGATTATCTAAGGTTAATGCATTCGAGATTATCCTTATAATTTGTTTATGAAAAAATTTAGGTCTTTGCCTATATGTGTGCTAGTAGTAGATTCTGCATTTCCTTACCCTAATGATAGGGTTGTAATTGGCGGTTTATGCTGTTTTGGTGATCCATTTAATGACCCTGTGGTTTTCTTCTCGCGTTTTTGCGTTACCCTTCTGATGGGTTTCTACTGTGCAACTTTTCTGAATCCGTCTAATGGTAGAATTATATAGATCTTTGCATTGTTTGGAATATCCTTTTAGTCTCTTTAAGGATTATATTATGTTAAGTCTTGTATATGTTTCATTTCCTGATTACTTTTGATTTGTTTTGTGGTTGGACAGTGAGGAAATAGTGATATGGGCACAAAAGAAGACAGGTAAACCAGTTGTTAGAGTGAGTTCTGTTGCTGAAGCTGAGGCATTAGTTAAGAAGTACAGTATTTTAGTTCTGGGGCTCTTTGAGGCATTTAAGGTAAACTGTCTAAAATGCTATCATCTCTGACTTGTTTGATTCACTCAAATTTAATATATACTTCATTGCTTCCGGTGTTGTACCCAAAATTCGAGATATCTTTGGTTGAGTAACACGGTTTCAATTCCAAACCAGTGTGTTAAAGCTTTATTGAATTTCCAATGTTTGCTGACAGTAAATAGTCTTTATTTGTTTTAGAGATTCAAAAGCTTCTCAGATGTGGTTTTATCTAACTGGAACATCGGTTTATGCTTCGTGTATAGTACACATATCTTTTGTCATTAGTCTCTAGTTGCTCCATATTGTCAATTTATGCTGCGTTCCCTTTAAGAATTACGTATGCCCTTCTACATCCACTGATCTTCTGAATGAAACCGAACTTTCATTGCAGGGTCCTGATTATGAAGAATTTGTCAAGGCCGCAGTGGAAGACAATGAAATTCAGTTTGTAGAAACAGATTCCTACGAGGCTGCAAAACATATTTTCCCTGATGTCAAATTGTCAAAGCCATTCATTGGCCTCGTCAAAAGTGAGCCAGAAAAATACACCAGCTTTGGTATGTGAACTGCGGGCAAATGCAATCCCAAATATTAGCAAGCATCTCTAGTACCATTCATTATTTAATTTTATTTTTGCATTTTCTAATTTATTCGGGGCAACCCGAGGTTGCCTAATTCAGTATAAATATGTAACATCCCTTCACAATCCTCCCTTTTCTTTTCTTAATAGTGTCGCTTATATAGATTTTAGCAAATGCCATGATAGAATACACTCCGACTGATGCATGATTTGCAGGGTGTTGAGTGACTCTGGTGACCCAAATATAATGTCTGTAGGCTTTGACTATAAGTCTGTAACTTCACTGAACCACATACCCTCAGTTGTTATGTTTGTTACACAGAAAATTAGAACTTTGGCTTACAGCTTTTGGGATGAACGAAAGCAATGTTTCAGACTTAATTTAATGTGCATATTTATCAACACCTTCATCACTGGACACTCACACAAAAGGTTGTTTCTGTATGCAGACGAGCCTCTGAAGATGGAGAAAATACTGCAGTTTTTGAATTATAACAAGTTCCCATTGGTCACTACACTAACAGAGTTGAATTCTGTTAAAGTCTACTCCAGTCAAACTAAACTTCAGGTTTGTTTCTTCCTTTTTGCCTTCTGCAATGTTTGTCACATCACATGAATTGTAATTTAGGAGAAAAGATTATTGCTTTTGTGTGCGGAGTGGGCATTGGGGATTCAGGATTGATTGACGATAAATGTCTGGATGTTGCATTAGGGAGTTTAAATGGAAGGAGAAAAGATGTGGAAGTTTATGGCTATGGCATGTAGCGGCGCTAAACAGTTCTTACAGAATAATTGTAGTGTTCACTGAACGTATTCCTAGAACTTGTATGTATTGCGCTCATGAAGGTGCTCTAAGGATCTTAATGATTTATCAGCTCAGTTTAGAGTAAATAGAACCCCCAAGGTTCCAGCTTTAGAGCTTATTGTTCTGTTGAGGTTAATTTTTAGCGCCACCCCTCTGTTGCAGTCTTACCTGAAATTTTTGAGTTGATGTACATGGATTTGAAGACTTCATAGTTTTATCTTTGATGTTCAATGACTTGTAGTATATATTGGCATATTGGCTATAGCACTCATAAACATTTACTGAACGTCTCAATTATCGATTAACTTTATCATGAGAAACATAAGATCCCAAAAATCGCAGCTTCAGAACTTTTTCTTCAGTTTTTTACGCAATGCTGAATTTGAAAATGCAACTTTTGATTTCTGAATATAGACTTGGACAATTTTATTGTTTGGGTTTGTCACTGATTTTAGGAAATATAATCAGAATCACTTCTGTTACTCTTTCCACCATTTTCATTAGTCCCCTTGATAGTGGCTTGATGTGACATTTCTGGATCTATTTTGCATTTTGTGAGTTGTGACTCATTATTCTCTTGATTTTTCTGAATAAGTTTTGATTTATCCGACGCAAATAAAAATCTTATTTTATATTCCTAATACGCTCCCTCACTCAAATGCCCATTGGGCTTGAAGAGTGGTTAGTGGGTTTTGAGGTCGTTAGGATTCGAACCCGTGACCTTCGGTCACACTGGCTCTGATACCATGATAGATGAACATCCCAACCAAAACCTTAAGGTTATAGTTGAGGCCCAAATATTATTAATATTCCTAATATTTTTGAAGTATCTAATTCAAACGTCTTTTCATTAGTTAAGCTTTATGTTCATGTGTAGGTTTATGTTTTTGCCAAAACGGATGAGTTCAAGCCCCTTCTTCAGCCTCTTCAAGAAGTTGCCAAAAAATTTAAGACAAAGGTCTCCACTGAGATTTTGCTAATTGTAGTTTACTTGTAAAAAGGCAGTGTTGATCTGTTAACAGTTTTTTCATGGGTGCAGATAATGTTCATATATATCGATATTACCGAGGATAACTTGGCTAAACCATTCCTCACTATGTTGGGATTTGAAGACTCGAGTAAAACAGTTGTAATGCTCTGAGAATTTTGTCTTAATAGATGTTCTTTTTTTCGCCTTCCGCTCAAATTTTATATAAATCTGTGTCTTTATAAGTTTATTTTACTTTCGAGTCTTAAACATTGATCATGCCCTTCACAGGTGGCAGCTTTTGACAGCAAGATTAGCTCAAAGTATCTATTGGAATCGGAACCAACACCTAGCGACATAGAAGTATGATTCATCACTTTCTTTTTCCATTAAAAAAATTCTTATTCAACGAATATGATTATAACTACCATGTAATTTTTATCGTTGATCACTGTAGGAGTTCTGCTCCGGGATGTTAGAGGGGACTGTTCCATTGTATTATAAGTCACAGGCTATACCAGATAATGTGAGTTCCCTCTGTTTAAATTTTTTTTAACTCGTCGCCTTTTTATTTGATGTACTACAAATTTTTAGGACTATGTTACTCAGACTCGTGGACACAGTGTCGAGTGTCTTACACTGTTTTTAATTAAATGTGGTTACAATCAGATGTGTCTTCACCAATTATTAGGTACATTCACAACCCGTTTTTGTAAGAATGATTGAACTACCCATGCTTTATGGACCAAAAATAAAGAGGAAGCTTGTCTCTTGTTTTCTATTTGTTTAATCAAGGCACAGGCCGGCTGCCACCCTATGTCTCCCTCCTTATTCTTTGTCAAAAGTCTTTCATTGCATTTTTCTATCGTTTTCTTTTAAACTTCATTCTCAAATTTGACACCGTTGTAAGTGGGGTGTCACTTTTACTTTGGCGTGTCAGACACGCGTCCTGTGTTGTGTTGACCACAGGAAGCAGTGGATTAGTGAAAGTAATATAGACTAAGATAATGAAGTTGGATCATCTGTGGCAAAGAATATGATACAAATTTCTTGGTAAAGATAAAGAAGATTACTTTTCACGTTATTTAAATGTTTGCTATTCTGAATCCAGACAAATGCTAGCGTCGTTGTTGCTGTTGGAAAGACATTGAATGACCTGGTTTTCAGCAACTCGAAGAATGTTCTGCTCGAGGTTGGTGACCCAGTATCCCCCTCCCATAGAATGTTCTTTTTATGTTCACAAAATTATTTTTTGTTAGGCAATGGTGCATTTGCGCGAAGTATCTTCAAGCACTCTGCCAGAGTCTGCCTCCAGTTTCATTCTCTGACAAACAGTTGACTTTTCCATGTCTTTCGCTTGCGTTTCGGTACAACTGACTAAACTGAATCAACCGGATTTAGAACCCAAAAGACCAACTTAAATAGATTTGGAAACCGGGTTAACCCAATTGGACCTGTACACCAAACTTTGCTGTGCCCTATCTTAGCCTTGAAATGTCCTGAAATGAATATTTTGAGATTACACTTCCAAGTTGTACTCGAACTGCATACTTTTATGTGAAATGACCTTGACTTAAACTGACTACTTTGTAATACAGGGTGTACTGAAATAACATTTTTCACTTCTGCCCGTTAAAATGCCTGCGCTCATCTTTGAATTGCGCTTTCAAATGTTTAGGTGTATATACCATGGTGTCCTGCTTGTGATGTTACAACCAAGCAGGTGGAGAAGCTGGCTAAGCATTTCAAAGGATTGGAAAATTTAACCTTTGCAAGAATTGATGCTTCGGCAAATGAGCATCCAAAACTTCAGGTTAGTGAACTAAATCTTGCATATCACCTGAGAAAGAACATGAATTACTGCATGGACATGGGAGTTCATTTAGTGGTATATTCTAGTACCCGTTACCATTTAGGCATTTACAGAAGACAAACACGTGCAAGCATTTTCATTTTTTCTTGACGAAAAATAGGGACAGTTATTCGTTTCATTTTTGCTTAATTTACTCAACAACATGATGGTCATGATCATTAGATTCTTCTACTTGGCTAGAAGTTGTTGGTAATTTAAGTGTAATTACCGGTTCATTTTCCGTAATTTGGGTTTGGTTCAGAGACGGGCGAACTTATAAATAATAAAGCTAGTTCGGGAAGTACGGAGTGTACACTAGTCTATTATATTATAACTTTGGCGCCAAATAATTTACCCAAATAAAACGGATTTTGGCGGTTGATTTCGAAGAGTTGTAACTCTTCAGAAATCTAACTCAAAACCCTCCCCTTTCCCCTTCATTCTCCTATATAAATGGGACGAAAATGGATCAGTAATTTCCCTAAGAAAAATGACTGATAATCAAACATCTTGAACAGAAAAACAAATTGCATATCTAAACTTCGAAATTATATCTCTGTTTTCTTGCCAAAAACCGAGGAATACCGTCTTATCTCTGTAGAAAATTCGGAACATCCCAGGCATTGATATACGGGACGAATTGTTCTATAAGGAAAGCGGTAGCGATTCGGTGTTGTTTCATTGTTTTCATTTCTTTGACAGTATATAACTAACAGAAGTTGTGGTCTTTTGTTTTACTTGGACTCCAGCATGAGTACATATGTAAAGACGGACCCACTATGCCTTATTTTTTGAGACACGGAGACTGTTTTGAGACACGGAGACTTTAAAAAATTGCCAGTTACGGGTACAACCACCCACACAGAGCTTCGTTCCCCTAAACCAACATCAAACCAAGATTCCGATTTCTTCATATATATGCCCCTTTGTCGTGCAAGTCTCCTTGTATGTCTCTAACTCTGATTCCATAGCCTAATGTTTCTTAAATTCGTACTTTTGCAGGTCACTGACTACCCAACGCTGCTGTTTTATCCCGCAGCTGATAAATCAAATTCGGTAACCTATAATTTTGTTTATCTGCAAGCCAATATTTTTACTATTACAATCCTGATGGCCTTGTTGACTCACTGAGCTAATCTTTACCAGGTTAAACTGTCGACTAAATCGGGGTTAAAGGAAATGGCAGCATTTATCAAGAGAAATGTGAAAGCTGAAGTTGAGGTAGCCAAGGATGAATTGTAGGATGTCTTCCTCAATATAACATCATATATACAGAATTACAGACTAATAGCGGCAAATAGGAACCCGTTTCATATACCAAATGTTTTATAAAGGGCTGATAATTCAAGTAATTTTATGATCGATTGAGGTAGCTGGATTAGCAACCGCAGTGAGTGTAAACTAATTTTGTAGTGTTATATTTTGAACACCATGAAAGGGAATTCGTCTATTTAAGAAAAATTCATATATCGATTATCTACCGTATTGCGACCTATTTTATCCCGGATGAGTGATAAAAGTAAAGTCACTACCTAGGCAAAACGGACACGGACACGACACGGACACGACATTCCATAAAATTTAGAATACGGGACACGACATTTAATAAGAATAATATATATTTTCTCCTATGCTTATTCTTCGCCCTTTTTTTTATCCAAGAATTAAAAAATTGAATTTATAGACCACACAAATTAACCTACCCTAGGCCCACATGAAATTGAATAAGCTTACCAAATAAGGAAAGAGGGAAGAAAACGTGATTATCACGAATAAGGAAAGAGGGAAGATTAAGCTGAATAAGAGGAGTATATTTTATGGTTATAAATAACGTATAATTTTATTTTTATCATGTATTTGAAACTAAATCTAACCAAATAAGGTACAATTTGACCTTTACTTTAACTAATTCTCATTTTTCCACCCAAACTCCACTTCCAATCGATTAATTTTAAAATTTTATTATGTTTAACCATGTGTCCAATGAGTGTCGGACACGGGAAGACTTATTAAGAGAATGTTCGTGCTACCGAGGTCACTACTTGTTTGTTGTCTACTTGCTTTTTTTTCCTTTTATCTTCTCACTCTACTTTTTTGTGAATGAATTTTATTCTTTTATGGATGAGAATGACCATTTTATTCTTTTTATTTTAACTCCCCAATTTTTAATTTTCTCCCTCTATATTCATTTTTTCTTGAATTCCACCGCCTTCCTCCCTGCTCCTGCCGACTGCCACCACCTTGCAATTGCCCTTATTGGCTTCAGCTAGTCGCCAACCACCGCCTCTTTCCCACGCTTCCTTTGATCGATGATGCCACCGCATTAATGCCTGACCTATCGGTCATCATTCACAACCGTCAACGTCATCCTCTACTACACCGGCCGATTTCGATGAACTCCTCAGATCGGCACCTTCTAGTCATCTCGACCCTCCCCCAAGTTCTGGAAGCGACTAACTTGACGGCGGTCATTTACAAACTTGAGAAAATTATCAATATCATAAAATAGCCGAGTAACAATAAATCTACACCATCGTCAACCTTAGAAATTTGCAGAAACTCACTAAAAATCAAGGATAAATGACAAGAGAAATGATATGACAAAAAAATCAAGGATAAGTGACAAGAGAAATGATAAGACAATTCAATGGGAAACGGCAGTAGCAGTACCTTTTGGTTCAAGTAAGTGATAGGATCGTCGTCAAAGTTATTAAAGGGACGGTTCATCAAAAGGTTATCAAATGTACACTAACCTATTACAACAAAAATGTAAACAAATGAAATAACAAGGCAAGTAAGTACATGTATGATCAAGTGATTAACAATCACTAGGGTGTCATGGGTTCAGAAGGAATTATGGTACAATCATAATAACGAGTCGTACAAACGACCTCAATTGTGTTGGAATCGAGTTGATTTATGTATTATAATTTCTACGGAGACTTAGGTACAAGAGTCAAGTTGGTTTATAGCTTACGACATCTACAATGACTTGATTCTCCCTATTTAACTATATACACAAATCATCTAACCCTTAAGTTGATTTATGTCTTGCAAGTCTTGTTGAAAAGATTGAAGAATCATGTTAGGTTGTCGATCAAGCATTTCATCAAACATAACATATACATAAGTTCAAAACACAACATACAATCATTTATATGAACTCATTAAGTATAGATCTAAATCATGATTACTCTCTTAATCCTCAACTAACCCTAGTTAGAGGACTATTCACACGTCATCATGGGACCGAGGTGTGACCCCCTTGATGTTACAAGGACTCGAGAAATTATAACCATGAAGGGTCCAAAAATGTCACGGTCAATGCTCTATATTGCTCATGATGTATATAGGAACATACAGATTACCTATTCCCCTTCAATTTTCATATCTTCTTCTATATTTCTTATACCTTATATTTTCTTTCATTCAATTCATTTTTTCATTACCTCTTAACTTTTACCTAATTTATCCAATTTTTTCTACAATAGAGGTGTGACTTCTTCATTTAATTTGACCCTACCTTACTAAAACATCCACCATTTCTTTTTATTAAACATCATTAAAAAAAATAATTTCATATAAACTTAAAACTAATCAAAAATACATTTTTATTATTAATAACGTGCTTATGTACATATAAACTCAAAACTAATTAAACGTGCATTTAAATTTTTCCGATTTTTTTTCGTACAAGTTTGTTTAATCACTATTAATTTTCATTTCCAGGAATTTGTTTATATAATTTTAGTTATTTATCAAAGTAGTTGGTAAAATACTTTATAAAATAGCTATTTTTAACATTACGTCTTAATTATAACAAAAATAATATTTGTAAAATTATCGTAATAATAATAGTACTAAGTTTGAACCCGTGAAATTCACGGGTCTGCTTTCAAAATTTTACATAAATATCGTTAATCATAATAAAGATATAACGATTTAATCATGGTGAAGATATAATTATAACTCATAGTTTTCTTATTCAACTTGATCGTTTTACCGAGTAAGACCGTCTCACACTAACTTTTGTACATCAAAATATACAAAACATCAAAATATATAATCTTCCGGGTTAATAACAAATATAACAATGATTATAACCCATAATTTATCTATTGAGATATTTTGGGTCAATTATTTTGCGGGAATAGAAAATATAATTTTCAAAAATACCGAGATTATAATCATTATTATGATTTTTATATTCTGTAGTATATATATTCAAAAATCTTAGTTTGTAACTAGTAATGAGACGGTAAGTTATCATACGTAATTAAGTTAAATTTGGAAGGAATCTCCACCACTTTAGCAAAATATAATTTTATTTATATTTTTATTAAATCATTGTAAAATATAAAAATGGAATATTCTATCAAAGATATCGTGTGTTGCGATTTTTCCTCTTCTCATATTATTAGTTTTTTTGTGTTTTTTTAGTCACATTAACCCCTCTTGTAATTCTGCCACATCAGACCGAGATTAAAACTTGAGATGACACATCGACGATTGACAATTGCATTAGATAAATATATGATTATTTTTGTAATAATTGATGGATAGGCGGGTATGAGTGGGCAAAACGCCAAAACCACCCATGGCGAGTACAATTTTTCGTATTCGTACCTGTCCCCGACCCACTATCCGCCAAAGCTCTACCCGTCTCCGCCCCATCTGAAACGGCTACAAGATATATCCACTTATACCCGCCTCAATGACATACCTAAATTCTTACACAAGCCCGCCTTGATTCTGTCACACTTAATTCGCATCTTATTAGGTTGGACCGAGCCGGATGAATGGAAAGCGAAACCCAAGGCCCATACATATTCTAGGGTTTTCCTTTACACAATCCCCATCTTCATTCTTCCCTCCTTTAAATACCTACCTCTCATTCTAACATCCCTACAAATCACAATCGCATCACAATTTAGGGTTTTAGGGTTTTAGGGTTTTAGGGTTAGGGTTTTTCTATAATAAAAACATTCCCGATGAGGAAGCATTCCCATAAAAAAGATAGGAAGTGCCGTATGACACTCCAATCACAGCTCTTGTGCGTGATTGAGAAACTATAGAAATCCCATCTTCGCCGTTGATCCTCAATCGCTCTTGTTTCCCCATCCACTAATCACAGCCGTCCATTCACTCATCTCCTATTATTAGGATTTGATTGTTGAATTACGGCCGTCCGATTAGTCGGGGATTACTAAGCCTTTGTTTTTCGTCGTCCCGTTGTTTGGGGTTTCTTTCTCTTTCTCGCCAATTGCTGTTGTGTGTGATTTTAAACGGGTCTCTGAGGGTTCCTTTTTCAACTTTTTTTCCAATTTAATTATTAATCCTGTTTTTGTTATCGTATTTTTTGATTTGGTATGTACGAAGAAGGTCCGATGCCACGTCGACAGTAGCAAAAGCAATGACTGACGATGCTATGATTGGACCAATATCAAATTTTGATTAATATTTTGCATTTTTGATAGGAACCCGTTAATCTTATTTATTTCCATGGTTAAACGGAGCCGTTTGTGCAATTACATTTTATTTTAAACTTATTTATTTTATTTTATTTTACATTTATTTGATATGATTTCCGTTGATGAGATTAAAGAAAAAGTTGGAATTACCGTCTGATTAACAATCTGATGAGAAACTTTCTTTCTGAGGATTCATTATTTCATAAATAGTACTCCGTATAATTAAGGTATACTAATTTACTATTAATTTGGTTAAATTAATAGTGTAAGTTGATGATGATAAAGTAAAGGCTTGTTTCTCAAAACATTCGCAGAGCCGCCTGAGAACTTTCCCCTGCGCAGGGTTGAGAGTTGATGCTGCTTTATCCTTCCTTGGATGTCTGAAACTTCACATATTTCTTTTTATTTATTTAGTCGTTTTTTGTAAATATTATTTCTTTTTATTTAATCGTTTATATTTGGATAGTAAGCCTTGCGACGGGCGTTATTTGTGACGGATATTTTGTGATTTAAAATGGATATAAAATGAGTTAGTGGAGAAAGGTGACCACTAAAACGCTATCCGTCGCAAGTCGCAAGCTTGCGACGGATAGTGCTGTCACAAATAAGAATTTGTGAGGTATGGTGTGGGTTGTTGAGGTGTAGATTGGGATTTTGCAGCGGTGCATTGAAGAAGGGTTTTGATGCTGCACCAGTGCTTTTATTTCGGAAATTTTAGTAGTAATGAAATTTTTTCCAACTCTATACCAAGATTAATACAAACATACTGCGTTCCATACATCAAATTACTCATTATACAACGGAATTGAGAACTAAACGAACTTGTAGAACACAAATTTTCATCGACGTTGGACGTTTTCCGTTTTCTCACAAAATTTACAACTCATATTCATTTAAGAATGCTACTTCCTCCATTCCAATCAATTCTATACATTTGCTTTATTCACGTTTATCAATAGCCATTTTAAGATCTCACATGACTATTTTATTTTATATATTAGAAGTTGAATCGAAGATTCACTCGGCTCATGAATCGTGTCCATAAAATGAAATGTAAAGAATTGATTGGAATGGAGGAAGTAGTATCGATTTTGCATGGACTATGGCATTAGTAGATTATTCAATCTAAATTGTAATTTAGTTACGGTAGCGTTGAAATAAAATTATTTTGAAAAACAAAATTGAAGGATGGCGGAAGATCACAACTTTGAATTGAAGGTGTTAAACATTGACGTAGATCAAAACAGAAAGTTTGAACCTAGTTTAACCTGCTTGTTAGATTAATGGGCTCAATTAAGTTTACCTTTATGTTAATCCAATTGTCACATTGACATCAAAAATGAATAGAAGTTAAAATGCAAATAGATAGCCAAGTTTTTGTTCTTTACATGGTAGGTATATTTATTCACAAATTATTATTTCAAATCAACGTACTCCCTCCATTCATATCCACTTTGCACTTATTCCATTTCGGTCCATTCGAATCCACTTTGCACCTTTCCTGATTTGGTTGTAATTTTAATACTATAATACTATAAAAACACTATTAAGGCCCACTTTTTCAACACAATACTACACTTTACACCTATTTGTTTTACTTTTATTAATATTTTAACAATGCGTAAAAACCCGTGTACACTTTACACCTATTTGTTGTACTTTTATTAATATTTTAACAATGCGTATAAACCCGTGCATAAAGCAAATGTACCAAGTGGAGTTGAATGGAGGGAGTATTTATTTAAGGTAATAAGACGGGTTAAATGGCTATCACTTAGTAAAGACAAACAATTTGTTTAGATATTATCCCCTTCATTCAAATCCATATTACACATTTCTATTTTACACATTATTCACAAATAACCATTCAAATTCGATTTTCTCTCGATACGTAAATAAAATTATATTTATGTGGGATTTAGTTTTATTCGTCTTTACGAGTATATTTAATATCTAATTTGCATAATTTTTGAAAATACGTAGCTAACAATATTTACCATACAAAAGACGCATTGACAAACATGATGTGTAATGTGGATATAAATGGAGGGAGTAGATGTTTATTACTTCCTCCATTCAAATCAATTCTATACATTTACTTTATTCACGTTTGCCGATACCCGTTTTCTTTTGTTAATATCTTTAGTTACGTATCGATAAAAATTATAAAACTTTGATATTCACAATGTGCTCGTTAGACAATTTAAACAAGATCTCACATGACTATTTTTTATGTTATATATTAGAAGTTGTGTCGAAATTTCACTCGACTTATGAATAGTGCCCAAAAATTGAAATGTATAGAATTGATTGGAATGGAGGAAGTAGTGTTTATCATAAAAAGCACGCAAATACTACCAAAGGTATGGTATTGTCAATACACAAATTCTGGTTTGCTACCGCACTTTCCGTCGCAAGCTTGTGACGGATACCGTTTCTTCTCACAAAGTACACACTTTTTCTCTCTCTCCAACACTATTCATGTGATCCTCTTTCTCTACTAACTCTTTTTGTATCTATTTTATCTCACAAAATATCCGTTACAAATTGTGACCCGTCGTAAATAAAACTAACTAATTTACTATTGTCAATAAACTAGGTATTGTCATGGTATTGATTTCATGGGTTGTGGGGGGTAGGGTTGAGTTTCTAAAGTGTGCCCGTTTCGTTTATACCTGCTTTTATCATATTTACGATAAATTCGTACAATAAAAAATTAAAATAATAATAAAATTGTAACTTAATTTTCATAAATTCACAAATTACACCTTAATTTTCCAGCTATTTTGTTGTTTAATTTTTTTTTATAAATTCAGACAATTACACCTTAATTTTCTAGCTATTTTGTTGTTTGAATTTTTTTATAAATTTAGACAAACAATTACAGCTTAATTTTCTAGCTATTTTGTTGTTTGATTTTTTTTTATAAATTTAGACAATTATACCTTAATTTTCTAGCTATTTTGTTGTTTGATTTTTTTTATAAATTCAGACAATTACTCCTTAATTTTGATGCGTGCATATTATATACACTTTTCCGCACTGTTTTGGCACGCATCTCTATGCTTTACTAGTCACTCTTATTTATTTTTGCCCGGAAAGTGGGGAAAACCGAGCCAAAGATATCCAAGTACTCTCTTTTCAGAAGATGGAACCCAAAATAGAGCTCACGAACCTTGGGATGCGTGAATTGTCCAAACGAAAGGCTGAACTTGAAAGGAAAACTTAAGGCGAAGGAAGCAGTTTTGAAATCGAGCAAATAACCTGCAGAAAAAGACTCGATCGAGTTGACATAATCCTCAATCGAGTGGATTGCCTCAATGCCTGAGAAGAATGCTCGATCGAGTGGTCCAAACACTCGATCAAGTGGAGCCGTAATTGAAGTATTCGATTGAAATGACCATTTCTTCGATCTAGGGATTTTTTGAGGGGTTATACTCGATCGAGTAATCCAGTTACTCGATCGAGCAAAACTCAATCTGATGGGCCTCAGTTTTCGTCTAGGTTGCTATGTCACATTTATCTTAACTTGATCTCTCTTATAAAAGAGATTAGGTTAAGACTAATCAAAAAAACGTTATTTTCATCTACCACTTTATCTACTATCGCTAATCAACTTTTACTCTCGTTCACTGTTACTTTTGCAATCACAATTCTTAGTCTCTTTTCTCTTCATTTCTTGCCTCATAACTTGGATTTAATTGTCATTTCTCTTTTCTCTTTAATTTACTTTGTTCTTTATTTCTTTTCTTGTTCTCTTATTTAGTTTTCTTTTGAATTATGTTAGTATAGCCCCCAAAGTCATGTGTAGTTAATCTTTTAATATGTTAGCATGAGGTATACATTTTACAATTGATTTTAATGGTTAAGTTTGTTATGTACTTTCCTACTCAACAATGTGAAGAAAATGATATTTTTTAATTAAATAAAAACAAAGACAGATGTTCAATATATTATACGGAGTACATAAGAAAAATTTCAAAAAATTACGATTTAAGAATCATATATATAAACAACATAGACCATATTGATGGCGTAGGTGGGTGAAGTCGAATAATTGTGTGGATGATACGAAATCTCAGTGGGTATTGCAAGGTAATCATAAATAATAAAATAATGAAAAATGAAAGGTATCTTCGTGACGGATATAGTAAAGTGTAAAAAATAGTTTTTTTGTCATAATTGTATGACAATAGTTTACAGTTTGTATTATTTTTTCCTGTATATTTTCAGCTTATTTTTTATAGATGAAACATTGTTTTATAGAGAGGGGTTGATTTAACACTGGATGTGTCGATTTTTTGAGGGAGGGGTAGAGGGAGAGATAGGCCCCGAGGAAGGATGTAAGTATCTTGAGAGGTAAGATTACACTCTGACGTTTAAGAGTGTAATTTGAATAGTACAAACAAATGTCAATACTCTGCTATTGTTCAAGGATACACTTGATAAATGATCAAGTTGGTTAGTTGGGTTGTCAAATTACAATCTAAGGAGTATAAATATAAATAATAAATAACACACTGATGATATATGTGGATCGGGTGGAATAATTGCGTGGATGAAATGAAATGAAGATGAGTATTAGACGTTATTTGATAAACAACAAAGTAATGAAAAATTAAAAGAATTTGCGAAACAAATACGTCGCAAAAAGATCGAAGTTATTAGTTAGTCGTAGTTATAATATTATAGTTTATAGTTGGTATTCTATTTTCCCCATACGTATTTTCAACTTTTTTTTACGGATGTGCATTGTCTTATATGGTGTGAGTTGATTTTACAGTGGATGAATCGTTTTATTGAAAAGTGGGAATACATAGGTCTTGAGGGTAGAAGTGTCTTAAGGGTAGGGTTAGTCTCTGCCTTTTAATAGTGTGTTTGAGTAATGTAATGAAATGTCGATAAGTTAGAATTGTTCAGACATACAGTTAGTTGATTTAAGTTGGTTAGTTGGGTCAGAAGATATGAAGAAAGCCTAATGTTGTGAAAAAAGTGTAGTAAGGCAATGATTAGAAAATTTTATAAAAGAATTATAAAAATTTCATTCAAATTTATATAATGTGGAAAAGACAGAGGCACATATGCTCTAAAAATAAGTTAAAAATATCTTAAATATGATGTATATATATTCAATTTTGGTTGTCTTATATGATGGGGGTTGATTTTACAATAGATGTGTCTATTTTTTTAAAGGTGAAGTTATATAGGTCTTGAGGTATAAGAGGTAAGTGTTTTTAGGATAGAGTTAATTTCCGACATTTAGGAGTGTGATTTTAACAGTACGAGTAAATATAGGTACGATGAGATTGTTCAGTGACGCATATGGTCGATTCTGATGGTCATGTTGTTTAGTTGAGTGAAAAGGGTAAGATGAATGCCTGGATGGTGGAGAAAGTGAGGGGTATTTAGTAAGAAAAATGAGGAAGTAGATAAATTTTATTTTAAGGTTTTATTATGTAAATGATATAGGCATATATGTAATGAAAATAAGTTAAAAATCTCTAAGACATCGTGTTTGTTAACTCAATTTTGTTTTTCTTTGTGAAACACAAAAATACATAATCAAATGTTTATAAATGTCATGTCGATAAATTATGATTAACTTTTAACTAGTCTTTTTTTTGTCTTGGTGATTGATTAAAAAAACATCAAGATTTAAATTGCTTGTCTTTGTTTTCCACGTCTGTCACTCATCATTCGAACAAGGTCGATTTTGAGGTTAATAGTTAAGTTTCTGATAGATGGATGAACTTTTCAAAGGGAGAGCTAACTTTGAGGGATAAGTCTGGGTATAATATTTCGTGAATATTTTAGTTGTGTACTGGAACTTAGGAGAAAGGTTTCAATGATGAATTGGATGGTTGTTTAAGGTATAAATAAAGATGACTTCATCGCATTTGGTGGTTAATTCAATGATAGGTTAGTAGGCGTGACTTTGGATTGTGGATCGTTTAATGTGTTGTTCGAAGGGTAAGAGTAATAGTTTAAAGGATTCTTTTGTGTGATACTGAAAATATTGCGATGAGTTGGGTGGCTAGATGTACGTATCTGTGATTTAATACGATTAACTTATGATAAGTGTATTGATGATGGTAGCATTAATGCCATAAATGAATATAAACGATATAATTTTATTAACAAAATATCACATTTATAGAACGAACTAATACTATTTTTATATCAAGAAAAAAGGTATTATGATTTATTTTCGATTTACATGGTGACAATTTTTATGAATACCACAAATAATTTAGTATCCGTGCATCGCACGGGCAAAAATAGTAGTTTTATTAGTTTTGAGCATTATTTTTGATTCCTAGCGAGTTATAAAATTAGAGATTGTAATTTTTTATTTAAAGTTTAACATATTATATTTTTAAAAATTAAAAGGCTATTATTTAATGTTAAGTATGTTTTTATTTGCCCTTAATATTTACAATTTTTTATTATTTATAAACGGCGTAAAAATTAGAATTATATTATATTTATTTGTTGTCTACAATATTATAACATAAATATCGATATTTTAAATTTATTAGGAAATTTGATTTTTATTCGTTATTTAATTTATTTTGAAATTAAAAAGACCAAAGGCTATTTATATTCAATGTTTTATATATTTTTTTCATTTTCTTTTTAAATAAGAAATAATGGTGTGGCTCCATGTTATGTGTAATATGTGACGTGGTTTTTTTAATGCAATGTGACAATGTCTACTTGACATTTTAAGTTAGCTTTTAATAATATTTTATAGATTGTATAGAAGATTTTTTTTTTTTTTTGCTAAATTTGGATATAAGGAAAGTGTGGAGGAGGGGTAACTTAGTTAGTTCATTAATAATTGTAGACGATAATTAGTAATTTGTCGACAATCTTTGGTAGGTTGGATAAAAATCGGACCGGACTGGGTTGGGCTAAATGGATGATGGGCTTGGTGCATTTGATCATGTATTCATAGTTCACCTTATACGGTTATACCTACCACCCGATTCTTATAAATACCTAGTGTTTTCCTTACTCGATCTCCATCTTCATTCTCCCCTCCTCCCTTTAAATATCTACCTCTTCTTCAATAACTCAACCCTCTCTATCGCAAAAGCATAATTTAGGGTTGGTTTTAGGGTTAGGGTTTTTCTATAATCAAAATCAAAACAATCCCAATGAGGAAGCATTCCCATAAAAAAGATAGGAAGTGCCGTATGACACTCCATACAATCAGCTCTTGTGCTTGACTGTGAAACTATAGAAATCCCATCTACGCCATTGATATTTACTCGCTTGTGTTTCCCCATCCACTAAGCACAGCCGTTTATTCACTCATCTCCTTTTTTAGGTTCTGATCCTTGAATGACAGCTGTTGATTAGTCGGGGACTACTTAGCGCGTATTGTTCATCGTCCCGTTGTTTGGGTTTTCTTTCTCTTTCTCGCTAATTGCTATTGTGTGTGATTTTAAACGGGTCTCTGAGGGTTCCTTTTCAATTTTTTTCCCAATTTAATTATAAATCCTGTTTTTGTTATCGTATTTTTTGATTTGGTATTTAGGAAGAAGGTCCGATGCCACGTCGACAGTAGCAAAAACAATGACTGACGATGCTATGATTGGACCGATATCAAATTTTGCATTTTTGATAGGAACCCGTTAATCTTATTTATTTACATGGTTAAACGGAGCCGTTTGTGCAATTACATTTGATTTCCAACTTATTTATTTTATTGTACATTCCGTTGATGAGATTAAAGAAAAAGTTGGAATTACCGTCTGATCAACAATCTGACGAGAAACTTTCTTTCTGAGGATTCATTCATAGATAGTACTCCGTATTATTAATTCATTTTGCGCAGGAACTTTTTCCAGTAAATTAGGGGCATATTATTTGTGTTTATTTAGCTAAATTAATACTGTATTGTGGAAGTTGATGATGATAAACGCAAGGCTTGTTTCTCAAAACATTCGCAGAGCCGCCTAAGAACTTTCCCCTGTGCTGGGTTGAGAGTTAATGCTGCTTTATCCTTCCTTGGATGTCTGAAACTTTTATGATCTGCATTTGGCTCAAGAATTTAATATGTCATTACATAAATGTTGGATATGATGTTGAAGGGAGCTTGCTGAGCTTGAACTGAGCTGAAAATGAAAACAAGTTTCGCTAAGCAAGAATGTCACATAATAGCTCAATTGTTCAGTACATTTGTTTCCAAACTTTCTGTGCAGCCGGTCATATCATATCAGGCTGGATCATTTTCTTTGTTTACTTGAACAAGTTTTACATCATCTCCTTATTTTATGGTTCGAAATGTTTTTGCTTAGGACGGATACACAATAAGGCAAATAAGAGGGTAGATGAGAACGAAACGGAGCACATATTGATTTACGACATGCTATGGCCTATGAGCCTATGATATGGTAGATTGAAGTTTGCCTAATGATTTTCTTTTTTGATAGGAACCTGTCAGTCTTATTATACCCTAAGATTTTACGGAAGCCTCTCTGTTTTGTATTCTTCTAATTGTAAGATCATCCCCAATCAAGGTCATAGGGTGGTCATGACCTTGTTTGGTCATGGTTAGTAGGATAATTAGGTTAATTAATTGATGACCATTTTGCTAATTTTGTGACCACTATGTGGACAATTTTTATTGGTTCAAGAATAATTAAATAATAAAATGATATTTTGTGACCATGTTTGTGACCACTATGTGTACAATTTTTATTGGTTCAAGAATAAAATAATAATAAAATGATTGGTAAAAGAGATATTTTGGTGGGTAGAATTTGTGATAAATGATTGAAAATGTTGGAAAGTGGAAAAATGATTGGCTTGATGACCTAAATCGTGACCTTTTCTGCTTGGGAGGATGAACCTTTTCTGCTTGGGAGGATGAATGTAGGTCAACGTAAATAAGGTGAGATTAAGAGTAAAATCGGGTTGCAACCTAATTATCGCGACCACTGCTTGGGGATGGTCTAAGTATACCACAACAATAGAGCTTTAAGAGTCCGTAATATGTTGTTTTTTTTGTTTTGTTTTTTTGATGACGAGGGGTTGAATTTCCCAGGCCCATGTATTCCAGTAGCACTAGTGGCCAACTAGTGGTCGTCACAACTGGTAGTTGAACCTGAAACCTTTCAACCTTTGCATTTCTGCAAAAAATTTACATGTATACGAATATTGTTGGTAAAAATGTTTAATAATTAGTAAGAGAACAAATAATTTTTTTGAAAAGTTTAACAAAATTACTAAATATTTCAAATGATATCATATACTAAAGGATTACATGTATCATTTTCCTTCATTATGCCCTCCCCTTCATCATCCCTCGTCAAGCCGGGAAACTTCTCATATCATACTTTATCACTGTTACTCGTGGCTATTTTGGTCTCTCTCAAGACACACATCTCAACCTCAACCTTATTCATTTTTCCATTCATTTTTTCATATGTTCTTTAAATTTAACTACAAATCATGTTTCTGTCACTAATTTTACCGTATTTTTTTGGTTTGATATGTATGAAAAAGGTCTGATGCCACGTCGACAGTAGCAAAAGCAATGACTGACGATGCTATGATTGGACTAATATCAAGTTTTGATTAATATTTTGCATTTTTGATAGGAACCCGTTAATCCTATTTACTTCCATGATTAAACGGAGCCGTTTGTGCAATTACATTTTATTTTGCATTTATTTTGTTATGATTTCCGTTGATGAGATTAAAGAAAAAAGTTGGAATTACCGTCTGATTTATAATCTGATGAGAAACTTTCTTTCTGAGGATTCATTCATAAAGAGTATTATTAATTCATTTTGCACAAAACTTTTTAACCAAATTAATATGATTAAATAAATATTGTGGAAGTTGATGATGATAAACACAAGGCTTGTTTCTCAAAAACATTCGCAGAGCCGACTAAGAACTTTCCCCTGCGCAGGGTCGAGAGTTAATGCTGCTTTATCCTTCCTTGGATGTCTGAAACTTCACAACTACTCCCTCCATTCATATCCACTTTGCATCTATTTCATTTCGGTCCATTCGAATCCACTTTGCACCTTTCCTTATTTGGTTGTACTTTTAATACTATAATACTATAAAAACACTATTAAGACCCACTTTTTCAACACAATACTACACTTTACACCTATTTATTGTACTTTTATTAATATTTTAACAATGCGAAAACCCGTGCATAAAGCAAATGTACCAAGTGAAAATGAATGGAGGGAGTATTATTTTTTTGTAGCAAAAGAGTTTACCAGGTGGCCAGGTGGGGTTGAATGAACTGAAATGACGGAAATAAATGCGAAAGTATATTCCGTCTTATGGAGTCTTTCCATATTGTTGCACCACCATATATCGGCATTCCCGATGAGATCGAATGCGGCTTGATCCACGCGCATCTCCTCGGGGCACTCTAAAAGTGAAAAAATCCTCTCAAAATTCGGTACCATATATCGGCATTTTTAATGGGCATAGCACGCATCATGGCCTAGACAATGCTCGGTCATGGCCAAGGCAATGCTCGGTCATGGCTTTCAGTCATGATACAACATTCATGATTCTTCGTTTAGTTCTTTTTGTTCATCTTAATATGCATTATTCTACTTCATTAATCCTAAGGACGGTCAATGAACGGGCAGTGAAAAGATACGAAAGATACCATCAACTATCAAGAAATCTGTCTCGTATCACTTTGTAACATCCCAAAATTCCGGACAAATGGTTAACACTAATCCTATTTGTTTAGGAAAAATCGGAAATCTACACATGCCAACTATTAGTCTACAAGTAAAATGCGATCATTCCAAAACAGGGTATTATTAATTGAAATAAAATATGCTCCGTATTATTATCACTTAATATCCAATTCCCATAAGAACAAAGGAAAGAAGCATTTCCAAGAAAAAAACAGCATTTGATTTTGTAAAATTAGCGATTAGCCAAGCTTAAAACACAATAGGTTTGAGACCGAGACAAGTTTTAAATACCCCTTTAGTTCTTCCAAACCAGACGAAACAAATACAGGATGCAATGTTCGAAAGTTGAACAAGGAACTTTGCATTTTTTATAATTTTTTTATACAAAAATTTCAAACCGTATTGAAAACGATATATGGTTTTGTTTTTGCCTGAAACGGATATGATACGGTAATGTAAAAACCGTATCTATATACGGATTTCCGTATTATATATACGGAAATTAATATATCCATATAACTCAAACCACATAGCGTATTGTATTCCTATTATAAAACCGTATCGTATATTCTTCCTCAGACGTACTCATGACCTCTAATAACTATTATCGAAAGGGGACCATATGAATAGTGTTGAAGAGAGAGAAAAAGTGGATATTTTGTGAGAGAAAAGTGGATATTTTTGGGTAAGATTGTCCGACAAAAACTGATCCAATCCGCTCGAAATTCGACCCGTGCAACTCAAAAATTGGGTGAATAGAAATCGAAAGGGCCCGGTGTTGGGAAACCGACCAGATAATAACCTTATTTTTTCCAAACCGAATTGCCCGACCCGTGACTCGATATTTTTCTCAATCGGTCGTTGACCCGATAATAAATTGGCTTAATAATGGTTTAAATAACACCAAATTGACATTCAATACATTTGTTTTTTCACGTTTGTCAAAGCACGTTTTACGTGCTTAATATCTTTAGATACAGATTTGTAAAAATTATGAAAGTTATATACTTTCAATTTACACGTAAAGACGAATTAAACAAGACCTCACATGAATATATTTTTTCTTACGTATTGAGAACAAATTGAAATTGAATGTTCGCTCGTGAATATTTTATAAAAAACAAATGTATTGAATGGAAAAAAAATGGAGGGAGTAAGATAAAAGATATGCCGATAACCTAGTCGACACTGATCCGCTAATGCACCGACCAAACTTGCCACCTGTTGATGCCCAAACCCAAAGATAACCCGACGTAAACCAACCCGAGTGACCCGATTGTCACCTCTATATGAGACAGGTCACTTTATCGGTTATACAAACATTTATAACCGCAAAAGAGGCTTGATTTTTATAATTAAAATTTACAAGACTTAATTTCATCATTGAACAAAATTAAGGGACAAATTGACACTTTCGCGCATTTATAATCATCATAAAGGTTTAAGAAACGGTATTAAACAATAATTACATAGCAACTAAATAGAAGTAAAAAAGTGCCGTTTCTTGAGAGTGCAAGACTAAAGGCATTGAACGGTACTCCGTATCAATACACAAATTCTCATTAACGACGGATATCCTTAGACATTTTGAGAAATGGGGGTTACTATTCCGCATGACCTTGACCGTCTACTATAGTAATTACAAATACATAACGGAGTATATAGGATTATCTGGACATATACAAGGACATTTGATCTATTTTACAAAACCTTAACAATTTCTACCCTTAATCCTGTAATAAATATCAATATTTACCCCTATCATATATTGTTAAAAGAATGAAGCTTATATTTATATATAATAATAAAAGTAGAAGTTAGAAGATTAACTTAGTCATTTAACAGTATCATGTAGATTTTCGGTACTGGAGCCTGACGGTGGAGCACCATGGTCAACTGTTATCACACTGTATTCACTTGTACTCTGATCTCGGCTTTCCAAGGCTAACTTTCTGAACTTCTTCAAATCCTCCTGGTATTGATTGCTTGAGTCGTAATCCGAGCTACCGTGGAATGTTCTTTTATCTTGATTCAGATCCTTCAACAGCTCCTCAACTGATAAATTCCCTTCCAGAGCTAGTACAACCTGTTTCAAGCCACAACCAAAGGACTTCGTGATGCTGTCAAGAACGTGTAGGATTGATCACGTATTCACATCTAACAACAACAACAACATCAGAGCCTTAATCCCAAAATGTTTTGGGGTCGGCTAACATGAATCATTCTTTGGAACCGTCAAGAGTGAACTCTCATCTCGACAAGAGAAAAAAATAAAGAAACGAAAGTGAAGTGAAACCGAAAAAGAAAGATAAAGGGGTTTTATAGATTTTAGATCGAACTTATCACACGTATTCACATGTAAATTTCTACAAAACATTATAGAAGGATTGATCAGGTATTCGAGATGGTCTTTGTGTATCTTGGGACATTAAATTGGACTTCAAGATGCGAGTAGTTATGCTGGTATAATTCCCCTTGGGGATCACTTTACACCAAACAAAAAATCCATGTAGTGAACTTCTAAGATAGTCACCTGGCTCATGTGTGGTCGTCGCCTTGCTGAACTATGAACACATACAGCAGCACAAGCAACCATTTGAGCCATCTCTGAAGAATCATAGTCCTCCAATCTTTGATCAACAAGATCATCAAAATTTCCACCTTCTAAAGCTTGCATGAGTAACGATCTCGCCTGCAAGTTCCCCAAGAAAAAGCCTCAATCATAGTATAAGAACTCGGTTTCAATCGGGGTATCATTTGTTGTGGTCATGGCCTAATCTCGGTAAATGTCGGAAACATTGGCACATTGCTTTAAAATGTGGTAGCGCTAAACTCCAAAACCTTTATAACTCGGTCAAGACCGATATTTAAAACTATGGTCTCAATTTGGCAAATTGGTCAACTATGAAACCAAGACCGTACTGGTGGTTGCCAAACTCGTCTAAAAATTATAGAAAAAACATGCTATTTAAAAAAAAGGAGTACAGGACATTGATCCTCACCCATTCAACCATGCTATCGTCCACAAAAGGCAGAGCTTTGTCAATAGGTCTACGCCCTGTTATTAGTTCCAGAAGCACGACCCCAAAGGAATAGACATCTGATTTCTCAGTCAGTTTCCCACTTGAGGCGTACTCAGGAGCCATATAACTGCAAATCACTCAAAAAAAGTTAGTTACAGTAATTAGTAAGATATGCGAAGGAATGAACATTGCGAGCTTTACCCAAAAGTTCCCATAACTCTAGTAGATACATGCGTGTCTGTGTCGTTGGCAAACTTAGCAAGCCCAAAGTCCGAAACCTGGAGAATTAAGCACGGTTTTTTAGGGTCGGATGTGAATAAAGATTACGTGTCAAGATTTATAGGTTCATGAACCTAGAAAATGGATAGGGCAAGAATTTGACAAGTTTAAATTTATTCGATTCTACCCATAACATTTGCGTACTCCACACCCAAAAGAAAACAATCCTTCAAATAATTAGTCTGCTAATTGTGTTTCTTTGTTACCTTTGCTTCAAACTCGTCATCAATAAGAATATTAGAAGCCTTGATATCTCGGTGTATGATTTTGGGATGACCTGCACATTTTTTAGCAACGAGTCAGCAACATTTCCAATGATTTGAAGAGCATATCATCATTACAGAATAACGTGCAAAGATAATTAGTGACTTACAATCTTCGTGAAGATATGCCAATCCCTTAGCAGCTCCTAAAGCAATCCTCAACCTTGTGGCCCAGCTCATGGGTGGTCTTCCTTCACCTAGACACGTGCTAACTTCAATTAGACAAATACGTGACACACGGTTTTTTATGCCTCAATTCTTCCTCAAGTATAGCCAGATATTTCATGCACAATCATTCCAAAAACGAGCAAGATGCACGAAATAAGACACGAGAGAAATCATACACAATTTTTTTCAGTGAAAGTACATAGTATAGAAAGCACAAGCATTGTTCATCAAACATAAGTTCACAAGAAAGGAAAATAAGTTTGAATTAACTAGTGTTACTGAAGAACCCAAACTTTTATGACTCGAATAAAACTATATGCCATTCGGGTTAACTCAATACATTATTTCCTTCAGTGACAAAGGTAAAGCAGCAAATCTTTAGGATGGTATAAACAATCAAAGAGGAGTGCTATTATAAATGTTCTTAATCATTCTCATGCAGCCTACTCACAACAGAGAACAGGGTTGCTGTGACAATACATAATCTAGTAATTATAGATCAAATTACATCAATAGATGGGAAGTTTAATTTGACTCTTAACCTTAAAACGTATCAATGGTTCAATTAGAAATCACCAAAGAGAAATCTTTTCTTAATTTCTTTGGCTGCTTGCAGGATTAATTTAAAATTACACCCCTTTTTCCACAAGCATTACTTGCCTTCAAATTACCTACACAATCAAAATAATAGAGTAACACCCAAGAAAATACTAGTACGTCAAGACGAAGACTACTAGTAGGATCTGAATAAATTAGTGCCATAGTCATCCTAAAGAAAAACCCTATAAACCAGACAAGAAATAGCTAGAAAAAGGCTTCAGTATGAAAATATTTTACAGTTACAATCACTAAACTGCGGTTGCAGCGAACAAGCCATTGAAAAACTAATCAGCTATTTCAAAAGAATACAGACAAGCATGACTGTGAATGAAGGAGAAATATATGAACAAGAAAAAGGCCTACCATGCAAATGGAACTCCAATGTCTTGTTTGAGATGAACTCATATACAAGCATTCTTTCATCTCCTGAAGTGCAATACCCAACTAGTGACACAAGATGTCTATGATGTACACGACTGATAGTGTCAACCTCGGCATGAAACTCACGGTCTCCCTGGACACTACCAATTTTTAACTGTTTGACAGCAATATCTTTACCATTAGGTAAAACTCCTTTGTGTACATATCCAAACCCACCTTGACCAAGAAGATTGGCGCTCGAGAAGTTGTCAGTTACTAGTGCTAGTTCTTCATAAGTGAATGTACCACTAGGGTAGGCTGTTGGAAGACCACTAGATTGTGATGAATGTGATTTCTCTGAGCCCAATGCACCAGAACCTTGTTGAGTTCGTAATCTGTTTGGCAATTCACCGGCTGTTGGATCTGGAGTAGGCTGGTTATGGTGCTGCCATTGGTGGGCCTGTCCAGCAGAAGGGTCATCTAAAGGAAAACAAACTTATAAACTTGAACGATGAAATGTCAAACAGTGTGCGTCAATTACTAGAACAAAATATGAAATAAAGTTAAACAGGAAATAACTCCAATATACCACATTACCAGTAACTTCTTGAAAAGGCAATCACAACACATGTAACACAAGGAGTACAACAAATCTAGCACAGGAAGTTGCAGGTATTTCTCAATGATGCAAAAAAACATAATTTTTCACCTCGTTTCTTAAGATTGAGAATAACCATGCCCTAAACATAAATGTCATCTATTCACCTCTTTTTTTTAGCGCACTACATGTCCATTAAAGTAAAACCTTACAGCAGAGCATAATCAAAAGAAGTCCATCATAAGCCCCAAAATTCAAAATTGCTATATCACGCCCACTATTTTACTTGTTACGCCCATTATTTTTCAATTTATTCCAAATCTGCCCCTGCACCTCTAAAAGTTATATTTTGTAATAATAAATGTGTTTTGTAAACCGTTTAATTAAAAATGAATTACGACGATGATCCCGCCGATGTCTTTTATAAATATTTATTTACTCACAATAACAGACAAAGTTTGCAATTTAACAACGAATTTAATGCGAATCAATGTTATCGTAAAGTGTTTTCGAGACGATCTTTATAATAATTGTTTTATTTTGGTGACGGTTTATATTATACGATATATCGTTATTGATATATTTGGATCGACGATTTGTATTATATGTAATTTACGGTTTATTATTATTAAAATTTGAAGACGGTCTAAAAAGTGATTAGTTTCACAAACATTCACTCATATTTTGTTCTTATTTCACAAATTAAAAAAATAAAAAAATAAAAAAAATAAAAAAAAAGAGAAAAAATACACCAAATGGCGGTTCCATGTAAATTACACGGCACCACCATGGTGTATTGCCGTGTAAATTACACGCCAGTACCATGGTGGTGCCGTGTAAATTACACGGCAATACCATGGTTATGCCGTGTAATTTACACGACACCACAATGGTACTGCCGTGCAATTTACACGGCACCATCATTTGGTGTATTTTTTCTCTTTTTTCTCTTTTTCTTTTTTCTCTTTATCTTTTGTTTTTTTATTTATGAGATAAAAACAAAATATGAGTAAATATGTTTTTGAAACCGTTTAATTAAAAATGAATCACGACGACGATCCCGTTGATGTATTTTATAAATATTTATTTACTCACGATAATGGACAAGGTTCGCAATTTAACAACGAATTTAATGCAAATCAAACATTATCGTAAAGTGTTTTCGACACGATCTTTATAATAATTGTTTTATTTTGGTGACGGTTTATATTATACGGTATATCGCTATTGATTTATTTGGTTTGACGATTTGTATTATATGTAATTTACGATTTAATGTTATTAAAATTTGAAGACGGTTTAAAAAAAAATTAATTTCACAAACTTTCGCTCATATTTTGTTCTTATCTCACAAATTAAAAAAAAATAATAATAAACACACCAAATGATGGTGCCGTGTAGTTTACACGGCACCACAATGGTACTGCCGTGTAATTTACACGGCAGCATCATCCGTGTATTTTACACGACACCATCATTTGTTGTGTTTTTTTTTCTTTTTTTTTTCATTTTTTTTTCTTTTTTTTTTCTTTTATTTGTGAGATAAAAACAAAATATGAGTTTATGTTTGGGAAATTAATTAGTTTTTAGACCGTCTTAAAATTTTAATAAAAATAAACCGTAAATTACATATAATACAAATCGCCAAACCATATAAATAAATAACGTTATACCGTATAATATAAACCGTCACAAAAATAAAACAATTATTATAAAATCGAAACACTTTACGATAAAACAAAATATTTTTTTATTAAAGTTAATATAAGGGCAAATTTGGAATAAATTAAAAAATAGGGGCGTAACAAGTAAAACGGGGGCGTGATATAGCAAATCCCATTCAATTTCTAGAGTTGAAGGTCAACAGTCAACACCAAAGATCCTGAATTCCTAATCATAATCACTCACTCATCTCAACCGAAGGAAGTTGTAATTACAGAAGTTCCCCTTCATCTACAAGGATTTAGCAATAGAACCAGTATTCGTCACAGCGAAAAGTGGAAACCCATATATTAAGATTTCATCATATACTCGGTCTCAAACATCCGAGTAATTCTTGTTGGAATAAATGGCTCAATTTTCTCGAGAATGGTTGGTTCAGTGTACAAAATTGAATACTGCAACATTCTAGACTGATTGGTGCAGTCTGCGGGGATGAATAGGGCAGTTTTCCAAACTGAACATTCAGATTTATGAAATCGTTAAATCTTATGCTCTCATTAAATCTTATGCCTTTTAATTGTTATAAAAAACGAGTTCTGTAAACTCATTTTAACACACAACAAAAATTCTTTCCTTTTTCTAATAATCTCTTTCAATCTCTCTTTCGGTCTCTTATTTCTTTTCTGTAAAATAAACAATTCTCTGAGATATTTTGGCAACGTTCTTGGTTGTTCTCATCTGCGACTTTGCATACACCAAGAATGCAGCGGTTGTGTTAATCCTGGGGTCGAGTGCCAACGAGGCCGTGTGTACTAGACAGGGCATATTTGACTTTAGGACAATGGCTCTTCGTCACGTCACAACCATCTTTCTGTCAGATAAGATCTTTAATTTATTTTTTACAGTACTTGCATAACAATCTAAAGTCAAATATGACCCGTCTAGTACACACGGCCTCGTTGACACTCGACCCCCAGGATTAACACAACCGCTGCAACTTTGGTGTATGCAAATAAGTAGATGAGAACAGCAAACAACGTTGCCCAAATATCTCAGAGAATTGTTTATTTTACAGAAAACAAATAAAAGACAGAAAGAGATAATTAAAGAAAGAAAGAATTTTTGTTGTGTGTTAAAATGAGTTTACAGAACTCGTTTTGAAAAGGCATAGGATTTAACAAGAGCATAAGATTTAATGATTTCATAAATCTGAATGTTCAGTTTGCAAGACTGCACTATTCAACCCCGAACACTGCACCAATCAGTCTAGAATGTTGCAGTATTCAATTTCGTACACTGCACCAATAATTCTCGGTTTCACAAGATTCTCAAAAGTATCTCTCCATTCCTTTTAGAATTCAACAACATTAACATTCTTCTACAAAATTCCTAAATCACATCAATAACCGATTGCCCAAAAATCCCATTTCCAATATCTAGTGTCCCTCATATTTTGCCTCAGAAGTCCATTCCATTCCATCATACCCAGTTTTTGACATACATAAGATTCCTTGTTCTATTAAGTAATCATCAGCAACACCGTGAAATTCAGACATGAGCCTTGGCCGCCGCGCCCAAAAGGAGCATCGTTCCCATTGTACTAAAATAGTGAAATCAAACTCATAGCATAAAGTAATTACTTTGATTAAACACTTGATTAAGATAACTGCTTCTATCTACCCATCCATTAGCAAACAACATTCTATTCTAAAGTGGCAAAGTCAGGGTTCGATGTAAGGGGGTAAGACATAATTGCGAAGTTAACATACATTATCAATTGTAACATACAAGATGTATAATTATGCATTAAATAATGAAAATATAATAAACCAGAAAAAAACTTACATTTAGGAAGACAAAAATGGTTGTTGTGGTGGTTGTTATTGTTGGAATCAGCAAGCAACTTTTTCCTGATATTCCTTCGATAGAAAAAGACGAAAGTAGCGACGGCAATGAATACAAATAAGCCACCAAGTCCAAATCCAACCACTAAAGCCGTTATCGTCTCCTTTGACATTCCCGTAGAAGTATGCGGTGGCGGCGGCGGAGGAGACGAGAATGTGTTCGCCGTAATTAACGGCGGAGACTCCGGTGGCGGCGTAGACATATATAAATATTAGAGTGAAGAAAGAGTGTGAGTAGAGTTATGGTTTGGGGGGTTGATTTTGTAGAGAGTCGTATGGGTGTTGATTATGACAGTTACGCCACCATTGTTGCTGTATTTTCTCTCTCCTATATTTCATACTCCGTATTTGTGTGTAATTGCCAGTTGGAAGTATATATGTTGGTGGTTCTTATGTTTGCCAACTCATTTTAATCAACGCTCCGCAGATGTTTATTTTGTTCCTTTCGGATTTCAAAAATTCTTTTCCCGATCTTACTACCTCTCTAGTCTCTTGGGGGTAAACTTTTTAGGAACATTTTGTGCAATCGAATTTTTCGATTTTAACGATTGTTCTAAAATCTTATTTTACTGTAATTAGAATATATAAATATTTTAAAATCCCTCTTAATTGGCTCTTATTGACTACAATTGGATTTTTCGATTTCAATTCAATTTAAGAGTTTGATTGGATTTCAATTCAGTTTAAACCCTAATTGTTAAGAAGCCCTCTTTTCATAAAAAAAAATCAACCAAATTGAATAAAAGACGAAACTTAATAAAAAATTAGATGAAACGACGAACTTACGTTTGATATGTGTGAATCCATAATAGTCGAACGAATAAGAGATTTATTAGGGTTTAAAAAAAGGGAAGTCTTTTTAATTCTTTTTTTTACAAAGGACAATTGTGGAAATTTAGGGTAAAAAAGTGTTGAACTAAGCAAATTAACGTGCGGGATTTAGCAACTACGAACTTTTTTACACCCTTCGGTCCTTCCCAAATTTTGGTCAAATTTTGTGAATTCTACATAATTTATTCAGGATTTAGTATATTTTGCTCCTAGTTTTACTCATTTCTCTCCTTGTAAATGATTAATACGGAGTAGTTACTTTTTTATTCATTTCAACATTCATGTATTCCGTCTTAAAATTTGAAAAATCGCTTCAAAAACGTAAATCAAACTGCATTAAAAAAATGTTAAACATCCTGAGCGTAAAAAATTGGCTCATCCATATAAATTACATGAAAAATCCTGAGCAATGTTCATGTAATCTTATATATAAAAGCAACAACCATGTTGCTTAGTTGTCGATCAACCCTTAAAAAGAGGAATCTCAAGGGATCACTTACTTTTAAGAATTAATTACTTTGAATAACCACCGTACCATTTATGAGAATTACATCTTTAAATCAGGCCAAATAAATTGCTTTGAATAAGGCTTGATTGTATATGAATATTGATAATTTGAGTACCCTTGATAATCTATTTAAATCAGGCCAAATAAACTACATCTTTATATACTTCAATATTCAAATTAAATTCATAAAATTATACGCCAAATTATTTAACTGTGATCAACTAAAAAAAGAATAATGTAACACTTATTTATAGTATTTTTATTGAAAAATTTTACATTTATACAATAAAGAATAAATAAATTAAAAGAAAGTGAAAGAAAATATTTTTAAAACGAAATTCTTTAATTATAGTCGAAACATCTTATTTATTAAGACAAAAATACTTACCAAATCGACATGGTAAAATAAGAAATAATAAATGTTTAGAATAAAAAACGGTTAAAATAAGTATATAAATTTTTAGATATTCAAAATTAATATCGTTTGGAAAATCCTTAAAATTATAGTTACAAGAATAAACAAAAATTAAAACAAAAAAATACAGAAGAAAAAAAATAATATTAATATAATAAGAAAAATGAAAGAAATAGAGCATTATCAGGAAAAATATGCACAATATCTGACGAAAAACGAACACAAACGTATAAATACATGTAATATTTTTAAGAGTAAATTAATAATAACTCTCTTTTAAAATTCACTTTTCTAAAATTACTCCCTTATATAATTTTTTTCTAAAATTACTCCCTTAAAATGTGTTTTTATCAAAAATTGCTTCAAAACTCTAATTTAAGTGACTTATTTTACAAGTTTATGAATTGATTCCGTTTGTAACATAGCCAATTTATGCTTTTATAGGTATAACAATGTAGAATATGTTTAAAAACATACAGAATAGGTAACCTAAATTGGAATTTTGAAGCAATTTTTAATAAAAGTGCATCTTAGGGGAGAAATTTTAGAAAACAATTATATAAGGGAGTAATTTTAAAAAACCCTATTTTAAAAGGGAGTTATTTTTGATTTACTCTATTTTTAAATAGTTAACTTTTTAAAAATAGATACATCGACAACTAAGTAACGGAAAATGAGGAACATTACAAAAATAAATGTAAAATTATATGGAAAAAACAGATTAATTACAAATAACATATAAAATATCCTATATATAAAATATAATAATTTAGGATTTTTAAAAAGAAAAAAGTTGGATGAACAAAATACAATTAAAATGAATAAATGATAAATACCGGATTCATACTAAATATTATTCATTATTATAACACCCATTGCAATAACGAATATTAAAATCTCAAAAAGAAAGTATCAATGTACCATCATAAATTCAAGCATAATTTACTTTTTATTTATTAAACAACAACCATATTACTTATTTGGCGAACAATCTTTCAAAAAAACAAATTTCATGGAACCACTTGCTAAGGAAATTAATTAATTGGGAATTCTCATTGATAATAATAAAAGTAACATTAAGATTTTTTAGGACAAACTTTACATTTATTAACAATTTATAGTAATTTAATTCATCGGCTGATCAATGTAAATAAAAGTGACGTCTAATGCAACAATAAACTTGAGCTTTAATTTTTTTTTCAATAGGTCTCTCTTGTGACGGGTATATCCGTCACAAGCCTGCGACGGGTCAAGTACACACTTGATTAGATAAGACAAGAATGAAAGTGTATAGATAATTACAAATAGTTTGTCTTTATCTCCCCAAATAAGTTTAGTTGACCCGTCACAAGCTTGCGACGAAAATTATCGTCACAAATGAGAAATTGTGAATTTTTCTTAACAATTTATAAGTTTACAAACATCAATTCATTATAAATAATATCGAAAGTACGTTAAATTCTTCAGTTTCGTCTCCAAAAAAATTAATTTAAAAAACACGATATTCAACAATTATAATCACGACAATTAAACAATAACATAATATGGAATAATATAAATTGACAGCAAGTCTCTTGTGACAGGTATATCCGTCACAAACTTGCGACGGGTCAAATACTACTCATATTGGTAAATAAGACAAAACAGAATCTTACTCCCAGGTACTTAGCTTTTGTCTTATCTTCTTCGTGGGTATTATTTGACCCGTCGCAAACTTGCGACGGATATGCATGATCGTCACAAATGAGAATTTGTGATAAATTGAATAACTATAATTAATTGGAGAAGTACGGAATATCGACTAACTGACACTAATCATAATTGTTAAAAAAAATTGTTTAACCCTTATTTTTTTAATGTTGTCTGGATGAAAATGAATGAAATCTTTAGATGTATTAAAAGAAAAAATTTGTTTCACATGAAACGACTCGATAACTATCCAAATATATAAGTCGATCTAACATATCTAACATAATTTTATTGTAAAACCGTCTTATAATAGTATTCGTGTACATAAGTGCATGATCCAAACTATACTCATAATCTTTGTAGTAGATAATAATTATACCAACAAATGACTAATCAAAACATAATAATTTTTTATAATACAATTTAAAAATCTTAAATATGATCGTTATTTATTACATTTTTTAATAACAAAATTTTAGAAAACAACCCCGTGCAATTTGCACGGTTTTAAAACTAGTTTACATGAAAATGCATGGGCTCGTTCATGCAAGCCTACATGAACAAGTCTACATGAACAAGCCCGAGTGTATTCATATACTTCCTCCGTCTCGATCAATTGTTATCTATTTGTTTTTATACAAAGATTAAGAAAAGAAGTATGAATGAATTTGGATCACACAAATCACATGGCCCCAGATAACAATTCAATGACACACCCAAAAATGAAAATAGATAACTATTCACCGGAACGAAGGGAGTAATCTACATGAACTCGGCTTGTTCATCTAATTTATATAAATGAGTCATTTTACATCTACTTGACCTATAAAAAAATGTGATAACATAACAAAAATAAGTGCGAAATTTAATTAAATCGCCTATACGTAAATCAAATCGCATTAAAAAAAATTACATTGAACATTTTGTGTTTACTTAATTAAAAGTTGCAAACAAATTTTTAAAAAATGGCCTTTTCATGTAAATTACATGAACATGTCTGAGTTCTTTTTATGTAATTTACCATTTTTTAGCTACTTGACTTATAAAAAAATGTGACGAAATAATAAAAATAAGTGACGAAATTTAATTAAACCGATTAATAACACATTTTCAACTTTTTCGGTAGAATTATATGAATTTGTATTAATTTCACCATATACAAAACCGCTTGCCTCTCCGTATTGGTACTATTATACTCATTGTAATATTGATAATGTTGTTCTGCAATACAATTATCAATAGGTCTTACCTGTGACGGGTACTCCGTCACAAGCTTGTGACGGATAATCCGTCACAAACTTGTGATGGGTCAAGTATTATCAATAAAAATAAATAAGACAAAAAGTAGGATACAAAGGGAATCTAAAATGATTTGTCTTTATCTTTCTATGTATGTTTTATTTGACCCATCACAAACTTGTGACGGATCCGTCACAAATAAGAACTTGTGTACAATTATTATTAAATCGATTTCTGTCTGATTTAAGAACTATTATTATTGTACAATTCAAAAATAAAATCAAAAAATGGATTATCTATTAATCGATAAAGAAATGTGTTAAATAAATTTTTAGAAAGAGAAAATTGTGATAAAGTTATTAAGTAGTGATTAAATTTAATCTTAAACTTATTTTGGATAATTATATTAACCCGTAAACAAAACAAAACCACTACCATACGCGTATTCGTAACTATTATACTTATCGTAAACAAAATATTTTTTTTACAAGGACAAAGGTAAACTTGAATGTTTGAAATAAAATTAGAGCGAAATGAATAAAATAGGGACAGAATATAGCTATTTTGTTATATAAGTCCAAATTTTTACGACACGTGAGCTGAAAAATAACTGAACCAAATGAAAAATAATTTCTGAAAAATATGTTATCTTGGGGATTCACAAAAAATTTAGTTCAATGAACACCTTTTCGAGAGAAAAAAAAAGTTGAAAAAATAAATAAAAGACATTTCACGGTAGAGCCCAACTACTCTCAACAATTTGAGCAAGGGCCTCCATTAAACTTGAACGGAACATAGAATGGTTTTAATATGTTAGGAGTATTAGGACCAACGCTGGCGACAAGAGCATAAAGCAACAATGAACGCGGCAAGAGGTAAAGTCTTGCGAAACACAAAGCGTTTGCAATCAAATTTGTACATCAAAAACAAGCAAGTCAATTAAATTAACATACTTGAGAAATGAGAAGCAAATAACAAATGAATTAGAAAAGAACTAGACAGAAAATCACATTGCTGCGCGAATCACAACTCAGAAGCAACACATTATCGCCTACAAGGACGATAAAAAAATTTTGAATTCAACACACGTCAAAATGTCATATCAGATGTGAACCTAGTTTTCCCAACTCGGCCATATCATATGCCAGTGTCCATGATCATGATTCACTCTTTGTACTCCAGTTCTTGAAAAGTCGAACAAGGGACGGCTGAATCTAACTTAAAAGCAACGAGATCTTATGGTAATCGAGAATGAATGATTGATTTGCCAAAAGAAACAAAAGCCGAAGTTTATAGAATCTCAAAATCACCATTTAGTTTCTAAATATCTGTTGATACTACTACATTTTTCATAGAAAAACGGCAACTAGCAGTAGTACTGTTGCAATGGAAATAATACAATGTCTCAAATAAGAAAGAAACTAGTCGACACATTTAAGAAATGCAATGATAGTAAGTTATCACTAGATGTACCAAAATCAAAACCTCCTCTTACAGCAGATCTCTTTAGGAAGATGCGGCTGCCACTTGCTTCCTTGGAGCAGCTTGGGTGCCTACATAAACAGGGTCAATGTCAACACAGTCACCCCAAAAAGGATATAACAAAAATACGATCAAAACCAGTTTGAGTGTGGGTAAAGTTATGGGAAATCTCGGACACTCGTGTTCTACTTCTTCAAGGTCAATTGATAGCCATTAGCTTTCAGTTTCCTCTCATTCTAGAAAGTAAACTTGGTTAAAGAACAAAAAAAGACAACGGAGTATATATGTACCTTCTCTGAAACCAGTCTTGAAACGACGTGGGACATTGCGGAGGTACCTCATACGACCAGTTCCGGTTGTCTTCCTTCTGATTGCCTTGACACTCCAGTTATCTACATCCCGAACAATTAACAAAATGCAAATTAACAAACACCCTTCGTACAAAACCAACATTCTAAATTTCTAATACTCCGCCAAAAATGAACCGAAATTGCATTAAGTGCAACAAACCAGTCTGTAATCACTAACATTCTAGCAAACATCATTGAACTGCTAGTTAAAAGGGTCTCTAATGATCAAAAAGGAAATCCGAACACCCAAATATAACCCTATAATCAACAGAAAACATAGGAAGAGCCGAATTCAGCTAATTGCAAACTATGATACAAAATTTGGTCAAAGACGGAAATGATCAGCACAAATACAGACTATTCAATCAAGATAAACATAAAATATCTCAAAATGACCTAAACCCTAAAACTAATCCTACAATATAATCTACACATATACCAATACAACCCAGCAAACCAAATCCCTCAAATCTCATAACACCACAATATTATCAATTCCCACGGTCCGTCTCAATCACGTGTTCACCTTGGAGGGTATTTCAATCAAAGTAAACAATGATCGGGATGGAAGAAGTAGCTCAGTACCATAAATTTACAATCAAGCAGACCAAATCATATACAGATGGTATCCATGTCTCGAATTAATAACAATTACACATAAATTAACCAAAATAATACTAATTAAAAACAAATAAAAATTAAAAATGGAAAAAAAGGGAAAGAGAGAATTACACTTCCTAGTACGAGCAGCAGGAAAAGCACAAGCAGAACAGCGACTCTTCTGAAGATGGAAACTGCGACGACCACATCGTACGCAAAGTGTGTGTGTCTTGTTCCTTCTCTTTCCGAAACTTCCTGTTCCTTTACCCTATTGTTTTATCATAATCAAACAAAAATACTAATTAAATTGATGATTTGACCAAAAATGGTGACATAAATTAGGAAAATGAGGAGAGAGAAGAAGGTTACCATGGCGGATTGCGAAGAATGGACGATTTAGGGTTTCAAATCCACGCTTCGCGGCGTTATGGAGTTTTGCTTATCAACAATGATTTTAGGGTTTTGTTTTGTTCTTTTTTAACCTCATCCGATGCAGCATTGGACTTCTTATGGGTCGGGTTTACCTCATTAGGCCTGGTTTCTGTATACTGTATCCACTATCCATTTTGTATTCCTCGTGGAAAAACTATAATAGTAGTACTAGTTTTAACCCGTGCAATTCTAATATTGTTATTAAAAATTGCACTTTTAACATTGTTATCAAAAGAAATGGCATTAAAAGAAGAGTAAATAGATTATACATCAACTATTTAAAAAGTATAATTATTTTAAGAATAAAGTTTTAACCAAGTTACACTGATGTATAAAAATGTTAAATGTTAAATGACATGACTTAACTCGTTCGACCGATGAGAAAAAAACAGATTGATTAAATATCAATAGAAGTCTCTTATGTTTTTCAAATGATTAATTATGAAGCACGATATTACATCTCATAACCAATGGGCAAACTCTTATAAATATATGATGGGTAACTTACGACCGTCTCTCCCCACATCGTAATAGAAGTTCCTCCACCAACATAAAATGATTCGTTATTTTGGATCCAAATATACCACTTCATAAATGATAATTTTATGTTAAATATGAATATAAAAAAAGTATTTATTTTAGTATTTTATCTCTAAAACAACCATTTAGATAGCTTTAATATGCCCTGTATTCCAACACCTTATACGATACGACCCGTATTCTGACCCGGCCAATCCGACCCGTTTAACCGGGGAAAGTTTTTTTATAAACGTAAATTGGTTCAATTCACTCAAAAAAAGTGACATATATATGCAAACTTATGTCACTTACATTTCTAAGGGATATCCGTTTCAACTTTAAAATGAGTTAATTATCATCCTACTTATATATGTTAACAAAAATATTATTTTTTCTCATGTATTCTATCTTTACTTATTCTAAATAGTTGACTCGTCTTAAATTTAAGACGGATAACCCGTTCAGTAGTGATAGTATTTCTATAATTTTATGTTTTAAGATTTAATTTGCTAATTTATAACGTACGCCTAGTTATTATTATTATTATTAGTATATGAGTTTTACGCCATATATTTGAATAACTTACCTATATTATTAAGAATATGATCTACCTCTTTTGCTCCTTGGCCCATATACTTTATACTTACCACTATGAACTATACATTTACGCAGCTATACAATTACTCATATAAACACTCTTCTTTTACCCTAAATAAATTACCACTTTCCCTATTTTAGCAGTTCCTGGACTATACCACCAGATGTACAATGCTATTGTACATCCAGGCTTATTTTAGTATTTTTCTTAATTATTTTTGAAGAAAAAGAAGTCAGTAATCTCATTCTTCTCCACTTTCCTTTTATTATGTAAGTTCTTCCCTATTTTTCTAACTAATCTTTATCCATCATCCAGTAACTGATTTTTCTCATTAATTCCAGTTAAGTCACTAGTGGTGATTTGGAGAGGGAAATACCACGGAAAATAGCTGGTAGTTTAGCAAGGGAAATAGCTGATAGTTTTCGACATGTAGTCGAGGAGGAGTGGGAGGAAGGGACAGAGGACGAGGAGGAGACCAACTTTCGGGTTGTAGCAAACTCGGCATTGTAGATACCGTTTACTGAACCCTGTAAGGTTGTAATACAAATTAAAGAGAAACAAATAATGGAGATTGAAAGAGTATTGGCTCTACCGTCTAGTGTCTACAGCTGTGTGATCCCTGAAGTAGCCATGTGACCTTGTTCTCAATTATTGTACTACATACTACGAAAAATAAATCATATTTTAATATGAATTACACATTTACACTCCCTAACGTTCCTATAAATACCGACCTTGCCATGCTATTCCATGCATCTCATCCCTTTACGTATTACATCTTCTATACTCACAACAACAATAAATAAACCGTTTCAAGGTAATTCTTAACCCTTTTTTCTTTCATTTTCTTAATTATAGACTTATAGTGGCGAATTCAGAAATAACTTTTGTCGTGTCTTTTCTAATAACAATACCAACGTTATCGTTAACTTAAAAGGTATGTATGAAGTTCATTTTATTTTTCTACCCTAAAGTCCAGGGGTGAAATAGTAAACAGGCGAATTAAATAGTCTCGATTAGTGACTGCTCAAACAATAGAAATTGTACTGTATTGTTCTGGTCGTATGTGTGAAATAAAAAATACGAAACTAAACGATGAGAATAAAAGTAAATATAAGGGAAAAAAAAAACAGGAAGAAGGCCATGAGACACAAAATTTTTAACGTGTTCAACCTATCCTTTAAAGTCTACGTTTTCCTCCTCTCTTATTAATATTTTTCATATAACCAAACTTGGTTACAAGATCAGGCGATCATGCACCTCAAGGGTTCGAGTAGAACCCGTAGCCTAAAAATACTTGTTTTGGTCAAAAATTACCTAAACGGGTCGAGAATTACCAAAAGTTGTTAAAGTCGGGTTATAGTGATCTTTGGGAGAAATAAATGGTATTTGTGTTAGAAATCGTAAAGGTAGAAAGAATTAGGAAAATTAAAAGAAGTAAGAGGCGGAGGAACGCAAGGAAAGTTGTTGACGCGGGAAACCCGTTAGGGAAAAACCGCGGGGGAAACCGAGTTCCGCCAATTCCACTAGAAAGTTCGACCAGAAAGTCGAATAATATTACAAGTGTTTTTTGCTTAATTCTAGTGAGAGAAGTGTTCTAATGTATTGTTCTAATGTGCGGGGTTGTCTTGAATGCCCTCTTCATGCTGCTTCTCTTTCTATTTAAGCTCCCCTCTTCTATTCGTGACCGTTGGATCAAAGCATTATCCAACGGTCAGATTCTGGGTGCAGGGTCTGCAGGCTTCTTTCCAGCTTTTTCCCTTTTTCAGCTCTCTTTCCCCCTTCCCTTTTTCCTGAGCATCTTTGTCTTATATCTCTTTTGGGTCATGCTTGGGTCTTCCTCAACAAGCTACCCATACCCACTTGCTATACTCTTCACGTGACTCCATCCCTCTTTTGTGTTTCTTGATTCCTTCTTCTATCCTCTCATTTTATTATTGACTTTGACTTACTTTAATTCCTCCACCCATACGATGACACGTGTCGAGGAGTCAAAATATTAATTTTGGGGTTCAACAATACTCCCTCACAAAAAGAAGACTACTTATATCATTCAATGAATTAGAATGATGGAGAACAATAATGAATTTAGAGATGTAAATCTGAGCACTCGGAATTTAATTAAAAGGCACGACTCAAAAAGATTTGCAAAGCTTTTGTAAAATATGAACTTAGAATAACTTGTTTGCAAAAGAATAATATTGCGTTTAAGATGCTCTGTTTTTTCTCTTGCTCAAAATACTTAACAATTCTGATTTCTGAAACTATCTTACATAAAGTTGTATAGGAATAATGATTCGCCATAATAAGATAATTATCTTATAATATAAAATCATATTTTTTTCATAATAACATTGACCAATGTTTGAGATGAGATATTTCTTTTATAAAATTCAAAATACTTTCGAAATAGAAGAAATATCATATCAGAAAATAATCTTGTTCAAAGATATGTATGTCTTTTTTGTACGCGGTACCGGTTACGAAAATCCAGCTGAGCTGAACAGCTAGGTAGCACGGACACTTCTCCTAATGAGCCGTACCGTATCCAACACCGACACTTCATAGACACACGCCGAAACGTGTCCAACACCTAAACAGCCGTGTCTAACTTTCTACATTTATTTTGGCACGTGTTCGACGCGTGTCCATGGTTTTTGAGCCGTGTCCGTCGCGTGTCCACGATATTTGGTTATCATTTGCGGTGAATGATGTTCTTGAGATAAGAAATACGTTATCGAAAGAGATCAAATTAGAATATTGATTCGGATGAGGAATGAATATAAATTTATTATCAAGGGCAAGTTTTAACTTTACTTATTTAAAATTAATATCAAATACTTTTACAAAAATAAAATCAAAAATTTATAACTATAAAATATATATTTTATTAAATTTAAATGTGTGTCCCGTGTCCTAAATTTCATGGCACGCCGTGTCCCGAGTCCGTGTCCGTGTCCGTGTCCGTGTCCGTTTTGGTGTTACCTAGCTGAACAGTCTCAAAGTCGGTACAGTGCAAGTGTTATGAATAACTCAGAACTTATACCTTTACATAGAGCTGATTCAGCTGAATATAAGATAAGAACTTGATTAACGCTTGAAGTCTTCTCCTGCTAGAGTGTCCATCCTTTGCAAACCTATTATAGTTCATATTTAACCAATATACAATAGTCAAAGGGATAAGCAAAAATTAAGGATTTATCATCATCAACAAATAATATGGTTCAACTGTCCGAAACCTTGTACATGAATCCACCAATACATATTTTTACAGAAAATGTTATGTTAAACAGGCTGAGCACGAGGATGGCGGAGAATAATGTTGTGTTTACTAACAATACCACAAAAGAGTTGCTCCTAAAAGAGCAACACTTTTGGTCCGGGGCACCTGTCAGTGCACCCGGTACAATTTCCCCAGGCTCAACTGTACAGGGAACACAGAAGGTCACCGGCAACGGTTCTCTCAAGTTTGCAACCGTGTACACTGATAGTAAGGACGAAGTTGCCACCACCCGTAAATTCATCTCGGCTTTTGACATTACTCCACCCCATGTACGTATGCATTACATTACTAATTAATGAAATTTAAGATATGGTCAAATGTTAAACACAAATTCACTAATTAATGAAATTTAAGATATGGTCAAACGTTAAACACAAATTCTCGTTTCAGACGGTTACTTTTGGCCTGAAATAATAAGACCAGGTTTTGTAACCATTTTACAGTCAAATGTAACCACGATAGTATGGTCAATGTTACCGTTTATGATAACTTGTTTATTAATAATGGTTACATTAGGCTGTAAAATGGTTACATTTGGCTGTAAAATGGTTACAAAATCCCGTCTTATTATTTCAAACCAAAATTGTGGTCTGAAACAAGACCAACTGAATGTTAAATAGGAGCTGACGCTGTTGTGTTTCTTATTAAGGAATTTGGGCCTTTCGGTTCGCAAAAGCCGAAAAATTATTCAATAACTTTTGGGGAAGATGAAATTGTCAAAGAGATAATAGTGAGGCATGGATCCATTGTTGATGCGATTGGTTTCGTTGTAGCTGATAAAACCGGGAAAACCTCCACGAAGATATTTGGCGGAGATGCTGGAAAAGAAGAGAGGGTAATTCCCCAATCTCAATCAATAATTTACCTTCACTTTATTTTGTTATTTTGAATTTATGTTCTAACAAATATGCAATGCATATATTTATTTGTGTAGATTTCACTTGAGCCTGGCCGTGAATATATAACACAAATAACTGGGACATTTGGAAAATATGCATACTCCGATAGCGATGCCATTGTTGCTACTCTCTACATAAACACTAACATTAAGCAATACGGACCCTTTGGAAAAGGACAGTTTGTTCAAAATCCTCGTCAATATGCATCTGCAGTTGACACAGTTATTGGATTTTTCGGAACTCACAGTAATTATCTTGAGTCTATTGGAGTTTACCAGAGTGCTAGTGCCTCAAGCAAGGTATACATTATATTCAACAATATTGTTTTGATTATTCTGTAACTTAGATGTACGATAATATGGTATACCTAATAAATCTAACGAAAATATACATGTATATCCATTACAGGCTTACGCGGAAAGTGGACCATTTGGTCCTATCGACTGGAATGTGGTGGAGGTCAAATTGGGTATGTCAAGACCTTCAGTTGTGTACGTGGATAAAATTCTCGGAAGCAAGGTAGAGGCCACGGTTACTTCCACTTCTGATGCTACGGTTGTTATCAGTGACAATTAAGTGGAAAATGAATTCTAATCTTGGTGATGTTTTTTAAAGCGCGAATTCTCATACAAAACGGTCTTACAGTATACTAATGGAAGATCTTCGATATGATGTTGCAATTAGCACCAATGATTATTTGTACTCCCTACCTAAATTAAATAAATTTGTATTGTTTTTTCTTTATGCTTTGGATTTTGTCCATGAATTAGGTATATCGCCGTATCGGCATATGCCCATGCTTAATTATGGACTAATAATGTAATCGGTGTGATATGAATAAAAATATTTTCTTATTTCCTTATTATATTATGGCATTTCATGGTCAAGTTTGCATTTGCTTTAATTATTAAAATAGATAATAATTAATAATGTAACGCAATGTAAATTATGTAACTCGTCTTCACCTTCTTCAACAATCAACATACATGGCCATAAATGATACTACAACCGCTACTTTAATAGGAGTAGCCGAGTAGTAGCAAGTAGCTGCTTCACCATTAAACTTAACTAGTTTTAAATATGTGTAAATTGCACGGAATTGTACTAAAAGTATTGTAAAATATTAATAAATCATCTATAATCAAAATATATCAACAAAGGATAGGTCTACTCCTGAGACGGATAGGAATAAAACGGGACAAATAATGTTTCACTCGCATAGATGAACAAACTTTTTGTCGATTTGATTGCACTCCCTTTTTTTACTAAAAATATTCTAATATTAATAGTACCCGTGTTAAAGTTAAGACGGATGTCTCTGTTTAAATGGGAATTTGTGTCAAAACATAATGAACAAAAATATGGCAAAATAACTGTTTTATCTATTAGACAAGACTATGCATTTTAAGGTGAGTTATATAATTTTGATTAGCATAATTGCTTCAGCCCAAAACCCCGTCATGCTCGTAAGTCTTAAGCCTCTTACCTCGCTTCACTCAAGACGGATTTGAGTCTATTAAATAAGCGTATATAATTGTCTTGGCAAAGCTTGCTCGATACACTTGGGCCATTATATACATTTTAGCCCCACTCAAAATTACTTCCTCGGCTCCGAATCGCCTCTAATTTAGATTGGTTATTATTATAAACACAATGAAAAATCATACTACCATATTGCTTACACTATATATGCACTTGTGTTATATAAAAATTATATTTATTATGAATTACTCTGTAAATAATACAAACATTAAAATAATTTGAAAATATACACTTATTTTCTGTACAATAATCCAAACATGGGCTATATACCTCATTCGTAATAAAAATAACAATAAACTGATTTCTTTTAAGACGAGTATATCAATCTAAAAAAACAGTCAAATATACCTCACTTAATTAGCTAGATCAAAAATAAGATTAAGTCCGTCAAAAGTCAAAACCCATCCAATTAACTCATTATTTCTATCTCCGTCTCCATAGTGCATATGTCCGTCGACCTTTCTACCCTCTTTATTCATCTCCCGCTCCCTCTCCGTCAAAGTCTTTACCTCCTCGCTCATTCGTCTCCCTCCAACTCCTTATATATCTCAGTTCCGCCTGAATAATCATAGTCCGTTGTGTGCAAATATACAATATATATTCCTGACCTAATCATTCTTTTTTTCCTAGTCTATACGCACTCTTGGAACTATGCTTATGCATGTGGTCGATCAAATTCGATCGACATGAATTGACCTACATTGAGGCCTTGAGAGCAAAATTAACTTTGTGCCATGCATGTGTTTTTCAAATAATATTTGTAGTTTATTTCATTACTTGTTTTTTTCAGTTATTTAAAACTTATTTTCGTTAATTTGTAAAATCTCAATTTTATATCATTGAATTGTAATTTCACCTTTTTCTTATTTTTTTTTAAAACAAATTGGTAAACCACTAGAGGATTTTTAAAAACGAAAATAAAATCTTTTAAATGATTTCAATATTTTCTGAAAATATTTATCTAATAATTGGCTAAATATTGTACATCATATTTTTTTAACAATATGATTTCTATGCTTGGCATCTTTTCACATATTTTTTTTAGATATTGTGATCATAAGGGTTTTCATCTTTTTTGTACATACAACTCCCATAATTGGCTTGACAAAGCTCTTTGATTTTATTTTTGCTATCAAGCTAACAATTATTTATTTGATAAAAGAATATCATTAATTTTGATGATCAAATTAATTAGTGGTTAAATTAGATCTTTTAATGGGTACAAAAGATTATATATTTCACATGACAAATTAATTAAAATTGATGAATATGAGTTCCTTTAATTTAGCAAAAAAATAACCACGGTTTGCCAATTTGACATCCACCACATAACGCCACATATGCTATGTGATTGTTGCTTTAATAAATAGGATATATTATTGCTAGAGTTATAATCAAGTTACAGTTACACTACTTGAGATGGTATTCATCGAGGGTCGAATATGGCCATGTCTCGAGTCGAAAATGTCGTCACTTAAAACTTAAAACTTAAGACTTAACAAGCACACTAAGGCCCTGTTCTTTCTGGCTTATTTTCAGCTCGTTTCAGTTCAGCTCAGCTCTATTCAGTTCAATTCAGTTCAGTTCAGCTCAGTTCAGTTCAGCTCAGCTCCATTCAGTTCAGTTCAGTTCAGTTCAGTTCAGCTCAGTTCAGTTCAGTTCAGTTCAGCTCAGCTTCATTCAATTCAGTTCAGTCAGCTCGATTTTATTAAGTTCAGCCTACATTATTATTATTATTATTATTATTATTATTATTTTATTATTATTGTTTTTGTTATTATTATTATTATTATTATTATTATTATTATTATTTTTATTTATTATTATTCTATTTATTATTATTATTATTAATTAGTAATTATTATTGTGATTATTATTGTTGTTTTTGTTGTTGTTTTTATTACTTCTTCATCTTATTATTATTTTATATATATTTTTATTGTTTATAATAATAATAATAATTATTATATTATTATTATTAGTAGTAGTAGTAGTAAACATGAAAGAGTGGAAAAAATGTAATTGAGAAGTAAAATTTGATAACATTCAAATAATAATACTCCCTTCTATTCTGAATAATTGTCACATTTCGGGTTGGGCACGAGAATTAAGGAATTCATTTGTTTAATGTAAAGGAATGTGTGGGTGAGAAGATTGGAGAGAGGGAATGTATTATTGATTATTATTGTGAGTAGAGGTGATTAAAATAAGTAGTGTTGTGGGGTAAGGTGGAGTATTATTGTGGGTCAGAGTGAATAAAATAAGTATAAACAATGTCACAAAATGGAATATGTGACATTTACGTGATTAGACGAAAACGGCAAATGTGACAGTTATTCAGAATAGGAGGGAGTATTTGTTAACACAATCAAAAATCATAATCTTGAAAATATAGGAAAATTCAAGGGTATGATTGCTAGTTTCTTCTGAATGGATTTTTTTTGGTTAACTAGTAATTTGCATTGGGTTTTTTTATTGGTTTTTTTAAATTCAAGTGATTAAAGTAAGTAGACACATTTTTTTAGCCTAGATATGATTAGTTTGGACAATACTTTAATATAATGGTCATTTTGGCCTAGATATGGTTACTTTAATAATATAATTATTTTTTTAAAAATCGCAAATTTATATTAATCAAACTTTTTTTATAATATTATTATTATTATTAATATTATTATTAGTTATTACACTTTAATTAAACATTTATATTCAATTTATTTCTATTAATTTCTGTTTCATTCAGCTCGATTAAATTCAGTTCAGCTCAGCTCGATTCAGTTCAGTTCAGCTCAGTTCAGTTCAGTTCAGTTCAGTTCAGTTCAGCTCAGCCCCATTCAGTTCAGCTCAGTTCAGTTCAGCTCTAAAAAGCCAGAAAGAAGAGGGCCTAAGTTGTCATGAAGATACTCCCACTTATATTTGTCAAATGAAATCGCAATGTTTAAAGTGCAATAATTACAAAGGAAATTAAAAAAAAAAAGTGGAAATAATAAGCTATACTGGGAGTCTGGGCCAAATTCCTAATGGTACTGTAACTATTTACTCTACAATTTAATGGAAGTTAGTTGATGAGCACCTTAAATGGTGGATGAGAGCACTCGTTTTGGAACATCTATTTTTAGGACAAGTCACAATTGGACCAACCTATATAAAGATGAATGAATGCCAATCTGTACAACAAATTGGAATGCAGCCTTTAACTGATAAACTTTTTACAATCTTAGAAAGTGTCTCTTCATATACTTGCAAAATCTTTTATAGAAGTAGGTGGTCGAGTTAAGATTTACAATAAAAGTAAGTGAAATTTCAGTAGAGGTAAACAAATTCCTAGTGAGAGCGAACGAGGAATTTTATAAGGCAAATTTAAAAAAAACTTTAAAAATTTTAACTAACAATTTTGGATTTTTTTACCGTTAGCAAGAATGAGAGGCCCTACTGGCCCTCTACATCCACCCCTGGACATAACGTAAAGCTGAATAAAATTCAAAAAGTTTAACTAAAACTTTTGAATTATTCTTCGGCAAGCGAGACTGAGTATCATTCCTAACCCCTAAATCCGCCATAGATACGAACCATTACAATTTACTACTCCCTCCTATTCGTAATAACCTTCCCTATTTGGGGAAGACACGGAGAATAAGGAGGGGATTATTATATTGGAAAGTATTGGTGTGAGGTTGGGTAATTGGAGAGAGGGTATGTATTGTGGGGTAATTGTTGTGAGTAAGGTGATTAAAATAAGTATAAAGTATGAGTATGGTGGGGTATTGTGGTGGGGTGAGGTGATTAAAATATACTTCCTCCGTTCATATCCAAAGCGCACATATACTTTATGCACAAATATTAAGAAAGATATTAAAAAACTATTAAAGGTACATTTGGTAGTGTGTAAGATGTTTTTTTATTAATTTAAATGTGTGATGGTGGGTTATAGGTGGGCCATGGAGTGTCATTTTATGTAGATAAATGGTTTCCATAAGGGTAATTTAGTCATTTTGTTTTCTTTTTTAGGAAAGTGGTAGAGTGGATATGAATGGATGAAAAAGGAATATATGTAGGTTGGATATGAATGGAGGAAGTATATAAAAACTTTACCAAATAAGAAAATAGGGAAAATATTGTGAATAGACAAAAAAGGAAATAGGGAAGGTTATTATGAATAGGAGGGAGTACATGTAATAATGTAACACACATGTCTTTAATGTAGTAATGTAACACACATGTCTTAGGCATTGTTCCTTCTGTTTTAATTTCAGCCATTTTCAATTTTGTTTAGTTGTATTTCGTTAAGTTTTATTTACGTTTAGTCAATTATATTCAATTAATCTTTTTACAAAATTAACTTTTAATTCAACTAAATTTACTTCATCTCATTTCTACTCAATTTAGTTCAATTAAGCTCTACTTCATTTAATTTAATTCAGCTCGTTACCGCCGAAAAAAACAGGGCCTAAGTAGAGTTCCTAGTATACAAGAGTTGCCTCCTCCTGATTAGCATGAGGTAGAGAGATCATTAACCATGATTTAGGATACTTTAATGTTTCAACTTTAACAAACCTTTCTTTGTCTTCAGCTATCTCCCTTGATCAATGCCCTGATTAACTCTTAAAAATGTAAAAAGTACTTAAGAGGAAGATTATACAACTTATATCACTAAATATTTTACGGAACATGTTTATATAAGAATATATACATAGACAAAAGTTCTAGCATTGTGAAACTCAAATGTTTTTTTAATGAAAAACCGACCTTATAATGTTATACGCTTATACTCCATATTATCAAATATAAAATGACTACATAAGATATTATAGGGTTGTTGTAGACCATTTAATAGTCTTGGTTGATTATGGACTTTCGAATAAAAAAGTAAATGATTCTTATCTATAACATTTTTCATATTTTCAGTGGAGTCAAAGACTCGTTGCTCTTTGGTTATGAATTATAATGGAATAAATTAAAATGGCTCACTAAAGTGGTTGCGCTTCTTTCTGTTTTGAAGTAGCAGTTCTCGATGTAATTTTTCATCTTGGGTCATTCGAAAACAGTCTCTTTATATTGTTAACACAAAGGTAAGGTTGCGTACATCCAACCCCTTACCCCGTAATTTGCGAGAGTGTAAAGTCAAAAACTCCTATTCTTATTGTTCTAAGCAAACCATAATCATAATCAATGATCATTATTAGTTACACCAAAGCCAAGGGGAAGTGTAAAGTGAAAGCACATATGATATAGCACTCTTATATGTACTAAACATGTAGAAACCATAGTGCATTAGTGCATGACTTCCTCTCCATTTTTTCCTCTCAAAAACTAAGAGAATTAGAGAGAAACAAGTAGAAATGTTGTTCAAGAAATCCATCCAAAAAACCAAAAAAATTATTCAAAAAACCCTGCAAAACATCAAAAGCATGGTTTTTGGAAGGTATGATCCTAAACCAAGAACCTTCTTCTTAAACCCTTTATCTTGCACAAGCATTAACCAAAACACCCAACAATTAGACAATATCTACTCTCAATTCTCAACTCGGCCAATGACCGATCATGACACCGATCATTCTCCGAACCAAACTGTCACAAACTCTGCAAATGAGGTATCACGCAGAGTAGCAACCCGAAAAATGGAGCTGAATTCTGGGAGTTGTTCCAGTAGGTATCGAAATGATGGGACATACATATTAGCACAGAAGATGAAAGAATTGGGTATGATAGAAATACAAGACTTTGATCATGCCTTGGATGTTGAAGAAGCATTGAATTACTACTCGCGGTTGAGCTGTCCTGTATATGTTGACATTGTTGATAAGTTTTTCATGGACATGTATGCTGAATTTCTTCTTCCTCGATCAACAATCTCATTGAGCTCTTGCTCTTCTAGTAGGAGACTTGGCCCTTTGAAACTTTGAAACCAAACCTACTTTTAAGTTTTTATTATAAATTTGATTATGAAGTTTGAGTGATTATTGTATTTTTTTGGCAATTTGAAAGAAAGAGTGATTATTGTTAAATAACTTTCGTCTAATTTATGTTATTATCGGTTGATTTTGGTGATCAAACAATGTCGGAGTTTAACCATTCATTTCCCTGGATTGAAGTTTATTGCTTTGTGACGACGATTTTGATTGTGGTAACATGATGTTTTCGGGCTCACATGATGATTTAATGAGGCTAAAAGACAGATTGTAAAAATCAGGGTAGTTGTTATTGTGCCAATTGAGGTGATCTTGAATCCTCTTCATTTCCTCTGACATTATCACCCTAGCATTTTCCCTTTATTTTTTGGTCGAAGAAATATTGGGCGTTAACAGAAAATGGACCCTCCCATAAGAAATTGAGACGATCCTAATTGCTGCCGAGCTAGTCATCCAGAAAATGGACCCTCCCATATGAAATTCAGGAACTCTCCTGTTAAATGAGACAGTTTCATGTTTGCCAGTGTTCGCTACCAGCCTACCAACCATCAGAGGAGTAACGCGTAATTAATACAAGTGACCGTGTCATAAAGTCATTATTATTATCGACATCAATGCATACTACCAGGGTTAGTGATAGGGCACATTCACATTCCATTGGATAAGCAGTCTTACATAAAACACACAGATTCGCTACTCTAGTAGCATAACAAACCTCAAATGACATCAATCACTAAATTGACAAACAAGTCATCACAATAACATAGTAAGTATATAACTTAGGTCGTTTCTACGAACTCCCTCATTTCTTCCCACTCTTCTTCAATCCCGTTCCTCCAAATGCTCCCTTCTGTGATGCCTTGGCCCTAAGCTCCTTCAGTGCCTTCTCCTCGTCCTTCTTCTTTTGGAGATTAGCCATGTCAACCTATAGATAATCAAGACAAATTAGGAATAAATAAAAGGCATCATAAATTTTCTAAGGCTGAGCACTCACAGACTCACAGTAAGGCGAGTAAGCCTATGCTCTTTAAAAACCCATAAAGAGACTTCAGTGCAAAACTTATAAAAGGTGGTCTTACCTACAAGCCACACCAATTAACCATGAACTAGGTATGAATAAACATTAACACATACATTTGGACTAATTCCGGTCACATACAAGATTTGTTCATACTATAGTACTTGATGGTCGAGGCAGGCTCAGATTCATGAAAAAAAACTAACAGTTACATCGCACTTGAAGTTGCATGAAATTTTGAAGTCGCATGCAATTTCAAAATCTAAAAAAGAAACTGTAGTATCATCACACATTCCCAAACTATAACTAAAAAACCTTCTAACCGAAGAGCAGCATATCAATATCTCAATGTATTACCACAATAAGGCCAAATAAAATCTTAACCCAATTAAGGGTTTAAGAAAGTAAAGCTCGACCCAGGCCTCAGGGTCAGAGAACAAAACACAGCCTAACCCACGTTTAGGCATTTACATAAAAATCAATACAGTATGTTTGAGGATGAAGGAAGTCCAGAGAAAGTACACAGAAAAGGAAACTCTAAAAATGTAAATTTACCAGAAATTAGAATATTGGAAATCGGCACTTATATAAGCTTTACCAGAAATTAGAATATAAAAAGAACGCAAACTCTCGAACTAAAAAACTAAAAAAATGAAGATGCAACGCCCTCAGATCTCATAGCTTTTCACAATCATTTGTGGCTATAAGCATGTGGGATCCATCACAAGTATTCTTGCACCAGCCACCAATGATGGTAACAATAATAGTGATGGTTCAAGTCCAGAAAGAACAGGGCCTAAGTAGCGCAAAAAGAGTGAAGAAGAAGAAGAAGAGGAAGGTGGCGGCGCAAAGAATACTAGATCAATAACAACCACATGCTACCACTCATTTATATGGATTTCATCATTGGGCGCAATGGGCAGTACCACATAACTCTTATCAAAGATCCAATCCCAAAATCAAATTTATCATCCAATAGATACCATAAATAAAGCCTTAGATTAAGAGCTAAAAAATTGACATTCTTTTAATCTAAAACAGAATCTACAGTCTATTCCCAGAAATTACATTGCCTAAATAACTTTGCTTTCTCCTCCCCAACCTTCTCCTCCCCTCACAAAGACAATTGTGTCCTTTAATAGTATATAGCATTGCTTGTACTGTCGAGTCAATGCATATAGCCTTACAGAAGGCACTAAAGGACCCACTAATATAAAAGAACGGTATTCATCGCAAATACTTGCTCTATTACCTCGGATAATTACACAGGATCCCACCATAATAGACAAAAAGATTATTCACATCAAGAACCCACGTATAGAACCCTCATATAACGATATCGAGCTATCGAACCCTAGTAAATCAAACCATCTAACTAATTTAGCTGAAAGCATATTATTCCATAATTACACAAAGAAAGTTAACCTAACAAAACTTATTAAAATCCAACACATAAGAAATTAAAGGGGGGGGAAACCCCAACAATCCTACATAACATAATCAAACACTAAATCGGCATAAGATCGATCAATTGATTGAGCACAAGGCGACACCGTAAATAGAGCAATAAAGAATCGAGCAATTGAAACACGCAGAATGAATGATTACGATAGAGATTGGATATACCTCGTCTAATTCAGCCTTCTCCTTCTTAGGTGCCTTCAAAGGCTTCTGCTTTCCACCTGAAATCAAAATTAAAAACAAACTTACGAGGTTAGAACCCTAAATCGGCGATTAAATTGCATAATTGATGAATTTGAGGAGAGAGAGAGGAGTAATTACCAGCCTTGGAAGACATGATTGATGGTGTTTTCTAGGGTTAGGGTTTGAGATCGGGAAATAAATTTGGGGATTGGAATAAAAGAGGGGAATTTATCAAGGGGTATGTGGCTGGCGTTGGGTATATATAGAGTGCTGGTAGACTTCCGAGTCATTACATGGTAATGTGGTATGGTATGCTCCGCGTGCCTTACGGAGTGAATCGGGTCACAGCGTATGGCCCAAATTTGGTTTGTAACCCGGTTCAAGCCCATCGCGTTATTCAGGTTTAGTCGCTTAGAACTTGAGACTATGGCCCTGTTCTTTTTGGCTGAAACGGGCTGAATTGAATAAATTAGATTAGAGCTTAATTGAACTAAATTGAGTGAAATTGAGGTGCAATAAATTTAATTGAATTAAAATTTACTTTTGTGAAGAGATTAATTGAAAATAATTGATTGAACGTAAATAAAACTTAACGGAATACAACCAATCAAAATTGAAATGAGCTGAAATTAAACCAGAAAGAACAGGGCCTATGTGCCATATTAGAGCCAGCCATGGGCTGGATTGGGTGGATCTAGAGGTGTGTCCGACTTGACCTACATAACCCTTAACTTGACCAGATAAAGCTGATTTGAGATCCCAAAATGATCTGCCTATAAATTAAATAACTCCCTCTGTTTCGGTCAATAATTATATATTTTCATTTTTGCCAACCTTTTGTAGATCACATTTCATTGCATGTGGAGCCATGTGATTTTTGTGGTCCAAATTCATTCATACTTCTTTTCTTAATCTTTGTGTTAAAAATAATAGATAATAGTTGATCGAGACGGAGGGAGTAATTTGTTCAAGACCTAAATAGATCAACCTGATTTAAATCTTGATTAACCCAATGTTGATCGTACTCCACATAACCTAATCCGAAGTTACTAATATTATGTCACATTAATACTTTAAAAATCAATCATAAAGGGTTTATTGGTTTCACGATTTCATACTATTAATTTATAAATACGAAGTAATTAATTTGAAAAATAGTCTTTATTATTCAATCTGATACCTATTAAGAGTTGCGAGAAGTATTTTAAATAAATTAGGGTTAAACCCGTAAAAATTCACGGATTAGCTAATGAATGTTTAAATACTACAGATGGTGACATATACTTGTCTTTTAATAATATTAATCGTAACAAATATATAAGATTTTGAAAATAATCTTACAAAGAAGTAATTAGTATTTATCTCCTCCAAAAAAAGTAATTAGTAGTCCATCTCAAAGTTATGAGAGATTATTTGTATCTACGTAAAATTTAAGTAATTGTTTGATATATATTTATATTTATGGAATGTAATTGGAATAAAATAAATTTGTACGTAATATTTTCAAGGCTTCTTATCAACCGCCATGTAAGATTGTGCTAGTAGATTAAGATGCCACGTGAGCTGATTTGGCTATTGCATTAAAGAAATATATGATGAGGTAACTTCTAGGAATTAGAAAGTACTTATTAAGGTGTTTTAACAATTGACACGAAATGTCCGACCCAACATGGCTCATACCCTAAAATGACCCGATCTGAAGTCCTATTCAACCAACCCCCCCAATATGAACCGACAACTTGACATTCAAATAAAATTGACTGAAAACTCAAATTAAAATAACCCGATTCAAATCGACTCGACTAATACCTGCCAACTTTATACCTCAGTCCTAAACTGGCCCGTGGGAGTGGCAGATCGTGCCTAGCTCGCTATACCAATTCTTTCTTTTTGCTTTTCAGCAGGTTTAGGGTGGTTAAGTTAGGAAAACCCCTCCCTAAACTGGCTATAGTCAACCGGCGACTTAGACAAGTTTATCTTATACTTTGAATTTGATGTCATGTATGTAACCCATATGTGGCTTTTATATTATCCAGAGATCAGCCTGGAAAACGATATAATGAAACCTAAAAATTTCACAATTCAAAATGATCCCAACCCGATTGAATCGAAGCCGGTACTGGCTCAATAACATTGATGACTTGAGTCTCGGCCATTATTAAGTTTCACACGCATCAAAATAAAAACGACTTAATAATTAACATAGTAACAAAGTAATTAAAACAATATGAGAAAAATCCGCTCTCCCAAAATTTGAGTTCTTATTCATCCCTGGCTCCCTGCTACAATCTTATCTATATAAATACTGAATCATTTATCAAGTTGTGGTTGCGTCACGTCATTCATCCAAGCTTTATTTTTTTTATTTTTTTTATTTTTAATTCACACCGGTGGGTCCTGCATAATATTTGATTATTTTCCTGCACCATAACCGCCCAATATTCTACGTATTCCAAATAAATACCTAAGATCGTAGATTCAGAAACATTGCGAATATTTTTATATAAATCATGAATTTAAATAATTAGAAATACACATTATCTGCGTGATAATTAGACCACAATCTTATCTATATTAATACAGAAACATTTAATGAATTCTGGTGAATCTACGTCATTAATCCATCATTTTATCTTTTTTTAAATTCAATTATGGTGGGACCCGTATTATTGTTGTTTACTAAATTAATTGTCGAATAAATGTTTGCGTTTCATTAGTTGTGTTATCATTACGTACTAATTCTTATTTATTTCGTAAACAATAATTTATACGTAGACGATTATATTTATAACGTCTAACTTATATATTATATATTAAAATATATTGCCCATGCCGATTTATACATAATTATTAAATAATGATTTATGACTAACAATCAATATTATAATAAATAATACATAATTATAATAAATACTAACCAAAATTACACTAATTGATATAAAAATGTAACAAAATAAAGAAAATGATAAAAACACGATCGAAATTTCAAGTACAATTTTCATGACAGCACTAAATTAAAAAGCAATAAGAATAAATTAAAATAACAATAACGTCAAAAAAAAAGTATTTTCAATGTCAATGATATTACAAAAATTTTAATCAGTTATAGTATATAGCCAAAAATTTCATCATCAAAAATATATTCACATTATTGATGAAACTATTTAAAATAAGAGTAAATTAATAATAACTTCCTTTTAAAATTCAGTTTTTTAAAATTACTCCCTTATATAATTTTTTTCTAAAATTACTCCATTAAGATGTATTTTTATCAAAAATTACTTCAAAACTCTAATTCAACTAACTTATTCAAAAAGTTTATGAATTGATTCCATTTGTAACATAGCCAAATTTATACTTTGAAATGTCTAACAATGGAGAATAAGTTCAAAAACATACGAAATAGGATACCTAAATTGATGTTTTGAAGCAATTTTTAATAGAAGTGTATTTTAAGGGAGTAATTTTAGAAAAAAATTATATAAGGGAGTAATTTTAAAAAACCCTATTTTAAAAGGGAGTTATTTTTAATTTACTCTTAAAATAACAATATTATTAAAACAAGCCCGTGCATTTTGCACGGGGCTAAAACTAGTGTTATTCGAAGAGAAGGTAGAACAAGCAGAAGGAATCTTAAGTAGTAGGTTGGTTACTAGTTACTACGAAGTACTTGGTTTCATGCCTTGATGTTCATTACGCCTATTTTAACTACCGTTTCCCCACCGGCTACATGCATTATGGAAAAGTTAACTGTATATCTTATATTATTGCTAGCCAACTCTCAATTTCAAGGATTTTGCGTTAACCAGCACACATCTAGCTTTCTATCACTCTTGTTTTTTGTTTATCTACACGGACACCACATATTATTTAAATAACCTTTTATTTTGTTCTAATATTGTCATTTATTTTGCATGGCTGGATAAAAAAATTCACAAATTCAGAGGTACAATACTTTTTTATAACCATGTTAACCAAGTCAATTAAATTTGCATTGGATATTCGATATTTATATATATCTGGATATATTAGTTCTATTTGTATAAGCTGGTATCTCTCTAAGTCAAAAGCTTTATGATAATATTGTTGTGAAATTGCTTGTATAAGTATTTTGTTAATTAAACACATAATGCAAACTTGAGCATTTGAATCAACGGGATTGATGAGTGTCACACCGAGCAATAAAACTCATAAAAGATCCTCTTGTGTTTATGTATACAGACAATACAATATACTCAATTCGAGTTAATTTAGTAATAGTGAGATTATGTATATTAACATTCTAGATTCAATACAAATCTAATTGAATTTATTTGTTATATATTTTTTTGAGCTCTTAAAAAAAATTTACTTATATTTTAAAATCTTATCGAGTTTTTATGTGTTACTTTCGGATTTCAATATACTATTTTAAGTTAATTTTTTTTTATAAAAACACTTAGATACTTTTCAATAAAATTCGTAAAATGTACATATAAACTCAAATCTTTCCTATAACGCTCCAAATTTCCAATAGTAGATGTATATAACTCATTGCATAGTTTACTAATGACCGACTTAAAACAAACTAGTATTTTTGCCCGTTCAACATATTTATAGTAGGACATATTTATCTTCCATCTATACAACATTTAGCCAATAAAGTTATTTAAACAATCACGTTTATGACCTGGGTTCAAAGCACATAATTTCCGAGTGTAAGTTTGTCGAAACGAAACTCCAATCTAAAGAAAATTGACATTACATTCCACTACATAAGTAGATTTCATTGAAAGAAGCCATATAATAATAAAGAACCTTAATTTAGAGACATTACAACAAGAAATTAAAAAGAAATGTAACAACCTTGCTCTGTTTTACAGGGCTTTATAATATCCTACTTGGCATTGCCTTACACCTCACCACCACTCTCTCTTTCTTTATAAACTAACTAACCTCATTTCTTTCTCCTTCAACCTTCAAAAACCTCCATTATTTCTCTCTGTCTTTTTCCTTCTTTTTTCTTTTTTACTTCATTCCTTCAATTCTTCATATTATCTTCATTCCAATAAAATCCACTATTTTATTTCCTACATTACATACAATTCTTTTCTTCTTCTTCTTCTTCTTCATCTTCTACATTGCAACAATGTTGGATGGGTTACTCAATCGCAGTAATTTTAGAACCAAATGGTAATTAAAGTTAATTTTTGTTAATTGTTTATGGGGTTTTTCTGGTTTCTTATAATGGTAATTTTATTAATATAGTAAATCGGCGTTAAATCGGACAAAGACCCGTTTGGAGGTGATAAAGAAGAAACGAAATTCAGTTCAAAAGTTTTTAAAGAAAGATATTGCTGAACTTTTAAAGGATAATCTTGATCCTAATGCTTATGGCAGGGTATTTTTCTTCTTATCTTTCATTTTTATTTTTAAAAATGAGAGGCCGTTAGCCCGTTACTGGTGCGTGATGGTATCGAGTCTTGATACTACCTACCTTCACGTATCCAACATGTGGAGTTCACTAAATGTTTTATTTAGTCTATAATATCGTCAATTTATTTGTGCATATGTTAACTAAGTTATTATATCTCGATAAAAAGAAAATCAATTGACGAGAAATTAATGACACATAATATATGTTGATGCAGGCCGAAGGACTTTATACAGAGTTGAACCTGAGTTCTTGTTATGAGTTTGTGGGACAATGTTGTGTTTGCATTTTGGAAAATATTAAGGAAATGCACAAAGAAAGGTATATTTGATCATTTATTCAGTTTAATTAAATTGTGATGATGTTTTTTTTTACTAAAAAGTTTAGGCTAAGAGTAGGTCTTATCCATTCTAAAGTCAGGGCAGATCACCGACCTCTTTGAGGATTTAAAGTGGTGTTTATGCCTTGTTCTTTTGAGCTTAATTTCAGCTCATTCCAATTTTGTTTGGTCATATTCCGTTAAGTTTCTTTACGTTCAATCAACAAAACTAACTATTACTTCAATTAAATTCATTTCACCTCAATTCCACTCAATTTAGTTCAATTAAGCCCACTCTAATTAATTCAATTCAGCTCGTTTCAGCCGAAAAGAACAATTGCCTACCAACATGGTTATATTTTAACTCAATGAGAATCGAAGGCTGTTTTTTTTAAAAATGTGATGATGTTGATGTACAAAACATTTGACTTAACAATTCTTAGTGGCCTACATATTCTCATATTCGTTCCTTGCATGATAGTGATTGACCAAGTTCAACTCCAGCTTAATTAATTCTTTTGACAACTCATTTATACCATATGTTCTACCTTACATTGAACTTACATTGATGATGTTTCTGTCACGGTCACAGTATCGGTTGTCACTGATTAATCTCGCTAAATGTGGTCATGATAAACTCGGCCATACAACTGCGTTGGCTGTCGTGGTAGATATTCAAAACTACGCGCCCATATTAGTTGAAACGGCGGGGTCATATATCCGTACCATTGTGTCCTTGATAATATGGTTTCACAGTGAATGCAACACAGTTCAGTTCTGATATATATCATTATGTTTATCAGGGAGTGCCCAGAGAAATGCAAAACGGCTGTTTCTTCCTTGGTCTATGCTGCAGCTAGATTTTCAGATCTACCAGAACTACGCGATCTTAGAAACCTCTTCAATTTAAAATACGACTATTCACTCGAGGCATTCGTTAGTGAAGAGGTACTAGCTTATACCCGAAAACTCTATAAACATCTTGCAAATGTAATGTATGTCGCTTCAGTCGTCGTTATTCCTGACTTCCTGTCCTGACTGTATGCAATGTTTAATCATGTTTAGTTTGTCGAGAAATTAAAATCAAATCCTCCTACAATCGAAATGAAGATCCAGTTGATGCAAGAGATTGCCCAAGAATTCTCGGTTAAATGGGATTCGCTACCTTTGCAACAGCAACTGCGTACTCAAGGCATTGTATGTACACCCCACCTTTTTTTACAAACGTTGTCGTGGTGGGCAGAAGGGAGAGAGTTTTATTAATGTGAGGAGTTTTCAGATTACAGATTCAGAACGGTATATTGTAGGATAACTGCTAGGGAATACAATACAGATTTGACATAATAAGGCCCAGACATAAACCCTAGCCCAAAACAGAATTCAGATACGGTTTAGGTTACCCGCATAGTCGTTCGAAGCGGCGACTAACAGATTCAAGGCATAGACTCAACAAAACTGTCTCACAGCAACAGCATGATTAAATGATTTTGCCCGCTAAGCTAGATGACATCTACTTTTGTAGCGCGGATTTATGACTTAACTTTTGGTTGTTTTCTCAGGATAAACCTACCACAACAATACCTGTATCCGGAACTGGTGCAGGAGACAGAATGTATAAAAGCATGTCTACTGTTGCTCAAGCCAAAGCGAAGCAGGAAGATAACACCAAATTGATGAATGAAGAACAAAAAGATAAGCTCAGAAGTAGCAGAAGGCACAATTCATACTCTACATTCAATGAAAATGCTTCACAAATAACTCTCCAGGAATTCAATAACCTGAAACTAGAAAAAATCCGTACTTCTACCCCTAGAAATCTAGAAGTTGCATCAGAAAACAAAATGGATGACAAAAACAGGGATTATGATGACGATTTGTTCAGTAAAGACAGACCAAGGCCTCGATCAGTGAGAACAAAGCCACAAAAGTCGTCAGCTAGTACCACGACTAGGTGCGCAGGGGACGCACAAGAGAGAAAACATGAAGCTGTCATTGTTAAGAAGGACGCGGATGAAATTGTCAAGATACCTTCGACAGCTCCAAGTAGATGTATGAAAACGAGCTTGATATCAACAGAGAAAGAGGATAATGCACCTGCAACTGCAACTGCAAGTGCAGCATCTGGTCTGCCTCCGCCTCCAGGAAGACGGAGGTATCTTTTTGCAGAATTTCAAGGGGAATCTCCAGGGCGAAGTAAGTTTCTGCCACCTGATTATCAACAGCCTGATTCACCAAATGGAAACTGAGCCCAACTGCCTAAGATTGGTTGCTTTGTGAATGAACAAAACTAGTTGTGGGATCTTTTTATTTTTGTATGTTTAATGTTTAATGTTGTTGAAAATATATGAAGAATGTAGTGCACATTGTAGGGCAATTGTTTCGTCATTTTCGCGGCGAAAGCGAGTTTATAGAATTCTAAACAATTCAATACAGATTCCATAAGGATGAACTGAACATACCCACACACACAAATTTACATAGTTGTTGCTGATTCTTGCTACATGCTACTGACAAGATTACCCGATTATTTAATTATAACTTACTGATAGGAGATTCGGAGGGCGGGCAATCACACAAGTACTGGTCCGAAGACTCGGCAGGCAGATGAGTAACTCTCAAATTAAATTAAGACCTAACCCAAAGCACATCGTCGGTTGCCAAGAAATGGCAAATTGGGGGTCCAGACTTGGTGTTCAAGAGCCGAATAACAAATCCCAAAGGGTCCCATGACGATGTTTCCATGTGGTATACTGCCATCGCTTCAAGACGGGTCCCATGACGATGTTTAAGGACATGTTTTCGAACGATGGTGGTGTCGTCTGCTTGTTTTCGGCTAGCATATTGCCATTATTCGATGAAACAAATTTAGTTTAATATGATTAAATGTTAGCCGTGATGAAGCTAACAAATTTATGTTCTATGCTAACCTACAAAAATTAAAGTACGCCCACCACAGAGCACCACCGTCATCCAAAAGACGTTCCTCAAATCTTAGGAACGGTGAAGCAATGCTAGGCGAAAACAAGCAGACAACCCCACCATCGTTCGAAAACATGTCCTTAAACATCGTCATGGGACCCGTCTTGAAGCGATGGCAGTATACCACATGGAAACATCGTCATGGGACCCTTTGGGATTTGTTATTCGGCTCTTGAACACCAAGTCTGGACCCCCAATTTGCCATTTCTTGGCAACCGACGATGTGCTTTGGGTTAGGTCTTAATTTAATTTGAGAGTTACTCATCTGCCTGCCGAGTCTTCGACCCAGTACTTGTGTGATTGCACGCCCTCCTAATCTCCTATCAAGGTATAATTACATAATCGGGTAATCTTGTCAGTAGCATGTAGCAAGAATCAGCAACAACTATGTAAATTTGTGTGTGTGGGTATGTTTAGTTTAATTTACATAGTTCATAGTTGTTGCTACCGCCTGATTTTCAATAATTGTCCACCAGACTTCGCTTAAATATTATTGAGATATTGTTTTATATGAAACAGTTTGTGTCACATGATATGTAAGACTTCTGTGGTTCTAGTATGCTCAGGACATAAATGGTGGGTCAATTCCTAAATATCTAAAACAGAATACAGAAGTATAGAACTCCTCCCAAATTCTCATTTGTGACGGCGATAACTGTAACAAGTTTGTGATAGATACCGTTTTTTCTCACAAAATAACCACTTTTTTTTTCTCTCTCCGACACTATTCAGAAGTATACAACTCCTCACAAATTCTCATTTGTGACGGCGGTATCTGTCACAAGCTTGTGACGGATACCGTTTCCTCTCACAAAATACCCATTTTCTCTCTCTCTCTTCGACACTATTCATGGTCCCCTTTCTCCACTAACTCATTTTATATCCATTTTATCTCACAAAATATCCGTCACAAATGGTGACCCGTTACAAGCAAGACTTACTAACAACTCCTATAGTATACAACTCCTCACAAATTCTCATTTGTTAAGCTTGTGACGGATATCGTTTCCTCTCACAAAATACCCGCTTTTTCTCTCTCTCCGACACTATTTATGTGGTCCCTTTCTCCACTAACTCATTTTCTATCCATTTTATCTCACAAAATATCCGTTACAAATGGTGACCCGTTACAAGCAAGACTTACTAACAACTCCTTTCCCGTTTACCTTTAATTTTGACATTTTTAACACCTAGGAAAAAGTGGTGTACGTGGTATTACTGGAGGCACAAATTCTTATTTGCAACGGTACTATCCGTCGCAAGCTTGTGACGGATACCGTTTTCTCTCACAAAATACCCACATTTTCTCTCTCTTTCACACTATTCATGTGGTCCCCTTTCTCCACCAACTCCTTTTGTATCCATTTTATCTCACAAAATATCCGTCACAAATTATAACCCGTCGCAAGCAAGACTTACTATACTGGAGGACAAGTTAACTATAGCCGGCGTAAATATCAAATTGTTCATTAAGAACATTTCAAAACAGAAAAATATAAAAGTAATTGAGACACACAAAATAAAATAGGTATACAATTAATCGGAATGAAGGGAACACATTCCAAAATTAGGCTCTAATTTTATCAATAAACAACTTTGGAACATACATCGCATTGTCAAACATAGAATATTGAATTTATTATTTTCGGTTAAAAGTGGTTAACTAAACCAAATTGAATGATAGAGGTGACTTGCACTAAACTGAATGAACCGAGCTAAGTTAAGCTGAATATAATTAAAGTCCGGTTCTGTTTGAATGATAGAACCTACATTGAACTAAATAAAGCTGAAGTAAATGTTAATTTGTGAAGAGATTAACTGAGTCGAACTAAATTGAATTAAAATTAATAGAAATTAAGTTAGAAAAAACATGACCTAAAAGTTAAATGAAGTATGATAAAACAAAATTTAAACCGACCTTAAATAATTGAAACAGAATTGAATTAAAACTAAATTATGAAAATGGGTAAAAATGGAACTACACTAATTTTGTTTTTCAAATATACCGAACCCTATGAAAACGGGTAAAAATGGAGCTAAACTAATTTAGTTTTTCAAATATACCGAACCCAAGAGAAATTGATTGCAAACCGACTCAACTAGGGATGATAATGGGTAGGGTCTGAATAGGGTCTTATATGACCATATCCATATCCATATTATATAAGTTGGTTCATATCCAACCCATAGGCCATATCCACATGGTCCAAAATTTTCAGATTTATATCAAGATCCTATCCTATGGATATTAAAAGGATCTAAGTCTTAAATGGATTAATCTTTTTCAAAGAAATTTGTTACTTTTTTTTCTCTTGTAGATGTAATTTCATTATTAAAATTACATAAAATACGTTATAATGCTTAATCGAATTATGGTATAAAAGATGTCAATATTTATCAAGATAAAAGTAACAAATTACCGCTAAGTTATTATTTGTACCATGAAAAAGTTATTTGTTATTTATCGAATATTTAAATTACGTTGTAAATTCGTCAAAGACTATGAAATAAGACAACTGACATAAGAAAGTTGAATAAAAGATAAGAAAACATGACTTATATAAACTTTGGTTATTCTTATTAATTATATATATATGAAAATCTAAAAATAAAATAAAAAAAATATGGATTTGCGTACAGTTTAGATCCTAGCGATAAAATTCATATCCATATCCACATAAATTCTCCTAGATCTAGAGCTATACAATGGGTCGGAGAGCCGGTCCGGGCTGAAGAAAGCCAACCCTGGCACGGCCCTAAAATAATATAGGGTTGGGCAGGGCCAGGAAAAGTCAGCCCTGACCCAGCCCTGAAGGGCTGCTAGTTGTGTTTGTGAGCTGTATTTGTGTTAGTTTTATTAGTGGGCTGGACCGGGCTGGGTTGGGCTGCATTTCACACAGGGTTGTGAACAATGCTGGGCTGACAAAATCTGGCCCTATTCGCTACCAGGCTGGGCTGACCCAGCCCTAACCCTGTGTGGGCTATAAAAATTGTCCCATGTAACAGGGCTGGGCCGGGCTGGCCCGCTACGTTGTCCAGCTCTACCATGATCCATATACTACCCATATCCATTAAATCTATAAAAATAAGATCCAAATTTGTCATATCCACTATCGCTCTCATCCCCAGACTCAAGCCTCCACAATTTATACAACAGGTCTTGTTTGTGACGGGCTAATCCGTTACAAACTTGTGCAATTTATACTACCGTATGACCGTATCATTCGACAATGTATAGAGTATATCGATATGTCATATGTAGATGGGTTGTAAAGAGGAAAAAGGGAAAATAAAAGATAGAATTGACAACGGCCAAAAAAAAAACGGCTGACTCACTCTTTTACGTCTTTACTCCATCCACCTCTGATTCCCCTTCTTTCTTCTCTCTTCTCTCACCTTCTTCTTCTTCTTCTTCTTCTTCTTCTTCTTCAGTTCTGTACCAAATTACCACCTGTGACCTGTCTGTCTAACACGCTATTTACTTCCTTTCCAATTAACTTATCCTAATTAACAGTAACTTACTGAAGATGGGTTGTTCACAGTCCAAGATCGAGAACGAAGAAGCTGTCTCCCGTTGTAAAGACCGTAAAGCCTTCATGAAACTCGCCGTCATTGCTCGCAACGCTTTCGCCGCCGCCCACGTCACCTATTCCATGTCTCTCAAGAACGCCGGCGCTGCGCTTAGTGATTTCGCCGCCGGTGAAGTCCTCCACCCTAACCACCCTCTTTCTCTTTCCTCCTCTTCCTCCGCTCCGGCGGATCTCCCTGTCCCCACTTCTTCCCTCCCTCCGCCGCCTCACCCTCCTCCGCCTAATCTCCCCCCTCCTCCTCCCCCTATTCCCGACATGCCACCTGCTCCGCTACAGCGGGCTGCCTCCATGCCTGAGTTTGTTGTCTCCAAACCCCCGGTCTCGGGTTCCGGTTTTGAAACCGAGACGATTGCCGAGGAGGAGGAAGATGAGGACGAGGAAGAAGAGGTGGAGGAGAGTTTCACTAGGAGGCGGAGAGAGAGTGATACTGGAACTGGAACTGGAAATACAGCGTCATCGTCGTCTGCACCGGTGCATATGCCGATGCCGATACCAATGCCGATGCAGGAGACAGGGAATCCGACATGGGATTATTTCTTCCACACGGAGGTGCCAGGTGGGAGTTTAGGGGAGTTGGATGAGGTGAGACACGTGATTAATAGAGCAATGCATACGCCGAGTGGGAGTGAGACTGTTGTAATGGGGGAAGAGAGGGAGAGTGTGGGAGTGGGGATGGTGGGGTCGGGGGAAAGACCTCCAATGCCGCCGTCAGGAGGCGGAGGAAGGAGGATGTTGAGGAAGCAGGTGCCGTTGTCGGTTGCGAGTGGGAGTGGGAGTACTAGTAATGGGGATGGGAATGGGAAGAGGAGGAATGCAGTGAATATGGTGGCCTTGTTTGGGGAATTGGATGATTGTTTTCTTAGGGCGTCTGAGAGTGCTCATGAGGTTTCTAAGTTGTTGGAGGCTGCTAGGTTGCATTATCACTCTAATTTTGCTGATAATCGCGGTATTATTCACCTCCATTGTTTACTCTCACTGATTCACTTGATTTCTTGTTATTCATTAGATTGCATTATCACTCTAATTTTGCTCAGTACTTCTTCATTGTTCTGATTGGTAATTAGCTGAACTTGCTTGGAATCGCTTCATTTGTAAAGTTGTCCTAGAAAGGGCATATCATCGAATGCTCCTGATTGTGGAGTAGCCATCATTGTTCATTATATGCAATTCTCATGCAATGTGCTGTGAACATTGTGTAAGCCTATAAGGTTATGTACATTCATGATGTGCCCTTACCCTGTCATTTGTGGGAGCGCTTTAGGACTGTAGGGCTTTAGGCATTGGGGCAATGCGGAAGCTTTTGAGGCACTAGGGTAATGTTATTGATATAATCATATGCTTGGCAATAACCTGTTGTGTGACTGAGGGAGTGTTACTTTGCATATAATGAGCGGTCTCAGTACTGGGGTTTGGATTAAATTGTGATATTGCAGGGACGTTGTATGAAAGGTTTACGCTTTGTAAATATTGCTTGAGTGACTGAACTTGCTTGGAATCGCTTCTTTTGTAAAGTTGTCCTAGAAAAGATATATCATCGAATGCTCCTGACTGTGAAGTAGCCATCATTGTTCATTATATGCAATTCTCGTGCAATGTGCTGTGAACATTGTGTAAGCCTATAAGGTTATGTACATTCATGATGCGCCCTTACCCTGTCATTTGTGAGAGCGCTTTAGGACTTTAGGGCTTTAGGCATTGGGACAATGCGGAAGCTTTTGAGGCACTAGGGTAATGCTATTGATATAATCATATGCTTGGCAATAACCTGTTGTGTGACTGAGGGAGTGTTACTTTGCATATAATGAGCTGTCTCAGTACTGGGGTTTGGATTAAATTGTGATATTGCAGGGACGTGGTATGAAAGGATTACGCTTTGTAAATATTGCTCGAGTGAATTTCAAAGTTTGATATCCATACCCTGAGGGTTCATGATGTTTTATTTGTGTCATATTATATGCCCGAAGTCCATGGTACATATCTAGTTCCAATAGGCTCAAGTAGGATGTTTGTGTGATTGGAAGCTTTGTTCTATTTCTTCTTTTACTTCTCTTGTTCTTCAAATTTGTTCATATGGCATCGCTTTTGATTTCGAATTCTTTACTTTGTTAATCTATTTTAAGGATCTTTTAACAACTTTACAATTGTACTTGAGCAATTCTATGAGATTGGGAGCTAAACTTTGATTTGTAATCACTATTCCTTTGTAGGACATATTGATCACTCTGCAAGACTCATGAGAGTTATTACATGGAACCGATCGTTCAGAGGTCTTCCCAATGCCGAAGAATTTAAGGACGATTTTGATTCCGAAGAGAATGAAACCCATGCCACAGTGTTGGATAAGTTGCTTGCTTGGGAGAAAAAATTGTATGATGAAGTTAAGGTAATGCTCCGTTGTATCACAGTAAGCATTATTTTGATGCTTCCTCAATGGTGTGCTTTTGCTTTTTATGGTCTTAGAATATTGTACTTGATGAAGCTGTCACACTTAACTACCTCTTCTGTTCCGGCAAATAGTCTGTGTATTCCATTTTTGTTTGCCCCATACAATAGTTTACTTCACCCTCTTGGACGGACATGTTCTGTATTGTATGGAAAATGAATGTGGGACTCCCTGACCCACTTGCACTTGTCGATCGAAAAGCCAAATGTAAACTATATGATTCGAGTCGGGGACACATGGAATAAAATGTAGATGCCTGGCTGACTTTAAGTAAGATAAACTTAAGTCAAGTACGATTATCTACTGTCTCCTGATAATTTTGGAATCTAGAAAATCTGATATACTTTTGCTCTAAAGTCGGAATTGATTTAGTAGTCAATGTTAACCAGAAGTCCAGAACACAGTATAGATGGCATTGTTGTGCTGTGTTTCTAACATTCTTCTCTTAATCGAATTATGTTGTTCTTTCACATTGAACAGGCTGGTGAGTTGATGAAATTTGATTATCAGAGGAAAGTAGCCTTGTTGAACAAACAAAAGAAACGCGGTACCCAGTCTGAATCATTAGAGAAGACAAAGGCTGCTGTAAGCCATTTGCATACAAGATACATAGTGGATATGCAATCAATGGATTCCACTGTCTCGGAAATAAGCCATTTACGGGATGATCAGTTATACCCAAAGCTCGTGGCACTTGTTGATGCGTAAGTTTTTGATCAGAATAAGCAAGTACTCCCCAGAAATACGGCCTTTATTTATTTATCTGTTTATTTATATGCTGTGCTCTGTAAATGCTTGCTGTATGAGGAATTTAGTTTCTCTACTTTTGCTTGCTTTGACTCTGTTGTCTTGTGCTATTTAATAGCTAAAGCTGCTACTTCTTTGTATATTACATCCACGGTTGTTAATTTCTTTCTAATGAATCTTTTGACCGGGTTAAGCAACTTATCCTTTTGGGGAAAATGTAAGAGTTAAGAGGCTTGGAGCGACTTATGGACTAGATGATATGTACTGATATATAAATATGTAATGCTCCAGCTTAGTGAAAGGTCTTGACACGAGAGACATGTTTTTGATCTGCTGAGATTCAACTCGACAAACTGAACAGAATTAATCAGCAATTCTTGGTTTATCCTTTTCAGTATTATGATATGCATATTATTGCTTGTGATTCATTGAAGACGTAAAAATGTTTACCGTCAATTTCTGTTTCAATATTTTGAGTGTATATGTGCACATTAATTGGTTACGACTTGTAGTTGGAATACTTTGAGTGTATATTTTGAGGTGCGTTGACGTATTAAGACTCCATGGCACTTAGATTACACTTGTGATTAGATATGTAATACTAGGAGATAGATGGCACTTGAGTTTATAAATTTAGTATATCAATGTTCCCATTGCATTGCTCTAATATTAGTCATTATGGTGTGGATAGATTTAGCTAATAAATTAGGAAATCTAATATTGGAAGAAAATTTTGTTGTTTCGTTGTTGTATTTATTCAAAACTGCCTGTCTTTATAGATGCTTTTAGGTTAGTGCAACCATGTTAGGAAGTCAAATTCATCGCTGAACATCTTGAATTGGTTGGATATCAACATTTAAATTGTCAACACATATGATGGTCTTGGAATCTCATAGGGAGTACATGAACACAATTCTAGTGCTTATTGGTTTTTCTTTGGGTTCGTGGGATGTTAGACCCAACCTCAAACTAAATTTTCGTGATGGGAAAGTGAATGGGAGAAGAGACGTCACACGGAGGAATTAACAGAGGTTCAAAGAAAAATAAAGTCCGGAGAGGGAGAGGGAGGAGAGAAGTGAGAGTAGAGTGAGTTCATGGAATAGGGTTGGTTTATGAGGGGAAAATGGTTACTGGGTAGAAGTCGGAGTCTTGGAAGTAGGAAAATGGAAGTTCACAAAAGAAGAAAGGTCAGACAGGGTTTTGTGGTTGGGGATGAAAATCAAGGTGTGGAGAAGAGTGATGGAAGGAAGGAGAGGAAACGAGGGAGTTGCCGAAAACATTGGCAATCATTGGGCTGGAAGGGGGTCGCTCAAGTTGAGGATTGGGCAAAAGCTGCGCTTTGGTACTTTGGGAGGGTGGTGACTGGTGAGAGAGATGGAGGCATGTGATATAGTACGGCTGGTTGAGTTTTTTCTAAGTAAGATGGTTGGGGTTAATTTGCCGTGTAGGTTGATATTTTAGTAGCTTAAGTTTTTCAATGGGATTCATAAATAAAGTTCAAGTTATTAGTGAACTTTTAACAAGTTACATTCTCATAAATACTGGTTGGGTTAATTTAAGCAGCTTTAGTTTTTCTACAGGATTAATAAATGAGGTAGATTTCTTAGCGAATGTTTAACTAATTGCATTCACGTAAATACGGGTTCATTAGGACAAACTTGTGAAGAAGTTGCCAAAAAAAGGAAAGATCGTAGGAAATGAGATGTGGTCAACCAAACAAAGAAAGTACTAAAAAACTTTAAAGGTGAGTTGGAGGGAGTAAGATTATAGGTAGGCAAGGATCATCTGCAGAAGCTAGGATGGAGGAAAGTCTTTACGGTGGCGGTGTTCCTGAAAGTTGCACATTTTCAACTTGAAGTCTGGAACTCGAGCCATTCTGTCCTCTATATTGTGATTTGAGCTATTAAAGCCGGTTGAGTTTATTCTGTTATGAAAATTGCTAATGATTGTCGCAGATGCTTTGGGGCTTTGGATGGATACTTAAACAATAACAATTTAGATACTTTCTAGGCATACGTTCTTTTATATTGGTTCATGCATGTCCTTTTGATGCTTGTTGAAACAATAAATGGAACAAGGATGAGAAACAAATCCATGCTTCTGTCCTACTCAGCTCACAGAGTTTATATTATTGTCATGAAATTGATGGTTATAGCATCAAAATCTACGGTTTTTTGCTACCCCAAATATTGATGAATAATAGATAATTAAATGTTATCCCATTAATTACAGTGTAAATATCTTGTGGCTCAATGGTAAAACCATTAAATTCCAATCTGGTGGTCAAGGGTTCGAATCTTACTATGTGTAATGATTTTTTTAAAATTTTTTTACTACCCCAGACATTGAATCCTGGGTTCGCTCCTGTCTGTGGTTACATAGTAGCTTGCTTAATTATTGTCAATATAATGATTACATTCTTTGAGTTCAAATAACTTCCAATTCTGCTGTTTAATATGTGAATGTTCTAAGGAGCATAGTACACACTTGGTTAAGTCAATGAGTGGTGGCGTCATGACCTGTATTCAAACCCATGAAGTAATTTAGCATTTTATCTAATATTTTCCTAAAATCACTGTGTCTAATGCAGCATGGCGAAAATGTGGGATGCGATGCAAGGGTACCACGAGATGCAGCTAAAGATTACTACTGGCCTAAGATTAGTCGATATATCGCAGGCAGCCAAGGAAACAACCGTCGAACACCACGAACGCACCATCCAGCTTTGGGCTGTTGTTCAGGAATGGCATACCCAATTTGACAAAATGGTTAGCCATCAGAAAGAGTACATCCGAGCTCTAAACAGCTGGTTAAAGCTAAATCTTATACCTATTGAGAGCAGCTTGAAGGAGAAGGTTTCTTCTCCTCCCAGGCCCCAAAACCCTCCCATTCAAACCCTCCTCCTTGCTTGGCATGATCTCCTTGATAAACTCCCGGACGAGCATGCTAAGAGTGCCATCTATAATTTTGCGGCCGTCCTCCATACTATGGTCCAACAACAAGATGATGAGTTAGGGTACAAGGCAAAAATGGAGGAATCAAGAAGAAGTCTCGAGAGAAAGCAACGGCAGTATAATAAATGGGTGAGCGAATATTTGAACAAAAAGACGGCATCGGATGAGACGGAGTCTGCATCGATTGACGATGGAATCCACAAAGATGAGCTTATGGTGGAGAAAGAATTTGTGGTGGAGAATGCAAAGAAGAAATTGGAAGATGATACTGAAAATTGGCAACGACAATGTATCCAAGTGAGAGAGAAGTCGTTGACGAATCTTAAAACCCGGTTGCCTGAGCTTTTCCGGGCTTTAACGGAGTTTGGACTTGCTTCATCAGAGATGTACAACAATCTGAGGGCTATATCGCGTTCCCAGAACCAGAAACGCAAGGAAACCATTTCATGAAACTGGTACTGTTTCTGTTAAATGTTAATGGTTGTATTGAGGTAGGTCTTTATGTGATTAATTTGTAAAATCTCGGTTCTTTTTCCGTCCTATTTGGAGGGTGAAAAATGAACATATTAATTATAAACTGGCGTGTATACTAAATTTTGCATGATATGAAAGCTGAAGTAGCACCCTGCACCTGCATATTTTGGCTGTGTAATGTTTATAGCATTCTACAACAATTGAAATTTAGCTGACATGTTTTGCAGGATCATGAACCCACAACTTGTGAATGACATCTCATGGACGGTTTTCACAAATTCTTGTTTCAGACCGTCACTTTTGGTCTGAAATAATAAGACGGGATTTTGTAACCATTTTACAGCCAAATGTAACCACGATAGTATGGTCAATGTTACAGCTTATGATAACTTGTTTGTAAATAATGGTTACATTTGGCGGTAAAATGGTTACAAAATCCCGTCTTATTATTTCAGACCAAAATGTGGTCTGAAGCAAGATCCACTGGTTTTAAATGATGAGTCATGTTTATCGACCCTAAATGTGTACTAAATTTATGCGCGTAAGACCCTAAAACCCGTCTACATCATCGTCCTTAGTTTCTTCGCTCACACACTTGATTTTTAACTTGTTCCACGTTTCTAAATCAATTATACGATGTTTTTCATGTATGATACAGATATAGACAAATTTATTACACACATATACACCTTCCTTTATTCCTCATATAACATGTTTCATTCATTTCTCTTTTCTATCCCAATTTCTAAGGGGACATAAATGGAGCTAAGTAAGCTCAGCCCAAAGACCCTACCCTCTCAAACCAACCACCGAAGCAACGTCGTTTCTGACCGATCATCCATGGATTTGCTAGAGTGGGATCCATTTCGCCGAACCAACATCCGAGCCATCACATATCTCATCATCCTAGCCATTATTGTTTACATTGCCACAGTGTACACATTCTCACCATCCCATGAGACACGTATGATGAACACGATGGAGCTGACACTGCGCCACATCAGAGTCCATGAGGGTTCGCTTACACCCCCAACTGTCGACGTGGCATTGAATGCCACGGTGGAGGTAAGGAATGGGACTATGTACTCTTTAAACTACACCACCCTCCACATGGAGGTTGCTGGTTATAGGGGGAAAGGGGTGGGTAATGCCATGTCAGTAGAGGGTGGACGTGTGTCGGAAATGGGATCGTCCTACGTGGATGCCATGGTGGAGCTTGATGGAGTTGAGGTGGACTCTAATGATGTGGCAAAGGGGATGATTCAGTTTAATACAGTTGCTCAAGTTGATGGCTTCTTATCCTTCACGGAACATGTTCCCCTTAAGGTATGTTGGTAGAGCTCACAAAAGCTGACCCGACCCTCCGGAAACCCGGCTCATATAATTCGAAAATTGGGTGAACCAAAATCGAATCGATCGGAGTCTAACCAACCCGATAACAACGACCTTATTTTCGCCAACCCCACCTGATCCGACCCGATCAGTGACCCAATATTATCTCAACCCGATAATAAACTAGCTTAATAATACTTGTTTAAATAGCACTAAACTGATATTCATCTTAATTATTTTCACTTCAAACTACAATTAATACACCTACCATTGTTTAAACATAAAATTACCATCTAAAAATAAATATATACCCGACACTGACTCGCTAATAACCCGACTCGATTTGCAACTGAATACACCCTCAAATATGAGGGTTTGATGAATATAATTGTAAACATAAATTAATATAAAGACATGGTACCAACGTAAGGTGGAAAAAAAGTTTGAAAATTTCAAATAAAAAGGACATTTTATATTGGTAGTATTCTTGTAAGGAATCAATGATATCATTTTACTTAATTAAATTAAGTGATTGTACTCTTAAATTATGTTTTTCCAGGCTAAATATTTATGTGAGATAGATGTGGGACTAAAGGAGCAGAAAATTACCCGTCAGATTTGCATCCCTATGGTAAAATTTCCTTACTTTACTTGTTAGTGGGATATGTTTTACTGCATATTAGTATAAAACCGTATTATTATGGGTTAAATATTACTCAAATTATTACCAGGAGTGACCATAATTTGGATCATTCCTATTAATTAACCCTAGTTTTTATATAAATATATAATATAACTCTATAACTAAATAAAAACGAGTAATTATACAATTTTATTCAAGAGTGTGTAAAATCATCTTTTATTTACCAAAATACTTCCGCCATATATAACTTACTCTAATGATATAAAGAGTATGTCTTGATTTAATATTTGCATTATGATTCTATGCTAAAATGGATTTATACAAAACTTATTTATTAATTTTCAGGGAATAGAGTTTGGATTCGGTTTTTCATTACCATTACCATTCACAACAACTGGCGAGGTGGAGTTCCATATTATTCTTAGGTTCTAATGATCACGACTCACGAGCACGGAATGAACTGGTATTTATTACTTTTTGCAAAGTTTTGATCATCCAGACGCTATATTATACGGAATATGTCTATATTTTTATATAAACACGAAGTAGTAAATTTGCAATCACTATTTTTACTTATACAAGAATATTCAAGTATGTATAATAACCCGCAAATCATAATCTCCAAATTATTGTTTCACCTTAGCTATAATGACAATGACATACAATTTGTTTATGTCGTCATTACATACCTTGAACAATTGGTGAAATAAAGAGTACATTTGTACATTTATGCATGGTATTCGGCTTGTGTTAATTTTATCATTACCAAGTCACATATTCGGCTTATAGTGAGTGTTTTTCTTACCCGTGGGAACGATAATAAGTTTGAATTACATTTTAGCTTACTTTAACTTGATGTTTAATCGATTTATATTCGGGTTGGGCTATTATATATGAAGCTAAATATTCCATGGTGTTTGTCCTTGCGTGTTGAACAACCAATTCAAGAACCTCTTTATATGGGTTCAAGTATTTGTCATGGCCTTAAAGCTTTCAGAAATTATTGCTTCAGACGGATCAAATATCACCCTCATTTTAATAGAATTTAACCATTTAATAACAAATTGTTATATCGCAAATTCGTCATTTTTTAGCCTGAAAATAATTGTAACATTTAATCAAAAAATGATAACATTTTATGAAGTTTTTGCTAAAATGGGGTCCGAAACCAAACTATTTATCAAAATGGGACTCGTTTCACCCTCATATGTAAGATGGTGTAATTGGTAATTAGTTTGAAACGAGCCCCATTTTGATAAATAGTTCGGTTTCGAACCCCATTTTAGCAAAAACTTCACATTTTATTGTAAAAATTGCCACAATTAGTCCGTCTTATTTCAGCGGAAAAAACCCGTCTGAAATAAGAATTTGCCTAAAGCTTTAATGAGACGTGAGAGGCAGGTTGATTAGCTCAATTTACGTTCAAGGAGTACGTTTGTATTTTGTTGCAGAAAGCAAGAAACAAATTGCATGAAAGATGAAGACAATAAAGTAACCTTCGTGCCATTTCCATATATAATTCCATGCATGCAACAATAATTACAAATTACAATATATACTTGTTTTTTCCTACTTGAACATCAATAAATAATACTGAAATTCAGTACCATGACAAGATTTTTTTATAATAGAGTGATATAGGATTTACGGCTTTGGGCCAAGACTAGGCCACTTATAACCAGCACGATGATTTCTGCACCTAAAAGACCCAGGATGTTGGGTAGGTGAACACACACAATTCCTCACACCAATAATACTCCTATCACCACCACTACCACCGCCGCCGTCGCCACCACCACCATTAGAAACCTCAACTTGTCTTGTAGCCGCGTCTTGCCTCAATGCATTTTCCCTAGCACCTTGGCGAAGTTGGTCAATATTAGCATTGCTTGGGGTGGGGTAGTGAACCAAAGGATAGCACATAATGTAATAATAAAAGTTTGTTGAAATGAAAAACAAAAAGAAAAAAAAAATTGGAATCTTATTTTGAGGCTTGTAGTATAAGAAATGAAAATATGGTACGTAGTGTATGTTGCGTATTTATTACGTTGGGTATGTCTTTTGTTACCCAAATTCTCATTTCAGACCGATATTATCCGTCTTAAGCTTAATACGGGTCAAATACATACCAAATTATCTTACTTATTGCCTAGAAAATGCCAAAAGTTTTGTCTTTGTTACCATAATTTAAAAGTATTTGACTCGTTTTAAGTTTAAACGGATAATACCCATCTTAAGTATGATTTGTAATAATATGAATTTGATGTAGAATTGTGCAAAATAAATATTAAAAATGGGAGAGTTTTGTGTGGAGAAGAGTCTCTCCTGAGTCTTTGTTTAAAGGCTCTGCCATATGATTTGGGTGATGAACACTTGGTCTACAAATTTACTTCTTTCATTTGGTTTACATTATTTGGAGATATATATTGCAACCATGCATTGCCCTATCAATTCACGAGTTCTTATTTTAGACGGGTATATCCGTTTTAAGTTTAACACCAGCAAGTAACATAAATAAGATAAAAGCAAAATATCACTACGAAATTACATGCCATTATGAAGTCATTTCTAGTCAGATTTTCCGTTTCAAAAGAAAAGAATTACAACAACAACAACAACAACATCAGAGCCTTAGTTTCAAAATGATTTGGGGCCGGCTAACATGAATCATCCTTTAGAACCAAATTCCGATTCATGTCCATAAAATGTGACTGATTTTTACGCTGGCTGCCACATACCTTTCGCAACCCTCCTCCTTTCTCCGGGCTTGGAACCGGCAGTGAATATCCAAAAACACACAGAGGTGGAGGGTATGTAGCTACACGAGAGACAAGACACATACAACAATTACAACATAAACACTGAAATCAATGAACACGGCTCGAATCATCTGATGCGCAACAAGCCCTCTCTCTAAGACTCTAACCGCTCTTTCCCAACTTATTCCGCCTGCATTCAAAACCTTCGGATTTTCTTCACATTCCTCCAGTCTTCTCCGTCTTTCTATAACAAGATAAGCAATAAGAATTGTGAATTCTGTGACTAAGAGAAGATACAGAGGTTTCATAGCAACAATGCTCTTAGAATTCACTATATTGACACCAAGTAGAGGGCGATCAATGAATGATAACACTACAACTAATGCTATTGAAATTGAACTTATGATTCGCGACCTTTCAGAGGTCATGATGCTCAAGCTGACCTCCTTGGCTCGAAATAAATACGACCTTTGGTGCCTTGATGTTATTGCTTCAGGGTTCACATCATTGTCACGAAGTAGGTTTTCAGCCTTTGATGCAATTTGCAACTCCTGGTGTGCTAATTCAGAATGTAATTCTCCATTTACAAGATAACAATCTTCCTTTGACGAATCAATGGTATCATCTGTCGTTAAACACAAATTAAAGCATGAGCAACAAGAGGCAGGAGTACGTTCCTAGGTTTATGCATCTAGGTTAGCATTAGACTGAGAAATTAAAGTTCGCCACAAGGAAACAAACTGATGCATCTTTGAAAGTTGTGACGGGTTTATAGGTACAGGGTCGGGAACTCAGGATAATATAAGTACTTTACAACACAAAGATGTTTTCGAATGATCAGTAATGAAATTGCGTTGAGAATCATGCCAGCAACCCAGCGGAGAAAAATGACCGATGGACCAACTCAAAAAATCCCATGTAACCTTACTTGAACAGAATACTCCTAGGTCTTAACTCTTAAGTCTCAATTACGCTACGCGTTCACATATTATCTCACACTTATCTCCACATGCCCGCCAACAAATTTGATCATCTTGTATATTCATAGAAATTTAAACTACTAAATATCCCACAGGCCACAACTGAACGTTTACCTCTCACATTCGCCGCTGTCCTGCTGTTTACTGGCATAAACAAGCAATTAACTGACTCAAAGCATGTTCAAGAATTGGGGGAATTTTCACATTTATGCACTCTAGTCTCCATTCAGTAAGCAGTGACGCTGTCTGTGCTATCAAAGTTGTGTCCTACGGTACCCATTGCCAAAAACTTCTATTCATGCGACACATTTCAAAAGACGGCATGGAAAATCACGGACACATTTCAAAAGACGGCATGGAAAATCACGGGGATTGGAAAATCATCTCCAATCTGGGAAGTAGGAAAATTGAGTCTTGTTTGGAACTCTAATTCCTATATAACGTAGGAAATCAATTCACTAGCCCCCTCTAGGTAGGTGAAAGTTCCCGCATGAATTGAAGTTTCTACCTTCAACCAAACAACATTTACCTAATTCACGTGATTTTCAAGTTCAAATGAATCTAATCTTCCCGGAAATTTTATCTGTCTATGCCGAACCAAACGATTGCAGTTGGATTCGGCATAAAGTTGGGCAGATGTACTTGATTATAAGAAAACGGTTAATGCATGGATGCTTAATGGATGCTTCAGATGTCTTCAATAACACTATATCTCGACACAAACCCCGGAAAGTCGGAAACTATTTAAACGTAAATAAACGATTGAGACGGACGTGCTAACGACAGTTATATGCATAATGCATCGCATATATAATAATAGTGTACGCAACATTCATGCACATGATTGATTGATTAATGATGTTTCAAACAATCAAATACTACGATATCAATAAAATGTTTAAAAAATTTAATGTAAAAAAGAGGAATAAAATACCGTTGGTTTGATTGCAGAAATCAGGATGAAGATCCTTGCGCTTTTTAAATTCACCCATCAAAATTAAAATCCGGATAAATCAAAGACGACAATCCAACAAATTACAAATTGTTGTAAGATGATTTTATGAGACTCTTCAAATATTTTTTTGTTGATGTTTGAATGATCATATCATCATACTAACGTTTGTCAACCATCACTTTAGGCTTTAGCTAACCAAAACGACGACGTAGCGTTTAATTCTTCCATTTTCCATAAAGTTACGGAACGTATAAGACCATCCCAAGCAAGGTCGATAGGGAGTCGAGTCAAGTTAATTGTGATTAAGAAATAGATTAGAATTGACTCAAGTCGATTTGAGTTATAATTCACAAATCGACCCAGTTTGAAGTAAATTGACCCAACAATCCACCTCATATGTAAGATGGTGTAATTGGTTCGAAGCATTTAGGAAAAAAAAAAAAAAAAAACTAAAAAAGTGGTTGTTTGGGAGGGTTTATTGACCTAGGTCGTGACTTTTGCTTGGAAGGGTTTAAGTGGGTCAAGGTCAATAAGGGGAGATTAAGGGCTAATATGCAATTGACCTGATTAAATTGACTTGTTGTTTGGGAATGGTCTAACATAGAGCTGTTCATAGGCGGTACCGTCCGAAAACCCGGTCCATCCGACTTAAATTTTTATCGGGTTTGTTCATTACTTTTTTGAAAAAATAGGCCAGGGGCTAACCCAGTCCAGCCCATTTTGGTAAATGGGTCGGGCACGGATAAGACGAATGTAAAACGGGCTGATCTATCTGGCCCGCTAAAGTAATATGAGCACTTAGGCCCTGTTCTTTTGGACTTCAAGTCACTTAACTTAAGTTCACTTCAGATCCTATAAGTTCAGTTCAGTTCAGTTCAGTTCCTATAAGTTCAGTTCAGTTCCTATAAGTTCATTTCAGTTCACATCCTATAAGTTCAGTTCAGTTCAGTTCCTATAAGTTCAGTTCAGTTCCTATAAGTTCAGTTCAGTTCAGTTCAGTTCAGTTCCTATAAGTTCAGTTCAGTTCCTATAAGTTCAGTTCAGTTCAGTTCAGTTCAGTTCAGTTCCTATAAGTTTAGTTCATATAAACTCAATTAAGAAAAGTTATATACGGAGTATTATTTTTAACAACCGATACAAACATTTCCTTTAATTATTCGATACACGTCATCTATAAAAAAAAACAACTCATTAATAATTTACCCGTCTTTTACTCTCTAATTAATGTCAAACTATCATCCTCATTAATGCCAAAAAATAACAACTCATCATACGACGCCCTCACCCTCACCAATTGTCATTCTCCCATTAATCAGTTTCTTTATCACCATTATTAGAGAAAATAACAACAACAAAAACAACAACAACAATAAACTTAAATTAAAATAAAGTTAATTAAGTTCGGATTTTATAAGTTCAGTTCAGATTTTATAAGTTAAGTTCAGTTCAGATCCTATAAGTTCAGTTCAATTCAGTTCAGTTCCTATAAGTTCAGTTCAGTTCAGTTCAGTTCCTATAAGTTCAGTTTAGTTCCTATAAGTTCAGTTCAGTTTAGTTCCTATAAGTTCAGTTAAGTTCAGTTCCTATAAGTTCAGTTCAGTTCCTATAAGTTCAGTTCAGTTCAGTTCAGATCCTATAAGTTCAGTTCAATTCAGTTCAGTTAAGTTTCAGTCCAAAAGAACAGGGCCTTAGTATCTAATTAATTTTTGTTTAGTTTTTACGTTTATTTGGATTTTGGAACTTAATATTCAGATGATCAAGTTAGTGGTCGTTCTATTTTGTGTATTGATGTTAAGAACTAATAACTTAATTTAATATCAGTTTTACAAGTTTATCGCATTGTTAATTATTTAATAAATTATTTCTCAGAAGTTAACAAAAAAATTGTGTCCGACAGCCCACTGGTTGCTCGAATTTAGCAATTGAGCAGTTAAGGGATTACCATCCACTAACCCGAATGTATGCATCCAATAAGCAATCAAATGTCATAATTGTGTAATTTAATGTTACGTGATATGCAAGGAATAACTACTTACAATCCTAAATGAAACTCGTCATGAATGAAACTGGTTTATAAGCTCTACATCCTTAGAAAGTTTTTGTAGTTTGCCAAATTTTTAGTCAAGTCTAATTGTTCAACAAATTTCCAAGACAAAATTCGAGATATTGCGTAGAATTTTGCTAAACGATGTAATAACATGCACGGCTGAAGCTAAGTGACAATTTAGTAATTTACAGTGTAATGTCATCGCTGAATTACCCCAATTCGACTCAACCTAAAATGCAAAAATAAATGTGTTTTTTTGTTTTGTTTTTTAACAAAGTAATTACAATGCAAACTGAAATGTAATAAACGTGAATGCAAACTATGAAATGCAGACGCAAATGATGCAATACCCTCCCCAAACCAAAACGCACCCGAACATAACATTCAACCAATAATTGTTGACACCGACAAAGACTCAGCAAATAAGATTATACCTATTTGTGAGATAGATAGTATCAAATATGATAACATCTCGGTATAGAAAGTAATCATCTCTCATCATCGAATCCCGCTAAAATATGTTTTTTAATCTTACTTCTTCATTAAATTGAACACGGAAAAAGAAACCCGACTCTTTCGCTTGCCTAATTATAAAGAGGTTGATCAATGTAGCTACATCACCTCCTTAAATTGTTTTCATCCTCAGTCTGTTCACGTAGTTAATATGGTCTCGCTTTGTGTGGCCAACAAACGCATTACCGCCAGAAACAGCCGCGACAACTTGAACTGCACAAAACGAGGAACGTGTGCTTCAATCATACTTCTAATATTTTACGCTCAGACTTATGGTGATGCTGCCACTAAGGCAGTGTTAATGGGTGATTATGTTCAATCACATGCTGCAGTACCTCCCATACACCATCCTTATTTACCTGAGTCCTAACGCATACATTGCACTTACATTGAGTAATTGAAATGTTCCTTGGATTGCTCGTAGTAACTTCTGGATCGTTAGTCATTCCTCCTTTGCTCTTGTTCCCGTGTGCAAGAATATTGAAAGTATCTCTCTACGAATGGACTATCTTTCGTATTGGCCATACGAGATGCAGATTTCTTGACACTAAATCCGATGTGTTGCGAATGCTTCTTATACGGAGCAAAGATGTGCTCCTATTTTGAAGTTTTTTTTCCAACAAGGGAACCACAAATATTAGTACCTATGACAAGTGCATACGAATTATACTAGAAGTTTAAGAAAGTTTAAACTATATTATAAAAAACTCTACATATGGTTACATCAATAAATCTACCATGGTGACAAATATTCATTAAGATGGTTACATCTATAACTATGTTGGCTGCTGTAATTATATTTCAGAATCTAATATTATTTTTTTTGAGAAAGGGATGAGACTTGCTTCAATATAAACTACTACATTTTAAAGTAACAAAAACACTACATCAAGTTACAAATTTGGGCCCTAAAATTCATAAGTAAGAAATGGAACATACCTTTATTCATCAACATCGTCACAAATTGCTCATCATTATTGATGTGTGCATATTTTATTCACTTTTTATATTGTTTGGCACACATTTCAGTGTATGTTTGGTAGCAATTAGCTATTACCATTTCCGCACAGTAGACTACTTTGGGTTATTTGATGTCTATTGCAGATGTTGACCCAAATGTGTGAAATCAAGCTTAAACTTGTCCCCCGAAATCACATTTCGGAAACTTGAAGAGTGGGAGCTCGGACATTACTTGCCCTGTGATGCGTATAAGTACCAGTGATCATTTATGCGTCTCAACAAGTGTTGTGTTGTTGAAAAAAAGTCGATCGACCAGTTTTGTTTACCAGAAAAGTCGATCGACTAAATTAATGGTCAATCGACCATCACTGTTCATTAAAAAAGTTGATCGACCAGTACTGATGGTCGATCGACCATTTCTTTTATTTAACGAGACTTGCCTTTTGTATTTAGGCCCATTTAGTTTCATGTTTACTTTTCTTTTTATTTTTATTATTTAAAGGAAGGGATATAGGTTTTGAGGACATCAAATTTTAATTAAAAAACTTCTCTATTTTCGATTTTTTTAGATTTTTCAGATCTGGATATTTGTGACAGACAACTTCCATTATTTTCGATAATCAATTAGCTTTTCGTATATTTCCCTTATTTCGTTCTTCATCTCGTTATTCTCCTTTCCTTAGTTTTTCTATCTTTTTGTTTACGTCGTAGTTTTGTCTTCACTAATCCATCATGTTTAGTTTCGTTATTATTTAATCATCGTTGTTAATTGTGTTAAGAATGCATAGCTTCCCATTACTAGGATTATGAGAGTTATGGTTTTAAGACAGTTTAATTAGGTTGAGATCTGGAGTGTTTGATTTGTCATGATTGTTAATCATATTATTTAACTGTAACTAATTAATTGAATGAAGGCAGTTAGTTATTTAATTCGGAAAACTCTTACCTAAATAGAGAGATTGTAATGAGTTAGACCTAGTATGAATAATAGACTAACCTAATTAGAGTGAAAGCTATTTAGAAGTATTTTAAGGCGGATAGCGGACCTAGACTCCGAGAGGACTTTTTCCCTACCTTTCTGACCATATAATAGACTAGACATACCCTTTCTTCTTACCGTTGCTAGACCATGGTGAACCAACAGTCTTAGTGTTCTTTCCTCATATTTAGACCTCTTGTTATTTATTTGTTTTCATCGTTTAATTGCCTTAGTTTATAGAATTATAAAATCAACCCTCAATTTGGTTACCTAAAAAATTGTGTTTATAATTTACTCTAGAAGCAATGACCATCTATTAAAGGTTGTTTGATTCAATAACTCGAGATGGTACGAAATAAAGTATGATAGATGGTGGTATGAGGTTCGAAATACATAATTTTCTAATTTCATTTGGTTCACCACAAATTATATAAGAGGAGAATGAAGTTTGAATATGAAAGAGAGCGTGAATATAGGATTCAAAAATCTAACTTTATTTCAAAATCACCAAACTAAATACTTAAATGGATTCAGGGGGCATAATCCGATCCGGACCGGACCGGAATCTATCGGACCGGAACCGGAATTAAAAAATCCGGTCCGGTCTTCGGTCCACCATTTTTTAAGATTCCGGGTTCCGGTCCTGTCCGGTCCGGATTTTATGTTTTCCTATTTTTTTCCTCGAAAATATATTAAATTCCGGTCCAAACCGGTCCATAATATTCAAATTCCAGTCCATAATTTTATCGGTTCATAATATTCAAATTCCTGTCTAACCGGTCCGGTCCGGTCTTGGATCGGAATTTTTCCGGTCCGGTCCCGGTCCATTATTTTTGCCAATTTCGATTTCGGTCCGGTCCGGTTCAATTTTGGACCGGTGCACAACCCGAAATTCAACCCATACTATTCTAAAGTAGCCAACCCAGAACCCACCGTGAATTACAATGCATGCTAGTAGTTGGTACGAACTATATAAAAACTTACTCCGTATGTAGTCTTTAGGATCCTTCCAGAAACCTCTTCAAACTCAAGGAACGTACCACCACCTCTTGTTTGTTTCTCTCCTCAGATCTTTCCCTATACAGGTGCGCTTTATGCATAAACCCTAATTTTCATCTTCCACTGTACGTTTTCATTCTTCCTCTTTGTTGTTTTCATGTTTTTCCTAGTTTTAATAGATCATTCTTAATGTTTACTCGTCTTACTTACTTAATTAATTATTTACTGTTTAAGTGTACTTTAGGGGAGAATTTGCTATGTTATTAGGGTTTTTGATGAATATTATAAAGTTGTTTTAATGTTAGGTTATTTGTTATTGGAAGTAGCCGCTTTTTGTTGGAGCCTTGAGACATTGTGGTAATGCTGTTGTTTTATTTGAGCTTGAATTGAAGTGAGTAGCTGAAAGATAAGAGTTTTCTTCGTTATTTATATCGATTTGATGATTATAGTGATCAGTTTCGTCATGTCATTGATTGATTGATTGATGTTGTGGCGACAACCTGTAAGTTTTTGTTGAATGGGGGATTATAGATTTTAGTATTCTAGATAGTTTGATTGCACACATTTAGTTTTGTTAATGTGGCTTTGTGATTTCGAGTGATATTGTATGTTTTTCTGGGTGGCAGCGTTAAGAGGTAATTGCCTATTATTTACCCCTTTCGGCATTGGAAAACTGAGGAGGAATGCTGAGTCCCTATAGCCTTTGTAGTTGCCTTCATGTATTATCTTGAATTTTTGAACCAAGAGTCTAATGGAGGTGGGTGGGCTACGTTTTCCGACTCTACACGTACCCTACCATTGCTGTGTGGGTAGGAACGGGGTGATGGTTGCTTGAGGGTCGGCCATTATTATGGTCTAGGCTGTCCCTTTTATTTCTGCAAATTCCCTTTTTACCGAGATTTGTCAATGCTCATTGTATGTGCATGCGCTAAAACTGTTAGCCACTGGGATTAAAGGTGTGCTTGTTCTAAACCTTGTGGAGCCCAATTGACAATGTTGTTTTTGTGGTTAAGTTTATATAGCTTTCCTTAACTTACGAGTTCATAGGTTGGTTAAATAACGTTGAGCTCTTTTTAGCTGGTTCCGTGCTTATTAAATGATGCTGTGTTCTGTGCTTATTAAATGATGGCATGGTGGTGTGTTCTACATGGATTAGTCCTTTGATTGTATGCTTTTGTTTTTCGGTTTATCCAGATTAATCAGCTCTATACTTGAATATGAGCGTGGTCGGGTTTGATTTTGGTAACGAAAGCTGTGTCGTTGCCGTTGCAAGGCAGAGGGGTATTGATGTCGTCCTCAACGACGAGTCCAAGCGGGAGACTCCTGCTATTGTTTCCTTTGGCGAGAAGCAGCGGTTTGTTGGCACAGCTGGAGCTGCGTCTGCATTGATGAACCCGAAAAACACCATTTCCCAGATAAAAAGACTAATTGGTCGGAAATTTTCTGATCCCGAGTTGCAAAGGGATCTTAAATCAGTCCCATTTACAGTGACAGAGGGGCCTGATGGGTTTCCCTTGATCCATGCAAGGTACCTTGGAGAAACCAAGACGTTCACTCCGACACAGGTATTGGGTATGTTGTTCTCAAATTTGAAGGGAATAGCAGAGAAAAATTTGAATGCTGCAGTTGTGGACTGTTGCATTGGAGTTCCAGTATATTTCACTGATCTGCAGAGAAGAGCTATCCTAGATGCGGCAACAATTGCTGGTCTACATCCTCTGCGCCTTATCCATGAAACAACAGCTACTGCATTGGCCTATGGTATATACAAGACAGATTTGCCTGAAAATGATCCCATAAACATTGCATTTGTTGACGTTGGACATTCATGTTTGCAAGTGTGCATCGCTGCTTTCAAAAAAGGTCAACTTAAGATCCTAGCTCATTCGTTTGACCGATCTGTTGGTGGACGGGACTTCGATGAGGTGCTATTTGAGCACTTTGCTGCCAAGTTCAAAGAGGAGTATAAGATTGACGTGTATCAAAATGCAAGGGCTTGCCTTAGGCTTAGGGCTGGCTGTGAGAAACTTAAAAAGGTACTTAGTGCCAATCCCGTGGCCCCACTGAACATTGAGTGCTTAATGGAAGAGAAGGATGTCAGAGGAATCATTAACAGGGAGGAATTTGAACAAATCAGTATCCCTATTTTGGAGCGAGTGAAGAAACCTTTGGAAAAGGCTCTAACAGAAGCTGGTCTTACTAATGAAGAAATCCATGCCGTTGAAGTGGTTGGCTCAGGTTCAAGGGTTCCAGCCATCATAAAAATCATGACTGACTTCTTCGGAAAGGAGCCTCGGCGGACAATGAATGCTAGTGAGTGTGTTGCAAAGGGTTGTGCTTTGGAGTGTGCAATCCTTAGCCCCACGTTCAGAGTGAAAGAGTTTCAGGTGATTGAGCTGGTCATTTGTTCATGTCTACTTTCTGTTTCCAGTGCTTATACCAGAATTTCTGTTTCTAGTGCTTATAGTTATAACGTGTATGTAATGAGTTTCTGGTGTATTTGAATTTGCAATATCTCCCGTCCTCAGTATTATGCCTGGCTTCTGTAAAATACTGATATCATGTTCCCGAGGGGACAGTGTGTAATACTAACATGGCTTCAGCAGTGGTGCATTTTCATACTCTTACAAATTACAAAGCTGCTTTATTGAGTGGAAAATCTTAATGACTTCAATATGTTTTTTTTTGTGCGCAGGTTAATGAAAGCTTCCCATTCCCCATCTCCATGTCATGGAAAGGTGTTGCTACTGAGGGACAAAATGAAGCGACTGAGGGGGAGCAGAGTGCCGTAGTTATTCCCAAAGGAACCCCTATACCTAGCTTGAAGGCGGTAACAATTATGCGATCAGGCACACTGGTTGTCAATTTGCATTATGCTGATGTTAGTGAATTGCAGGCCCCAGCCCAGATCAGTTCCTACACGGTTAGTAATATTTCCATGTTTCACAGGTCTTATATGGTTTGCTTTATTTGTTTTTTTCTAACATCTATGTCTTTCTCTTGAATGAGTAGATTGGTCCATTCCAATCTACTAAAGGTGATCGCGCAAAAATTAAAGTCAGAGTAAGACTAAATTTGCATGGAATTGTGTCGGTCGAGTCAGCTACGGTGAGTTTATTGCTCTATCAGTGATTAAGCAATCAATTTGTTTTTCTTTTCCTTCTGTATTTCCGGCATGTCAGACTCTGCACGTGTGAGTCTGACATCTCTTTTTTCAAAAGCTTACTAGCTTTCCCATTTTCATTCCAGCTCTTGGAAGAGGAAGACATTGGTGTTCCTTTAGTGAAAGAGGCTGCTACAATGGACACGGATGTTCCCAGTGCAGATGGCCTTCCTGAAACTGATGTTACAATGCAAGATGCTAAGGGTGAAACCTCTGCCACAGAAAATGGCATCCCTGAGTCTGCTGGGGCCTCTGTGCCAGAGACTGAAGAAAGGCCAGTGCAAATGGACACAGATGTGAAGGTGTGCTCTTATGTTGGTTTTCTATTCTTTACTCATGTTGTTCAAGTGCCAACCTTTTTAGTATAGTGAAAATACTGTGGGGAATTTTATGCCTCAAATGCCACATCGGTATTGATGACTAGTACTGGCAAACTAGCAAGTGCTACGGTGTTTTCTTGTGCATCTTAAAGCCATGGTATAAATTTGTTGTATCCTTTACAGATACATTTAACAGTTGCAAAGTTTTTGGGTCGGGATATGGATCGAAATACCTTGGAATGTGGTTGGTAGTCCAAAGGCGTTTACCAAATGCAAATATCGTTTAGTATAAGTCATGTTTGTAGTCTAGACTCTAGATTTTCTTTTATATCACTTGATCGGATGTAAGTGCACATATTTCTCTATCTTTTCCACCTAAAAATATCTTCATTATTTTGAAACATTGATGGACATGGCTGCAGAGTATTTTTTTTCCAATGGGTGCTATATAACTGGAAATAGCATATGGCTGCCCGGAAACTATAAACCTAGTGGCGTATCTTTATGCCTTCACTGAAGATGCTTTGTCTCTTTAGTGATGGTGCTATTAGGTTTGTATAGAATTCTGCCATCTGAATGTATGGTTTTCTAGCCTGCCAGAGTTCCTTCTATTGCAAATGGAATTAGTTATTTTCTTGCTTATGTAACTAATGAGACGTGTTTGTAGTGGATCATTTTTACTAATTGTAGCATGGTAGCAGTATCCCATGTGGCATTGATATGTAGTGTAAATGTTTTTCTTCAATCAACCTCACATTGTCATAATATATTTTTGTTTTACAGGCGGATGCCTCAAAGAAGAAAGTGAAGAAAACTAGTGTACCTGTGTCCGAGCAGGTTTATGGCGGACTGTCTAAAGTTGAGGTACAGAATGCAGTTGAGAAGGAATTTGAAATGGCCTTACAAGATCGTGTCATGGAGGAAACTAAGGATCGCAAGAACGCTGTGGAAGCTTATGTGTACGACATGAGAAACAAGGTACATGATGTTCATGGGCACACGCGCCTTGAGTTCTTTGTTACTGTTACATCTAATCTGTTATTCTGACCGTCTGTTTTGCCATGGTCCAGCTTAATGACAAATATTTTGAGTTTGTCACTCCTTCGGAGAAAGATGAGTTCATTGCTACACTTCAGGAGGTAGAAGACTGGTTGTATGAGGATGGAGAAGATGAGATCAAGAGTGTTTACATTGCAAAGCTTGATGATCTTAAAAAGGCGAGTGCTTCAAATTAGTCTTGTGCTAGACGGTTATAAATATGTCTAAACTCAGCTATTACTCCATATTAAATTAAAAATACAACCCTAGATGACTTGGCTGTATGCATACATCTGTCCCACATTCCCTTTGCTCCACTATGTTCTTTTTACTTCTCATTTTGTGTTGTCCCGCTATAGTGCTCCACGATTTTTTTTTTCTTTTGATAATAAGCAAAGCTCCCCTATAAATATTGAATTGCAGAAAGGTGATCCTATTGAGGAGCGTTACAAGGAGCATATGGAGCGGGGAGGTGTCGCCCAACAACTTGTTGATTGTGTCACTAGTTTCAGGGAAGCAGCAATTTCAGCTGATTCAAAATTTGACCATATCGAGCTTCCAGAAAAAGAAAAGGTAGCAGTGTATATTTATATTTAATTATTTATAGTCATATACGACTTGTGTATTCAGCCATTTGACATTGTTTCTGTGATGTGTCTATGGGTAGGTCTTAAATGCTTGTGGAGATGCAGAGGCGTGGCTAAGAGAAAAGCAGCAACAGCAAGATGCACTCCCCAAATATGCAACTCCTCTTTTGAGGTCAGCTGACATAATGAAGAAAGCAGATGAGGTTACCAGGTATTTATCATGTCATTTCCCTCAATCTTTTGTGATTCAAGTTTTTTGCTTTAAAATTTGATTTCGAATCCTTCTAGTACTTCATTTCACAATAACTAGTGTTTATGCACATATACTTTAATTTTGGCTTGTATATTGTAATCAGTAGGTCTCTTGAGAGACCGTCTCTCAATAAGCTTATTGAGAGACTATTGTACAAATTTAAGAAAAAGTGGTACTAAAAGTAATAAAATTGGTACAAATCATGATTAAAGATAAAATAAGTATATTTATTTTGTAAATAGGTACGAAACTACTATGGTACGATCAATGACAAAAGGTCATGAAATACAAATAAAAGGGTACAAAAGAATGGTCTCTCAATAATTTATTGAAAGACCGTTTCTCTCAAGTTTTAGTGTATTGTAATTGCGTTGTTGGATTATGTTATGCACTGTATGTCCCTGCCAATAGCATATGTTTATTTGTGGATCGGTTTTTGGCTTTTGGCAACTCTATACTCATTCTTTACCAACAAGTCATGTCTACAAGAATTAGAGTAACTATTGGTTGGGACAGACCAAAATGGAACATGCAGCAAACCATAGACCGACTACTTTCATTGCATTGTTTCTTTTTGGTTTATTCTACCCTAGCATAACGTAGGAAATTGTTACAATGTCACACTTGCCCTCTTTATTATGGTACATCCAAAATCACTCTTTCCAGCAATACCTCCATAGCAAATTGTTTTGTCGTCATTTTAGGACGTGTCAGAAACATTCAGGGTGTGACAATCAAAATTAATTCACTAACAGGTTGTGTAGACCGATAATGACAAAACCTAAGCCAGCTCCACCAAAGCCGGCAACACCAGAGCCACAACAACCTCAAGGAAGTGAGCCGCAGTCTCCTGGGGGTGACAGCAATGTGAACGCTAGCGCAAGTGAGACCAACGAAGGGCCAAACCCTGAGCCTATGGACACTGAGGAGCCTGAGCCAGCTCCAGGTGCAGCATAAGCTGTGGTTGACTGTTTATTTTGAGATGACCCTCTGTGGTTAGCATTGGTCTCCTTGTCTAAATTTTCTTCTTTCTATTTTTGAGTCCGGTGATGCCTATGATTACGGAGGGATTTTGGAATAGATGTTTTTTTACACCCGGATTGCTTTAGAGGATTTGTAATATTATTTTCCTTGAAGCACATTAAGTTCGATATATGGTGGGTTATTTGTAGTTGGTCTTCAGTGAAGGGTTATGATTATTGGACGTCTTTTGTTAATGTTATGTTTATGAAATATTCGACAATTTGTTGCTGGAAATCTAATTAGGCTCTTTTTCTCTCCCTCGCGATATTTTCTTTTTGCTTTATCGGCCTCTTTTGTTTAACAAGCGTTACATGGCTTCGACTAAACCAATGAATGAAGGCAGGTTGAAAGCCAAGGTGTGTAGAGTGTAGTAAACTTTCGACACAATGCAGATCAAGAGTAAGGGAGGCAAGTGATTTATCCACACTAAATGGATCTTGTCCAAGACAGTTAGTTTAAATGGCCATTGCGTTGGACAACTGATTGCCTTCGACAAATCCATTTAGTGCAGTGGAAAAATCACTTGCATACAACTCGAATATGAATTGTTTTTTCTCTTTTTTTTTTTTTTTTTTTTTTTTTTGGTGTGGCAACGGTAAAGAAAGGCGTATTACATAGAGTTCGGGCACTCTACGCCCTTAATACATTTAAGAGCAAATCTCACAACGATTATGAAACACTAGCAGACTATGTCGGGCGGAAAAAACAAGTTGGTGGAGTACGAAATATTGGACGCAAGTCTCTTTTTGTTGTTATGCCACATGCTAACATTTCCTGAAAGCCTCCGATACCTGTGAGTTGTGGAGTGACGAGGGCGTGGTGCACTTACGCCACAAGAGCGTAGAAAGGAAAGGTGGATGACAGACAATATGCTGCCTCCGGTGGAGCATGAGCTCCTACACCAAGACGAACGAACTCTACAGTCACACGCACGACGGATCAATAAACCCAGCAAAAGCACAAACCGCATCAAAGGATTCTTCTCGACCAATCTTCTGTCCATTAATGCATTGAAGCACCGTCGACCGACGGATCCAACTCGAGTTCGAGCCGGACACCAATTTTCATAAAACTCATTTATTCTACCTAAAAGAGCCTCAAGGATACAAGGACAGGACACCCAAAATATCCTTGAAAAGACAGCGAAGGCCAACACCCCGATGATAAAGGGACAGGACACCCAAGCCATACGTGAGGATGCGACTACACTTATTTTACGACACAAAATCCCAAAAGACACCATCAAAAGGTCAAGGAAACCACCACATCCTAACCAACCAAGAAACACAACCAAACCCGACACAACCCTACCACACACCTCACAACAAAAAGAAACCCGAAATCGAGACCTCCCACCATCAAAGACGGACATCAACCTCACCCACAACAAAACAAGCAAGACCACAAACCAAACACCGAAAAAACCAACCATCAAAGGACACACAAACCACGAGACGAACCCTCCCAGGACCACCGTCTTACATGCAAAACCACCAACAAAGACACACGAGACAAGGGACCGAATAATGGGGGGAATGGGGGGATCATTAAACAGTCCGAAACAAACCCGTAGAGGTAAGCTCAACAACAAACGCGACAAGGACAAAGGACCGATTAGTGGGGGAAATGGGGGAATCACCAATCAGTCCCAAAATAGACACAAAACGCACAACAACAACACAACAAGGGGACAAAAGGCCAAATGGTGGGGGAAAAGGGGGGATCACCAAACAGCCAAAAGCAACCCGGACGAGTAAACACACAACCTGACTCGACACACAACAGAGACAAACCACCTTTGTATAAACCTTCCCAAGCACCGAGGCAAACAACAGATGCCGACAAGAAGAGACTTACCCGGGTGATTGCATGTAACATTTCCGGCGACAGGACAAGGGATCGGAGGGAAAGGAGCCCCACGGTTGAGATGAAAACCAAAAGAACAGCCCAAAACCCGGATGAGATTGACCCGAGAACAAAAAGTAGCGAGGTCCGAAAATGGGTTAAAGGATGCGTGAGGAGTGGAAGATCGCCGGAGAGGAGCCTAAGGAACGGCTCGTCTCCGACGACCGGTAGGGGATGAAGGGAGGAGTGCGCGGTTGGTGGAGGCGGCGGCACAAATTAATTTACGTTTTTGAGTTTTGGGATTTTTTAATTTTGGGGATTTTGGAATTTTTTCTCTCTCCTCTCTCTCTCCTCTCTCTACTGCGTAATAATTTGGTGGCAGTTCGAATATGAATTGTTATTTGGATTAATTGCACAATCGGAATATGCAATAAAATTATTCGAAATTGATACAAATCTGAAGCTTTAAAACAACTTTACTATTGACTGTTTGTGATTCGAAATGATGCTGGTTTTTTACTTGAAAATAACACTTAGACAGCGTGTTTTACTTGTTAAAATGAAAGAGGATTCTAGGGTATGACTTAGGCGAGATCACCAAGCAAATCTAGGCCTAGGAATTTCGTCCAAGATCACGAAGCAAGGATTAAATTTCGCCCAAGTGCTAAGCAAATGGAGGGTTTTCTGCACTAAGCAAGAAGAAGGAAAGTACAAAACATTGTTTTTGAACTCATGTTTTTAATCTTAATCAATCTGAATTGTTACAAGGATGGTTGCTTGCTTTTTATAGCTAAAGCAAGTGCATCTGTCCGCACACTTAGTTACACGAATCAATGACTCAAAAAGCAGCAGCAATGGAGCCAAAGAAACTGTTCGCAAAAGTACTTTACAATCCTTACACAAATCAGAATGAAAAAGTATTTTACAGCCCTTGCGCAAATCAGAATGAAAGTGATATAAAACATAAAACATAAAAATAAACTAATGAGACAACCCTTATTTGTTTGTGAGCAATGATATAGAGTAGGACCCTCAAAAGGCAGTTGTACTTAGGCGGTTTGGGTGTCTGAACCCGAAACAGGCAGCCCTCCCAAAACCGAATCATTTGTAACATTTGTGTGACTTGCCTTGGTGGCATTTGCTTCAAAATATGAATCACTATTGAGATTGAATTCCTCAATATTGAAACGGTACTAACCTCATTTGGATACAATCCAAGTTTCATTCGACTTCAATTTGGTTCAACTGAAAATGAATCGGTCTAAAGCTAATGGTTCATCAAAAATCAATTTATTAAAACCAACACATAGTCAGCCAATCACATTCAGTAAAACCAACATTAATCATTAGACATTCCTTATAAATAAAAGAGTGAAGAGTCAAGTTCATCTGTCCTGGACATAGGAATTGCACTGAACAAATACAGGGCGAGTAACGAGCTCGGAGGAAGGTAATTGTTTCCTTCCATATCCTAAATACAAATTGTCTATTACTGTAAAACTGCAACTAAGTAGATGATTGAATTGATGGTTTCCTTCATTTTTTCATTTTTCCTGCCATTCATGAAAACCCACTTCTTCTGTGAATGATTTTGGCCTTGATTTGGAAAACGTTTGTTCATTTCTATATTTTGGGTTTCAAGGGTCTTTCTTCATATCAGGGTAATTGAAGTTTGGGAGACATGGTGTTTGGAATGGCGGTTGGGAGACGAGCAATATCAACTTTTCCTGGTTTATGTCAACGAATTAAGCAAACAGGTACTTTCCTGGTTATTTTAAATTTGGATTATTATGTGGGTTGCATTTTTTTTATTGCAAATTCATACATTCATAGCCGTTTCTAATGGCTAGAGGTTTGAGCAACCGGCGTGTTACGGATTGATTATGATTTGGTGATTGAATTTGTTGGTTTGTTGCCATTGTTATGGACTATGGTTGTCCGCTTCTAAGTTGTAAATCTTGTACTTGTTACTTTTGTTTCTGCTCAAGGTACAATATGATTGGTATGCATTTGTTGGTGTTCACTTGTCATGTATTGTTTAAAGAGATGTTTAGCATATGATCTGGGTTGATGATGATAATCATGATATCGGACTATCCGTAATAGGAAAGCCTTTGAATGTCCTATGTTCTTTGCTTTTTGAATGGTTCAATATGCCATTGTTGTTGACATCTTGCTTATATATCAACACATATGGAATACTATGTTAGTGTCTACATTTGAGCTTCTGATTCATTGGAATTTAGGGGAAAACGGAAAAAGCCTCTCTTTGCTGCGTATGTACGAGTTACGACCCCCCTTACCCAATATGGAAATCACGATCCTGCGTATGTAATGTTGATGTGGGAGGCAAAACTACTCTCTCACGGCCTTTTCTCTTTCCAAGTTGCTTTAGAATTTCCAAGATGAGTCAAATGCGTAGTTTGGATGCACCTTTTAATCATCTAAGTTAGCATACCAACAAATTATGGGAAGGCATGTAAATTGAACGTGACTGTCATAGTGACCCGGTTAACACAAAATGATAATGATATACAAAAAATAAAGGGAACTTCAACGCATTTTTGGGCTAACATGCCCAGATTTTGTTTATGTCATGTATTCCCTTACTTATTATGCCAACAAATATCCAATGAAGCCAGTCACTTGACTTATTTGTGAATTTGTATGCCACAGAGAGGGAGATAGTTAAGATGTTTCTTGTACAAACTCCCAGAGATGACTCCCCTATGTCTTCATTGAATCAAAACAGTTCTACTCGGACTTTGGATGAAAGATTTATAAGAATTTTGAAAATATTCAAGTGGGGCCCTGATGCAGAAAAGGCTCTAGAAGTACTTAAGCTGAAAGTGGATCACAGATTGGTGCGCGAAGTTCTGAAAATTGAGGTTGACATTAATGTCAAGGTTCACTTCTTCAAGTGGGCAGGGAAGAGGAGGAACTTTGAGCATGTCTCTATGACATACATGTCTCTCATTCGTTGTTTGCTTGAAGCTGGATCATATGGTGAATTATGGAAAACAATCCAAGATTTTGTTCGAAGTCCGTCTGCCATTAGGCCATCTGAATTTTCTGTCCCACATTCCCTTTGCTCCACTATGTTCTTTTTACTTCTCATTTTGTGTTGTCCCGCTATAGTGCTCCACGATTTTTTTTTCTTTTGATAATAAGCAAAGCTCCCCTATAAATATTGAATTGCAGAAAGGTGATCCTATTGAGGAGCGTTACAAGGAGCATATGGAGCGGGGAGGTGTCGCCCAACAACTTGTTGATTGTGTCACTAGTTTCAGGGAAGCAGCAATTTCAGCTGATTCAAAATTTGACCATATCGAGCTTCCAGAAAAAGAAAAGGTAGCAGTGTATATTTATATTTAATTATTTATAGTCATATACGACTTGTGTATTCAGCCATTTGACATTGTTTCTGTGATGTGTCTATGGGTAGGTCTTAAATGCTTGTGGAGATGCAGAGGCGTGGCTAAGAGAAAAGCAGCAACAGCAAGATGCACTCCCCAAATATGCAACTCCTCTTTTGAGGTCAGCTGACATAATGAAGAAAGCAGATGAGGTTACCAGGTATTTATCATGTCATTTCCCTCAATCTTTTGTGATTCAAGTTTTTTGCTTTAAAATTTGATTTCGAATCCTTCTAGTACTTCATTTCACAATAACTAGTGTTTATGCACATATACTTTAATTTTGGCTTGTATATTGTAATCAGTAGGTCTCTTGAGAGACCGTCTCTCAATAAGCTTATTGAGAGACTATTGTACAAATTTAAGAAAAAGTGGTACTAAAAGTAATAAAATTGGTACAAATCATGATTAAAGATAAAATAAGTATATTTATTTTGTAAATAGGTACGAAACTACTATGGTACGATCAATGACAAAAGGTCATGAAATACAAATAAAAGGGTACAAAAGAATGGTCTCTCAATAATTTATTGAAAGACCGTTTCTCTCAAGTTTTAGTGTATTGTAATTGCGTTGTTGGATTATGTTATGCACTGTATGTCCCTGCCAATAGCATATGTTTATTTGTGGATCGGTTTTTGGCTTTTGGCAACTCTATACTCATTCTTTACCAACAAGTCATGTCTACAAGAATTAGAGTAACTATTGGTTGGGACAGACCAAAATGGAACATGCAGCAAACCATAGACCGACTACTTTCATTGCATTGTTTCTTTTTGGTTTATTCTACCCTAGCATAACGTAGGAAATTGTTACAATGTCACACTTGCCCTCTTTATTATGGTACATCCAAAATCACTCTTTCCAGCAATACCTCCATAGCAAATTGTTTTGTCGTCATTTTAGGACGTGTCAGAAACATTCAGGGTGTGACAATCAAAATTAATTCACTAACAGGTTGTGTAGACCGATAATGACAAAACCTAAGCCAGCTCCACCAAAGCCGGCAACACCAGAGCCACAACAACCTCAAGGAAGTGAGCCGCAGTCTCCTGGGGGTGACAGCAATGTGAACGCTAGCGCAAGTGAGACCAACGAAGGGCCAAACCCTGAGCCTATGGACACTGAGGAGCCTGAGCCAGCTCCAGGTGCAGCATAAGCTGTGGTTGACTGTTTATTTTGAGATGACCCTCTGTGGTTAGCATTGGTCTCCTTGTCTAAATTTTCTTCTTTCTATTTTTGAGTCCGGTGATGCCTATGATTACGGAGGGATTTTGGAATAGATGTTTTTTTACACCCGGATTGCTTTAGAGGATTTGTAATATTATTTTCCTTGAAGCACATTAAGTTCGATATATGGCGGGTTATTTGTAGTTGGTCTTCAGTGAAGGGTTATGATTATTGGACTTCTTTTGTTAATGTTATGTTTATGAAATATTCGACAATTTGTTGCTGGAAATCAAATTAGGCTCTTTTTCTCTCCCTCTCGAGATATTTTCTTTTTGCTTTATCGGCCCCTTTTGTTTAACAAGCATTACATGGCTTCGACTAAACCAATGAATGAAGGCAGGTTGAAAGCCAATGTGTGTAGAGTGTAGTAAACAGACGACACAATGCAGATCAAGACAGTTTGTTTAAATGGCCATTGCGTTGGTCAACTGATTGCCTTCGACAAATCCATTTAGTGCATTGGAAAAATCACTTGCAACTCGAATATGAATTGTTATTTGGGTTAATTGCACAATCAGAATATGCAATAAAATTATTCGAAATTGATACAAATCTGGAAGCTTAAAAACAACGTGCTATTGACTGTTTTGTGACTCGAAATGATGCTGGTTTTTGACTCGAAAATAACACTTAGACAACGAGTTTTACTTGTTTATATGAAAGAGGACTCTAGGGTATGACTTAGACGAGATCACGAAGCAAGTCTAGGCTTAGGAATCTCGTTCAAGATCACGAAACAAGGTCTAAATTCCGCTCAAGTGCTAAGCAAATGGAGGGTTTTCTGCACTAAGCAAGAAGAAGGAAAGTAGAAAATTCTGTTTTCAAACTCATGTTTTTAATCTTAATCAAAGCTGAATTGTTACAAGGATGGTTGCTTGCTTTTTATAGCCAGAGCAAGTGCATCCTATCCACACACTTAGTTACACGAATCAATGGCGCAAAAAGCAGCAGTAATAGAGCCAAAGAAACTGTCAGCAAAAGTACTTCACAACCCTTACACAAATCAGAATGAAAAAGTACTTTACAACCCTTACACAAATCAGAAGAAAGTGACATAAAACATAGAACATAAAAGTAAACTAATGAGACAACCCTTATTTGTTTGTGAGCAATGACAACCACTGCCCTCATTTGGATCCGTGTTGGAATGTAGCTGATGCCAAAAGAACTTTTATTCTTACTTGTCCAAAAGAGAAAATCAGAAAGTGGCATAAAGCTGAAATGGTCCAAACCGCAAAAACCAAAGCACCTCGGTTTTATACCCCTCTTTATCCGTACTTGGCAGCTCCTTGAGTTGGTTTCTCTTAACAAAAAATGTCCCACACTCATTCTAATATAGGGTAGGACCATCAAAAGGCAGTTGTACTTAGGCGGTTTGGGTATCTAGACCCGAAACAGGCAGCCATCCCAAAACCGAATCATTTGTAACATTTGTGTGACTTGCCTTGGTGGCATTTGCTTCAAAATATGAATCACTATTGAGATTGAATTCCTCAATATTGAAACGGTACTAACCTCATTTGGATTCAATCCAAGTTTCATTCGACTTCAATTTGGTTCAACTGAAAATGAATCGGTCTAAACCTAATGGTTCATCCAAAATCAATTTATTAAAACCAACACATAGTCAGTCAATCACATTCAGTAAAACCAACATTAATCATTAGACATTCCTTATATAAATAAAAGAGTGAAGAGTCAAGTTCATCTGTCCTGGACATAGGAATTGCACTGAACAAATACAGGGCGAGTAACGAGCTCGGAGGAAGGTAATTGTTTCCTTCCATATCCTAAATACAAATTGTCTATTACTGTAAAACTGCAACTAAGTAGATGATTGAATTGATGGGTTCCTTCATTTTTTCATTTTTCCTGCCATTCATGAAAACCCACTTCTTCTGTGAATGTTTTTGGCCTTGATTTGGAAAACGTTTGTTCATTTCTATATTTTGGGTTTCAAGGGTGTTTCTTCATATCAGGGTAATTGAAGTTTGGGAGACATGGTGTTTGGAATGGCGGTTGGGAGACGAGCAATATCAACTTTTCCTGGTTTATGTCAACGAATTAAGCAAACAGGTACTTTCCTGGTTATTTTAAATTTGGATTATCACAAATTCTTATTTGCAACGGGTCGCAAGCTTGTGACGGATACCGTTTTCACCCACAAAATACCCACTTTTTCTCTCTCTCCAACACTATCCATGTGATCCCCTTTCTTCACTAACTCATTTTGTATCCATTTTATCTCACAAAATATCCGTCACAAATGGTGACCCGTCGCAAGCAAGACTGACTTAGTGTACTTGTTACTTTTGTTTCTGCTCAAGGTACGATATGATTGGTATGCATTTGTTGTTGTTCACTTGTCATGTATTGTTTAAAGAGATGTTTAGCATATGATCTGGGTTGATGATGATAATCATGATATCCGACTATCCGTAATAGGAAAGCCTTTGAATGTCCTATGTTCTTTGCTTTTTGAATGGTTCAATATGCCATTGTTGTTGACATCTTGCTTATATATCAACACATATGGAATACTATGTTAGTGTCTACATTTGAGCTTCTGATTCATTAGAATTTAGGGAAAAATGGAAAAAGCCTCTCTTTGTTGTCACCATAGAGGTGAGGCTGTGTACGTACGAGTTACGACCCCCCTTACCCTGCCATTTGAATGAGCTCTTAGGCTCTAGGGTAATGTTGATGTGGGAGGCAAAACTACTATCTCATGGCCTTTTCTCTTTCCAAGTTGCTTTAGAATTTCCAAGATGAGTCAAATGCGTATTTTGGATGCACCTTTTACTCATCTAAGTTAGCATACCAACAAATTATGGGAAGGCATGTAAATTGAACGTGACTGCCATAGTGACCCGGTTAACACAAAATCATAATGATATACAAAAACTAAAGGGAACTTCAACGCATTTTTGGGCTAACATGCCCAGATTTTGTTTATGTCATGTATTCCCTTACTTTTTATGCCTCCAAATAACCAATGAAGCCAGTCACTTGACTTATTTGTGAATTTGTATGCCACAGAGAGGGAGATAGTTAAGATGTTTCTTGTACAAACTCCCAGAGATGACCCCCCTATGTCTTCATTGAATCAAAACAGTTCTACTCGGACTTTGGATGAAAGATTTATAAGAATTTTGAAAATATTCAAGTGGGGCCCTGATGCAGAAAAGGCTCTAGAAGTACTTAAGCTGAAAGTGGATCACAGATTGGTGCGCGAAGTTCTGAAAATTGAGGTTGACATTAATGTCAAGGTTCAGTTCTTCAAGTGGGCAGGGAAGAGGAGGAACTTTGAGCATGTCTCTATGACATACATGTCTCTCATTCGTTGTTTGCTTGAAGCTGGATCATATGGTGAATTATGGAAAACAATCCAAGATTTTGTTCGAAGTCCGTCTGCCATTAGGCCATCTGAATTTTCTGAAATCATGAGAATGCTCGGGTCTGCTAAGATGGTGAACAAAGCCGTCTCAATTTTTTATCAAATCAGGGCGCGCAAGTGCAAACCTACAACGGCAACTTACAACTCTATTATTTTGATGTTGATGCAAGCAGGTCATTATGAAAAGGTGCATGAGCTATATAATGAGATGTGCAATGATGGGAACTGCTTTCCTGACACAATGACATATGCTGCTTTAATACAATCTTATGGAAAACTGGGTCGTGATGATTCTGCTATAAGGCTTTTTGACGAGATGAAGGAAAATGGATTACTTGCCAATGCAAAAATCTACACAACTGTACTGGCCATTCATTTCAAGCAGTCCCGAGTTGATAAGGCTTTAGATGTAGTCAAAGAAATGAAACAAAAGGTTTGTGCTCCGACTGTCTATACATACACTGAACTGATAAAGGGACTTGGAAAAATTGGTCGGGTTGATGAAGCATATGATACATTTTTGAGTATGCTAAACGAGGGATGCAAACCTGATGTTGTCCTAATTAACAATTTAATTAATGTTTTAGGCAAGTCAGGTCGTTTACCTGAGGCTCTTAAGTTGTTTGGAGATATGGAAACTTTGGAGTGTATTCCAACTGTGGTTACCTATAACACTGTAATTAAAAGCTTATTTGATGCCAATGCTCCAGTAGCTCAGGCTTCTGCAATGTTTGATAAAATGAAGATGGCTGGGATTGCCCCTAGCTCTTTCACTTACTCAATTTTGATTGACGGTCTTTGCAAGAAAAACAGAGTTGAGAAAGCACTATTACTTCTTGAGGAGATGGATGAGAAGGGCTTTCCACCTTGCCCAGCAGCTTATTGTAGTCTGATTAACAGCCTAGGGAAAGCCAAGCGTTATGACGCTGCAAATGAGTTATTCCAAGAGTTGCGGGAAAACTCAGGTACTTCTAGTGCAAGAGTTTACGCTGTAATGATAAGACAGTTTGCCAAACGTGGCCGCTTAAGTGAAGCAGTAGATCTATTTAATGAGATGAAGAAACTTGGGTGCAGTCCTGATGTATATGCTTACAATGCTCTCATGTCTGGTTTGGTGAGGGGTGGCATGTTTGATGAAGCACAAACTCTACTTCGTACTATGGATGAGAACGGTTGTGCTCCGGATTTGAATTCTCATAATATAATGTTAAATGGCTTAGCTAGAACAGGTGGTCCCAAAAGGGTCATGGAAATGTTTGAGACGATGAAAAATTCTAAAATGAAGCCTGATGCAGTTTCCTACAATACTGTCCTTAGCTGCCTAAGTCGAGCTGGTATGTTTGAGGAGTCGGTAAAATTAATCAAGGAAATGGATAGAAATGGTTTGAAGTATGATCAGATCACTTACTCTTCACTTCTTGAGGCAGTGGGAACAGTTCATGATGAACCTGCTTGTGCTAATTCATGACAGCGACCAGGTATTGCACATGATTGGTCCTGCTTTACTTACTTCTGACGGCAGCTGAATTTCGCAGAGACGGTCAGTAAATATACTCCCTCCATCCACTTGAACTCACTACATTTGCATTTGAACGAAAGTGTTAGGAGTAAAAATATGTGAAAGGAGAATGAGGCCCACACCCACGTAAGAGTGTTCTTATGGGTTATGTAATTTTTATTCACAATGAAAATGTAGTGATTGATTTGAATGTCTTGAGAAGTAAAATGAAGTGACGGGGTGTGTTACGAACTGATCCCATTACATAGTCCCACATCGATCAAATGGGGGGTTGATGTGGGGTTTATATAAGAGAAGGGCTCTACCACCCTAGCTTTTGGGGTGGGTTCTCCTTTGTCCTATATCAAAGTGATTATTTTGTTGTATCAAATAGAGGAGAGGGTCTGATCATAGTTGATGAGTCCTCCGTGGCCTTATGTGAAAGTTGGCCCTTTTTTTTTCTTTTTTGTTTTTTTCTCTATGTCAAGTCATAATGTTGGTAAAACTTGATGTTAGTTTCTCTTCACTCAGAATTATCTGTTTTGAATTACAAGTTAATTGTCTTTTAAGTCAGTGATTACTGTCACTTTGTATGAGCAATGCCGTTGTAAGAAACTACGGGGTTTAAAAGCTATGTAATATGCTAATTGGATGCCAAATTGGGTTTGAAGTATGAGTATATCGTAATTTCTGACATCATTGTTCTTAAATGAATTTCCTAGACTGTCTGCATATGCAACTGCACTATAGGCCATCGCTTAATAAATTGGTACCGAGTTTAATGTGACCTGATTTTTGAACGAAGGATACCTTATAAATGTCACACCTCAAAGACAGCATCATCAATGATATACCTTGGCGTAAGTGCTTTGGGGTAATCCATTAAAATCTACGTTCATTCACGCAGCCTAATCACAAGACTTGTTCTATGCTTATTGCTTTTGATGGTCTATTACTTTGTTTGGCTACTATACTAATGGTGCTGTATTGCCTCTATAAGTTTCCAACCATTTTTGTTTTGAGATGCAAACCTTAAATAACGTTCTTGGTAAACTGACCTATTTTTTAAACCTTAATTTTTTTTAGTTCCTTTTGCATTTTTAATGGTCAAAAGACGAACTTTTCCTTCTGTATTTTGGGTGTATAATAATGCTAGTATATATAACGATGGCTAACTAAACTGTTGCTACTCCGCGCCATGTATCTTGAGAGTATAAATAAGTCAATGTTTTACTCATCAAATGCTTTTTATATAGGGTTATTTCATAGGAATAATCCAACATATACCCATCTTCTCATATTAATCCCTACTTACAATTAACTGAGAAAAATCCAACCTATGACCTCAATTATCTTTCATTGAACTTTCTCTATTTTTAAACTCTTATTATCGGTAAACAAGCACGTCACATTGACTTACTTTTTGTTTTTCCTCTTCCTGTGCAAAAATTAAGTGAAGGTGATGTGCTAGCCTACCGATAATAAGAGTTTAAAAATAGTCAAAGTTCAATGAAAGATAAATGAGGTTATAGGTTGGATTTTTCTTAGTTAATCGTTAGTATGGATTAAAATGAGAAGATGGGACATAGATTGGATTATTCCCATGAAATAAACCTTTTATATATGGCGTCTTTTACCATGTTTTGATGAGAGTCTCTTTTAAACAACGTTGGGCTATGTAGTCTACGTAGTCTATGTAGCTTCAATTTGTAGTCTATGGAACTTCTTCTGTCATCCTTTTCTGAATTCGGGTGACTTCCTTATCAGTTTGCCTTTGTGGTTATAGCTTGATTGCTACAGGTCACCGGAGCAATTCATTGGATTTGCTTAACGATCAGCACCAGCGTGTCAGGTGTGTTTCTTCCCATAGTTTTCTCTTTTTAAAATGGCATTTTATCTCAATAGAGCTTAGAACTAAATTTTGGAGTATATTTTTCTTTAGGTCGTTGAAAGGCAATGAAACATCAACAGAATTTTATTTGCACGTCATTTTATGTGAAAAGGGATATAATTTTGGTAACCGATTGGTACGTAAAGCATAAAGGCTTCGACTGGCAAGCGGCAACTAACATTCCGAGTTCCGACTTAAGTACCTTGCCTCAAAGCCTTGATTGTTCATTACTGCTGATCTTGCGTATGTTTCTTGGTGTCCTTATGCGTTATCTTGTTGTTACCCTTTTTATTGCTCTCTAGGACAGGAGTTTATTATATGCACAACGCGATGTTATATATCTTGACACATTTACTTCGAGAAGGTTTGAATATTCCTGAAGATACTATAATTCATCGTAGTCAGGGGCGAACCTAGTTAGTAGCAAGGGGTGGCGGGCGCTACCCCAGACTTAAAAAATTGACTTAGAGGACGGGTTTTTGCTACCCCAAATATGGTTGAATAGTAGATAAATTACTGATATTTCATTAAATGTACAATAAATATCTTGTGGTGCAATGGTTAAGGCTTTGTTTTTCAACTTGGGGTCCCGGGTTCGAATCCCCTTACTAGCATTTAACCTTTTTAATTTTGTTTTGCTACCACGAAAATTTAATCCTGGGTTCGTCCCTGGTAGTAGTGTGTGGAATATTGTGTAATGAGAGGGAGCAAATGAGAATGAGTACATTACCCAAGTGCGCCAAGTCCCTCGCTCATGGCGTGGTAGAGTAAGATGTATGCAACCTTACCTCTATCCTAAAAGCAAAAAAAAGATGTTTTTGGATGACCCATTGAAAATTGTGCAGGAAATTGCATCGTGTAATTACTACTTTACGTGGAGTAAGGATCCTTTGTCCAATTTTAGTGTCTCATTCTCATCTCATCGTGACCCAAAAACATAAGAAATGTATCATAAAAGTACTGGCCAACTGTGGTGATTCACCCCCTTCGGACAGTAGGGTACTATCAGGAATCTTTTAGAGTTTACGAACATCTCAAGCTCTCTGTTTATTTTCTGGGACAACAAGACCTTACATTTCATTTCATTTTCTGCAGTGTGTACCTGAGAAGGGAGGAGGATCCTGACGATGCCAGGCATTCTTAGGAAAAGCTGGGTATGGTTACATAATCTATGGCTTGATGGTTCAAGAAGACGGGAGAAGGTAATAGTAATTCACAATATAAATGTTTCGGAATTAGCAGATTATATATTTGAAGTTGGAGGATGGTTGGTGACTCACAGATATTTTCAACGTCTCCAGTAAATCTCTCTACATTGCTGGCCTTCATGTCTGCTTGTACTTGCTGTCTTGTGATACTGTATTGGTTATTGTTTAGCCTCTGGTATTAATGCCTCAGTGCACTTCATAGTAAACAAAATATACTAGCGTGAGTTACTTTAAACAAAACTTAACATCACGAATGTATAATGATATAACAATAATAATAATTCGTCAGTATTCAAATATCCTCATAAAGATCTCTAGTGGAGACCGTAGTCGCACTACCCAACCCGTCTTGCCTGCAGCAAGCGGTACTCAGATCCTTAATGCGCATATCCCTCCGTGGCGGGAACCAGGAACGGTGATTGTAGGATTGAGAGTCATCTCCCATTAATGGTCTCAAACATTCAATCATCGTATCTCAATAGTAAATGTGAAAACAATCACAATACTTGTCTCAAAACATCATAAAAACATACATTGTCGCATATAACATATAAGAAACCTTACCTCAAGACGATCACGTCAAGACTAGACTCACAAGCACTCTTCTACGAATCCTCTTCCTAAAACATCATACAATCTTATTAATAACTATCTAAGATACTAGAAACACTAACGAAAACAATCAGAAGATGCTACTAGATAACTTACTTGCAAAAAGGGTAAATGAACAACTTAAAATGACCGACGCACGAGCGAACCTCGCGATATATCAATTGGAGGGATGTAAGGTTTGCGGTTTGATAGATCCTGATTAACGAAATAATTATGCGAAAGAATTATGGTTTGCAAATCCCCTTTTTTTCTAATTAATGTATCAAGAAACCGACACAAAGCCGATGTACTCGACCGAGTACAAACGAACAGACTCAAACTTGAACTCCTACTAAAGGGTACTCGGCCGAGTACATCAGCTCGTATAAGGTAGGAGTATGACAACATAGGTTTTTGTTTATATTTTCTATGATCTCACATATTTGCATTTTTCCGTTTATTTGTTAATCAGCTTATGATTCGTATATAATTTATAGATAAATGAATACATGAGGATGTTTTGACATATTAAGAATTTAATTATTTGTTTGTCTTTAAAGCCTCCGCTATATCTCGGACTACCCTATAAAAGTACTTCTGAGCACCGTTGCAAGTGCCTTCATCTTAATTGCTACTACAAGTGAATCGATTTCCTTGGTAATTGTAGATCTGTAAGTTTTTTACATTTCACCAATCTTAATCGATAATTAATTGAAAAACACGCACGCATCTCCACTCTGTCCACCGTGCACCGTTGGACAACGCGTCTTTCTTCTCCTTTGTCATGCAGCACCACTACATGACCCGCATCCACGACTATCCCACCGTACTTGCGCCACTCTAACTTCCGTGAAACACTACTTTAACCCCCACCCCAACCACCAAAACACCACCACCAAGTATAAACCCTAACTTCAAACTATAATAAACAAATAAAATTAAATAAAACTCACTCAGACATATTTATAATTGATAAAAATAACTGAATTACTTTGCTAATAGAAGAATTAGGGCTCATTGTTTAATTTTTTGGATCAATTTGATTTAATTTTATGGAAAAAATGGTTGGTAAGAGTATGCCAGAGGTTAATTTTATTAGGTTTGAAAAGTGTATAATACGGAAACTTAATAAAAAAATATACATGAAAAGGTAAAACTCGTATGTGAAAAAGTAATTCCGATTAATTAACGTAATTGCTCATTCATATACGAGTTTTACTCATTTATAAACTTTTTTTTATTGTTTTTCCATTCTATACCCTTTGCCTAGAAAACAAGAAAAAACTCTCTCTAATTCTTTCCTCACAATTAATCAAAATTTTCAAATCCGTCAAACTTACACAACTATGGATGTTAGTTCTCGTATCGGTAATAATTTTAATCTCTACTTTATCAATTATATATTATATGAGATTAAAAAATTGATTTAGACTAATTAAATTAGGGTTTCTTTAAATCGTTTTCTTTTTTTTTTTCATTCTTATTTTCTCGATTGTTATTTGGATTGAATCATGTAACAATAGTATTAGATTTGTGGCATGTTCAGTGATTAATGACGGAGTTATTCTTCTGACTACTTAAATTGACCGCCGCTAAATCCGTCTGATGTAGTGGTATATTATTCATTCTTTATTCATGCAATGTTCCTTAACCGAGTTGTTTACCGGCAGAGCGTTCATGACTTGCAGTGACCCTACTGGAGTCTGACATAAAAGGTAGTATAAAACCCCGAAAAACAGTTGAGTGCAAGAAAAATTGCATTAGTGCTGCTATTCCTGAGACGACCATTATATGGCAAGTGGGCACTACTATATAATACTTGGAAAGACAGGCTCATTCCTTGAGTCGCAATAATCCAGGGAATAACGAAAGGAACGACGCAGATTTGGGTGATAATTGGAGGGGAGATTGTGGTATGGGTGGTCATTGTGAATGACTACGGTGGGAGCGACGCTGTTTTTCGGTGGGGGTGAGTGTACGAGGAGAGGTTGTCTGGTCGGAAATACAGGTCGACGGCGAGCAGGAGAGGGGGCGGTGGGGAAGGGTGTTGCACGACGGCTATAAGGGTTGATAGTTAGAGTGAGAAGGTAAAATAAAATTGTAAATGTTGTGAAAAGGTAGGGGTATAATGGTCATTCATGTTTATAATTGAGTAAAACTCGTTTATGATTGAGCAACACCCTTAATTAAGGCCTTAAGACTTAAAGTACAACAATTACTCCCAAAATAACTAGCAATAACTAGCAAACTGAATAAGGTAGTAACACCTTTTATTAACTAAAATAACGAAGAGACTACGTAGCTTGTATCCTCCGTTGCAAAGCTTGATTTTAAATGGTCTCAGTCTATGATAACAACTTAAAACCGTCGAATCCTAGGATGTATCTGTCCTTACTGTAAGTACAGCGTTATCAACCAAAACACAATGAATATCGTCACCCGTTTCATCCCCCCTCCTCCTTTCATCACCCGTTTAGAGAATAAAGAACAAGAATTATAAACGGGATATTTGCTTCGAAATTTGTCTAAAAATCGAAACAATGAGATATTTGCTGAGGTTAGACCTATCACTCAATCAATGGAGAGCTATAATCAAGACCTATTGATTATAATTCAGGTTAATGCTTGAAAACAAATTCGGAATGAAAACACGTCGATCCTATGTTTACCGAACTTGCAAACACAAAAAACAACTTTGATTTTAATTAATTCTTAATGTGTGTCTATTGTGCGTAATGAGAGAATTTACTTGCTCGATTGTTAGAATTTCTTCATTTACTCGACTAGAGATGCATGCCATGTCTCGAATGCCCCCATAGCGGTGGTAGCCTTTAATTTTTGGCTATTTAGCATATTACGACTTAATAAGTGTAAAATTTTGCATCTTACTACCTAATATGTTCAATTATTCAAATAATTAACTAATAAGTATAAAAACTAACACGATTACTACCAAAATGACGGAAATTGCTAAAAAATGACGGAAATTGCTAAAAAATGACGGAAATCAATTTATTTTGTCCCGTTTAAATTTAAAACCTAATTTAATACCCATATTACCCTTCCCCTCTCCTTCCTCCATTAAAACACCTTTCTACCTCAACAAAACTAATTTCTCCTTTCATCAATCTCGTTCTATTTCATCAACAGAACCCATTTCCCCCATATTTTCATCAATCTTGTTCTATTTTCATTAATAAATCTCAGATTTCTCCCTAAATCTTCAAAATTTTTCCGGTGGTAACATGTCTTCAAGGGTCTAATCGGTGGAAGAAGAAAGTTGGTTGCTTTTTTTTTTTTGGGTAAAATTGAGAAATTCAGGAAAAAAAGTTGTTGGAATAATGGAGAGAATGATAGAAGAAAGTGATAATAAAGAGATTGATTTGAATGTTGAACCAGAATCATGGAGTTTAATCGGGGAGGGGGAGAGTTGAATATGTTTTATTAAGAAAGGGTAAAATCGTCATTTAACTTATTCCGAACATTTAAAACTAAATTAAGTTCGGTTCCGTAAAAAAGGTAGCAAACTGATTAATGTTATGTGATTTTAGGTAGTAAGTTGCAAAATTAATTATATTAGGTAGTAATATAAATTTTTTTGAACTTATTAGGTAGTAATTTGTCATATTTCCTTAATTGTATTCTAATCTATCTATATTATTAAAGGAAGTTTTTTTCGAGCGATCGAATTGGTTGAAGTATATAATAAAAGGTTTTAAAATAAGGATAGGAAAAGATCAAATTTACAATTGTATTAATAAATTAAAATTTAAAAGATAAAATTTGCAATTGTAATAAGAAATTAAAATGATAAAGTTTGCAATTATCTATCTATAAAATTTTCAATTATATTAAGAAATTAAAATGATAAAGTTTGTAATTAGGGATGTCATTGGGGCGGGACGGTGCTGGATATAGGCTCCCCCGTACCCATACCCATCAAGAAAATGTCGTACCCATCCCCGCCCACCACCCATGACGGGTACAAGTTTCCAAAACCATCCCCGCCCCACCACCCGTGGCGGGTACAAGTTTTCAAAACCATCCCTGCCCCACCACCCGTGGCGGGTACAAGTTTTCGAAACCATCCCCGCCCCACCTACCCCATTAACCCGCTATAGCATAAAAAAATTTTGATTTTTTTTTTGTACAAGTTGATTTAATCACTATTAATTTCTATTTTCAGGAATTTGTTTATATAGTTTTAGTTACTTACTAAAGAAGTTGATAAAATACTTTATAAAATAGCTATTTTTAACATCTTAATTATAACAAAATAATATTTGTAAAATTATCGTAATAATGATACCAATTTTTGTAATAATTGGCGGGTAGGCGGGTATAAAGTGGGTAACACGCAAAAACCATCCCCGCCCCACTACCCATGGTGGGTACAATTTTCGTACCCATCCCCGCCCCACCACCCACCAAAGCTCTACCCATCCCCGCCCCAACTGGGGGTGCGGGGCGGTATCCACTTGTACCCGCCCCAATGACATCCCTATTTGTAATTATCTATCTATCTATCCTAATAAAGGAAACTTTTTTCAAGTAATTATAGAGAGTTCAACTATTTCGAACTACCTTCGAGTCTCCAACTTTCAGGAAACAACATCGAATAAATCTATTTTTTTTAAAGATTAACCATGTGAGTTTTAAAACTTCAGTTTTGTTTCAAATAAATCAGACTTGGATAAATAAGATAGAATAAAAGTTTCCAAAATAGGAAAGGGGAAGAAAACCTGAATAATCCGTTTTAGGAAATAGGTAAAAAAATATGGAATAAGACGGAGTATTTAACAATTATTTAGGTGAAGTATAAATTGTGAAAAGTAGTTTAATCAAAGAATAAAAGGGCGAATTCAAAAAAAAAGAATAAAAGGGCGTGCAAGTACGAAAGTGAATAAATTGCCCAGAAACACCAGAAGTAAAAAACTGAGGTCGATCAAATTTAACTCTGATGTTCAATACCAGAATCGATATAGGACTATGAAAACTCAGAATCCTAGAAGGCGAGAAGCTAGCGTCTGAATTTTTGCTGCAATGTCCTCTACAATTCTTCCCATCTCTAAATCCACCATTTTCGTACATTCTTCTCACCCATTTCAACCTCAAACTCCAACTACTACTTCATCTCTTAACTTCTCCATGTCCCATGCTAACTTCCCTCTTTCGTCGTCTTCTTCTTCTTTGTTGAATTTCAAGTCTCCTATCATCACCAAGAATCTACCTTTATTCTCTTGTCATTGTCATGCTTCTCTCAAGTACGCTACTTTATTCCCTTCTTTCCTTTTTCTGTTTCCAATTTTTTTTTTCTGTGTTTCTGATAATATTTGGGTTTGTAGCACTTTGCTACTTTATTCCCTTCTTTCCTTCTTTCTGTTTCCAATTTTTTCTTCTGTGTTTCTGATAATATTTGGGTTTGTAGCACTTTTTTGTATTGTTTGAGACTGTTTTTTTTTTGTTGAGTTGTTTCTGTATTGTTAATGCTACTTGAATGATAGGGAACAATTAGCAAATGGGCAGTTTTCTTAAAAAAAATTGGTTTTTATTTAGCACAAAGCAAACATTTGAGCATGCCAATTGAAAATTCTGATTTCCTGTCGGTATACAATCAGCAAAATGCAAGATAATGGGGGCTCAGGTGTACGCAGCCTTACCCTTTTGGTTAGCAAATAGAAAGAGTCCGCTTTTATAATTTTGTATAAGAAAACAAAAGGAAAATCATATGGGTTTAAGGACTTTTAAAGACTGTTTAATTTGGTTAATTGATTTGTGCATTGGGTGAATGGTTTTTGTGGCTTTGGTTGTGTTTGTGAAGGGGTGAAGAGTTGCCAATTCATGGGGTGTCTGAAAAGATTGTTGGTGTATTGGGTGGTGGGCAGCTCGGTCGAATGTTATGCCAAGCTGCTTCTGAAATGGCTATCAAAGTAGCCATCTTGGACCCATCAGAGAACTGCCCGGCTAGTTCGTTGTCATATTATCATATGGTTGGCAACTTTAATGATAGTGCCACTGTCGAGGAGTTTGCTAAGAGGTTCGTCCCCTACATCCTGTTTTCCATCTTTGTTTACTTGCCATGGTTTCAGCCTAATTGTAGTTCTGGTAGCTAGGTGCGGAGTTTTGACTGTGGAAATTGAGCATGTTGATGTTGCCACCCTTGAAAAACTCGAGCAACAAGGAGTGGATTGCCAACCTAAAGCCTCTACAATTAGGATTATTCAGGTATATGATTAATTTTGAATACATTGGTATGGTACATTCTGTTTGTTAGCTAGACCTTTCACAAAGTTGGGAATTGATTTCGGCATTCAAGTTGTAGAACTGAAATGCTAATTCAGAACTTTATTACACTTATAGATCACAAGTGGATCAACACTTGTTTTTTCTGTCTTTGTGGGAGTATGTGAATGTGACTAACCAGAAGAAAATTAGTTTAAATTTGGTTTACTATTTATTTATTTTTGAAATCAACTCTGAATCGTGCAGGATAAATTCCTTCAGAAAGTACACTTTTCTCAGTCTGGGATTCCTCTAGCAGAGTTTATGGAGGTTAGTCAGTTAGTGGATCTTACATCTTCAATATAGTGGTGCCCTTTTATAAAAAATTCGTAGGTATAGCAGTGCTCCTTATAGTTGTACACTCGAAAAATTGAGAAAACTCTTTTTTTTCCCCTCTTCTTAAATTCTACTTCAATTTTTTTATATTTGTCTTAAATTCTACCACCATTCTGCAATAATTTTCTCATTGGTTGGGGTGTACAATAATGTGTACTGTTTTTTTTTATCTTTTTTACTCTGTATTAGTTAACCTTTAGCATTTGTTACAAGTACTTTTCCTTGGACTATTTTTGCTCATTATGTCCAATTTAGATTGAAGACCTAGAAAGTACGAGAAGGGCCGGGGAGCTTTTTGAGTATCCGCTAATGATTAAAAGCAAAAGGCTTGCCTATGATGGCCGTGGTAATGCTGTTGCCAAGTGTGAAGAGGATCTTTCGTCTGCAGTTAGTGGTACATACTTCTCCAGAACTGCTGCCCCGGTTTTTTTTTGTTCTTTTTTTTTGCAAGAAAGGTACATCCTGTGTTTTATTCATCCAAGGGTAGAAATAGGAACGTTTTCTTACAAATGAATAACCAATTTAAGCATAAATAGTTGATGGGAATTGTGTTGATACTTGATTCATGAATAACCAATTTAAGCATTCTATTTGTGGTCAATTTACGTTTGGATATATTTTTGGTTTCATTCTTTGTTTCCCTAAGACCCTGACATGCTCCAGTTTTCTACTAATTCCATCTAACGTCCTTTTCGTATAATGCAACAGCTCTTGGAGGGTATGAACGAGGTTTATACGTTGAAAAATGGGCTCCATTTGTTAAGGTTAGTATCATATACTCTTAGGCTACTATTAGGCTGTCTTAGTTTGTAGTTTTCAAAATTGCTCCTTTTCGGTACATTGTTCATATGGATAGGATTACTAGTTTAAGCAATAAATTCAATACTTCTTTTTCCATTCAGGAGTTGGCTGTCATTGTGGCAAGAGGAAGAGACAATTCTATTGTGTGCTACCCTGTTGTTGAAACTATACACAAGTATGTGCATACATTAGATTTCTCAATATTCCTTGCTGTCTCATTTTGTTTTCTAAAATAACTACGGAGTATAACAATACAGTCTTTGTCCCATATTATTTTGATTGGCTAACAAAGGGGAATATAAAGTTTAAAAACCCTAAAAAGGCGATGAAAAAATGGAGGAAAAGTAACAAAACGTAGCAACACTAGGAAATATAATACTCCCTCCTATTCAACATAACCTTCCCTATTTAGGGAAGGCACGGAGAATAAGGAGGGGATTATTATATGGGAAAGTATTGATGTGGGGTTGGATAATTGGAGAGAGGGTAGGTATTGTGGGGTAATTGTTGTGAGAAAGGTGATTAAAATAAGTATAAAGTATGAGTATGGTGGGGTATTGCGGTGGGGTGAGGTGATTAAAATATGTATAAGAACTTTACTAAATAAGGAAATAGGGAAGATATTGTGAATAGAGGAAAAAGGAAAAAGGAAATAGGGAAGGTTATGTTGAATAAGAGGGAGTAAATAAGATAATTCAATGACGTAAAAGATGTTTGGAAAACAAACTTAGAGAGACGTATATCAACAACATTACACCAGTTTCTAGAAGTTTCCCACCTATAGTGCGGTAAGGAAGGGGGTGGGCTGTTTGTAGCCATTGTATTGAAAATACAACTAGAATATTTCTTTTACTTGACGTTGTAAGGAAGGTTGATTCAAGTAGTTTATCAATTGATTGCTCCTTCATAACGTAAGAAGCACATACAATTCAGTTGGCCATTTTGACGTAATGTTCTTCACTCCACCCATTTCTGCGCCATTTTTGATGACATCTTTAATTGTTGTATGTATCATGTATTATCTCCATATTATTCTACTTTTAATTAGGTTACCTTTACCATAAAATTAAAATTATGGAGCGATATATATACTGAGTATATTTTTGTAGGGAAAACATTTGCCATATAGTTAAGGCTCCTGCAGAAGTACCATGGAAAATAAGGAACCTGGCAACTGATGTTGCACACAAAGCAGTGAGCTCGCTGGAAGGAGCTGGTATCTTTGCTGTGGAATTGTTCTTGACTGAGGATGGGCAGATTCTACTGAACGAAGTAGCTCCCAGACCACATAATAGTGGACATCATACTATTGAAGCTTGTTATACATCTCAATTTGAGCAACATTTGCGTGCTGTTGTTGGTCTTCCATTAGGAGATCCATCATTAAAGACGCCTGCTGCCATCATGTATAATATACTCGGAGAAGATGAGGTAGTCATGTTTTCACAAAAAAACTTCTATGAGACGTTCTTCCATAGTTCCATATGGGACCAGCCCACTAATACGATAATTAAATGAAGAATATACAAGGATTTCTGTACAAAGAGCTTTCAGAAGTTATATCTTTTTATTCCTAGATAAATAAAACTTAAACATTTCCAAATTCTTGAGTGAACTGACATGTAAAGTCTCGTTTTCACTATTTAGGGGGAGCGTGGTTTCTTTTTGGCCCATCAAGTTATGAGAAGAGCATTGAATGTTCCAGGAGCATCTGTTCATTGGTATGACAAGTCAGGTTTGTGAGATAAACTTCCTTCCCATGTTATTTTTGTTCCGCGAGATGTTACACAGTCCTTGTTTCGTACCTTTGCTGTTTTGCTGACCTGAAGAATGTCATTGCAGATATTAAAAAGCAACGAAAGATGGGTCACATTACCATCACTGGAATCTCTATGAGCATTGTGGAGGCACAGCTGAAGACGTTGCTAACAGGAGAAAAGCTAGAAGGTTAGCATTCCAAGGCAAATGATTAGCAGTTTATGTAATATTGTTATCATTGTATCATTTTATCATTTGTATGCTAGATTGCTAGTAACTTATGTGACTCCTGGCGTTGGTGAATATTTTAGAAATAGAGTACTCGTGCTCTTTCAAGGCCTGGTTGTTTGAGTTATGGTAACCTTTTGATGTGTGTGGTTACCGTGGGTAATGATATATGTACAGATACTAGTTTCTGGCCTGGCTTCCCTGCTACCATGCTATGCTCCTTTGTGAACTCAGGGACAAGTCGTGTATTTTTTTTATAGCTCTTTACTTATATGTTGAAAAATTGCGCTTTTTGTGGAATTTTTTTATTCCTTTCCAAAAAAATGATCATTGTGGTATTTTTATAGGTACATATACAATTAATCATCGGCATAGTAAAATAATTGTTGAAATTTACCGTTACCTCATTTACAGCTGCGGCTTCTCCTCGGGTTGGTATCATAATGGGATCTGATTCAGATCTTCCTGTAATGAAGGAGGCTTCCCGAATCTTAAATTTGTTTGGTGTGTCACATGAGGTAAATTTCTTTGACAATATTGTTCCTTTCAAGTCGCAACCTTTAGTTTTAAAAAGCGTGTCGCTTAAGCCAGGGGCGTATCTAGGACTAGAGTACAGGGGGTGCAAAAATTTAACAATTATTTTGGCGATGTGAGCTAAAATTTAAACACAAAAATCGTGCGGCTAAAGTAAAACACAAAATTAGAAAATTTGGTTCTAAATAATTCAAGAAGGTATAAGTAAAATACTTTGTATTTCATTTCACTTTATGGACACTATTCATAAGTCGAGTGAATTTTCGACACAATTTCTAATATATAACATAAAAGCTAGTCATGTGAGATCTTGTTTAAATTGTCTTACCGAGTACATTATGAATATCAAATTTTTGTATTTTTTATCGATATGTAACTAAAGATATTAACAAAAGAATACGAGTATTGACAAACGTGAATAAGACAAATGTATAGAATTGATTGGAATGGAGGAAATATAAATTTGTAAGTATATATAAAACTTTAATGTGAAAAAATTACGTTTTATAATATAATCGAAATAGTTGTAGTCCGATAATATGATATTAGAACATTAAATAAGCATTAAATTCAAAATTTATTACTAAATGAAATAAAAGTGCAAAAATGTTAGTTATGGGGGTCGAACTCATAACCAAACTAATAAAACTTCAGCATCTAACCACTAGACCACCAAATATTTGATGAATTTATTGAAACTAAATTCTTAATATTTCGGAACAAAGGGGGTGCGGGTGAACCCCCTGCACCCCCCTAAATACGCCCCTGGCTTAAGCCCAGGATTTCGTGAGGCACAGGCACTAGCCAAATTATCCGGTCCGGTTTTTAGACGGTGTGTTAATTATGGCAGGTGAGAATTGTTTCGGCGCACAGGACTCCAGAAATGATGTTCTCATATGCCAAATCTGGTAGAGAAAGAGGTGTCCAAGTAATCATTGCAGGTGCCGGTGGTGCAGCACATTTGCCAGGTTACTTTGTTAGCACTCATCTTCATTTTGATTTAGTTTTATTCATTTTCTCCTTGATTGCCCTCCATGATAGTCATAGTGAGATAGTGAGAATATTGCCAACAAACATTTATTTGAGTACAAATTCTCCAGGTATGGTCGCTGCCCTGACTCCTGTACCAGTAATTGGTGTCCCTGTACGTTCGTCTTCTCTCGATGGACTTGATTCCCTTTTATCAATTGTTCAGGTACGTTTTAATATTTCACTCATTTGACCCAAAACTACATCTAATTATGCAAAGAGGTGTGCTATGCGTCCTCGACTTTTTACTTACCTCGTCGTGTTTTTTTATATGTTTTTCAACTTCCCCCTCCTTATTTTCTCACGCACACTCCTTTTTGGGTTATTATACAACAACAACATCAGAGCCTTAGTCCCAAAATGTTTCGGGGTTGGCTGACATGAATCACCCTTTGGAACCGTCCAGGGTGAACTCTCATCTCGACAAGAGAAAAAAATAAAGAAAAGAAAAAAAGAAACGGAAGTGAAGTGAAACCGAAAATGAAAGATAAAGGGGGTTTATAGATATTAAATTGGTTATTATAACAATAAAAAATGTGAATTAACAACAAACATGGAACTAACAATAACGACTTTGAATCAAACAAAAAAAACATAAATTGTTTTCAGGAGTAATAACAACTGTTTAGGAACGATTTATAACCTTAAATTGGTTATTAAGAGAGAAAAGTATTGAATGGCCATACGCTCCGGTGTCAGGTTTGGCTGATTGTTTTTATTTTTTTATTTTTTTTCCGAATTGCTTATTTCCAAGAGATCTGCTTCCTTGCCTTGGGCATATATTCTTCATTCCCCAGCCACAGTGTCAACGTGAAACATTAATTTCCCGATGTAGGAATACGCCTGGATGTTTCACCGTCAAACAATGGTTGGGGTGTGAAAAATCAACCTTCTAACCTAGGCAGGAACATAAGTCTATTCGGGATAAGTAATTTGGAAAAAAAACCTGAGCGCAAAGTTATCGTCATTCTACGTTTTTCACTCTTAAATCAGCGGTTTTTTTATATCAGACTTGTTTTGTTAAAGATGTCGAATTTGAAATTCTTCATTACATTTGTGAAATTTTCATTTTATGTTACTTTTTTTTCGTTCGATTTGAAGTATTTGTTGGTAATTATCGTTGTTTTTTGTTAAATTTTTGTTGTCGATTGTTATAATTAACATGAAAAACGGAATGAGAGAGTGAAAGTGGAGGAGAGGGAGAGGTATTTTGGAGACAGTTGGTCTTGTTTCAGACCACAATTTTGGTCTGAAATAATAAGACGGGATTTTGTAACCATTTTACAGGCAAATGTAACTATTATTTACAAACAAGTTATCATAAGCTGTAACATTGACCATACTATCGTGGTTACATTTGGCTGTAAAATGGTGACAAAATCCCGTCTTATTATTTCAGACTAAAAGTGACAGTCTGAAACAAGAATTTGTGTTTTGGAGAACTGTATATCAAAAAGTGGACGAAATTAGTAAAACGTGGAGGCATTAGATGAAGGGGTTAATGCGAAATATGTTTTTACAGAAGAAGTAATAAACATAAATGAATATTAGAATGTGAATGCAGATGCCTCGAGGTGTACCTGTTGCTACGGTTGCAATCAATAATGCAACAAATGCTGGGCTTCTTGCAGTGAGGATGCTGGGAGTCGGAGACTCAGACTTGCAGGCTAGGTTGTAACTCTTGCGCTCGGCCCACTCCCACTTCACCGTTTAGAATTTTATGCATGAATGTTACAATCTTCAAACTTCTAAAACAGTGTGTTTTCGTGTAGAATGGCCCAATACCTTGAAGATGCAAGGGATGATGTATTAATCAAGGCCAATAGGCTCCACGAGGATGGCTGGGAAGCCTACTTAAGCAATTGAGACTGTAATATTTCCGGTCTCACCTCGATAGCTTGCTTGGACGGGGATTGTTGACTGAAGAATATGCGTAGCTACATGATAGCGGAGGCTGGAGCGATCAGCGAAGTTGAAAGCTGCAGAGAACCATTTTTGTCACCCACAAAGGAAGGTCGTTTATGTAGTACGACTCTACGAGTAGCTTGTTGCGTTTCTTTTAGGCATTACTCAGGCTTTATGAAGTTAGAGTGTAATGTGATTTTGATCTTGTAATAGTCAGTCATCGATTTAATTGTCCCTAATATTCATGCTGTTTAGCGTTTAGGGTTTAGGGTTTAGGGTTTAATGAGCCGAAATAACATATGAGCTACTCAGCTACTAGAGATACACTTGGTCAATACTTTGGAGAAACTTGAATTGAGTCGAAATTCATAATTGTGAGGTCAATCTTGTATCAACGATTCAACAAAAACTCAACAAATCTTTAGCTAATAATAAGATTGTCTTAATATTGATAGAGAATACAAGTGTCATATTTTCAGTGAGAAAAGAAGAAATGTGGGTGAACGTATAATAATCCATACCTCATCCTATACAAACTCACAAATTTTAATTTGTGACGGAACTATCCTTTATAGGCTTGCGACAAGTTGAATAATGAATACATATGATATGTATTGAAATAGTGCGGAACATGCAATTAATTTATAACATTTGATTAATTTGTATTGGAAAAATCAATTGGACGAGAGATTGAAAAAAATGACAAAGGTAATAATGTAAAAACCGTATGTGAAAGAGTAAAATTTGTATGTGAAAAATGACAAGGGGAAAATGCATCCATTGAAGAGTAAAATGTATTTAAAAGAATAAAGTCCGTATTTTACTCAACTATGCACAACATTACCCATTGGCCATTACCTATTACCCATTTTACCCTTGTTATTTTAGTCAATCAAATACTGAAATACTTCGTTTTCCATTCGTTTCCCACCGTCAGCCACTCCACCGCCGGTCACCCTCCGGCCGAATCCACCTTATCACTGAGACGTCGACCATCTCCCTAGCCCTTATCCCTTTCTACCTTCCCCACAAACAATGACCTCCCTCGCCCCGCAAACAGCCACCCTACATTCACATAACTTCCCCTCCACCATCTACTATATACCACCAGCGTCGTTGACCCCCGCTCTTACCACCACCATTGTCGACAACATACCACCGTGCTGGCCCTACCCCAGTCACCCAACCAATACTTTTTGAATGAAACCCTAAAAGTATCCATATTAAAGATGATTTACCCCAAGACTCAAGAAATGATGTTCTCATATGCCAAATCTGCTAGCAAAATGAAGATGAGTGCTAGCTAAGTAACCTGGCAAATGTGCTGCACCAATTGTTCAAGTATATTTAAATATTTGTAGAATTTGAGTATTTGACCCAAACAATCTCTTACACGTGAAACCAAAATCTTGACCCTTGACAATATAACTGAACAACATGCAAATCTAAGGCGAGGATAAGGTCTAAATCCAAACTCAATCATTTGACCCAAAACTACATCAGTAAAACCCCTTACAAATGCGGAATACATAAATAAGCAATACGCGGAAAAATGCACAGAATTTAAATTTTTTGACATAATAAACAAAACATGTGAGGTGAATTACGATAACTATCATGCGGAAGTGTTGTGCGGAAACGTGAATACCTCGTGTTGGGCCTCTGCTGCACCGGTGTCCACTGTCTATAATAGTACGATATTGTCCGCTTTGGGCCAAGCCCTCACGAATTTACTCTTGGGCTCCTTCCCAAAATGCCTCATCTATCTATATATAACTAGTTTTTGAACCCGTACACTGCACGGGTGACAATATAGAGTGTTAATCAAAGTATATTTTAAATATATAATCTTTTCATTTCGTTTATTTGTTTACCTTTAATATTCATTATGAGAAATATTTAAAAGTAAATAAATAATTAATGTGAAGGTAATATCTTTGGTGTGTGGTTATTTTACTTGTAGATTTTAGACGAAACTTTTGATAATTTATTTTATTTATGCATATGTTTGTAAAGTTATATCTATCGTACTTTGTGATTTTTTTTCTTTTCATCTTTTTAAATTATGCGAATTTTAAGGAAACTTATTGTTCTAACTTCTAAGTAACACATAGTGTTAAAATATTTGTCTTCTTCGATAAATACCTTATTTTATAAATGAGTTCGGCTAAATGTCAAATTGATTGTCTCACAAGTCACGTTTATATGAACTAATTGTAATTGTTTTATGAATCAATTGTAGTTACTATTTTAGACGATCTCATATTATAAGACAATAAATTTAATTATATAAATATTACTCATTTATTAATACCTGACACCCCCTTTATTACCCATCTTTTTCGAGTCTTGGTGGCATAGCGAGTGTTGTTCTTTGGCTCAATATGATGTTCCCTTTCCCCTGAACCCAACCCCCACCCATACCCCCACTCCCCATCAATTAGGTCGTTATGATTGGCGTATTCCACTTATTTGAGGAGTTGTGTTTTTATGTGATTTTGCTATTTGAACTGATATGCTGATCCACTCCCTCTCGCCTCTTCCTTCACCTATCCATATTAATGGAATTATTAGAGTTTGATGCTCAATATTATATGGATACGATGTAATACCTATTTTTGAGCTACCATTCATCAGGAGTACAATGTTTCAAACCCTTCTCCAATTACTCTCGAAAAATATTTCTTAACTTTATTTAGCGAACTATATATTGTTTTCCAATACATCAAAGTTCATATGCCTACTTGACTTAACTTGCATTTAACTCAAATCATAATGACCCGTTTCTATCTCGGTACGTCAAACTCGTGGTAACGATATACATGCTTTATAATATCATTCATCGACCATTTTCATATTATTGCATTAGTTGTATTCCCAATATTGTATAGTGTTTTACCAGCATAATAATAACAAATTTGATAAAAAGTCCCTACCTATATAATTGCTACCGAATTTGACCTTTTGCTTTTACTTCTCTTTGCGATTTGCATAAGTTATACGACTTCAAACTGGTACTACCTCCAATTTTTGGAAATTATCCCGCTTCTTTTAGGATACATGAGAAGTATTTTAATTAAATGGGGTAATTTCAAAACTTGACTCACATTTTATAATTACAGTTGTATTAAAAATCGTATCATGTATGGGTTAAAAGTCTTCGAGCAGGTTACTCTTCAAAATGGGTTAATTTGAGGTCCTAAATTTTAGGATTGTTTAGGATACGTAATTTCCAATCTACCATTAGATTGTCTTGCAATATTTAACATTCATATCATATTGTCTCATTTATGCCATGACTCATTAAAAGTTTACAACAATATTAAAACTACCTTTACCCGATTATTGAATAATTAAGACGCAAAGTTTAGGTATTACTTTTATTTTAATTTCAATTTAATAAACGTATTTCAAATTTTACAAAAGAAATAAAATATTTCTTTCATTTTTCTGCTTTCTTCTCATTTCATTAAAATAATACTCATCTAATATATTGGAGAAATGAGAAGAAAACAGTAAAAGAAAGGGAGTAATAATTATCAATACCTTACAAAAACAATTCATAACATTGAGAAGTAGATGTAATGAGTCTTTGTGTCACTGTGCGTGTCGCCAAGATCACATTAGCACGTATTTATCTAAATTAATTAAAACTTAGAGTTTTCCCAAGTTTGTTTAACATGCAACATTTTGAATCGTTAATGCTAATTTGGTTTCTCTTAGCTTTAATTATGTGATAAAATGATATTATGATAATATTTCTAAATAATAGATTTCATAGTTTCACAAATTTTTATTTAAAACAAATAGTTTAACAGTTTTTTGTTTAATACAGTTGTGTCCGTCTTAAACTATAAAAATTTATAGTACAAAAGTATGTATGATAGTATGATACTACTGTTTTCCAGATATCATTTTATATCTAGATGTCGTGGTCCAAGAAGAAACTAAAAAAGAAACATAAATCATAGAATTTGAAAATGAATGCAAAAGCTCATGCATAAAAAGAGGATGTGCATGCGGAAGATAATAAAGCCTAACATTCGCGGTATAATAATGGGTTAAAACTTTCCTAATACGTTTTGCGATAGGAGGATTATTTATTAATTTAATGTCTAATATTTAAATTTGATTTCAAATTTATTTGCCAAATTATTGTCATTAAGCAAATTAGTATATCAGTAGAAAAAAATAGGAAACTTATACTTAATAAAATATGTCAATATCTTCTAATTAAATCGAGTTAAATTAGGATAAGTAATGCTATAATGGGGTAAGTATCAGCCGTGATTTTAGGATCATTGCTTATTTTAACCGCACCCGAGATTCTTTCTCTGATGTCTTTGAATCAAACTCACCATAATTGTGATGTAACAAAAAATATTACCATAAATAAGATTAATATTAATAACTAATAATTATTAATAATATTAGCCTTTTTTTCCTAGACACGATACGTGTAATTCAAAGAGGCGGTCGGTTTCTGCTTTAATATGATCGTCACGCAAAATGTAACAAATGGAATCATCGTCACACACGGTCTTCATACTACTCCATAATATATATATCTTAGTCGAAAGCGTATTCAATTCTTCATGGAATTGTCAAGTCATTACATTTATTCATAATGTTTAACCGTCATTATAATTCTTAAAAAAGTTTGTTATTTTTCTTAGGTAAGGAGTAGTTTGATTTTGATTTTGATATAAAAATAAAAAATAAAGAATCATTTGCTTGATATTCGTGATCTTTGAATATAGCAAATTACATAAATATGGCTACATGTCTACATATATGATCAGAGAAAATTATTTCCTTATTTAAATGCAATATATAACGCCTAATTAATGTAATTGTGTAATTATACCGGATCTCAGCATTTAAAAATCTTCTAATATCATGAACTAATTTAGGTATTTATGATTATAATTAATTTTAATATTAATCATTACACATGGCATATGAATAGGTGTTGACACGTGGTAATCAAATAGGCTTTTGGTATTTGCTTTAATATAATACTAGTTTTTGAACCCGTGCACTGCACGGGTGGCAATGAAAAGTTTTATTAAATGTAAAAATTTATATAATTTTTTGGACTTAGTAAACAACTAAATTTTAGAAAATATAGTCTTCTCGATACATTTTTGATAATTTGCATGTTGCTTAATTCTATTTGAATTACTCTACTTGTTTTCCGTCGAGTTTTTAATTTATAAGAGATGAAATCTGAAAAATGGATATAAAATTATTGTAGATTTCACAGCTTGTTTAATTACGAAATTTATCATATTACCCCTCTTATTTGTTCTTATCTAAATTATCCACCCTCTCCAATTCCTCTCCCACCCACCATTGTCTGGGCATCTACAGCATTCGTCTGACCAACTATTGCAGTGTTGACCCCCAACATCTCACACCACGATGTCTCAGTAATTGTACCATATCTCAAATTCTCAGCATTCCCCAACTAACCATTATTCTGCGAGCCATTTCTTACGTCCTCCAACTACGTATCATATGTAGTCGTTTACTTGATTATGGTAGTCGTTGGCCTATTCTCTTTATACTCAAACTATGCCTCAAATTATTTCAAATCATGCAGAATTGTTCAAAAATCCTCGTTTTCATCACCTCATTTTTAATATTGGACTTACTCTACCATTATCCAATGAGCATGTTATTGATCAAAACATTTCCATGAAAAGTTCTTCTGAGTACTATCCATTAGTTAGATAGTACAATATATTAAATGCATTAAACCTTCCCATCTAATAAAGATAGATATAATTACAGTATTTATATATAATATATCCAATTTCTTCATCTATCTATAAAATCATCAATAATGTAGAGGGTAAAATGCATATATAAATCAAAGAAAAAGATATTCCCAAGAGGGGTCAAGAAATATATGCAAGATTTTTAATGAACATAAATTCATGTAAGACGATCTGAAAACGTGAATTAACAAACTACAATAAAACATATACAATGTGCTTAAATATAAAATAACAATTGACAAATACAAATAATTGAATACAGAAACTAAAGTAGACCTTATACAATGTGCTTAAAAATAGGATAACAAATTCAAATTATAGTTAAATATAAGAGCATATTAGAGAAAAAAATTGATTAGTTTTCACAATCCAAAAATTTATATTATAAATATGAGATAACAAATAACTATTATATACAGAAAATTCATGTAACTTCCATTTAACAAATTTGAAAATGATAGTAGACGGGTCATTTATCTTTATGATCATGAAAACTTCTATTCTACAATGTGCTTATATAATATTCTATAAAAATAGCAAATATATTTCTATAAATCAAGAAAATTAAAGTAGTTTTTTTAGGGAAACTTTATTAAAGATGCACTATATAATAGCAAATGTGTTTAAGCGGAATTTTTGTATTGTTTGACAGTGAGTATTTTAGATGAATTTTTAAAATTATATTGTTTCCTTATTTTTCAAATTACTTGTGTAAAATTTTGAATTGGAGAATCTTTGAACGAATTAATGTAAACGTGTATATTAATTTAAACGTAATTAATATTTGTTTGGCTTTTTACACAAGTATGTTAATGGTAAATTAATTTTGGAAGCTTTTATTTAGAAACAATTATGCTACTATGTATATTGCAATGCACATGTTATTAAATCAAAAAAAAAAATTATGGAAAAATAGTGAGCCATAATTGTTTCTAAATATAAAATTGTAATTATATTGAGTCAAGCTTTTAGGGATACATATAATATTGTTATTGGAATTAAGGTTAATTTTTTTATTGGAAAAATTATATACGGAATATTGTATACGGGTATATTGCAATACTTTGTTTACGTATATTGTAATATTTTGTCTACGTATAATTGTTTCTAAATATATAAAATATATTTTTCTAAAACAATATACCATATTCTCGTCATCTAAATATGACAATTGGTATAATTGTTTACACATTATTTGTTTGATTGAGTTATTTGAGGAAAAAATAAAAATATCTAATGATTTTAAGTATACCAATTGATTGACCTATAAAAAGCAAGTAAATCAAAATCAACTTGTCTTTTCAATTAATCACCATTACTTGCTCATTTTTAGATCTTAAAATATGTCTTTTCCATAATTAATATACTCAACATAATTAATATATACCAGAAATCTTTCCATAATATAAAAAGTAATCAATTTATTACTGCATTATCTCTAATCAATTTATGGTTTTATTGAGTGTGACACGTGTCAATTGAATAATGTGTGACACGTGGCAATTGAGTAACGTGTGACACATGGCGACGAATGGGGAGATTGGTATTTGCTTTAATATAATATATGATATGATAATAAAACACAAACCACTACCATACTACTTTTCCCGCCTATTTATCCACCTTTCAATCTTAACCCACTAAAAATATTATTATAATTAATTACAAAATATTATTCTAATTATCTTCCTAGAATATAGTCATAACCAACTAAAATTCATATTATATACTCCCTCTGAGTCATAGTAATGGTTCATTTACCTTTATATACAAAAAATAAGGAAATGATTCTAAACCACACAAAACACCCTACCCCACACTGAATTGATTTTGGACCACAAAAAACTTACTAAAAATGGAAAGAGGAACCATCACTAAACTCGCACCAAAAAGGAAGTAAGAACCATTACTCCGACTCGGAGGGAGTATAATAATATTCATAGTATAAGATGCCTAAAATTCCTAATTTTACTTATCTAACTATCTTCCTAAAATATAAATAGTTTACCAATTTACCAATAAACTCAAAACAACTAAAATTCATATTATACATAATAACATTAATTAATATTAATAATACTATAATAGTATCTTATCTACACTTATTTTTCTGCAACTTGTGTAGAAAGCATATTAATAAAATTTATCTCATTTTAAAAAAATTATTTGTTTTCCACAAAGTCTCTCGTGTAGTTATTTTCTTGACATTCATAATTCATTGTCGAAAATATGTTTTCTTTCACCGAGAATCCTCTACCTAAATTAAAATCGGTATATTACTCATCTAGATCGGTCGTATATAAAACAATGATTGAGTCTCATATGGACCTAGACAAAAATTAATACAGTAAAAGATGATCAATTTCACATGGTACCCATATGTGACTCTCTATCTATGGATCGGTATCTATCTATACCTATATATCTATTCTATATATAACTATAATACAAGAACCACTAGACACATGTCACTCTTACATTAATTTATTTCTCGCCTAACATAGATCTTAATATTATATTCTCATGCAATCTCACAAATATTTGCTGAAATGAAATAATTATGTTTTTCCTAAAATTTTTAATCTAGAAATTTTATTTATGCCAAACTCAAATGTTATGGATTCTTTCTACATGTATTTACCAAAAATAAGTAAAATATGTCATAATCTCTTATCGGCAGATGAAAGGATATATATAACCCTTATTCAAGGATTAAGGTAATTGAAAAGTATTAAGCTATAACTTAACTTTGTTCGTATACCAGACCTTACTATTTACCATCCTCTAAATAAGACGTGCTGAAATATTTTTGTACGTTTGTTACTAAGCGATCTTATAGCTATTGTATCATTTTTATCAACTTATACTTAAGACGGTATTATATTATATCAAGTTAAATTTGTTGTATATTTTTTTCTTAATTACAAGAAGTCTTAAGAATAATATTTATCATGGTATATGATCAAAAATCAAACGTGTTAACAATTTTATGATAAATTATTAACCAACTTCTATTACGAAAATTGAACACTAAATTATTCTTTTTCAAATTAGATTTATATTTTAAATTTTATATTACGTAAAAAGTATGGACAATCACACAATATATCAAATAATATTTTTTTACGTTTTCATAATTCATGATATATTAAGGGTTGTTAAAACAATGATTTTACGTACAAATTATAATCTGTCACATAAAATAGTTGATGTGTCAAAAATAGTCATATTTGACCAATACTTGGCAATATATGGCTTATAATAGAGGGTAGCTAAAGTATCAATTTAAACACCACGTATATTTATAGAAAAGTAATTAATAACTTTAAAATATATAAAAAATAAAACACGGTGACAGATAACGGATAATCATGGTCAGATAATTGAATTAAGATAGTTATAAAATATATAGATATGACGATACATTTGCTTAAAGTCAAAAGTTTCACAAATTTTCATTTGTGACGGATATAGAGACTTTCTATATCAGGCCCCCTGTTTTACTTATTATACCCTTATTTTTCAATTTATTCCAAATTTGCCGTTATATTAGCTTTAGTAAAAAAATATTTTGTTTAATCATAAATTGTTTTTCAGACAATGTTTATAATAATTGTTTTATTTTTTGTGACAATTTATATTATACGGCATATCGTTATTGATGTATTTGGTTCGGCGATTTGTATTATATGTAATTTACTGTTTATTGTTATTAAAATTTTAAGACGGTCTAAAAAGTAATTAATTTCCCAAACATTCACTCATATTTTGTTCTTATCCACCAAAAAAAAGAGACAAAACACACCAAATGGTTGAGCCGTATAAATTACACGGCACCACCATGGTACTGTCGTGTAATTTACACGGCACCACGATTTGGTTTGTTTTTTTTCTCTTTTTTTGGTATTTGTGAGATCAGAACAAATTACGAGTGAATGTTTTGAAAATTAATTAATTAATTTTTAGACCGTTTTAAAATTTTAATAAAAATAAACCGTAAATTACATATAATACAAATCGCCGAGTCAAATAAACCAACAATGATATACCGTATAATATAAACCGTCACAAAATTAAAACAATTATTATAAAGATCGTCTCAAAAACACTTTACTATAATGTTGATTCGCATTGAATTCGTTGTAAAATTGCGAACTTATATAAGACTGACTTAGAATAATAATAAGTCAAAATGAACAACCTACCCATTTTTTAGCTTTTAATTTGGATTAAAATTAACAACTAATATTATATTAGGTCATTGATCTTGCGACAAAATAGCTATAAAATATTATAGATTCTACTATTTTGTATTATTTACATACATATAATTATATAAGTACCAAACTTATAGTGTTGAGACATTTTCTTACGAGGGCATATATTGGCTGTTCTAAATGACACAATTAACTAATTACTAATGAGTCGTTTTCAACATAACTATGTTTTACCAAGGGTGAAGGGTGTTGGATAAAAATATTTATATTTATTTAGTGTAAAATCATGTAGTAAAATTGTGTATGCAATTCACCAAAAATATGGTTAGTAACGGGTTTTACACTCTGATTTTTTTTTGCTGAAAAGAGTTGAACATAACTGATCGTATGTAGTGAAGCTAAATTGAACACTGAACTGAAATAAGAGTTAATTTGTCATGAGATGAGTTGAACTAAACCGAACTAAACTAAATTGAACTGAATTAAATGAAGCTGAATTTAACTATATACATAGCTTATTCCATTCTATGTCATTAATAGTTATACAGACGTTTTTGTATTAGTTTAAGAATATATGGAAAACATACGATATTTATTTTTTATGTGTACCTTTTAATTTTAATTATTTTGATCATGTGTATTTTGATTATTAAATCAAAATATGGATGTGTAGATGTCAGTGAGGCATGTACCCTTTAATTTAATGTTAATAGTATAATAAACGTTGAATTTAAATTTAATATACTTTTATTTGTATTTGTAAAATATTGTACATTTATATTTAAATGAAATAATACTACAACTATAAAATTTTAAATGTCTATTTATATACTTTTTTACATGCCCGTGCATTTTGCACGGGTCTTAAACTAGTAATATTATATTTTCAAGACACTTATAAAGATGATACTTCACCGTTAAACTACCGATGCGGGACATGAGTTTGCACCCTAACAATCCTCCCCTCAAACCAAGGACCATCATCTTAACTCGGACCTTGATCTCCATGGAGAACTCACACACTCTACAGCCCCAACTTCTAAACACCAGAAACATCACCAAATCTTGATAACCTCCCCTTAGCCGGCACACCATGCTGTCACGAGTCATGTCTTGCACCACATGTCACCGCCTGGTCAAGTGAGTGCCCTCACATGCTCCTATACCAGCATGTTCATGTGCCCTTCTTGGGTATTTACTACACATGCATATCGAACCTCCTCTGCATCCAATATACCCTGGACCAGGTCCGCCACTTTACACAAATGGTCTGTGTCCCACAAGACCTATGACGATTTTCATCCATTTAGGCCTGGATGGGGCTTGCTCAAGGACTCACCCCGAGCTAGGAGTTCCATGCCTTATAGTGTACAACTTCAAGTCTTGGGCTAGCTGATGCAACCTCGTGTCTAGCCCAAGTCAAACCTTGGGCTCTGATACCACTTGTTGTGCGGAAACGTGAATACCTCGTGTTGGGCCTCTGCTGCACCGGTGTCCACTGTCTATAATAGTACGATATTGTCCGCTTTGGGCCAACCCCTCACAGATTTACTCTTGGGCTCCTTTCCAAAAGGCCTCATACTATTATATTTTCAAGACATCTATAAAGATGATACTTTACCGTTAAACTACCGATGTGGGACATGGGTTTGCACCCTAACAGGAAGAAAATAAACTAGATAAGTATATAAAATTAGATACAACTGCAACAACCCGGGATAGGATATCCCACAGGTACTAAAACTGTGATAGTCAAAAACTAAGTCTAGCTACACGAATAGGTTAAGTCATGTCGATGTGCAACATCGCTCGGTAGCCCTCACGAAATCCCCTTGTACAAATCAGCACCAACCTATATACATGAAAACATGTACGCTACAGTCAGTGGTGAGCAACTAGAGGTTCTCTCATACGTTTATGATCATTAAACACATAACAAGTAATCATGTAAACATTCATACATACCCCAACATAAACAATATCATGTGAAGCATGTTACTCATGAATAACCATCACAAGTATACTTAACATCTTACTCTTCCATCAAAACGTAATTCATGTATTACTCATAATAATCATACTTTCAACCATGTAATTATACTCATACTCTATGAATAGATCACATACCCAATTTAGTCATATTGCACCAACTGAAATATACTTATCAACAAGCATATCAATTCACCAAGCATCTGTTCTAGAGGTGAACTTAACACATATCCAGATACTAACACAAGTAATGGGTCCAGAGGTTAACTTAAAACATATCCCACTACCACAGTTACCGGGTCCAGAGGTGAGCTTAACACATATCTCACTGCAAACAAATGTCGGGTCAAGAGGTGAGTTTAACACATATCCCAACATACATATACATGCAATGGGTCCAGAGATGAGCTTAACACATGTCTCATCACCACACACAAGTATTGGGTCCAAATGTGAGCTTAACACATATCCCAATACACCGTTATCGCACACAGATGGTCCAGAGGTGAGCTTAACACATATCCCAATCATACGACAACCGATCACGCATCAGGTCCAAAGGTGAGCTTAACCCATATCCTGACACGCCACATCCACAGGGGCGTCCATTGGCATGTTCAACATGTTCTAAGAACCGGGGCCTAAAAGTTTTGGGGCCCAAAACTCAGTTTGTTTAAAGTACATTAACTTTTTGTTGTATTGAATTAATATTAATATGTTTGGGTCCACTGGTTTGAGCCTTACCTTTCAGCTTGATGTTCAAGTTTCAATCCCCTTTAGTAGCAAAATCTCATTTTCAATTTTATATTTGCCTTTGTTTAAGTATTTTTTTTATTTTTTATCCAAACAAAATTGGATCTATATTTTGAATAACCTTAATTACAACAACTAAAAAATAACTTTTGTTTCGTCTAAAAAAACCAACTTTTTTGGTTTATTATTTTTAAAAAAAATATTATTTGCTAATAAGTACTAATTAGGGCCCAAATTGGTAATTGGAACTGGGCCTCATAAAATCATTAAACGCCTCTGCACATCCACACACATACCGGGTCCAGAGGTGAACTTAACACATATGCTGATATGATAGTATCCGTCTTCAACAATTTGAGAAAGAATTTGGATAATGAAGCAGCATCAACACATTCAGCATAGTCTACCGGACTATGACTGTTCAGCTCGTAAATGCTTATTCCTTTTTTTAAACTTAAATTTTGATTAATTACTCCGTATGTATATGGTAAATAATCATTTTCATCTCTTTCTATATGTGACTGCTCTCATTTATTTGTAACTTTTATTTATTTCTTAGTATACCCAACAAGCCAAGTCCTTAATTTGGTAAACTTAATAACTTAGATTGTTAGTCAAGGGACACATAAATTACTTCCTTCAATTCAGAAACACATTCGGCATTCAATAAATACGAAACTTTAAGGTATTTGTAAGACGGAGAAAATACTTTATATCTCGAGAAAACGAGCTATAAAAGGGGTGTAACCGTGTAAGTGCAGCTATATATAGTGACTAGAAACCAAGCAAAGTGTTGTCACTAGTAAATTTTGGTCTCTCTTGGCTCTATCGGAGTCGTGAAGAGGTCCTTTATTTAGAAGAAAGGAAAAATCAGGTGAGTTCAATTTTAAATGGTACTCCATCAATTTGTTTTTTATTTACTATCGAAGATGAAAATTGTGTATTCATATTTAGTTCGATACCAGTAGATTCATTTATTTAGTTTGATACTATGTCCTATCGAAAATGAGAAGTTGAAAATTCGCAATCCAATTAGGATTTTTGATGATTCTTTTTAATGAAATTTTTTTTATAAATTCAATATGGTCGTGTGATTTTTTGATTTTGGACCATGTGCATTGTTTAGATAACAAATACTAATAATGTATTTCAAAAAGGAAGTAGAAGTTGCATATCCCTTAAATTTACAGCTTTGCTTCCTATGAATGATGAGATTTCAAGGTTTATTACCTTTTTCTCTCATGATAGTTGTACAATCAGAATAATTATTTTGAAATATAACACAACAATAATTTCTTGAGAAAGTTTGATCGTGTAAAATCGTTTTACATCTAAAACTAATACTCGTAAATAACTTGGTATAGGTAGTTACTTCAAGGATATGTTTAATACTGTTTGCTTGTGGTTCTACACTATTGTTTGTGTAAAACCGTCTTATATAAAAATTATCCTACTTTTTTTTGTCATAAAGGAGAATGAGAAGAGGTTAGTACAGTCAGTCACCCGATACCATTATTTTTCTTGATGATGTGGGGGTTGAATCCCCGAACCTATATATTCCCGTACCACCATATGAACCATGTAAATCACCCTTTGGAGGCTGCAGTGGCTAAGTGGTCATCGTACTATTTCGTAGTCGAACCTGAGACTTCTCAACTCCTGCATTTCTGCAAGTTTCAAGGTTTAACTCAGCTACCACTAGACTAACACCACTTGGTTAATCCCTTACAATTATTAGAAACGGGAACTTCTCAGTTTAATTGTTGATTTTGTTTTTATTATTTATCTTCTTGAGTTTTTCAAACAAATGGTTGTAATAAGAATCAATTAAAATTGACCTTGTGTAAGATAAAATGAATTAATTAGATGATTACCATACATTTGTAGTTTAGTGTATATGATATCGGTGATTTAAGTGAAATTATCGGGAATTCAAAATAAACTTAGCTCGGAGTGTTATAATTTGGGTAAGGAACACGCTCACGTATTTTTACAAACAATGTGATAATTGCAGGATGTTGTCACGGAGGAGGACAAGATCAGAAGAAAATCACAAGGTTTGAGAGCATGGAGAATCCAATACCTAACGATTCGAAACAAGGCTTTCGCTCTTTTTTACGCTTGCCTAGTCGGGTTTTTAGTGGTCAATTTTTTGTAGACGTTTGCAATTCTCTTAAAACAACTTCGCCTTCCTCAAACCCTAACAATCTTGTGACACCAAGACCACCCAAGCCAACCAAGAGCCTTAAGAGATGGGTGCCAAACAAGGTCGGTCTTGGTGTCGCGACTTTGCAGACAACCGATAATCTTGACTTAGAGCCAGACCCAGAGCATGTCAATGTCCATATGACCGCGAAAAATGTGGTTCATAGGTCATTTTTGCTATCTAATGATCACATTTCGAGTCATTCATCTACAAATCACTTATTTGAGGAAGACAACAATCTAGGGACCGAGGGGCCTATTGATTATTATAGGATTATGAATAGTAAGAAGAGTTTGTCCGGCCTACCTATTGATCCTTCCAAAGGGTATGTACCTTATTTTAAAACCTTCTTTATTCTACTTTCTTTGTTTCATTTAATTGTATACGCACGTTTTTTTTAAACCTCCTATATAGAGAGGATTTTAGAAAACGTGTCTAATCAAATTTTTTATCCAAACAACGAGAGTATTATTTTAACGGTTTTGATACATACAGCCCATAAGGCTGCATATAAGCATTAAATTTTATTGAAATTCTCTTACATTTCCCATGTAAATTCAAATCTTAATTTAAGAACTCAGTTTTCTCTTTCTCTTTTGTTGTGAGCATTAATCTCATTCATTCCCAAAAAAAACATGTATATAAATGAGACTTTAATTAACTTGTAATTTGATGGTTAAACTTTTATAGACGTAATTAACTTGTAATTTGATGGTTAAACTTTAATTAACTTGTAATTTAATCTCATTCATTCTCTTTTGCTCTTTGCAATTTATTATATTTTTTTTTTAAATGAGACTTTAATTAACTTGTAATTTGATGGTTAAACATTTATAGACGTAATGGTGAAATGGGATGTGATAAAGAGGAGAATCCATATGAAAAGGTAACCTTCTCAATAGTTAGTTCCCCGGAGAATGACTACTTTTTACCTCCGAGAGAGTTCATGAGCCATTGTCATTCTTGCATGAAGGAATTGGATCATAACCAAGATATTTATATATATAGGTATACTACTTTCTTAACATACCAATACTCATATTTCTTCCCATTATTTGTTTATCTATTCAATTTTGGCCGGTAGGGGTGAGAATCGGTGCAGGACCGGACCGCACCGAAGGCCGAAATTAAAAATTTGGTGGACCAAAGACCGGACCTAAAACTTTCGTGTTGGACCGGACCAAACACGAAATATTTGGTCATCAGACCGAAATGGACCTAAACTATTTTTTTCACTATTTCGTACTCCCTCCGTCCCGGTCATTTGTTATCTATTTCCATTTTGGGGTGTATCATTGAATTGTTATCTATTTCCATTTTTGGCAACTTTTTGTGGATGACATTTGATTACATGTGGAGCCATATAATTTGTGTGGTCCAAATTCATTTATACTTCTTTTCTTAATCTTTGTGTCAAAAGCAATAGATAACAATTAATCGGGACGGAGGGAGTATAAGATAATTACATTTTAATTCCGCTAAATAATATAAGTTAGACGTCATTTTTTATGAAAATCATTGATAATACTAACTTATAATGTCTTTTGAAGATAAAATGTTAATTTAATTCAAATATTTTAATAGTTAGTCTTAAAAACAAGAAATTTGGTCCATCCGATCCGGACCAAAATTAACCGGACCGGAACGAAGACCAAAACTTGGAAAAATGAAGACCGAGGACCGGACCAAAATAATTCGGTCCGGTTTTAATCCAGACCAAATGCTCCGGTTCGGTCCATTTTTTCGGTCGGACCTAAATTTGTTCACCCCTTATTTTGGATGTCTAGATTATTCATTTGTCGTTCTATTTTATAAATATATTTGATAAACAATTGAATCATATGAACTATCTCAATAAAAACCTTATGGTTGAACTCAACTATTAAATTTATAAATTGTGATTAGATCGGAATATTATTCCACTAACGCCAATTTTTAACTGCGCTTGTTTAATATGAATCGCAAATATCTTCACGCAATTAATTGTGATTAGATCGGAATATTGTCACGACGCATTTCTTGTAACAAATGGTTTGATAATGCTTTCAACATAAAATTATGTATCCACTCCAAGAACTTAATTTGTCAAAATCTCACCCTAATTTAGTTTAATTAATAAATTAATTACAGGGGTGACAAGTCATTTTGCTCTGAAGATTGTCGTGAACAAGAAATCTGTTTGATGAGATCAAATCAAATTAAAGAAAAAGCGAATAGATGTTTGCCGAAGAACCAAACCAATACAACTATACAAGGGACTAATTAGTTAAATTATTTGCTTTTTGCCATAAAAAAAATGGTAATTAGTTGTATTCTATTTCTTAGAGGCCGGTTTTCAGAAATATGAACATACATCTGCGATATTACCTCAATTTTTACTAGTTTTTAGGCTTATGCGTATTTTTTTTTTTCCTTAGTTTGTTAACTCAAACGTTGTTTTTTTAACATGTGTGTATCTTTGAACAAATGTGTTTTTTTCCTGTGCTCATTACCTTAAACTTTATTTGTTTTTAAAGTATGAGTAGTTTTTCTAATCTTGTTAGATTAAATTGTTCTTTATTTGTTTTTAGCATATGAGTAGTTTTTCTAATCTTGTTAGATTAAACTGTTAGAATGAGTCCTCCACTCCTATCCAAAATAGTTTGTTCAATTCTTTACATATCATGTATTAACAATTCTGAAAACATCCCAACATACCCGGGTCATCAACTATTGATCATCGTCGCTACTATCATACTGGGCGAGTGAACCAAGTACATCGCTACCAACAGTATTTTCACTCACTTCCTGTTTGCTTTCATCTTTGTTCATGCAGATTTGTTTCTCGTCCTGTTTTTTCTTCACCTTGAATGTGATTGTTGGAGGCTTGATGATGGGTTTAACACTCAAGGAATCTGAAAACCACCAAAAGAAAATTAATGTCACACAAAAGCTCATATAAGGCAATCTTACATGTGACCATGTGAGAGCAACAATCACATTAATCGGGCTTGTTTGACTGTCTCACACCGCTCACTTTATTTTTCAGCAAGATTATCCTAGTGTCCTACTTTTAAGGGCCTGTGCCTAAGGAGTCAAGATCCTCTCCATTTCTTAAAAAGAAATGGTGAGTCCATTTCCTTTCAACAGTCCAGATTGTATTGTGTCAACATCAAACGGTTCAAGACTTATGCATAAATAAAGGTTAATAGAGTGTGGAGAGGAAAATATTATTAAATGGGTTTGTGAGAGGAAATGGAAAGAAAAGAAATGGAGAGAATCCTAATCGGTGCCTAAGCACTAAGCTGGGTATAAGGGTTTGGATACACGCAGCCGATGCTTATGGCAGTAGGACATAGAGGTTGATTACAATCTGCAAGATCATAGCATGATAATAGAATCAAGTATTGCCTACTGCTTCACGGAACGAAAAGCACAACAAGTTTAAGGAGTCATTTTGCTTTATTCATTATTCCAAAGCCTACTCTTTTGCAATTACTGATACCATCCAAACATTTTGGACATTCCATCACTGGAAAACAGACAAGGTGTGGACCCAGCAAACTTGAAACTCAGAAAGCATGATGTTGTAGTTAAAATAATACACACACAGTCACACATCAGTAGATACCATCATAGAAGAAGAAATGAAGAGTAGAGATCTAAACCTGAGTTCTTTGTGTGCACATTGGAATTGCCTGTTGCCAATATATCTGTTGGATCCCCTTCATCCCGATAAATCTTCTGTCTCTGTATCACATAATCCATAGGTTAATTCACATCGCATAAAATATTTTACGGACAACGGAGATGCAAATCACAAGTTTACAAATTGACCAAAACGTCCTTTCTCTCCGATAAAATCAGTCCTCTATCTACTTTTAACATTCAATATGAAATGACAGTAATCATGTACAGTAAGCTTGCTATATTTCTAAACCCTAAATCAGTTGTACGAGACAAAAACTTGCAATATTTCTAAACCCTACATCAGTTGTAAGAGACAAACACATGAGCAAGTTAAAATGAACCTCCAGATAGTTACTATTGCTGCCCTAAGTTCCAAAACTGTTGTCAAAATGCCCATTAAATATCTAACTCAAAGCTTATCAAATCAGAAATATAGCAGTCTAAGCCAAGAGCACATAGTTATATGTCCATCCTTTAACACAGACATACAATGATACAAGTTATCCTCGAAAGCAAAAGGCTCCATCCATGATCCATCATTAAATAAATAACATAATTACAGGGGTATCCTTATTGCTAGAGTACATACATTACGAAGCAAAATATTGTTTTATCATAATGGGATTATTGTCTTCAGTCTTCACAATCTACTCATCATGTAGGGTTCACATAGGACAAAAAATTGGTAAAGTGTGCACATGAGCGGGCAAAGTTTTCTTTTCTTCAGAACATTCCTTGCCAGTTATGACAATGGATAATAACGACCTAACAGCGGGGCAGTTACATCTAAAATTATCATACACAATTTTTAGTTAACAAAACAGCTTTTTCACATGTGTCTGGTCACTCTGGTGTCTCTAACTATATTTATGCCTAATCAGGCCTATCTCAAAATGAGTTCTGAAAACATGACATTCACACAATCATAGAACAGTACTGAAATATGTCTAGCCTCGGTGAAAAAAATAATATTAGAGGAACAGGGTCACTTGTAGCAGAGCTTAACCGTAAACTGATGTGAGTTAAAAACATACCTTGACACTGCCCTCTGAGGATTTATCTTTACTAAAGTCGTCATCATCATCCCACTCATCATCATCATCATCAATCCTTTTTACAAATTCTTTGGGGGCCTTCATAAATTTTGTCACAATAATTCAATTAATTAAAACAATTAAAATGAAGAGTCAAATAATTTGCAACATCTTTAAGAGAGAAATACCCCATTTTACTTTTAGGGTAGATCAATTGAATTCAGTGATTTATAGCTTTAACAAAATGCTTGTCGTAATATGTCTGTTTAAGCATCATATTTGAAGTAAAATACCAACATTTTACTTGTGAACCACCAAATTAGCCCCCAGAGAATAGGGAATATTAAAATAAAACAAGTGTGAAGCTTGTAATGTTTTACACTTACATGGAAAATTGATTTGATTAGGGCTTCATCTGCCTCATCAAGTTTCTGTTCCTGTTAACATAGTTTATCAATTCGTCAGATTAACTCGCTCAAACTCACTTTAAAGAAAATAAATAAAAGAAAAAGAAAGAAGACAATTAACTAGACAACAAAGAATGTCCCCACCAATCTCAAGCTAAAATAGCCCAAACAATCTCAAGCTAAAATAGCCCAAAGCTCTTACATTAGCGTATAAATAATAAACATGCAAGTTAAGAGTGCGTGAGATTTACCAGATCAGGATCTTCTTCTTCATCTTCACCCGTGCGCTGTAAAACCTTGAGCATATCATCGACACTGACTGTCGCATGCCTTGACTGAAAAGGAAAGAAAAAAGTTTAGCGATGAACAAAAAGCAATCAATCTACAAGAACGTGTCAAAAACTAATGAACATCAAATATCAAATCCCAACACTGAGAATACAAACAAATACAAATAGATAACGACACCACTAAATGAGAGAAGTAAATTCACACCCTTCGAATAAACTAAAAGAAAGTCAAAAAGCTGACTTTAATGTTTGATTGAACCACCAACTTCACAATCTTGCTCATAAAGAACAATAAAGTAAATAAACAAACATTAAGCAAGCCCTACAAATCCAAGAATGCAATAGAAAGTAATTAGGAACACACAAATACAAACACCCCTAGTAGCTTAATTCTTAGTACTCTCAGATTTGAATTCATAATACGCATGCATACAAGTTTCCCAGTTTCTACCCTGTAATATGGATATTTTAAGCCAAAACCCATAATACATAGTAGTAGTTATACAAAATACGTATTTGCACGGAAACAAACCGTATTTAAGATGGTATTATGACAATACCTTCATAGATTTCATCTCATCAAGAGCAGACATAATATCCATCTCGCGTTTTGAATCCAGTGTTCTATTCTCCAAAGATTTCATGGCATCTCCCATTTCTTCTGCATCTCGTTTTTTCTTTTCCTTGTCTAATTCCTGAGGTCATACGTTATCCAAGAAAACAAGAAAAATCAATGACATAATGTAAAACATTAACCAACAATCAGAAATATGAGAGCATATGAAAATGTGTTTTGGAAATAGAACTGTCAAATTAACAAAAAAAATACAAGAAGCATAAGTAACCTCATCCTTGTTCCGCCAAGGCTCGAAGTTCCTGGATGCACCCGCTTCAACAGTGTAGTCAGAATTTTTTGGGTCAGTCTTCATCGCCAACTCCGCAGAACATTTGGTACATTTAAAGTAAAATCTCACAATTTGGATACCGAGGTAATTCTGTGCAGTTTCAAGAGAACAAAAAATAGTTAAGACAAAAACAATACCGATGGCAGCTATTTAACAGGTATCAGGTATCAAATATCAACTAAAACTAAAATACAAAACTAATCACACGCCCTAGCAACTGCCAGCACCATTTTATTAAGCATACACTATGTCCACCACTCATAGGATATGTTATTCAGAGTCTTCTTATCCCCTAGCGTACAGATGTCAACACTCCACACTTGCACCGCATTGTAAGCCAAAATATGGGGATTTTCATAAAAATAGCCGGGACCAAAACTTGGACACTCACCCGATTCGGACACTTCTTCACGAGTTTATGTACATAGCTTGTAGGTTGAGATTTATAAAACATGATTTTCAAAGTACTTCATCGCAAGCAGAACGACAATCTATACGCACAACAAGGAAAACATAAAGTACAAATCCATTATGCACAATAGCTTAATTATGAAATGCAGTGTGAATTGTGACGGCTTTTATGCCTTTTTCCTTTAAGGGTTTTCCACTTTAAATAGTTTTTTACAACAATGCAAAAAACAGAAGTACAATCTGAGAATCCTCCGAATTCCATAACTTGGGTTTAAACGAGCAAACCCACAGTGAGTATCATTATCACATAGAAATCGCATGAAGGTAAAGAAATCAACTAATGTGATTCCATAATATGGCAGAACAACATATTCATGGCCATAATCAAAATACAAAAATAATAGACAACTAATCATCAATAAATATGGCGATTAAGTAGCTACCTCCACAAAATTAATACTTCCGAATACAAGTACAAACACCCACAAAACCAAATATGCATGACATAGACAAAAGCTTAGAAGATGACCGCATGCTATATTCTTACACGAGACCATCCCGTATGAGACCTAACCTAATTATTGGTATAAATTAAAATGGGATATCAACTATTAAAAATCAAGTGCAGAATAATTCAAGCAACTCGCCATGCTAAACAGAGAAATCCATCGAGCAAATTGAAAGAAGAAAATGAATATTTAAGCTAAAACCTAAATACCTTAAGCAACATTTGATCCATACAATTGTACAAGTACAAGTTGTACTACCACAAGTACCACCTATCTATCATTCAAAATGCTACTCCGTATCAAATACCCATTACCCATGACATCGGATTTAAACTAAAAGCACATATTACCCCCATTAATGGCCATCAACTTTTATTTAGAGAAAAAAAAGTAAAATTTATGGGTGTAAACTAAATATACACACACTACCATATACCGAATTTGTCATCAAGGATTCACAATAACCTCCTAAAATTCATTTTACCAAGAAAAACAGTGAAATCAACATACTACATTACATCAAACTTGAAAACTTAAAATTAGAATATAAAAACAGGTGCTGAATAATTATCATATTGGTTCATACACTTCATAGAAAATGGTAAAACTGAACATTATAAACGCAATGAATCAATTATTTTAGAACCAAACAGATAGAAGAATAGGTACCTCTCCAACAGCATCTTCTTTCCTAGAATTAAACTTGGTACCCTTATAAATATAGTTACCACAAGTATTGCAACGAATACTCATTGGCAACATCATTCGAACAGTCATTTGCTTGTTCTTGGGCTGCTTTCTTCTGGGAATCTTCGACGGATCGAAATCCGGCGGATAGTACTTGTTGAGAACCTTCCTTTCTCCCATGTTTTCTAGCTTTGTTTCTCCAAATCCTTCAAATTTAACTCCTCCTTAACTTCTTAAAACTCTAGATAAGCCAATAAGCCAATTCAAACGATAATCAATAACCTTAAAGTAATCGAATCACGCAAATTTCTAAAAACGCAAATACAAGCAAACGGCAAAATCAGATAACTATATCGATCTACATACATATGGGAACATAACTTTGATTAAGTAGGGTATAAGACGATAAATAAGATTTGAACAACTCGGTGGTGTTTAAATTAAGGTATGTTTAAATTAAGGTACCTCAGATTAGGGTTTTGGTTGAAGAGGGTGGTGGTTCGCTACGACTACGAGGCTGAGTGTAGTCGTGGGAAAGGGATCAAGTGAAGCGTTTCTGTTTCTGTACCTCAGATTAGGGTTTTTGTTGAAAAAGGTAGATTCAATCAAATTACCCCAAATCTACAATTACACAAATATATTAACAAACTACTAATCACAATTAAAATAATAATCAAACATTCAATCAAAAAAATCAATAATCAAATTTGGTGAAAAAAAGTTATGAACTGAACATACCGAAAAGAGGGGATGACACGGCGGGTCGGCGACTAAGGGCAGTCGGCGGGGGTAGCGTCTAGGCGGCGGCTAAGGGCGGCGACGCGACGGCTAAGGGCGGCTAAGAGTGGCTGAAGGATTGGTGATTTTGTTACGTGGTTACGTTCAGATTGTTCACGCTTCTGTTTGTTGTTTTTGGAATTTCTTTATATTTTTGTTTTATATTTAAAATTTCCTACGTGAGGGCACGTGCCCCACTTTTCATTCCCAAATCCGTCGGTGACTAGGATTATGATTTTGTAGCTGAACTAACACTCTTAACTCTTAAGTACAATAAGTACAGGACTCCTAGTCCTAGTATGGCCGCCTGGGTAACACCAAAACGGACACGGACACGGACACTGACACGGATACACACGGAGATGGACACGGCATGCCATGAAATTTAGGACACGGGATATGGCATTTGAATTTAATAAAATATACATTTTATAGTTATAAATGTTTAATTTTATTTTTGTAGAATTATTTGATACGAAGTATTAATTTTAAATAAGTGAAAGTAAAACTTGCCGTTGATAATAAATTTATTTTCATTCCTCATCCAATCAATATTCTAATTAATCTCTTTCGATAATGCATTTCTCGTTTAAAGAACATCATTCACCGCAAATGATAACCAAATATCGTGGACACGCGACGGACACGGCTCAAATACCATGGACACGCGTCGGACACGTGCCCAAATAAATGTAGAAAGTTAGACACGGCTGTTTAGGTTTCGGACACGTTTCGGCGTGTGTCCGTGGAGTGTCGGTGTCGGACACGGTGTCGGACACGGTACGGCTCATTACGAGAAGTGTTCGTGCTACCTAGATGGCCGCTTGGCCGAGTAGTTTAGGGGAGTGTGCACGCCATGTATGAGGGGTGCCTGAATCGTTTTAATTATTCATTCAAGTATTAAATATAAATCAGGGTTTACGTTTGTGAGCTTTATTTTGGAGTCTTCTTGTGAAACAGTTCGAGTTGCATCAATCTTGCGAGGTTGTTATTTGAGAGAGTTTCGAGTGATTGTTCTTGCGAGATTGAGATCTAGATACTTTCTATTTGTGTGCACAGTCGAGTTCCTTGCGAGGGAGGGGAACGGGTTCACGTCATATCTTGTTACCTTATTTCCATACACGTCCATCAATCAGCCATCCAAAGTCATCCAATCGTCCCATACACATCCAAACAACATACACTTCGTCCATAGTCAACCATCTGGTTTTATCCAATTCGTGACATTCACAACCAACATCAATCATTTGTTTTGCTTGGTCTTAAGCATAGTAATTCTACATCAAAAATGATCTCCGTAATTTAATTTCATCATAATGCTGCGATCCATAGAATAACTTCAACAAAATTATCGAAATGTTTCTCAAAGATGGGATAAATCTCGTGCATATTATTCTAAAAAATGTCAACAATAATATGAAAATTAAAAATAAATGCATAATTATGTGTGATGATATGATAACAAATTACTTAAACTATTCGTTTAAGTAGTTTGCATAATTAATCATAATATCTTCGATCAAGTACAAATCGAGTATACGGGTTGGATCACAATTTTACTAGGTGTGGGCACAACACGACAATTTAATGTTCAATAAGTCTCCCTTGTCATAGATAGTTTATGACGGGTCGGATAGCTCCCATCTGTCTAGATAGGATAATTCTAGGAAATTACAAAGAATTTGTTTTTTCCTTCACAAACTTGTGTAGATAAATATATAATCGGTTACAAACTTGTGACGGATATACCGTCACAAACGAGAATTGGTGGGTAATGTTTGAACCGGAAACTCATTAGTAGAACACTAGAATGACATCATTGAGCCACTAATATCCGAGGGAACACATAGCACAACTACACAACCAAACAAAACTCGGAAATCTTTACATTTCGCGTCTTCTTTCACCTCCAACACCCTTCTTCTTCTTCTTCTTCTTCTTCTTCTTCTTCCCTCCACATTTCTCATCTCTCCGTTCCCCTATTTCTCTCTCCTCTCTCACTCAACATCCCCGCGATTACAGTACCTCTCATCACTTCACAGTTCGCCCTAATTTTTAGGATTTCGCTAATTCATCAAACTTCCATTCCTCTGCTAACTTATAATCATTCAAAATGGTGCGTTTCTTCATCCTACTTTTTCAATTCCTATTCCTTCGATCTGATTTCAATTGTTCGGTTGTAGTTTTCTGATTTTTATAGACTTTTTGAAATCTGATTTTAGTTTTTTTTTAATGTTTGATTCGGTTCCGGATCAGCCTCTCCGACTCGAAATGAAGGTAATTTGATTTCATTCGTTGATTTAAATATGCAATTTGTGTTAATTTTGATGCTGATTATTGCGTTTTCTGTTTCCATCAGAGGAAATTTGCGCAAAGATCAGATAGAGTAAAGTCTGTGGATCTACATCCTACTGAACCATGGTGAATTTGTCCTTTAATTTTATTTAGACGTCAATTTTTAGCAAATTGCATTGCTTGATAGTAACAATGCTGTAATTTTAATGAAAATTTGTAATTTGTTGTAGGATTTTGACGAGCTTATATTCTGGAACTGTTGCTATCTGGAACTATCAATCACAGGTTAGGCCAAGAGAATGTTATCTTTGATTATTCTACTCTTCTTATATTGTTTCTCATGTGGTGTCGTTGGCTCAAAGCTTATTGGTTAGATTTTATCGTGATGTAGAGCTACTTTAGTGTTCCATTAGAAGCGTATGTGCGTAAGTTGGGATTTTGTGAATTTTTGTAGACACATCGTTGGTACTGTTAGTGGAAGTAGTGGACTGAAGTGCATGATAGGATGGCATCGTGCTTAATTAAACGCCTGACACTGAACAGAGTAGATTTGTAATCTCACTTCTCAAGGGCGTATCAGTAGAAGGTTGTGTAGTTTGACTTGGTTCCTGAAGCAAAACTTGATTTAGTGATTGAGGTACTGGATTGAAGTATAATAACGTAGAGCATATTAGAGCTTTAGTCGTAGCGCTAGCATATGTCTATCTGTAGTTGTGATTTATGCCATTATGGAACTTCTGAAAAAAGCTTTTTGGTCCCAAACACGGTCTTTGGAATCTAAATATTTCAAGTAAAAATAGCTCACTAAATAGTTTGGCTTGCTCCTCTTATTTTTGAAGTAACTGTCTCGACACAATTTCATGATGGGTCCTTGTAATTCAACTTAATCTCTCTATGTCAGCACTTGGGTGAGGCTGTTTTTACTTTTTAGACAATCGAGTGAGTTAACCTTGAGCAGGAGCCTTTGAGCTATTAAGGTATTTACCGTAAGTCCGTAACATTATTATTGTTGGGCAACTATGCGCGTCCAAGTAATAGAGAGGATACATATGTACACGTGTTTCCTCTGGGTTGCTGTCGTCATTTTTTTGACATGTTACACAACTTTTAGATTTTTTGTGCCTAAGATTTACTATTATTTGTTTTGAATTATGAAGGAATATTTTAAAATTAGTAAATTACTCACTAAACTGTGTAAAGATTTTCTTACATTGTGCACTAGCACTCTAGCAGTCTGTTTCAACTCTTCAAGATATAATTTTTACTATGGTTCATCATCAAACATTTTCTGTACTCACATAGAAATGTTTTCGAGGCACTTTGGTAATGTGTTGTATTGCAATCTTTTTAGATGGACTGTTTTAGGTACAAAAGCCAAACAGACTAAGTGTTAAATGTGTGGTTCATTGTTAATTCTATTTAGACACGTCACAGATATTTTAGGTGCTTAGATTGTTTAAGATCACATTAGCGAGATGGCAAGCGGCCTTATAAAGAGATGGCCAAAAAGATGGATGACATACATAGCGAATTATCTTTTGAGGATTAGACTACACAATGCATATATATGCAACATTTTCTGCATTTTCTTTTAGTCCCTTTATCGCACAAATATTGACCCTGTTGTGTATTTTAGCTTGCTTAAGTTTGCTGTCATGAGCAGTTATTTTTAGTTATATAAGTTGTAGATTTGTATTACGCTGTACTTAATTACTCCTTCATGTATTTTGTTAGGCTACATGCTCCAAATCCATATGATCTTACAAAAGATTATCACTTTAATGTAATTCATGAACTGATATCAATATCGATATATAATGTGAAATTGTGAAGTATGAAAGGATTATAATGTGGCCTATCATTATTGGTCTGCAGTAGTAGCTTTCACATGTAGTCTTGTAACGTTTTGTTCGTTTTTCTTTTGTGAGCATTTTTTTAAAAACAAACAAATTTCTGATTGGCTTGCGCAGTTTGGTATTGCTATAAAGCAATAATTAGTAGTCAGGTTCCTCTTAAATTTTTCTCATTCACATTTTAACGAAGTACTTAGATGGTAATAAGGAGGTAGAGTGTTGTTCGTTTGATGAATGCATGTATTATGCATGGTACACTTGAAAAGCAAAGTGTAAGGACCCGCTTATTTAGCCGCAATTCTAGCCTCATAGCTAAGAAATTGCGCGCGCGGTTCGTTCACTTCGAGCCCGTAGATTTCGTATTTTACTTTTGTATTTTCATTTCTAGTTTTTTGTATCATTTAGTACTCCAAGTCTACTTCCTGCGTGTTGAAAGCTTGGAGTCTCATTTTTAGGTTAAGGTACGTTTTTAGGAGTTTAGAGAACGTATACCTATTCTGCAACATCAATGTTTACTGCTACCAGACTAGAAATATCAAATTTGCCTCTATGAGGAGTACTAGTCAATCAATCTGCTTCTCACCCTGTTGCTTTCTATTGCTTGTTTATTGCTTTCTTATGAATGACACTTGCCTTCATAACTTACTAACAAGCATGTGTGTGTCGACCGTTGTTGATCGAGACTAGGATCCCGACACACGCAAACCAAGACCGATTACGAATGCTCTAGTGCTTGACAAACACTAGTGCTTGACGCTCTCGCTTTCATTCTTGTCGTGAGTTAGACAAGGGTGCGCTCCACGACCCGGCTCAAAGTTCGGACCGTGACACAAAGGCCCGAATCAATCATAGCTAGCTGCCTGGGTGGCTGAGTTCATCTTTATCATCAAAATATTATAGTTCAATACTTCAATTTAGATGATATTTCGTGCATGTTTTGATAAAATTGCTGGGTTTATTCATTTTTTTATGTGTAATAGTTTTTTGTGCCAAAATTATTCGAGAATCCACAACTCGGTGAGAACTCTGAGAACCCTTAAATAATTTTATTTAAAGGCGTTGGACTTTGTAGTAATATTTAATGGTTAGGAAACATATTTATGGGTTATAAATTCATTGGCTAATGACGGTAGTGTTGGCGATACACAATTTTGCAATTTTCTTTTACCTAGTGCACATTTTAGTGTACCCAATAATTTTTAATGTAGTTAAGAAAGAAATTATTTTTATTTTACCTAGTATCTATTATTCAAAAAGATACTAGGATCTATTATTCAAAAAGATGGGGAGTTAGACGGAGATGTGACTCACATTATTAAAGCGGGATGGATGAAACGGAGAAGTGCTACATGTTTTTTATGCGATAAAGATATGCCCATAGATTAAAGGGAAAATTCAATCCCACAACTGCCTTACTTTACGCCTTACTTTACGACACCGATTGTTGGACCGTGAAACATTGTAACATTCAAAAGATGAGTGTGGCAAAGATGCGTATGTTGAGGTGGATGTGCGGCCATATAAGGGAAAATCGATTAAGGAATGAGTTGATTAAGGTAACGGTGAAAGTGGCGTCAATAGAAGACAAGATGATGGAAAATCGACTAAGATGGATCTATGAACGTACCAGTTAAGAAGTGTCTTAACTAAGAAATGTCTTGACTGGAGACTCGAGGAACCGAAAAGGTTGCTAGGAGTAGAGGGAGACGAAAACAGACATGGCCGTGAGAGAGCAAGATATGAGATTTCTCGGGGTTGACGAGGGAATAGTGACGAAAAGGGCACAATGGAGGGAAATGATACATGTGGATTTTTAATATTTGATGTTATTTGAAATATTTAGTGTTTTTATCTAATTTTTAAGAAATGATTTGTTTATTAGGATTTATTACACGTTTTTACCAACAACTTTCTTATATATATATTAATACTTGGTCCACTTTTAAGGTATTCCGGACCCTTAAATTTACTTCGGTTTTCAAAATGGTTTGTAATCTTTATTCTCGATTTAATTTCTATTTTTTTTATAAAAGTAATCCGGACTTCGATTTTAAAACCTTTAAGTTTACCTTGACTTTTGTATTATGTTTCACTCCCTTTTTGTTTTTCACTTTTCATTTTCTATATTTTCGCATTTTGAGGTTTGCGATCACCCATGAACCTAAAGGATGATTCATGTCAGGCGACCCAAATCATTTTGGGATTAAGGCTCTGATGTTGTTGCTAGTAAAATGTGAAAACGAATTAAAATATAAGGTTAAGTAATTCAGCTATACGTTTGATCTAGGGGTTGGAGGGGGTTCTCCTCATAAGTTCTCACCGGATCTTGACCCTAGCTCTTTGTTTCTCTCAGTTCATCTTTGTTTTACTATAATATCCACTGCTTGCTCGCCAGAAGAGACCCTACTTCTTGAAATGTGTTTACCATTTGGAGCTACTTTGTTACTACTCGCAGTGCATATAGATTATGGAACCTTCAAATTGTATGATGTTGCACTTTATTATTTTAAAAAGTTGTACAACATACCGATGTATGAGTGACTAAAATTTTATCCAATTGGTGCTGCTTACAGACAACAGCGAAGTCATTTGAAGTCTCTGAATTACCAGGTATGTATCGTGTCCTTTTCACATTTCCTTCACGTCTCATTATTCTGCTTCTACTTCATAGCAACACTAGTCCTTAAGTATAATTTAATGTTATTTCTCTTTCTTAACTTTGTACAGTTAGGTCCGCCAAATTTATTTCACGGAAACAATGGGTTGTTGCTGGAGCTGATGATATGTTTATACGTGTCTACAACTACAATACAATGGATAAAGTTAAAGTTTTTGAAGCTCATACAGATTACATTAGGTGTGTAGCAGTGCATCCCACACTCCCTTATGTGTTGTCATCATCGGATGACATGCTCATTAAGCTTTGGGATTGGGACAAAGGTTGGATTTGCACTCAAATATTTGAAGGTCATTCCCACTACGTGATGCAAGTCACTTTCAACCCCAAAGATACCAACACATTTGCTAGTGCATCTCTTGACCGTACTATAAAGGTCCTTTACACTTCTCTCTGTTTTTTCATCTTATTTCTAGAATGATGATCTTATAATGCATCTGTTTAAACATAACTTAGATCTGGAATCTTGGCTCACCTGATCCAAATTTTACATTGGACGCCCATTTGAAAGGAGTAAATTGTGTTGACTACTTCACTGGTGGTGACAAACCTTATTTGATCACTGGTTCTGATGACCACACAGCAAAGGTTTGACCAACTGCTACGGCTATGTTTTATTTTGGTAGCTAGGATTACCTGGTTTCTGTTATTTCAGACACTCACATCTCAATATCTCATACATGGCACAGGTGTGGGATTATCAGACAAAAAGCTGTGTTCAGACTTTGGAAGGGCACACACACAATGTTTCTGCAGTGTGTTTTCATCCTGCACTTCCCATAATCATTACTGGTTCTGAGGATGGGACGGTTCGCATATGGCATTCAACTACTTACAGGTTAGTATTAGATTAGACTCCGTAGTTTATTCTGTTATAGTGTAGGAATTAGGTTTTTGTACTGCCTGAGATGAAAGGATGCCTCAATTGGTTAAGTGCCTATACTTTCTCGTGGCGGTGGGGGTTTGAATCCCACGACGAGGTTCTCCTTATCTACCTTCATTGTATCCCAAGTTCAGATAGATTGGTGTTCGTCACATCTTGCCGACAGTCTACAAAATGTGTACCATTGCACAAATACGTGGAGTCGTCACAAATAGTTGCAAAATTATTGTGTTGGGAACTTGAGGTGTCACAGTATCTCTGGGTGTAAACTTTAAAAGTAGAACAAATGTTTGCATATTAAGTTCTTGCATCCTGAAACTTGAGTTGATATATCATGGAAGTTCTCTCTCATGAGGTCTTCTATTACCAATACACAATTTGCAAATGCGTCGACCTTCCTTTTTTCTTCAACAACGTAGGGTAATATAGATTAAGCCCCTGTTCTTTTCGACTTAAAGTCGCTCCTTTTAAGTTGAGTTTAGATCCTGTAACTTCAATTCCAATCTTATAAGTTAAGTTCAGTTCAGCTCTTATATGTTCAGTAATTCAGTTATGAAAAGTTTAGTTCAGATCCTATAAATTAAGTTCTTAAAAGTTTAGGCACTTTAAGTTAATTGTATATTATTCGTAAAACCGATGGAAAAAAACATCATTAAATTTTTTTAGGATTGAAGTGATCAAGTAGGTCCCGCTTATATGTATTATTGGCTGCCATAATCAATGAAGAAGTGTCGTTTCCTGTATTTTCAGCAATTGACCTCCTCTTGTTAGTCGTTACCATGAACAAGTTCATTATTACTCTCCCATTTTTTTATCCTCATACCTATTTTATCGTGCCAATCTAACTCCTGTGAGTCCTGTCTACAAAACACACGCCAAAACGTCTAGAGACGAAGAACGGAAGAAGCTTGTAAACCTTGAGTGGCATGGAAAAATTGAAAAAAGGTGGAGAAAAAGAGAAAAGTAAATAAGGGTTTCGATTTAGTAACATGTGGCATGTTGATTTTAGTAATTTTCTTTTCTTTCGATAGGGAGAGGAATATGGGAGAGGAAGAAATTGTTAGTAAGAGTACAATGTTTCTAGTTTCTTTTGAAATAAAAAAACGGGGAAGAACGCTATGTACAAGGGGAGAAATAACATAGTCAAAAACATTCGGCGTGGCTATGGATTTGATGGTGTGAGTGAAATCACTAAGTTAAAAAATTAATTTAATTTTTTTTTAGATCTTATAAGTTCAGTTTAGAAAAGTTCACCTCCTATATGTTCAGTTCATATCCTATAACTCAGTTAAGTTAAAATCCCATAAGTTAAGTTAAGTTCAGATCCTACAGTCCAAATCTTATAAGCTTAGTTTAGAAAGTTCAGCAAAATCAAGTCCAAAAGAATAGGAACTAAGTAGCTGAATTATTGGTAAAATATTGGCTATTATTTATACAATCAGTTGTCGTTCCAATGACCGATCCTTTTCCATTGGCCTTGTATAACGGGAAGTAACTCAACGAGTCTCTGAACTCCGTTATGTAATGACCATAGTATGACACATACGAGTTCTTATACCATTATATTTTTTGATAGCTTAATTTTGTGAAATCAAGTAAATTTTAAATACTCCCCCTTTATCTGTCCTTAAGCCATGTCATCATATATTCAGCAGTGGTATACTGGTATTTCATTATGGAGTTCTGATTTATCAAGTTTGGTTTACAGACTTGAGAATACCCTAAATTATGGTCTTGAAAGGCTGTGGGCTATCGGATACATCAAGACCTCTCGTCGGTAAGTTCTCATCAGTAGAACTCATTTATTTGTATGCTTAGTTGACATATTTAGGCAGTTTTTACTTGTCACTTGTCACTGTTATACCTGCTTCATCTGTTCTCTTCTGAATATATCTTCTTTCTCTCCTACCCGATGTCTCCATATTGCTTCATCATCTTGCTACTAAAACTTTGTGCAGAAAAATATTTATAAGTGTTGATATCTCTTAGGTTGTAGTTGCTTTGCTTTATTTGGATGCCACTATCTCTAACATGGCTATTTCCTCTATATTTGCATGCAGTGTTGTGATAGGTTATGATGAAGGAACCATTATGGTTAAGATTGGTCGTGAAATACCTGTTGCAAGCATGGATAACAGTGGGAAGATTATATGGGCAAGGCACAATGAAATTCAGACAGTTGATATCAGGCGTGTTGGTGCTGGTTATGAGGTTTATTATCTGATTGCACTTATATTGGACTAGGATACTTGTAAAACAAACAGTGTTTTTGTATGTCCGCTTAGTCACCTGCTTGTGTTATCAGGTGACAGATGGTGAACGGCTGCCGTTGGCAGTGAAGGAATTGGGCTCCTGCGATCTTTATCCACAGGTGAGTTACTTTCTTATGATTGAGAATTAGCCTATCTTGAACAGGTACACGAATGGGTATGATACTTGATACTCCGTTTATTGTCGTGTTGGACATTACTTATATGTTAAGGCATCTCATATGCAAGTATGCCAAAGCTAAAAGGCGACTTGTTTGTACCCATTCAAGATACGGACATGAGTCGTTTGGCAAGTGTGAATTTAGAATTAGGTATTAGAGCCTTTAGAGGTACAAATAAGGTGATGAACATTCTTATTTCACTCTCGTGATTGGTATGTTGTCTTAGACTCGTCAATAGTGGGTAATGTACGTGTTAAGTTTACAGTGAAAAATGTGGTAGAATCTTCTCTTTTCTGAATGGGTATGATTGAAATTTTACGTTATTCTTCTATTCCCACGTTAATGCTACACCACTTGTGGTAATAGATTGTTGGGAGTTTATCCCCTCCTATTTCTGTTCCAAACCCTTATTCTTAGATATCAATTATCAAAATGGGGTTTTGCTAGTTGAGAATTAAGTTCAGATTGGATGTCCAAAAAAGGAAGGAAGACAATTACTGTTAGATTGAGGGAGTAATGATATATTTCAATTTGGATTTGGGTTATTTTGCCTTTTTTTATCAATGAAAGTTTTGACTATATTGCATTTGTTTATTCCAGAATTTGAAGCACAACCCAAATGGGAGGTTTGTGGTTGTTTGTGGAGATGGAGAATACATTATTTATACAGCTGTGGCTTGGAGGAATAGATCATTTGGCTCGGCATTGGAGTTTGCTTGGTCTTCCGAAGGAGAATATGCTGTTAGAGAAAGCACCTCTAAGATCAAGATTTTCAGCAAAAATTTTCAGGTTCGTGTTTGATGATTCAGTAAAGTATTTTTTTGGTGGATCATATCATCTATATTCGAAAGGTAATTTGATAAACCTTCGGCATAGGTCACTATGTTTTTTTATTATTTTATTTTATTTTGGTTTAGTTTTCAACGTTCAACTGTGCCATGCTTCAATCATTCAGTGGCGGTTTCAGTTTCTCTGTATAAGAGCCCTAAAGTTGGAATCATATGAAACCATGTTGTGATATTAAAATGGTTTTGAAGTTCAATAGGTGAATATGTTGCTACAGTCATTTGACGGGGTTTTAAGGTGACCCTTGATTGGAAATTTTGAACGCTGTGTGTATTTATGACAACTGTAGTTTTTAAATCATTATATAAACCATTTTGTGATATTGTAAATTAACAAGTGAACATGTTGAAGCAAGATGTTCAGTCTCGCAGATCAAATCTTTTGTCTTGGCGGAAAATAATTGACTTCTTTATTTATACCTGCTAAGAAAAACAAAAGATTTCTAATAACGTTATTAATTCTTTTCTCACTATAAATCTGTGTTCATTATTCTTACTTTGCCATGGCTCTGTCAGAAATTTATTAATCCTGTAATTCCCGTATACAAAACCGATACTTTCATGTCAATCTGTCCTTCATGTATGATTGCTACCATTTTTCTGCTCTGTTAGTGTGATATGATTAGCTTGCTGCTATGCTATGGTTCCTTTCAGGAAAAGAAGAGTATTCGACCAACATTTTCTGCTGAGAGGATATATGGCGGAACTTTGTTGGCAATGTGTTCAAATGATTTTATATGCTTTTATGACTGGGCAGACTGCAGTTTTATTCGGAGGATTGATGTCAATGTTAAAGTGAGTGTTGTGTCCTTAGCTTACTTTTGCCCGAGTGTTTACTTGCTGGTGTTTATGGCTATGCTCTGATCTGAGGGTGCATTCTAATATTTTGTTGTTAATCATCGTAGAATCTCTACTGGGCCGATAGTGGTGACATGGTGGCTATTGCTAGTGACACTTCTTTCTACATCTTGAAATTCAATGTTCGAACTCAGAACTCATTCTGCTTATTTTATTGCCATCATTACTAGTGACACATCTTTTGAGAAGCTCAATTGGTAGTAATCTTCTTGTTACAGCGTGATGCAGTGTCGTCTTATCTGAATAGTGGAAGGCCAGTGGACGAACAGGGGGCAGAAGATGCATTTCAGCTTCTTCATGAAACGAATGAACGTGTAAGGACTGGAATATGGGTTGGAGATTGTTTTATTTACAACAACTCTTCCTGGAGGCTTAATTACTGTGTTGGTGGAGAGGTATAACCTGTTCTTACCTATTAGATTTTTTTTTTCTTTTTTTCTTTTAAATCCTGGACATTTTGTAGATTTTCTCCCAAACTTACCCTCATCTCAATGTTGTGGCTGCAGGTGACCACCATGTTCCACTTGGACCGCCCGATGTACCTTTTAGGCTACCTTGCTGGTCAAAGTCGGGTGTATCTTATTGACAAGGAATTCAAGTGAGCTTATTTTTAAGTGCCTTCTGATTTAAATACAATGGCTCTGATAATGTTATGTGCCAATTGCTTAACTATCCCGTCTTCTTCCTTTTGTGATTGTAGTGTGATAGGGTACACATTACTCCTTAGCTTGATTGAATACAAGACTCTTGTGATGCGTGGAGACTTTGAACGCGCCAATGAAATCTTGCCTACGATACCAAAGGAGCACCATAATAGGTGAGCTTGATTATCTGGAAAGCCGACTCTTTTAATCTATGTCTTTTTGCTCTTCTAATTCGTAAACTTGGTGGTATAGGCATTAGTTTCTTGAAGCTTGCTTTTGAGTTTTTCTTCTGTTTTGCACATAATAGGAATGGATCAATTGTCAAACACTACTTTTTAAAACCTTGCTTAACGAACTATTCCTTAATTCACTCCGGGAAAAAGTTAACTTCTCGGTGTTTGACCAGTGGATGCACACGCAAAAGTTGTATTTTTTTCATCCCTTTTCTGATTTCTGTCAGGCTGTTTCTGCTTCTCCTTGAATTTTTTTCCCTCTTAATTTTTGGATAAACAATCACAAGATTTAACTAAAAGACTCTTTGTGATGATTTTCTGAACACTTATATAAAAGGAGGCATTCATAAAAATGTCATTTAGAAGGTAATATCCACTAAATTATCCATGAAAAAGCAACAAAAATGTACGTGCCATTGGTGGTCAACACCAAAAAGTTGACATCAGAAAGTGGTGGGTATTTGCTAGACACCATGTTACTCCGACACTTCGCTTAACTGCCGTGTCGCGTGTCAGACACATGTCGGTGTTTGACACGACACGACACTTCGACACTTCAATTTAGGCCACGAAATAGGAAAATTCACCCAAAATAGCCGTGTCCGACACGCCGACATGTGTCGGACACCGACACGTGTTGGCGTGTCTGAGTAACACTGGTACTTCACTGCCTAGACATGAAACTTGCTTTAGAAGGGAAGCGTTTTGCAAGAAAAATTGATAAGGAAGTTGCAAAGAGAGGTATTTAAAAGGTAGTGTTTGACAATTGATCATGGAGTGATAACGTTTTGTTGGTGTTGCTCTTGAGTGTTGGTGTTGTATGCTTGTTTGCTGTGAACTTTTTACTGATCTTAATGAGGTCACTTGAAAGTCTGAGCAATAATTCAATTTTTTTGAGCTTGAAAACCTATTTAGGCTAAGCAGATATCTTGGTGGAATCTACCTTTTTTGTATGCATACCTACTCACATCTGTTGTAACGGCCCTCGAATCTCCAGTGTGGCTCGCTTTCTTGAATCACGAGGCATGACACCAGAGGCACTTGAAGTGGCTACTGATCCTGATTATAGGTTTGAACTTGCCATACAGCTTGGTAGGTTAGAGGTTGCAAAGGTCAGTGGGGCCCATTTCACAATGTTGATGAAGCTGCTCATTTATAGGTCATGCTAACTGTAAATATTCTTTTCTTCAGGAAATAGCTACAGAAAATCATAATGAATCAAAATGGAAGCAGTTGGGTGAATTGGCCATGTCTAGTGGAAAGGTTGTTTTTATACATGTTGTCGATTTCTTGTAATTCGTTTAAGGAAAATTTCCCTCATTCAGCTAATACTGAAAAACAGGGTTTTCCCAAAAAAAGTGCCATGCAGGGAAAACCAAATGTGTGGGTTCTAAAGGCGTAATTGGTTGTCTTCTTTTGTCACAATTATCCTATGGACGCACCTTGTTTAGTTATTGCAAATGTCATATAGATCTGCTACGTTAATCTTAATTGTCTAGTGGGATTAGTAAATATATGTTGAAGAAGCAATATCGTGGTCAAAGGTAGATTTCTGGAGATTGAATATCCTTTCTCGGGACTCAGATTATAATTCTTTCATTACAGTTTGAAATGGCTGAGGAATGCTTGAAGCAAGCAATGGATTTCAGTGGCATGTTGCTTCTTTATTCGTCAATTGGAGATGCTGAGGGAATTGTAAAACTTGCAAGCCTAGCAAAAGAGCAAGGGAAAAATAATGTTGCTTTTCTTTGCTTGTTCATGCTGGGTAAACTGGAAGACTGTCTCCAGCTGTTGATAGACAGGTTTTGTAAAACTCTGGAATTAATTTTTTTTAACGTATTGTAATTTGCAAATTGTCCTTCTGAACGTTAATTATTTGCAGCAACCGAATTCCGGAGGCTGCTTTAATGGCGCGTTCTTATCTTCCCAGCAAGGTGTCAGAAATTGTCGCATTATGGAGAAAGGATCTCAACAAGGTCATATGCTTCCCAATTGCATGTCATATTTTCATATGTAAAGGCCTACATTCATTGGATCTTTGGCTAATGTATTGAAACTATCTATTCAAATTAGCGTTAAGAGGGAATGAGATATGGATGTGAACTATTTAATGCTGCCTATATATACTTGCTGCTACATTCACCTATTTGTGCTCCACAACCATTCTTGAAGCCTCGGGTTTGGGTAGATTAATCTTTTGGAAATTTGAAATATTTTTGGATCTTAGAAAGTTGATTAGGATCCGCAATATGTTTTATATGGGTTTGTAAAAGTAGTACCTAATTTGTTAAATTTATTTTTATTGTTAATCTTATAGGATGATTTGATTGTTACAGGTAAATCCCAAGGCTGCCGAGTCATTGGCTGATCCCCAGGAATACTCGAATTTATTTGACGATTGGCAAATTGCTCTAGCTGTTGAGTCTAAGTTGGCTGAAGCAAGGTACAATTTTTAGAGTTTCTTGCTCTCCATAACTCCTTCATTCTGATAAGTTCATTATCATTTTAAATTACTATACATTAAATTTCTCTAGTGTAATCTGTAAGTCACGGAAAGGAGGTTTAGAATTACCTTTATTTAATCTTGTATCAGGAGTAGTTATCCTCCTGCGGATCAATACTTGCAATTTGCGGAGAGATCTAGAACGGATCTTGTTGAAGCGTTTAAGAACATGCATATAGAGGAAAATCAACCCCTTGAAAATGGACACGCATTGCACGAGAATGAGGTACGTGCTTCGAGCAGTTTTATCCTATTAGATGCAAGGACCATTCATTCAACTCTTATTATTGCTATAGAGGGAACTGCAGATTGTTTTTATTTGCACCTTGGAATTTATAACAGGAATATTGAGTTGCTCTCTTTCTCATTAGCATATATTTTGTCTTCGTGGTTTCATTTATTCTGAATCAATTCTGTATTAGTGAGATGCACTTTCCACTTGCCTAGGAAAATACGAAGTACATAGTACTTACTACAGTACATCGTAGTAAATACTTTTTGGTGAGACCCACTATCTACTCCCTCCGTTCCAGTGATATGTTTACACTTCACTTATTTCCCCTCACAAAATAAAAGAAGTGTAAACATCCCACTTGGACAGGGTAGTACTTTTCTTAATAATTGTGCCTGAAAAATAAAATCATTCGGCGTGATTACTGAAAATAAAAGGTTGGTATATTTTGTCATGGTTATTTTAATATGCAGGTTACAGAAGAAAACGATGAGAACGAAGAGCCGATGGAAGGAGATGAGAGCCGGGAAGAGGCTGTCGGTGTCGATGCTGATTTCAATGATGGTGTCGTGCTTGTCAATGGTCACGAGGCAGAAGAAGAATAATTGGCAGAGCCCCATGATTCCCTCCAGCTTAAAGATGGTAGGGTCAGTGTTGAAAATCCAAATCTCGTCTTGGCCTGTCCATTGATTTTTCTTTCGAATGCCATAATGACGAAAATCCGATAAGCCGAAAGCTAGTTGGCTCTACTGCTCTCAGTGTCATCGACTCCAGAAAAATAATCTGACGTTGTATATCTACTAGATGGGCGATAACAGGGTGTCTATGGTTTCTATGGCGGGGTTTTTTGTGCGGAGGGAAAAAGGAGTAAATTGCACCGTTATATGGCGGTGTTGTAGCGTTCGGACACTGCAAGGGCTTGGCCACATTTTAGATAACAGAAATCATTTTTTAAACTTTGTGATAGGATATTCTTTTTGCCTTACATTAAGCATATAAATGTCATTCCGTAGAAAGTCTATATAATTGCTTCCATTGTCGACATGCATTTCTTGCTCATACAGGAAATTCTGTGGCCTTTTTCAAGCTCTCGTTAATTGGAAAGTAATGATTCTCTTAATAGAAATGATCCAATTACATAATCCACGTCCCACACTGCCTGGGAAAATTTGGTTTAAACTCCTATTAAATCAATTATTACATTATTTACAAGAAATTACGCTTATAGAACAGAGCTAATTTATACAGCAAAGATTACTTCATTATCTTCATCTCTTCCAGCATAATCAAGGTTTTTCTGCCTGCACAAAACCAGGAAAAAAACCAAGGAATGGAAAATAATAAACAAATGGGTAAAACAAACTATGAATGTTCGGGTGTTCATAGCGGCCCATTTTAAATTTGCTGGTGGTTTTTTTATACAAGATGTCCGAAGTCGCCTCATGAGGTATCTTATTCGTTTTTATACCTAAAAAACAACTATACATCACTTCTATACGATTATTCGATTTTCGACGGAAAATTGTTTATAGCATATCGACAACCTCAAATGTCTTCTGTTGTTTTTGAAATTTTTTGTGCCCCGCTTTATCTGACTCGAGTAATCATCTGTGTGATTTTCGGACATTTTTGTTTCGGGACAGAGAGACCTAAAAACCGTGTATTATATATACACTTCAATTTGAGTCGTTCGGGTGGTCGTAACAGACCATTTTTATTTTTTTGCTGATTTTTCATACCACATGACCGAAGTCGCATGATGAGGTATCTTATTCGATTTTATACCCAAAAAATAATTATACATCAATTTTATACGATTATCCGATTTTCGGCCGAAATTGGTTTGTAGCATACCGACAATCTTAGATGACTTTCGTTGTTTTCGAAAAATATTGGGCTCGTGTTATCTAACTCGGGTAACCCTCCGTGCAATAAAGCGGTTACACAAATTTTGAGATGTAACCGAGAATTTTTTAGGGTGCCGATACGCGATGAACGAATCTCGGGCAAAAATTCCATGTCCATAATATAGACAAATACTTGTTATGTAGGGCTGAGAACAAATACGATACGTCGTGAAGCGATTCCATACACTTGGTAGAAAAATGGTAAGAAAAAAACCATGATAAGGTACGATCTCTCAGGCTTTTACACGATTTTCGGGATTTTAGGGTTTCAGAACAAAAATGCATGTAAATCATACATATGGTACTCGAGTTAGATAAAGTTGTCACACAAATTTCAGAAGGAACATAAGATATTTGAAGGTGCTGGTACGCGACAAATTAGTCTCGAACGAAAATCACTTACTCCATAAAAGTATAGATGAATACTCTATATTTAATGTTGAAATCGAATACTTTAAATCATAAAGCGACCTAGACATGCGGTATACAAAATGGTTTTTGGGATATAGGATTTTCTGATAATCACCCACACATTGATGGTGAACGTGGCGTTGAATGACGATGAATCAATGATGAGGTGATGACGACACATATGGTGCGGCGGTTGTAGCGTCAGAGGAGGAGCAACGGAGAAAGGTTACGTAATGTGACCAGTCATAATTTTAAGTGAATTTTTATAGAAAATTTGGGGTATAGGATGAATTTAATTAGAATAACAAATAAGATAGAGTAATTTAACATGGCCACCAATAAAATGGATTATTGTATAAAATACTCTCTCCTATTCTAAGTAATATCCCAATTTATATGTCCGTCTATTCGCAATAATGTTCTATTATTCATTTTTGGTAAACTTTTTTATTTATTTTAATCACTTCAACCCATAACACTACTTATTTTAGTCACTTTACCCATAATAATACTCAATAATATCTTCCCTCTCTCCAGTTTTCTTAACCTCACAAGATACTTTTCATTATTTAAATCACTTCCTTAAATATTGTACTCTTATCCAAACGAAACATTTATTTAGAATAAGAGGGAGTACCTCTTTTGACAAATTGGCTGATAGGAAATTAGGAATCCATTATGGAGGGATATGAGTCAGTATGCTAGTCTAGATGAGGGGCGCCCTTGGATAATGTTTGGTGATTTGGAAGCTGATAATCCATTATGGAGGGCCCTTGGATAATCCATTGTGGAGGGCTATGAGTCAGTATGCTAGTCTAGATGAAGGGCCTAGATGAGGGGCTTTGGATAATCCATCCAATAAGTCTCTTTTACGACGGATATAACGGGTCAAGTTATCCCGCTTAATATATAAGACAAAGCATAGAAATCACAAATGACTTGTCTTTTCCTACTCAAATGGATAATACTTGCCCCGTTACAAGTTTACGAAGAATTAGTCCGTCACAAATGAGAATTTGTGTAATCCTCAGCAAAAGTGGGATGTGTCTCTTAGGAGGGGCACACCTATTTTACAGCTGGTGACAAGAAACCTTTGAAGGAGTTGAACAATGATGGTTTTTCTAACATAGACCATATCTGCAAGACTGCATTGTGTTGCCAGAAAAAATAAAATACTTGGTTTGTTTCCATGCCTCTCTGTGTTCACATTTCATGCTACCCCTATGAAAATGGAAGGAGTAATTGATAACTTGGAGTATGTTATTGTGGAAGAGTGAGATGAGGAGCCAAAGAACAAAAGGTGTTCATGAATGTATAAGTCGGGCTGACAAGAGACTGATATCTGCTGCCTCCTCCAAGCTTATTAAAGTATAGTATCTGCTGCTTACTGTTAACAATGCAAAACATGTGTTGCATCTCATAGCTTTGTACATATTTCTATACTTGACTTGAAAAATACTCTCCATAGAAGGTCCGGTTCTCATAACTTCGCTACAGCTTGGCACAAGGTCGTATCGATGGAAACTACCACCTACAGCACCATGACATCAATCAGAAGTTTTGTACTTGCGCACAGCTACTTTCATCATTGTATGCACATAAATGGAACTTCATAGCAGTTGCAAATGATACTCATAATACCGAAAAACAAAGTTAGGACAGCGTTTTTTTTCTACAGACTTGAATACATACCTTCCCAATACTATTACCAGAGTGTAGATATTCAACAGCATCTGCAACAGAATCAAGCCCCACAAACTTTTTCGGGTCCACACTAACCTGTAGTGCAAATCAAAGTAAAGAGACAGGTTCTTAACTATACTATCCAGTACTACTGCTGAAAATTTGCTGAAAAGTAAAATGTAACTATGCTCTGAAGTTTATCCAACCAAAAATTAGCTTCTTTTACACTTGGATGAATGTCCTCGCCCTTTTTTCCAAAGAAATGTAGAATTTCGTAAATTGTAACTTGATGAGATCCTCAATCAAAGGATAGAGAGAAATGTTATCAGAGGTATAATGCAATGCAGAGTTCTTGTGTTACTCCGACTCTCCGACATGGTGTCGTGTCTGACACATGTCGGAATGTCGGACACGGCTATTTTGGGTGAAATTTCCTGTTTTGTGGTCTAAATTGAAGTGTCGAAGTGTCGTGTCGTGTCGGACGCCGACACGTGTCCGACACGCGACACGATAGTTAAATGAAGTGTCGGAGTAACATATTGCTGACGCAACAAAATACGGTTAACTATTCTTTACTCTTCAATCTAGCAAGCCCGTATCAAACCAGTTGGGCTCTTGCGAGATCGTCTCACGCAGCCAAGAGTGTAAGGCATACCATTGAAGGAATGGGTCCACCCTTATAAATACAAAGAAAAATGGTTAAAAGCATAAATACACTGGCTGTAAATGGGAGGTCGTAATAAATGAGGAGACAGATGCGGAAAAGCAAAGTTGTTAGACTGAAGAATTTTAGTACCTTCAGCATTCCAGAGGAGTATGCGTTATATAGCTTGTCCAGATGTTGTCGCCACAAATGACTATATTGCGGAAGAAAAAAACCAGCCTAAAAAAAGGGCAAGTTAATTCAGATTTGATGGACTTCAAATTGCGAACTGCACAACTTGACAAAAAGAATCATAGTATGAGGGTGGTAGATAATGCATATGTGAGTTATGTGATGCTTTGATGATAACAATGCTTATATAGTAGAGGTCACTCAATCCCTTGTGTTAGAACTTAAAAGGCTCTGATTTGGTTTCTGAAAGATATGTTTTCAAGGACATATATTCTGCTGTATGTATATTCCTTTCTAGCTTATTGTAAATGGTATGATAGACACTTGATCATTTGCATTCACAGAGCCTTTGACTTTCATACAGCCTTTACATCAGCTTGCTACCCATTGAGAATAAGATTGTGCTTTGTGCTGCTCAATTGCAGGATTCAGTACTCAAATTTGTGTGCTACTGTGTTCTAGTGCATCTCGATTAGTCAGCGAGTGAGAGAGCTGAGAAACCTTGGGTAAACAGCAGGCTAGGGTACTTGGAACAGGATTTGAGCCAAGACAGATTAGTTTAAACTTTAAACTTCCAAGCAAGTTGCTTAAGGGTAGGCCGACTTAGAACTTTTTCTAAACAAACCAAGGGTTAACTTTGAATTCTTAACCGGGCTTCCTGGTCTTATTTAAGCAAAAGAGTCTCTCCATGAAAAATCTCTGTGCAATGTCATAATTTGGCTACTACTTTCATTAGTAGAATTAGCTCTGAATCAGTCCACACTAGTTACCAATTCATTCACTTAAGCATCAAAGACAACCTTGAACTACTGGGAGACTATATGTCACATCACATGGAAGATATCCGATAACTTCAAAAATCAGAAGGGGAAAATAACATGCTAGAGAGTTGAGACAGAACAAAGAGGGTTATGCGTGACTTTCAATATTACAGGAAACCAAAAAAATGCTTTTGTTTCAAGGACTCGCGTTAAGCAGAGTAGTCAGATCTACTAAAGGAGTAATATGTAAGAAAACATAAATATTTTAATGCACCATTCGGTGAACATACAATTCAAATGATATCCTAAAGTAAAGAAAAAAACAAGCATACCACGGTTTGACTCTTTGCTAACAGTTTTTCACAAATTCCAGGATAATTTGAAGGCTTCCACCCATGTTCTCCTTGATACTGCACACAGAATGAATATCAAGCTATTTTTTAGGTGAACTTAAATAAAATATATCAACTAGTTACTCTAAGTCATCAAGTAATCCCATTTCTATTAGTTAATCTAACTGCACAAGCAGACAAAAGCTCTTGTGAGTTGTGAGCATCTTGTGCTCCATCACTAATACATTTCCAAATGAAATGGGCCTCTGGGAAAGGCAGAAATTAGAAAGGCATGCTAATATGTGTGTCATCGGACAATACCCCAGTATCAACAGCATCATGTGTGTACAATAACACTAACTTTCCCTTTCGGGTGTATATAGAACCAGAGAAAGGAGACTGTAGATTGATGCTATCCAAGATACTCATCCCCAACACGGATTTTGAAAGGGACTAAAATTGAAGAGGGGAAAAAGAGAATAAAAACAGCATAAAGAGGCACACTACCATAGTATTTCAGGAACAAAATAAGATCAAATCAGTTAACATTTTTGAGGGGTTCAAAAATAACTATCCAACAAGAATTATCTTGAAATTTAAAAATTCCCCAACATCATTTAACATACTCCCTCCATCCCAAAATAATCTTCTTTCGTTTTTAGTTAATCCAAAATTATCTTCTTACTTTCGTTTTCAAATCATCCAAAAATAATTTTCTCACTCTCCTTACCCAATACTAAAAACTATTGATTTCGTGTAAATTTGTCCCCACTTCTCTCTATTTTCCATTATTTCATTATATAAGTTGGTTTGCGTGCATTTCATAGATAGTATTGGGATGGAGGGACTAAAATAAACTGACTGCAACTCTAGGAATAACAAAGTCTAAACTGAAGATAGCAAGTACAACTGTCATAAGTTCATACAAAGGCATACCTGAGATATCATTCCGATCACCACAAGCCGACCAAAGATTGCAAGAGCATTCAAGCACATGTCAAACATTTGACCACCAACTGACTCGTAGATAATATCAATTCCTTCGGGAAACTCCTTCTTTAAAACCTGGATAGTAAAAATTGTCTTCTTCTTTAAACACGCCCACAAGCTTCTTTAAGCAAACACATGTATCAAAGAAATATATATGTGACAAGAATAGACATATGAACAGTGTAATTCACTGATGGAGAAAAGAAACATCTATTTTCTTTCCATACACACAAAACAAAAAAGAATTTAAAAGGACACTGAAGCATCATTACAATAGGTGTTGCTGACTTTGTAAGTCCCAAATAGTAGGATCTTTGTGAGATACATAAAATAAACTTCAGCAGGTAAGCAAATGTTACAAAAGACCTAGCCAAACAGTCTCATCCGTATGATTAAATATGTACAGTAACTCGAGGATTATAGAGGAAGTCTCCAAGGAAAGAATCAAAACCACTTTCTCACAACGGCAACTATTTGACTAAACCCCAAACTCCTTTAAAATCTCCTTCAGAATTTAGTCTTCACTCCACACAATTTTCCAACAAACAAGATCATCTCTTTTTTCTTACAAGTACCCAACTAGAAAACCAAGCTATTTGAGTATCCCCAATGTTATTAAATAAAATGAATGATAAAAAAATAAAGAAGAGAGACAAAGCTTATTAACATCATTACTCCTCAAAATGAGAGCAGGTTCTGTCCACCCATCTAATCGGTTAAACACCCTTGCTAGTTGCTACCACCAGCACCTAAAAGGCAAAAGTCTAAGGATCTCCTTCCAAAGGTCCAAATCCGAAAGTGACCAATTCATAATTGACAACCAATCATATTGCTAAATAACTCTAGCAAGTGTTCCCTATTAATTCAAGTAATCCGCATTTCAACGAATAAAATTTCATCCAAAACATCAATTTGACATGTCGAATATACATCCATTGATAGAAACACTATTTATTTGCGCAAACTACCAGTGAGTAATGTGGACCGTGGAGCCTCGTACTCTAAATAGTTGTTTTATCCATTATTCGTTCTAACACGTCATCAACCAACGGAACAAGAAAGAGGGTCTTCTTATTTTAGTCCTCGTGTGGAAGAGAACTGCTCCCTTGGAGCAACATTCACAAAGAAAACTATCGATTAGGTAGGGCATCATTCCCCAAGAAAATCATGCATTTGACAAAACACCCTTCATCCAATGTCTCCACACACCAGAACCTTTCATAACTAAAGCCTTGTTAAGGAAACCCAGCTCACTCAAATAAAAAACTCTCTCAAAATCAAGCTTAAAGGATTATCAAGAATTTGTCAGCCTTCGCAAAGCACTCTGCGAGGGAGAAGCTGTGCTAGATAAAAAAGGCTTAAACTTACTACCAACAATTTCGACATTTGTGACCAAACTTATAGGACGGCAATCATTAAATCCTTGCATAAAACCACTCTTCGTACATGGTATTAAACCTCAATTACTCTTGATCTCATAATTGGTCATAATGAACCGAGCTCAGCTGTTGCATCATAGATGCAGTTAACAATGTCTCAAGAACACGAGTGAAAGCATGGCTACAGAAACAAGGTGACCAAGTGTGGCAACATGATAATGGAGATTCTAAAACCTACTTCCCCACCACCAAAAATGAAGAAAAGGAAATACAGATTGATGTATTGAAGTTCTGGAACAGCCGAAAAAAAGAATATGATTGTGAACAGAAAGGTTACAATCCAAATACAACAGAAAGTAACTCAAACAGGTGAAAATAATGGCAAGAGTATAGACAAAATGTATCCCTTTGTTACGTGTTGCAACCCTGAAAGTTACGTTGCGGACTCCAGCCCTTTAATACATGCTTCAAATTTGGAATTATATACACATTAACCTCCTGCCCCTTTTTCTCTCACAATACAACCAAAGAAGGAACGGAAATATATATGTAAACCACAATCAAACCTTAAATACATACTTGAAGTCATACGGGCACTTCTAGAAAGAAAAAAGAAAGGTAGCTCACTGTTTTAATATCTTCATCTCTGTAGTTTATCACTCGATCAACTCCCAGGCTTTTTAAAAACATTGCCTTGTCTTTACCTCCACAAGTTGCTATAACCTTGTTCCCAGCTAATTTTGCCAGCTGCACATTACACAGCTGAGTATTACCATTTACAAATAGACCTGGCTATTTTTGTGGGCGGGTGTTCGTTCTTTCCCAGCACGTCCAAAATTTTAAAAAAACTAGCCAACCCGCCAAAATCCTTTCCACAGGCCGGTTTAGGGCCTGTCCAAGCCAGCCTGGCCCGGCAGGACCCTAATTCGCCCCTTAACAACCCAGTTGAGAGTCAGGTGACCCACCCACGGGTCAGCATGGCCTGGCCAGATGCTGGCCTGTGGCCACCTCTAATTACCAAGTATGTACCTGGAAAGATTTTCAAGAATAGAAGCATTTATCTAGAAAATTTTGAATATTAATGCATAAAATACATACTATCGAACTGACCATCAAATAACAATAGTATGCATAGATTAGAGAAAATGGAAGGGAACAGATTGTTTTTCTTCACTCCATCCCCTATATACTAAGAGAATTAGAAACCTGAAAAGTTTTCCCTCCAAAGTGCATTCACTTAAATAAGAAAGAAACCTGTACAGCAAATTGTCCAGTCCCACCTGCAGCAGCAGTAATCATAACTGTCTTTCCTGAACCCATTTGTGCTGCCTACGATTTCCCATTGAAACAATAATGCGAAGTGAATAAATTGCCAGGCGCATAAGACAGAGTTATCACATTTTGACAAGCTTAAGTAGCAATTTAGCTGTTTAACAAATAAAAATGAGAATTTATAATAGCCATTTCAGATAAGATACAAAAGTATGGAACATCAGACCTGCTCAAGAGCAATTGAAGCTGTTAGTCCAGAGGTAAGCATAGCAACAACTTCTGGTTCAGGTTTAGCCACAGGGAGAATAAATTTGGATGGAACCTTAGGAAAAAAATGAGAAATGTACATATAAACTAGTGCAATTCCAATACGAAAGAAATTGAATGACGATTTTTAAGGGTTAAAAGAACAAATTAATGAAATGACATACAATCATAAACTCAGCATAGCTTCCATATGTCATCACTGCAGCAGCAGAACCAATTTTTAAGTCGTTCACAGCGTCACCAACGGCCGCGATTATTCCAACAGCCTGCACGGCATTGCCCAATCCCCAAGTTTCATATACAATACAGGACTCAAATTCATACACATCACACATATGAAAAATTCACATCCTTTCTCTATTCTTATGCCGCGCCCTTTCCATAAGAGCACAACACACACCATTACCAAATGCTGGTCACCAATATCTAGGCAGCAGGGTCTGCTTAGCCTAGCCAAGGCTCTTATACCACGGAATTTTTTCATCATGCAAAAAAAGTTCAAGATATTGACGCTCGTTACAAAATGGCTGAACAGATGACCAAGCTGTGAATGAAACTATAAATTTCTCAAATTCAACTTATTTAGCAGAATGATGCTTTCAAGGAGCAAGGATGACCGACAAGCAAAACTGCATTGAGAGTTGCATCAAAGACCGTTCAGTGAATCATTATGCTTTGTTCAATCAGAAAACATTAACCAAACAGGCAAAGAATAATGCATCTTTGGCTCCATCACACAGAAATTGGGGGTGAAATTTTGAAAAATTAAATGGCTTCTGAAAACAAAAAGTTAAAAGGCTGAAGATTATGAAACCCGAAAAGCGAAAGAATGGTGAACATTTTGTTCCAAATATTCATACAAAAAAAAGGAACCATGAAAATGAACAACCACCATTTTTCCCCTCTTTCACATGAATAGCAGTATCATAGAAAACTGAATTTGTTGTCAACTATGCAACCTTCCAGCATTGAAAATGTACTGAAGCTCAATGTAAAATTCTTGCTCACCTCGAATCCAGCATCAAAGGGGAGGTCAATGTCTCCACCCTTGCCAGTAAAATAGCGGCCTGAACTAAAATTGACCTGTACATCACAACGTTGATTAGGAAAATATAGTGAAACACATAAATATGTTCATCTGAAAAAAAAAAAGTTAATCATAAAGGCCCATTAACATCTGAAAACCCAATTTCAACTGTACAGACAAGGCAGGAACCACAAATATCAAAAGGATACTAGAATCTGAAGAAGTAAATTGTCGGTCACAATTAAGACAAAACAAAATCTGAATGCTATCAACTGAAAAATAATTCAGCCCCCATCAAAGGAAGATTTAATCAATGAAAAACAAAATGAAGCGATCACGTCAAAACCACAAATGAATGGAAAAGTAGGAATTTTCAGGACTGGAATGAAAGTAGCCACTCCCGTGGCGGTAGCTTAGCAGATAAGACATGTCAAAAACAGCATGGAAGTTGGTTTACAAACAACCCAAGATACGGCCTTTTGGCGAAATCATGTCAATTCTGAAAGTCCTTTTAGAGTATAGCCCACTCCACAGCTAGCTAAGCTGGAAACAAATAGGTCGAAGCCAAATGGGTCGCTAGATTCTAAATTTCAATGTAACCTAGGAGGACGACTATGCTGTGTATCTTAGTGGATGGGGTGCGTGGGATAGGGCTTATCCTTTCTTACTTGGTAACTTCCCACCAAGATTTCTATTCAGAACATCTTGTTGCAACTACTGGCTCTAGCTTGAGCATGTTCTCATCTCTAGTGCAGATGAACAGCTGCTAGGTTTGTGTGCTCGAATGGTTCTAGATTCTGCTGAGCGAACACTGACACTCAAAGACGACATATCATTATCCTTTCCATCTCTGGACACATCTTTTGCAAAGATTGTGAACTGTAAAATGAAATACAAAGAATACAATCTAGACACGAAGCTAATTACAGAAGCATACAGAGCCTAGAATGTTCTTTCCTTTTACACAGAGGCCTATGTAAGCTACCCACAAGTTTGCCTATCCGCTTTCTAGTTAGACCCGACACTATGCTCACATACAAAAGGCGAGTCTGTCAATTAGCAATGCCAAGATAAGAGAAAACGTCCAAATTGTATCAACACAGAAATGATAAGGCTGGTGAGAATCCAAACGAGGCCTTCTTCAGATGATTACTATCACCTATCTTATCAAGCACCGTCGTCATATAAAAGTACAAACATTCATATAGAGCCTTGCAACAAAGAAGGAAAATTTGATGTGCAAATTAGAAAAGAATATATATATATACAAGAAACATTGATGGCTGTCTTTATCCTATACTGTGATCAATGTTAAGTATCACCAAATGGGAAAAACTACACACTCAAAACCATATAAAAAGAATTCTATGAATCACTCTGCTAGTTTATGCGGTGATTTCAGTTTTAGGAGAGCTAAAAACCTAAAAGTGATACCAAATGACAAAAGAGACATTTACAAGACTGAAAATGGAAAGCCAAAAGCACCAAAAAGAAAACTTACATCACTAGCATTAACCCCAGCGTATAAAATTTTTACTAGAACGTGATTTGGATTAATAGGCTGTGTCAATGGAGCACACCGTATCCTTGTAGCAGCACGGAAATTGTGATTCAAGGAGTCAACGACTCTGACAAACAAGAACATTCAGCAGCATTAAGGTTCTAGCTATGATATTAATTTTCTAAACAACAATGAACTTATTACAAAATCACAAAGCACACTGAATCATGAAACATCTCTAGTCAAAATATGTAGGGTCCAAGATGAAAATGCTCATATATAGTGTCACGGTCCGCTACTTTTGCCGGAACGTGGTGCACACCCTTGCCGCGAATGCAAGCAACAAAAGGTCTCGTGTTGTGAGGAATCGCCCACTAGCACACTTCTCGGGTATTGGGGTGTGTGTCGGGTAATCCTAGTCAAGATCGTGCGACACACGAATGTAATAAAAGTAAGCAAGACGATTATTGAAAGCAAGCAACAAGCATTAACAAGCTTAAAGGTAGGAAGAGATTTTCATTGATAGTACATGACTTGTAGGAGGATACATTGAATGTGCATAATAGCCATACGTTCCTCCGACTCAATTAAACTAAGCTAAACTAAGAATCGCAACCCAAGATCTGACATATAGGAAGAAACCTTGGAATATGACATTTACAAATCCTAAGAGTCCACAAATAAAGTACGGAAATATAAACGCTGTGGGGCAGAAGCATGCAGACCTATCACATTTAGCCTCACAGTCTAGAGTACAGGATTAGAAGTTAGAACGAGGAAATTCTTGGTTATTGAGTTTGGCTACAAAAAAGCCTGAGATAGCAAGAAAATCACAAAGCTTTACCCTGGAAAATTGGTAATCCTAGTTTGTCCCACGTGACACTAGATTGACGAAGGAATTAGTAACCATTCTTAAAAAGAAAAAAATAAATAAATAAGTCAACTGAGGTAAAGGAACCATATTTCAAAAGTCAACTCAACTTGGACAATCCTAAAGGAATTTAGTGGTACGCTACGGCTACTATCCACCAACAACTTGGGGGTCTGATGTACACAATATTTCAAATATTGAAAAACAAAGAACAGAGAAAATCACCCTTTCGTATCAAAACAAACTTTCCATGGAAAGAAAGTATAAATGGAAAGCAAACCAAGTGGTCCTCATATTTCGATTTTGTACAAGTAGTAATTTACCAGCGCGACAGACTAATTACTAAGGATAGGAAACTTCCGTGAAGGATTGAAAGTAAGATCGTTCTCACATTTTTTTGAAGCTCTGAGGCAATTTAATATCCAATGGGTCAATTTGTAAGAATCTTCGACTCGATTTTGATGAAGATACTCGGTATTTTGCTTCTTCAGCAGGAGTTGGCCAATACTCCAGCCCTCTACGATTTGTTATCCATAAACAGCAACCAGCTTTAGTGTTGTCTGTGATGAGCTCTAAGGCACCTATATAGTTTAGGTGGATGATTGTCAGCAATTCAGCATAACCATATCTTTACACTGATGCTAAGATGAATTTCAGAATCAATAATAAGAACAAGAAACATAAATATCTGGACATAAACTATATAGTGTATAATATATTACCATTCACCACCATTTTCATGGGTATGAATCCCCCGAGCAATTTTATAACTTTAGGATCCATCTTTGACCCTAGATCAGTTTCAACAAACTGCACATACGAGAAACATTAGCACTCACAGACACAGGTCACAACATCCAATGCAACCTAAAAATTCCTAACTAGTAAGCATGTCAAAGCTTTCAAGAATGGAACTGCCTGTCTGCCTGATCAGAATACCTAAGGAGTGTAGTGGTTGGGCTGTAATCTCTATCACGTCGCATAATTACATACGGAGTATTTTTTTTATGAGAACAGCTTATCTCACTTACGGACAGCATTTCTCTGTATAACTATGCAAGGCTGAATAGTTGTGAATTTCTGTTCCTTACTTCCTTCTATAGCTTTCTTATTTTCAAATGCATACTTCATAAGAAATCCTCTCACACACACTTAAGACTTTTTTCCGCCACGATAGTAAAAAAAATCATTACTGAAAGTAGAAGCTTAGAAAGACTCAACAACATTAGACTGGGACCTCGAGGATTGCATCTATTGGCTGCTACTTCACAACACAAGTACAATAGCTGGTCAGACTTTGCATTAAGCCATCGTATATCAAGGCCACATATGGTGTTACTAACCCATGTGTGCATATTAAGCTTTGCTAGCGAAGATTGAATAATCACACAACCATTATTCACAAATTTTTTGTTGTCTGAATCAAGCAGGTAAGCCCGACACTAAATTAAACCAGCACACTACTTTGAAGCCTCAACAGGTCCATTAAGTGAGTTTCAGTCTTTCTTTCAGATGAGGCATTGACCATTTCTTTTTGCTGGGAATCAAACCACGTGGGGCACACATCTTGCAACCTATGTTATTTTGACTCTTTACTTTCAAGGCTAAACCCGTATCCGACATGATACAGAAACAAACTCATATCTCTCCAAGCAAAACAGAGAGGCTAGCGTGGCAAACATTAGAGAAAGAGACTAATATTTGACTTATATAGCCACATAGTACGACTTTTTAACAATTCAGAGCTCTATGTCTCATAAGTAATAACATAAAGTAATATGACATAAAGTGACGAGGATAGACTATTCTATATCTTTATGAAGTAAAAATAATATGACGTAAACCTACGAGGATAAACATCTTACTTCTGGGCATAGTGCGTTCACACGAATTCCTTGACGTCTATAATGAAGAAGGGATCTGGTGAATAAAACTACACCTCCTGCAAGGTTAAGAAGAAATCAGTACTCAGGGTTTTAATTGTAAATGATTTCTCCAAGCACCACAAATAGTTAAAAAGTAGATAGGACGTGGGGATATCCCATAACATTAATAAGACAAGGTCCAACAATCATCATATCTTCCAACTCTTTGATATTTAACCCTTTGTTTGGAAAGGATATTAGGAGGGGAGAGGAAGGGAAGAGAATAGGGCAACTGAGCAAGAAGTTCTCCCTTCTAATTTTTCTTATGTCTGATTTGGCTTGTATGAAGGCAGATCAACCAATTTGCTATCCAAACAAAACAAATTACATCCCTCCCTTTCCCTCCAAATAGATACATCCAAACAATGAGTAAGAGAAGCTGATGACACAGTATTTTGCTTGTTCTTTTGATGAGTCTACAATGGAAGGCAAGAGTCAAAATGAGAATTTACTCCCCTACCATTTTCCAAATAGATACTCGCCCAGCTATGATATCTACATATACTCCTAAACAAGAAAAATTGGTAAATGCTACAAGGCTTTACTCCCCTACCATTTTCCTGAATAACAAAACAGAATTATAAGCCCCTTTTACAATGACCTCGCTTAGACAGGAGTAGCAGTTTAATGTACATAGGAAAAAGAGATCATTTATTAGAAAATCGGGTATTTATGTTTAAGAAATACTTAGGAAATACCAGTAAAATTTATTGGGAAGACAATGCTGGAAATGGTATGGTAGAAGTGCAAAACATAAATAGTTATGGTGTATCTCGAACTGAAATTGCAAAGAAGAGTATAATGATAGATGAGAAAGAAACCTTTAGAAGCAGAGTAAGCTGGCTCCGTAAATGATGGATAAAGACCCGCAGCGGATGCCATATTGATGATAACTCCTGGTGTTTTAGCAGCTTGCATCGCTCGAAGCTGATAAAGAAATGGATGTGACGCCGTGTCAGTAGTAGTGAAAAAGGATGGAAGTTGAGGAGCAGGGAATGAAAAGGGATACCGCTAAAATGGTAGAGTGAATGAGGGCAACAAGGTTGACATTAATTGTACGTCTCCATGTAGCAGAGCCATCAGTTGGGTCGTTATGTAATGGGACAGCAGTAGAGATTCCAGCATTATTAATGCAGATATCCAAGCCGCCATATGTTTGAAGGTGCTTGGCGAAAGCAGAAGACAGGTCACCTGAGATGAAACAGAGAATTGTAGACAGAAGCTGTTAAATTCAATTCAACAACGAGTCTGGCCACACCCCAACCGATATTACTCTGACTCTTCAAATTTCCTCGCGTACCCGTGTCTGACACTCGACACTCGGCACTCGGCTCGGCACTCGGCACTCGGCACTCGGCACTCAGTATGACACCTCATTTTAGACCAAAATGTAAATATTTTTCAATAAAATAGCCGAGTCCGACACTTGGACACGTACCCGTGTCAGGTACTTCTAAACGAGTCTGACTAACATGGACCCCACCGGAGAATTCTCACATGTGGGACTTTCGAGTTTCTTCACAGAAGCATTGGTTTAGGAGTTGCAAAGATGAATGAAAGAAAGAAACATAATTAATAATAATACCCGAATTGGTGACATCGCATCTGACGAAAAGCGAAGAGGGGAATTTAAGATTGTGATGAAACTTAGCATTTAACTTCTGAATCACGGCACTGACTTGCTTCCCCTTGTCCTCAGAATAATCAACGATGGTAACAAATATCCCTCTTTCTGCAAATGCTAGGCTAATAGCTTCACCTGAATAACAATAATAATAATAATTGAACATGTGTGTTGCAGACTTGCAGTAGATTGATGAATGATAGTATGAAGATGAAGAGAGTACCGATGCCTGAAGCCCCGCCTGTGACCAATGCTGAAAGCCCCGGTTTCAATTCCATTACTCACCCCTTTCAATTATTCAACCCAAATTTACTCACCCCCTTTATGGATTGTTTGCCACTGCCGTATAAGCGTATTGATTATTATTACTCCCTCCATTCTTTTTATATCACCCCATTTCTTTATACACGTTTGTCAATATTCATTTTGTTTCGATTATATCTTTAGCTACATACTACTAAAAATTATAAAATTTTGATATTCTTAATCCTCTTATCGAGACAAATTAAAAAAGATTTCACATGAATATATTTCCGTGAACGGATTGAGAGAAAACTGACGTTAAATACTCGATTGTGAATAGTGTCCAAAAGGAAAATGGGGTGATATAAAAAGAATGGAATTAACTACTAAAATGTGACGAGTTGAGTACTTGAGTAGTTGAGTGTAACTTGGCAATCAAATCATCATTATTAGAAGGATGGATTTCAGCCTACGTGGCGCAGTCATATCGCAGCATTGGGTATTTCGAGATCTCACGTTCATCCTCAGCTTTTTCAATTTTTATAGACCAATCAGATTCACACATCTAAGTCACCTCACATTAATTTAATAATTTAATAATTTAATAATCATTTAATTATTATTAAATACAAAAACCCAATCAGAATAGAATCCTTCCAAATTTGACTCATTCTCAATTTACCAAAATATAATCATCACAATCATTCTGAATTCAATTTTGAATACAATCATTCTTAAAACAATTACTCTTCCTATATTTTGAATAATCATTCTGAATTCAATTTTGATTGTTCGTCTTTTTCAATTTTGATTGTTCGTCTTTTTCAAACATCCATTTCAGGTGATTATTCAAAATGATTATTCAAAATTGAATTCAGAATGGTTATTCAAAAATCCATTATGTGTGTCACTGATTGTTCGTGTTTTGCGACACTATGACAAACATCCATTTCAGGTATTAAATCCATTTGTGTGTCACTGATTGTTCGTGTTTTGCGACACTATGTCAACACGTTTTCGAGAAGTTTTATTAAATCCGTTTCAGATCTCTAAATAGTGTTAGCTTTTTCGTTTATCAGATTGTGCCGGCGATGTTTGGACTGTTTGCATATAAAGCTGCTGCACTGTTTGCACATCTCCAAGCTTCACTCGAAGTTCTACTGCTCCATCCATAGGTATATGAAGAGTCTGTTCATAAGCGAAGAGTATATTCAGTCCATTTTCATCCGAGTATGTAATTCTACACGTTATGACTACTATTTTTTAAGCAATCCCAGTATTTATTTTATGCCATGATTTTTCACGTTATATTTTATGCCATCATGGTCTACACGTTATATTTTATGCCATGATTTTTCACCAATTATTTTATGGACTGCTACTAATTCTAATAATAAAATAAGAAACAAATTATTGTACTTTATGCCATGATATAAAATATAAATTCAAATACTCTGACTGCCATGATATAAAATATTATACTTTATGCCATGATATAAAATATTATACTTTATGCCATCATATAAATTATTAAATCTGTAGCAAACTAAATCTTTCCATAACCTGTAGCAAACTAAATTTTTATACTTTATGCCATCATATAAATTATTAAATCTGTAGCAAACTAAATCTTTCAATAACCTGTAGCAAACTAAATCTTTCCATAACCTGTAGCAAACTAAATCTTTGATAATTTTATCAATAACCAATTATTTTATGGACTGCTACTAATTCTAATAATAAAATAAGAAACAAATTATTGTACTTTATGCCATGATATAAAATATAAATTCAAATACTCTTACTGCCATGATATAAAATATTATACATTATGCCATGATATAAAATATTATACTTTATCCCATCATATAAAATATTAAATCTGTAGCAAACTAAATCTTTCCATAACCTGTAACAAACTAAATCTTTCCATAACCTGTAGCAAACTAAATCTTTGATAATTTTATCAATAACCCTTTATCAAACGTGTAAATCTTATTGTTTTTAACTGTTTATAATTTTATCAATAACCCTTTATCAAACTAAATCTTTGATAAAATTATCAAACTAAATCTTTCCATAAAGAAACTAAATCTTTCCGTAACAACATTCACCTTTATCAATAACCCTTTGTCAATAAGATTTTATTCACCTAAATAAAGAGTCCTTATGCATGTTACCAAATCATATTACATATAAAAAGAGATTTACCTCTAGAGAATTTCACGTGATAAGAACTACCCCAAATCATAAATAGAGACTTCAAGCAATACAAAGTACCTGCGTCCACTTTTTTTATTCAGCCTTCTAATACAAAGTACCTCAACAATTATTCATATCAATGGCTATGACAAGTTTTATGACTATTAGCGACCTCAAGTACGGGGTTCGCGTTACTCAGATGAACGTAAGAGTGGTACACAAATGGGAGAGACCCGAATTTGCTTTCAAAAACAAAAATTTCGAAAAAAAATCCGATACTTCTAACAAAAAGAAGCTCGATGCAATAGAGTTGTTATTTGTGGATTCCAAGGTTTGTCTTTTTTCTACCATTTATTCTACACTAATTTTATACTTTATGTGTTCTTTTTTTATATACAAAAACTGATCTGAATTTTATTTATATTGTTTTCAGAATGATTTTATCCAAGCCACGATAAGAAAACAATTAATTTCACACTTTGGAACACAGTTGCGTGTCGGTGAAATTTACACTATTCGAAACATAACCGTAGACAACAACACAGGCCTTGACAAGGCAACACCTCATCCTTATAGGTTGAGGTTTGAATACTCAACACGAGTGCAGAAAATCAGTGATCCTACCATACCAAATAGTCTATATCGTTTTTCAGCTTTTACAGACATATTAGATGGTATAATTCCACCCACCCATTATATAGGTACGACTCTTACATATTATATTCATTTACTCTATTTTATTAATTATCGACTATGATTTTAAATTTTTACATATTTGAATGCAGATGTTATAGGAAAACTCTACGAGATTGGTCCTATAACGGAAACTCCGAGTAAGCATGTGTGTCGCACAATAAGGCTGGAAGACTATCAGTTAATTCATCTCTACATCACTATTTAAATCATTTTCTGATATTTTGAATGTTCTTTAATTGTCGCCTATCTATTTACAAAATTATTATTTTGTTTTAGGGGAACTAAGCTCCCATGCACCTTATGGGAACCATTTGCAAGTCAAGTACCCGATCTTATAACCAAACTCCCCAATCCCGAGCAGTCGAAAGTAATCGTCATCCAATGTGTGCAAACAAAAAAGTTTGAAGGTACGTATAGAAATCGTAATTTTAGATAGGCAATATGAGTTTTTTGGGCTAAAAAAATCCTTATCTAACGACGGTATGAGAACCGGGTTCTTACCTCTTTACAAACAAGACTCTTTGGAATCACCCAGCAATTATACGACAAAAAGCAGGAGATTATCAGACTTGATTTCGAATAAAGTTTGCGACATTATTTTGACTAAACAATTTACATCTAAATTCAACTTAGGAGATTCAAACGTTGAGTATTTGGAAGCTAAAAGTTACGACTCAGATTATTCCACCATGTCTTGCTGATAATTCTTCATTACAAAACAGACTATTCTAATAAAAATTATAATTTTAGATAGGCAATATGTGTATTTCGGGGTCTTCTGAAAAAAATCAAAAACTCAGCAGCAAAAATATAAAAATGATTAAACCATGCAAATCAATATTGAAAGCAAATCCTATAAGCAGAGATTTCTTATCTATATTTATAAGATGTGTTTTTACAGCTGAAAAAACTAAATTTATGGATATCTGACCTCTCATTAACAATTTAACAGGCTCTTGGCGGATTCAGACAACCTTCAACGCCACAGTGTTTAACGTCAATCCGGATTTGCCGGAACTTAGGGAGTTTGAGCCTAGGTATTAATTTTGGTTATTATCTTAAGAGAACTAATATATCTGCCAAACTTCTCAATATTATACTCTGTTTTCTATATTAACCCGACAATATTTTATATTGTTACAGTCTTTCGACTACCGATGCAAGTAACTCTTTACAAGTTATTGAAATTGTCGATGACGCTGATACTGACGACATGACATTGGATCGCATAAAATCCATTGCCGATTTGAAAGAGAATAAAGAGGTATATTATAATCAAACTGTTTTAGTTTTGGTACCCAGTTTTTGCTAATCAAGTACAAAACTATATCTTATTTGCAATAGTTACAAAAACTGGATAAATTATATTTACTTCAATGAGCAACCAGGTTTTAGGGTTAGAAATTATAATAGTGTTGCCACAAATAACTCGATAATATTTGTTAAGAAGGGACAATGGAAGAACAATTGATAAAAATGGTAAACGAATTCACAACGGATATGTTGTTCCATACAATGCAGATCTGTTGTTGAAATATCGTGCTCACATAAATGTCGAATGGTGCAATCAAGCGAGATCCATCAAGTACTTATTCAAGTACATTAATAAAGGATATGACCGTGTCACTGTTAGTGCAACTCGCACCAACCATGGTACTAAATTATATCCAATTGACTTCTGCTTCATTTTGTTTCACTTAGTATTTTTAGAAATTATATCACATATTTTCTTATTTTTATCTTTATCTTTTTTAATAGGTAGTCAAGACCCAAATCAGGTTGATCAAATCAAGCAATACTACGACTGCCGTTACATTTCACCGTGTGAAGCTGTTTGGAGAATCTTCGCATTCCCTATTCACTATAGGACCCCCCCCCCCCCTGTTTTAAGTTTAGATTATCACCTACCTAATGAGCAAAATGTTATTTTCCATGACGAAGATCCAATCGACGAAGTGGTTGAGAGGTCTTCCGGTGGTAGAACAAAATTCACCGCTTGGCTGGAGTATAATAATTTAAAATCTGATGGTAGAGATCTAACCTATTGGGAGTTTCCTCAAAAATATGTGTGGAAACAAAGAGAAAGGGTATGGACTCCAAGGCACAAAGGATTTACTCTTGGCCGAATGTATCACATGTCTCCAAATAGTGGTGAGAGGTACTATTTGAGAACCCTACTCAACTTTGTTAAAGGCCCTAAATCATATGAGGACATTCGTACTGTAAATGGTGTCACTAACCCCACTTTTAAAGAGGCCTGCTACGCTCTAGGCTTACTTGGTGATGATAAAGAGTATATTGATGCCATTAAAGAAGCAAGTTTCTGGGGGACTGGGTTCTATCTTAGGAACCTTTTCGCAACTCTTTTGCTCACAAATAGCTTGGTGAAGCCTGAGTTGGTGTGGGAAGAGACGTGGAAGTTACTGTCAGATGATATCTTATACAGAAGACGAAGTGAACTCCGTAACCCAGGTAATTCATCAATCTTTTTTTTTTATAAACACTTTTATTAAACTCATCTTAACAACATTCTCATTTATATATTGATATTTGTTCACTTTTCGTGTACACAGATCTCCAACTCACAGAAGAGCAACTGCAACAGTACGCACTTTCCGAGATTGAATCATGGTTGCAAAGAAATGGCAGTTCATTGCGTAAGTTCGACAACATGCCATATCCAGACGTTGACATCCTTGCTACGTGCTCGAATAGGCTATTGGCAGATGAGTTATCTTATGATAGGGATGATTTGAATAGGCAACATGAAGTCTTCACTTCTTCAATGACCGACGAACAGAAATCAATTTACAGAAAAATCATGAGCTCGGTGAATTGTTGTCTGACACCCGTCGTTGAGGGGTGCGTGCCAAAGATAAGATTTATAAAACCTCAGCTTAAACTCAGATAGGATAAGTCAAGGGTCGAACCACAGAGAGACAGGGTAAATTATGTTTGTAAATTTAAAGTCTATTGCAAGTAACCAAAAAGGGGATTTTGATTTGAGATTTAAACTAACACTAATGGTAGCAAACTAACAAGAAAATTAAAATAAGATAAAAAGGAGATTAGGAACTTTGGTTCCCCATGGTCAAAACAAGTCGATGAAGGGTAAGAATAATCAAATAACACAATCCCAAGGAACAAAGAATAAACCTTTAGGTCAATATTCTACCCAATCCTTACGGTCTTAGGGTTCCTACAAAAGCACTAAACTTTCGTTCAAGGGCTATCCCAAAGTTGTTGTTAAACTAATCCTAATAATCTTTCAATCCTAAGGATTAGTTCATCAACAACAATGGGGGATTGGTAATTTAATCATCAAACTTATCAAGGTCAAGTCTTTATCATGGTTCCCCTTAATTCCCAATCTTAAGAATTAGCTATGCATACTTTTAATTATGGAACTAACAATTACTAAGAATATTAAAGAGATGAACATAATCAAAGATGACAATAAAAGAGTAAACATGAAATAAGAAATAACAACAAGATAAATAACAAGATTGAATAAAAAGGAAAGATTAAATTGTGACAAACTTACAACTTGAATGGAAAATCTAAGAATAAAGATGAAAGCTTGGTCCCAAAATCTAACAATGGAGTTTTTTCTCTAATTGGGGCTGCATAACCTAATTTTAGAGTTTTGGGTCTCCTTAAATAAGAATTGTTACAAGATTAGGAAAAATAGAAAATAAAACAGAAGTCTTCGAAACCGGGTCTGGTCGGTCGACCTCATTTGTCGGTCGGTCGACCAACTCTGCCAATGCGGATTTATTTTCATGCGAATTTGGGCTTCTGTGGAGAACTGGGCCTGTTTACGTACTTGACATCGGTCGGACGACCACTATCGCAGGTCGGTCGACCGCTTCTCGTCCTTTACAGCTTCGATTTGGCCCGAAAATAATACTTGAGTGCACCATCTGATTCCTTGCTCCATACTAGTACTCAAAACAGCTTCCTAAAGGCAAATAAAGCTTGGTTTTGCTCACTTCCGCGTATTCCTACATATAAAACATAGAAATGCCAAAGTAAACCGTTTCGGGAGAAAAAGCAACTAAAAGTCACGAAAGTGTAAGAAAATACGTGCCAAAAGAGTAAATAAAATGCATAAAATAGGCACGTATCAAACTCCCCAAACCAAACCTTGCTTGTCCTCAAGCAAGCACTAGACTCAAAAGAAAATAAAACTTCTAATGGAACGGATTTCATACTTTTCACAACCAAACACAACACTATGCTTAACCAATTTAATGCATCCTTCAACTATAGTCAAACATAATGTCAAAAGCAAAACGAATTAAACATGTTGTAAAAGCATGCTAAAATTTCGACCTTGCAAGACCCATTCTAATTGGACTCTCGCGGTACGCTCGAGACACTCATGAAAACAAAGGGTCAAATGTATATGTGAAAGATAAGAAGATAAATAAAAGTAAAGACTCTCACCTATCTACGACCCGTAAGAACATGCCTGCAATCTAACATGAATAAAATCTCTACAACCGTACATATGCATTCCCACACTAAATAACCATGACACATGCCGAGGCAAATTTGGGATTGTGAGGCTAATGGTAAGAAGGGGTTTAAAATAAGTTATGGGAAGAGGGGTTAAACCGAGCTAACAACCATCTATCCACACTATAAGATCACTTCTTATTATTTTCCTTTTTTTTTTTCATACATGCCAATGCTCAAAGTTTGGAGCAAAAAATCACAAATCTTCCAAAATTTTTTTCTTTTCTTCTCCCTCTTTTTTTTTTTTTCTTTTTTTTTTCAGAAAAACTGACCTATCCAACGGTCCTGGTCGACCGACCAAGAAAACTGGTCGACCGACCAGCCTTGAAAACAGGCTGTTTCTTCTTTCGTTTTTTTTTTCACGTCTCTTTTGTTATATTTTTTTTTTTCTCTTTTTTTTTTTATCATTCTCCCAAAATCAAAATTTATCAATGAAGCATACACCAAAGGATGGCAAGAAAACAGTCCCATCACTAATTTACTAGCTCGGTTAGGGTAGGCAATTTTTAGAATGTAGCAAAGGGGTAAAAGAATTCAATTTGGCTATGTGAGGATAATGGGAATAATGAGAAAGGGGTACCTCTACCACATGTGTCAACAAACCACAAAACCGAATGCATACAGGTATTAAGAAGACAAAATTCATGTTTATGCATATTGATGTAACATGCCTCAAGAGGAGAAATTACTCACAACCTATATGAAATCGGTCATGGATGTCACCGATTTATTAAGCTCTAATCCTTAGAATATGTAGTAGCTTGCCAAGAAGAGAGTCAAGTCTAATAATTTAGCATGAAATCAACAAAAACTCGTAGATAATGCAAAAGACTAGCTTGAAAATTTTTGAAAAAATGCAAGGCAAGGCAATAAATGATATGTGAGGCATAACTAGTATTTATCCGTTCCGACTCGACCTAAAAACTTAAGACAGAGAAGAACGCGCGACAGGGAAGAACATGCGACAAGAGAGGATGAAAACAAGAAAAACACCTAAAGGTATGAAAAACGAAAGACACAAAAACAATTGCATACTCACAAAGGAGTATGCAAACACCCTCCCCAAACCAAAACGCACAATGCCCCCATTGTGCTCATCAGCATACAACCACAGCAAAGGGATGTGGGTAGGCGAAAAAGAAGCAAACAAAGAAAGGAAAAGGAAAAAGACTAGAAACTACAAAAAAAAGTCTATGGAGGAAGGAGGGGAAAACTGGAAATCGAAAGAGGAAAATTGGAAATCTAAGGGAGGAAAACACTTACAAAATAAATGTGGACCTCTCCAAACCGAACCAATCAATGGGGACCTCCCCAAACCGAACCCCAAAGAGGGTAAGGTTAAGCATGTCCCTAGCCCTCTGAGTCGTAGAACGGCTCAGGGTCCTCTTCCTCTCCTTCCTCATCGCCATCCTCCTCAGACCCTCCACCTGTTCCTGAGGCAGAGCCTGAAGCTTCACCATGGTCACGACCGCCTGCGAGAGGTGTGTACCAGGTGGGGTGAGTCCACGGGCCGGTTGGGAGCCTACCTTGTGTGGCATACTCCCTGTAAACCGGGTATTGGAAGAGACTATCGTCCAACCGTTTTTGGCTGAACTGCGTGCAAAGACTCGCCATCATTTGTGGCATAGATTCAAGAGTGAGAAGGCGGTAGGTGATCTCGTCCATGGTGGCGAGTCCTGCAAACCCGGTCCCAATGAGCATAGATACCACCTCGTCATGGCATCCCAAGGCATGCAAAGCTGGAACGCAAAGGAAACGAGTCGCCACTACCACACAATAAGCAGTCAGATGGAGGAATCGGGCCTTCTGGGCCGGAGAGCTGAAAGTGATCTGGGGATAGTTCGGTAAACTATCCGTGTCCTGCACCGCCAAACCTCGCGTCCTAGAGACACGTCCTCTAGAAGTGCTTGTACCCGAAGTGCGTGCGCGCTTCCCACCTTGATCACGGCTAGACATCGTAAATCTGAAAAGTTCAAATAAAGATATAAGTCTGATAAACTCATATTTATACGTATTTTTACCTCTTTAATATTATATTTTTAATGTCGTCTTTCGTATTTTTAAGCTAAATATTATATTATTGCGTGTTTTGAGATTTTAGCCGTCTTATACTATTTTTGTGATAAAATGGGGTTTTAAAAAGGATTATGATTAATTAATAATAACCCGTTCAATTTGAGATTAAAATCCACTCAAGTCGTTTATTTATGTTATGCAGGACCGTCAAAGTCGAATATATTAAGCGACTTAAAACGGAAAGCCAAGACGAAAAGTATTTAAATTCAAGCGGATAACGGAAATAATTAAGCACGCGTATATGGGCCGCAAACTTAATTAAATAAACTAAGTCACGGCCCATATTGAGAACAAGATTAGTGTTGTGTTGATGTAGACAAAAAAAAAGAGCAAAGAAATGAGAAAAGAGGATTAGCGCACAAATGAATCAGAAAATAGAGAAATTGAACAACAAAACGGCAATTATCATCAAAGATGGTAACGTCTGATTTAGAGAGAAATTGAAGATGATATTAATCATCCCAATTTAAGAGTAATTAAATTGGGGGAAAATGGAGTGTTTATGTACTCCCTATATAATCCCAATTGAACTCTTAGAAGGGATTATTCAGAGGAGACGGATGAGAGCGTGAGACGGAGAAGAAGAGGACGGAGCATTTTCAGTCCGATTTCTACACGAATTTCATGAGTTCCTTTAATCTTTATCTTAATTTTATTATTATTATGTTTAGTTTAGAGTAATTTATCAATAGGAGTATGTAATCAACTATTTGATATTGGGTTTATGAGATTCTGTTTCTGTTTTGAACGATTAATCAATTTTTCGGGTATTTATTCAAGGTTCGTAGTTTGACTTATTAATCCGTCTGTATCAATTTAGTTTGGCCATCTAAGTTTTTCTCAGGGATACTTTGTCAAATTGATACTAGTTTTGATTAGGTTACAGCTTACTGGTCTAATCTCAGTACTAGAATCTTGTGTAATAATTTCGTCTTATGGAGTTGCAGCTTACTGGTTCTGTACGGCTTAATTGACTGGTAATCTTAATGCGACTAAATGCGTCGACTTAATACGTGCTTACATGGTTGAGTTGATATAATTTTGTTAGGCTTAAACTTGCGTGGGTTAACGGGGTTTAACGAGTAAGAACGATAAAACTGATAATTTGCTTGCTTACAAGGGATTAGCTAGTTAACCGGTCTATCCGAGAAATAATTAAGTGAATCAATGATTGACCCAACTTCAATAGAAAATTACATATTCCTATCTTTTTGTTATTAGAGTTTTTCATCTTAAATTTATATTGTTTTCACTTGTCTTATTAGCTTAATTTAGTATAGTAAGCTACCAACTTAAACACCCCCCAATTACTTATATAAAATAGTATTAATAACAATCTTAGATAATAAAATTAGTCCTTGCGGGTTCGACCCTTACTTGCCCTACTACTAGTTAGTTAGAGTTCGTGAGTGATTTATAAATTTAATTTTGACTGCGGAAACGACACGCATCAAATTTTGGCGCCGTTGCCGGGGATTGATTGTTATTTATCTTAGATTATATTTACTTATTTTAGTTATTTTATTATTTTACATACTTGTTTATTTTTGTGATCAGGTACCCGTATTTAAGGCCTCGGAATGGCGGGAGCTGCTCAAAGGAGCATGAGGGAACACTTATTTTCTGGTGAGACACCGACCAGTATTGTCTTCCCAACCTTGGAAAAACCATATAAGCTGAGCTCAGGTTTTATTCAAATCCTCCCTAAGTTCTATGGTCGTTCTAATGAAGATGCTCAAAGACATTTACATGAATTTTATCTTGCTTGTTCCACTTTAAATTTGGATGGTATTGATGTTGATAATGTTAGATTTAGAGCATTCCCATTTACTTTGCATGAATTAGCTAAGGATTGGTTATGTTATCTACCTGCTAGTTCCATTACATCTTGGGAATGTTTGCGAAAATTATTTCTTGAAAAATATCAACCTCCAAATATAGCTAGAGTAATAAGAAGACAAATTACTACCATTGAGCAAGTTGAAAATGAGTCTTTGAATGATTATTGGGATAGATTTAACCGACTTTGTATATCTTGCCCCCAACACCAACTTAGTGAAAATGTCTTGATTGAATGTTTTTATGAAGGCTTGTTGGATGATCAAAAGAGATTAATAGATACTGCTAGTGGTGGTTCCTTAGTTGACAAAACTCCTATTGAGGCCAGAAAGTTGATTTCTAACATGGCAATAAATAGTTTACAATACGGAATAAATAATGACTCTGAGTTGAAAATAAAAAAACAGTTAAAGGAACAAGCTGATCAAATACAGGAATTGAAAGCGGTTATGACTGACCAATATCAAATTATGAATAACCAACATCAGTCTTTGGAAAACTTGGTAAAACAGCTAGTAACTCAAATAGGTCATGTTCACTCACAAGATCTTACTCGACAAAACCAAACAGAGACTCACCTCCATCACCTAGATGATCAGTTAAAGTTAATGTGTACTACTCTTACTGCTCTTGAGAAAAAGCAACCTCTTATCATTGATGAAACTAAGGCCATGACATTGAGGAGTGGTAAAAATCTGAACAATAAAGGCGAGTCGGAAAAAGAAATAGAGGTTAGTCAAGAAAAAGTTAATGACGATCACGATGAATTTCATAACAAAGCGTTAGATTTGCAAATTGAGGGAAATGAAGTTATGAGAGAAAAAGAAAAACAGAAAGTATCTGGTAACACCCCTACTCCCGATTTGACTTCTCTAAATGTTCCGTTTCCTTCCAGATTTTCTCAATCTAAGAAACAGGATATTGACAATGAAATTTTAGAGACATTTAGGAAGGTAGAGATTAATATTCCCCTCCTAGATGCTATCAAACAGATGCCTAAGTATGCCAAGTTCCTAAAAGAGTTATGCACTAACAAAAGAAAAATTAAAAATGGTGAGAAAGTGTTGATTGGAGAAAATGTTTCTGCTATTCTTCAAAAGAAAATACCTCCCAAGTGCAAGGATCCAGGCATGTTTAGCATACCTTGCCAAATAGGGAATCGTAAACTGGAAAAATGCATGCTTGACTTAGGAGCTTCTATTAGCGTAATGCCTAAGTCTATCTATAAATCTCTGAACTTGGGACCCCTTTCTAAAACCGACGTTGTTATTCAGTTAGCCGATAGATCACATGCTTATCCTATTGGTATCTTAGAAGATGTTTTAGTTCAAGTTGACGAGTTAGTGTTTCCTGTCGATTTCTATGTACATGGGTAATTCTTTTGATTCTAAAGACGTGCCGCTGTTATTAGGGAGACCCTTTCTTAAAACGGCTAAAACTAAAATCGACGTATATGAGGGCACTCTTTCGTTTGAATTTGATGGTGAGGTGATTAAACTGAATATATATGATGCCATGCGATATCCTAGTGATATTGAGAATGTAAACTCGATAGAGAGTGCCGACATTGAAACAATTGAACACGAAAGAATTAAAAATTTAAATGAGTGTGACCTGTTTGATGATGATATGGATTTGTGTCCTATGTTGTCTTACTCCGAAAAAGTTGAGTCTTTTTATGAAAATCCTGAAATTATAAATTTTGAATGTGTTTCAAGCATTGAATTACCAAAAGACACTTCTAAGTTGATCCCTTCTATTCAATGTGCCCCTATTTTAGAGTTAAAACCCTTACCTGATAATCTTAAATATGCTTTTTTGGGTGAACATGAGACTTTACCTGTCATTATTTCTAGTTCTCTTTCGGATAAACAGGAAGAGAAATTGTTAGAGGTCCTTAGAAAATATAAAGAAGCCATAGGATGGACTTTAGCTGACGTAAAAGGCCTCAGTCCCACCCTTTGTATGCATAGAATATTTTTAGAAAAGGACGCAAAGCCTTCTAGAGAGTCACAACGTAGATTAAACCCCTTAATGCTAGAAGTTGTTAAAAAGGAAATGGTGAAATGGAGAGATGCTGGAGTCATTTATCCTATTTCAGATTCCGAGTGGGTTAGTCCTCTTCACGTTGTCCCGAAAAAGTCAGTATCACTGTGGTGGAAAATGCTAAGGGTGAACTCGTACCTACAAGAGTGTCTAATGGGTGGAGGGTTTGTATCGACTATAGAAAACTTAATAAGGCCACTAGAAAAGACCATTTTCCGTTACCTTTTATTGATCAAATGCTAGAAAAACTTGCTGGTAGGCCATTTTTCTGTTTTCTAGATGGATATTCAGGTTATACCCAAGTTCCCATAGCACCCGAAGACCAAGAGAAAACCACTTTTACTGGCCCCTTTGGTACTTTCGCCTTTAGAAGAATGCCCTTTGGCCTTTGCAATGCACCTGGAACTTTCCAAAGGTGCATGATGAGCATTTTTTCTGACTTGATTGGTAATTGCTTGGAAGTATTTATGGATGACTTTACTGTTTTTGGTGACTCTTTTGACTTTTGTCTTCACAATTTATCGCTTGTGTTGAAAAGATGTATTGAAACGAACCTTGTTTTAAACTTTGAAAAGTGTCATTTTATGGTCGAGCAAGGCGTCGTTTTGGGTCATATTGTGAGTTCTAAAGGCTTGGAAGTAGACAAAGCAAAAATTGATGTCATAAGTTCTCTCCCTTACCCGACTTGTGTACGTGAGGTTAGATCTTTCTTAGGACATGCAGGGTTTTATAGACGTTCCATTAAAGATTTTTCAAAAATTTCAGCCCCGTTATGCTCGTTGCTTGCTAAAGATGTTAACTTTATGTTTAATGATGCTTGTAAAAAGGCCTTTGACACCCTTAAAGACAAACTGACTTCTGCTCCTGTTATGCGCCCACCAAATTGGGACTTACCTTTTAAAATTATGTGTGACGCTAGCGATAGAGCTGTAGGTGCAGTGCTTGGTCAGAAAGCGGACAAAGAATCGTATGTAATTCATTATGCTTCAAAGTCATTAGATCCTGCTCAATGTAACTATACAGTAACTGAGAAGGAGATGTATGCTATTATTTTCGCACTTGAAAAATTCAGATCTTATTTGCTTCGTACTCACGTGGTCGTATATTCTGATCATTCTGCCTTAAAGTATTGCCAAACTTATATCCTCTTAGCTGTTGATTATGTTTCAAAATGGGTAGAGGCTAAGGCGACTCGGACTAATGATTCTAAGGTGGTGGCTGAATTTGTTAGAAATCAGATTTTTAATAGATTTGGTGTTCCTAAGGCTATAATCAGTGATAGAGGGACTCACTTTTGTAACCGTATTCTTGAGGCTTTATTTAAGAAGTACCATGTCACTCATAAGGTTTCTACTGCGTACCATCCTCAAACTAATGGTCAAGCCGAGGTTTCTAATAGAGAAATAAAATCTATCTTGGAGAAAGTTGTGAACCCCAATAGAAAAGATTGGAGTATCCGTTTAGATGATGCATTGTGGGCTTATAGGACTGCTTATAAAACTCCAATTGGAATGTCTCCTTATCGTTTTGTGTATGGAAAAGCTTGTCACCTTCCTGTGGAATTAGAACATAAAGCTTTTTGGGCTATCAAAAAGTGCAACCTTGATTATGACAAATCTGCTGCTAACAGAAAATTGGAGATGCAGGAATTGGAAGAAATTAGAAACGATGCTTATGAAAATTCTAGAATTTATAAAGAGAAAACGAAGGCGTATCATGATAAGTTGTTGTCTAGAAAGAGTTTTAACATTGGTGACAAAGTGTTGTTATATAATTCTAGACTAAGACTTTTTCCTGGTAAACTGAGATCAAGGTGGATTGGTCCTTTTGAGGTTTTGAAAGTATATGAATATGGTGCTGTTGAGATTAGAAATTGTGAATCTGGCAATGTGCTTAAAGTTAATGGCCATAGAATTAAACCTTATTACGAAGGTTTTGATGCTAATTGGATCGATATAATTGATTTGGAAGATCCCGTTTATGAGAATTGAGTAATGACATTATGTCGAGCCACGACGTGAAATAAGGCGCTTCTTGGGAGGCAACCTAAGCTTATGTTTTATCTATTTCTGGTTTGTTTACTTTTATATGCTTTCTTAGTTACATAGTCGAGTCTGCTTAAGTGCCTCCCTGAGTTTTGCAACCTTTGTAAGGGGATGTTAATAGTGTCGGTTGCACACAAAAAAAAAGAGTAGAAAATAAATAAATGTTCGTCTTTGCTACTGTTTTTTTTTTTCAGGCTGTTTTGCTCCCTTCATATTTCACTTGTCTTGGCCAAAATGCTTATTTTGCAGATTACTTTTTGTGCGTTAGAAGTCCTGAAGTTGCTGCCCAGTTCAGAAGTAAGAGGATGAATGCTCTTGTTCCTGTTCTTGCTTATGTGCTGAATGTTGCTGGATGTTGCTGCTATTTAGTGTTCCATTGATGAATTCGGATGATAAAACCACTACCGCTATGAATCCGCTAAGTGCCTCTATCCTCTTCTTTATTTTATAAGCTTTTACAGTTCATTCTTTGATGTATATCTCGTCATCGAGGACGATGTCGAATCTAAGTGTGGGGGAGAGATAAAAGCTGCGGCAATTTGAAATTTGTGCTAAAATTTGTGTTTTTTTTTGTGGCTGAAAGAGGAGCTGGCGGGTGGCCATTGGTTTTTAATGTGTTTTACAGGTCATATAAATTTTGGATATGTCTACATTTAGGGGAGATGTTGCCGAAATTTTGTGAAAATTAAGTGCTGAAAATAATAACCCACGTTTTTACATGTTTTTATTGGACTTACTGGAATAAGTTCAATCGTCGATAAACTCTAATTTAAATGTTTTCAAATGAAAAAAACACAGCAAGAAAAAAAGTTAATTTGAGGTCGTGTATACATGAATTTTTCCTCCCATTTGAACTTGGACTGATTAATTTTTCTTAACATATGTGTTTTCAGTCTCTTTTAAACTTAAATTACAAGTAAACTATAAAGAACAACACTTATGTTGGCTACCTTTAATACACTTTTCGTTGACTCTAGAGTGCGGGGCATAAGCCGGTCTTATTATCCAATTTACTTTCATAGGTGACTCCTAATCAGGGCTTCAGGGAGATTACTTGACCTCATGTCTATCCGGTACCTGAGTAATTAGATCCTTAGGGGAACCCAATCAATGAATTGGGAGAATGCCTAATGACTTGTCCGGATGGGCGAGATCCATTGATCGAAAGCTCGCTACAAGGGTCACTGGATAGACGAGTATGAAAGTTGGAGATGGTGAAAAAAAATGAAAAAAACAAGAACAAAAAAAAGAGAGAAATAAAACAGAATGAAAAAAAGAGAAAAAAGAGTAAAGAATAAAAAAATGAAGTGGAAGATGTGGAAAGCCGATTGAGGGACAGGTACACTTGAATGCTCGGGAGAACGATCCTCGTACTAAAAGTACAGAAAGTAAATCACGTGCCCTAAGACCTTAAATTGCGGAAACCCACCTCTATGAGTCAATACACATGCACACGAGCACAAAGGTAGCTAGACCAAGTGTGAAGGATGAAAAGTTTATTTTTGATTTAAGTTTAGAAGCGGTTTAAAACGTCTTATGTTATTTAATTCATCGGTTGCATAGTTTGGAATGGAGGAGAATTTAGTATACATTGCTTCTGAATCTAACTTAAAAATAATCTCTAAAAAAGTTTTAGTTTGTCGTCGATTGAACTTGCTCGGGTTTGTCTAATATCTTTAAGAGGTTAATCTTTTTAAGCTGATATCTTTAGCTTATGGTTTGTCGTTGTCGAGGACGACAATAGTCTAAGTGTGGGGGAATTTGATAAACTCATATTTATACGTATTTTTACCTCTTTAATATTATATTTTTAATGTCGTCTTTCGTATTTTTAAGCTAAATATTATATTATTGCGTGTTTTGAGATTTTAGCCGTCTTATACTATTTTTGTGATAAAATGGGGTTTTAAAAAGGATTATGATTAATTAATAATAACCCGTTCAATTTGAGATTAAAATCCACTCAAGTCGTTTATTTATGTTATGCAGGACCGTCAAAGTCGAATATATTAAGCGACTTAAAACGGAAAGCCAAGACGAAAAGTATTTAAATTCAAGCGGATAACGGAAATAATTAAGCACGCGTATATGGGCCGCAAACTTAATTAAATAAACTAAGTCACGGCCCATATTGAGAACAAGATTAGTGTTGTGTTGATGTAGACAAAAAAAAAGAGCAAAGAAATGAGAAAAGAGGATTAGCGCACAAATGAATCAGAAAATAGAGAAATTGAACAACAAAACGGCAATTATCATCAAAGATGGTAACGTCTGATTTAGAGAGAAATTGAAGATGATATTAATCATCCCAATTTAAGAGTAATTAAATTGGGGGAAAATGGAGTGTTTATGTACTCCCTATATAATCCCAATTGAACTCTTAGAAGGGATTATTCAGAGGAGACGGATGAGAGCGTGAGACGGAGAAGAAGAGGACGGAGCATTTTCAGTCCGATTTCTACACGAATTTCATGAGTTCCTTTAATCTTTATCTTAATTTTATTATTATTATGTTTAGTTTAGAGTAATTTATCAATAGGAGTATGTAATCAACTATTTGATATTGGGTTTATGAGATTCTGTTTCTGTTTTGAACGATTAATCAATTTTTCGGGTATTTATTCAAGGTTCGTAGTTTGACTTATTAATCCGTCTGTATCAATTTAGTTTGGCCATCTAAGTTTTTCTCAGGGATACTTTGTCAAATTGATACTAGTTTTGATTAGGTTACAGCTTACTGGTCTAATCTCAGTACTAGAATCGTGTGTAATAATTTCGTCTTATGGAGTTGCAGCTTACTGGTTCTGTACGGCTTAATTGACTGGTAATCTTAATGCGACTAAATGCGTCGACTTAATACGTGCTTACATGGTTGAGTTGATATAATTTTGTTAGGCTTAAACTTGCGTGGGTTAACGGGGTTTAACGAGTAAGAACGATAAAACTGATAATTTGCTTGCTTACAAGGGATTAGCTAGTTAACCGGTCTATCCGAGAAATAATTAAGTGAATCAATGATTGACCCAACTTCAATAGAAAATTACATATTCCTATCTTTTTGTTATTAGAGTTTTTCATCTTAAATTTATATTGTTTTCACTTGTCTTATTAGCTTAATTTAGTATAGTAAGCTACCAACTTAAACACCCCCCAATTACTTATATAAAATAGTATTAATAACAATCTTAGATAATAAAATTAGTCCTTGCGGGTTCGACCCTTACTTGCCCTACTACTAGTTAGTTAGAGTTCGTGAGTGATTTATAAATTTAATTTTGACTGCGGAAACGACACGCATCAAAGTCTTATGAGCATATGAAAACATTGCTTTAACAAAATTAGGCACGAAAAATTGCAAAACAGAAACTTTTATCACAGCTCTGGTCGGCCGACTACAGGGGCAAGTCGGTCGACCAAATTTTTCAAGACGGTCTGTAATTTCTGCTGCAACAGGGAATCAGAAACTGAAAAACTCAGGAAAAATGCAGATATGGTCGGTCGACCGTAAAACCAGGTCGGTCGACCGCTATACGAAAGAAAGTTCAGAAACTGCATAAGAATTAAACTCAGGAAAACACGGTTCTGGTCGGCCGACCTCAGTTTCGGGTCGGTCGACCGACAATCGTCAGAAAAACACAGATCTGTAAATAAAAACCCAGAAAATTCAAATTTCAGTCGGCCGACCTCCGTTTCCGGTCGGTCGACCGTGAACAGTGCAAAGGTCGGTTTTCGCGGTTTGAATTTCGCGCGGAAAGAGGCATAAAAATTATAGGGAAGAATTAAACTATCCTAATCAGCACAAAATCACTCAAAAATTACAGATCTAAGCATATAAACTTGAAAAGAAGAAGAAAACTAAGATAAAAACACACAAACAAGCATGGAAACGGAGTTAAGAGCAAAATTGAACTTAAAAAGATAAGCTAATACTACCTAAAACGAAAATAAGAAGGTATAAAACTAAAAAGAGAGAAAGAAAATGAAAGAAAAACATACCTTGAGGATGGAAAATGAAAGAAAGTAAGTAAAATGGTGAAGGAGGAAGGTGGGTGAATAGTTTTTAGGGTTTTATGAGAGAGAGGGGATGCTGGGAAGGTGAAGGAGTGAAAACACTTAATGTATTTTCAAAACATAACAGACCCGTGACATTTGACTCTGAAAAATAAAACCGTAAAAAAAAAATTCGTGGTCGGTCGACCAGAAAAGTCGGTCGGTCGACCAGTGTCCTTTTACCTGCTCTGCAATTTTACTTACTCTGCCAGAAAAAGTACATACAGTTGTCAGTGTGGTCGGTCGACCAGAAAAGTCGGTCGGTCGACCACTGTACTGACGAATTCTCTTTTTTATTTTTATTTTTATTTTTTTCACTTTTCTGCAGAGATTTCACTTTCCACCAAAGGGTAAAACGAACTAAAAAGAAAGAAAACGTAAATTTAAACTAAAGCACGGGTTGCCTCCCGTGTAGCGCTGGTTTAAGAGGTCCCGCACGACCTTTTACCTTCTAAGGAGCATCCTAAAAAGGGTCAAAGTAAGAAATTTCGACTTTGCCGACATACTCATTTTCTCCTCGGAAGTGCTTCACATATTGGCCATTGACTTTGAACCTCTCACCAGATGAGGTTTCTAATTCGATCGACCCGAATTTTGAGACAGCTGTGATGGTGTAAGGTCCGCTCCACCTGGATTTCAGCTTACCAGGAAAAAGACGAATACGAGCATTAAAAAGCAAAACCCTATCACCTACCTGAAAATCACGCCTAATGATTCTCTTGTCATGCCAGCGCTTTGTTTTCTCTTTGTAGATCCTAGCATTGTCATAGGATAACAACCTGAATTCTTCTAACTCATTAAGCTGCAGTAAACGTTTCTCACGGGAAAGATTAGGGTCTAAATTAAGATCACATATAGCCCACCAAGACTTACGTTCTAACTCAACTGGTAAATGACAAGTTTTACCATAAATCAATCGGAATGGTGACATTCCTATTGGAGTTTTGAACGCGGTTCTATAGGCCCATAAAACATCATCAAGTTTTAGACTCCAATCTTTCCTAGACTTAGAAACTACCTTGGCTAGGGTCTCCTTGAGTTCTCTATTAGAGATCTCAACTTGACCACTAGTCTGAGGGTGATAAGCTAAACCCCTACGGTGTTGGACACCGAATTTATTTAACAAGTCACCTAAGCGTTTCTCTTTAAAATGCATACCTCCATCACTTATGACAACCCTAGGGACACCAAAACGAGGAAATATGATTTTTTTAAACATCTTAATAACAGCTTTTGCATCACAATGGGGAGTAGCAATAACTTCTACCCACTTAGACACATAATCAACGGCTACAAGAATATACCTGTTACCTTGACTACTGGGAAAAGGTCCTTGATAATCAATGCCCCAGACATCAAAAATCTCTACCTCTAAAATACCTACTTGTGGCATCTCATGTCTTTTTGAGACATTCCCAGTCCTTTGACAGGCATCACAGTTACCTACAAAATTTCTACAGTCAGCATGTAAAGTAGGCCAATAAAAACCAGACTGTAATACCTTGGCCACGGTCCTAAATGGACCGTGGTGACCACCATATGCAGAAGAGTGACATGCTTCCAGAATGTCCTTCACCTCCCATTGGGGGACGCATCTCCGGATAAGTCCATCTCCGCATTCTTTAAAAACATAAGGGTCATCCCAAAAATAATGTTTTGCATCAAACATAAATCTCTTCTTTTGTTGCCAAGACAACTCAGGAGGGATCTTTCCTGTAACAGCAAAATTAGCAAAATCAGCATACCAAGGAGGGGGATAAGAACCTGAACTATTGATGATAAATAAACTCTCATCAGGAAACGAATCATCAATAGGTAAAGAATCTTCCCCATCAGTCAGCTGCAGGCGAGATAAATGGTCAGCTACCACGTTTTCCGCGCCTTTCTTGTCCCTGATCTCAATGTCAAACTCTTGGAGAAGGAGGATCCACCTTAAAAGTCTTGGCTTTGAATCCTTCTTTTGAAAAAGACCTTTCAAGGCTGCATGGTCAGTATAGACAATCACCTTATTACCTACTAAATATGACCTGAATTTTTCCAAGGCAAATATGACAGCTAGCATCTCCTTCTCGGTGGTGAAATAGTTGACTTGAGTCTCATCCAGGGTGCGGCTCGCATAGTATATAGCATTAAGAGCCTTGTTCTTCCTTTGACCAAGCACAGCACCCAGAGCATAATCACTAGCATCGCACATGATCTCGAATGGGAGATCCCAATCTGGTGGCTGGATGATTGGTGCTGAGACCAAAGCTTCCTTCAACCTGTTAAAAGCTGAAAGGCACTCATCAGAAAAATAAAAAATGGCATCTTTAAGAAGCAATTGTGTAAGTGGTTTAGCAATTTTAGAGAAGTCCTTAATGAAACGCCTGTAAAAACCTGCGTGCCCTAAGAAACTTCTCACCCCTTTGACATTAATAGGAGGGGGTAATTGCTCAATCACCTGCACTTTCGCTTTATCTACATGTATACCTTTATCTGAAATTAGATGCCCTAACACTACCCCTTCAGTAACCATAAAATGACACTTCTCCCAATTTAAGACAAGGTTTACATCAATACATCGCTGCAAGACTTTATCAAGATTAGCTAAGCATTGATCAAAAGCATTACCGTAAACAGAGAAATCATTCATAAATACTTCCATAATGTTTTCTATAAAGTCTGAAAAAATACCCATCATACACCTTTGGAAAGTGGCAGGAGCATTGCATAACCCAAAAGGCATCCTGCGATAAGCAAAAACACCTTGTGGACATGTAAAAGTAGTCTTACTCTGATCATCAGGATGGATGGGAATCTGGAAGAAACCTGAATAACCGTCTAGAAAACAGAAGAATTTATTAGAAGCCAGTCTTTCAGTCATTTGGTCAACAAAAGGAAGGGGGAAATGGTCTTTCTTGGTGGCGGCATTTAACTGTCTATAATCAATGCACATCCGCCACCCTGTTACAACTCTAGTTGGTATTAACTCATTTTTGTCATTCTTAACCACTGTGGTCCCTCCTTTCTTAGGAACCACCTGAACTGGGCTAACCCACTTAGAGTTTCCAACCGGATAGATAATACCTGCATCAAGAGGCTTCATAACCTCAGCCATAACTACATCCTGCATCTTAGGGTTTAACTTACGATGTCCCTGTCTATAAGGCTTATGCCCTTCCTCTAAATCAATTCTGTGCATACAAACATCAGGGCTTATGCCCTTAATATCATCCAAAGAATAACCTAGAGCTTTTCTATTCTTTTTAAGAACAGTCATTAAGGCAGAAAGTTGGTCAGGACTAAGTTTAGAGCTAACAATCGCAGGGTACTGTTCAGTATCATCTAAGAAAACATATTTAAGATTAGGAGGAAGTGGCTTACGCTCTGGTGCTTTTACCTCAACTGCCTGAACAGAATTAGTATCTATAGAATATCACATGTTTACCAGACTTGCATTAGCTAGGCTTATGAGCTTCTCATTCTCTTCTTCAGTGAGCTCATATTCCTCTTCCTCTTCTTCTATCAAATCCAGCTTTTCAGCATCCTCAGCTGGAGTACCTGCACACTTATCCAAAATCGTCAGATCATCTAAGGGATCCTTGGTCAAGGATTCCCTCCAATTAAGGATAACATTCCTGTCTACAATATCGATGGAACAACAAGTATCATCAGTAGGAATAGTTGCCTTATGGGCAAGACTGAACTCGATAGTGTCATCCCCTATCTCTAAAGTAATGGTCCCGCGTTTGACATTTATTACAGCCCCAGCTGTGTGTAAAAATGGTCTACCTAAAATAATAGGTATTTGACTATCCTCAGCAATGTCTAAAACAACGAAATCCACAGGAATAAAGAACTTTCCCACTTTTACTGGGACATCCTCCAAGACCCCTAGTGGTCTTTGGGTTGATCTATCAGCCATCTGTACGGTAATATTGGTGACTTTAAGTCTACCTAAACCAAGTCTTTCGCATACAGAATAAGGTATGACACTGACACTAGCCCCTAGATCACAAAGGGCTTTCCCTATTACATAATTACCTATGGTACAAGGGATGGAAAAACTACCTGGGTCTTTTAACTTGGGTGCTATATTATCTTGTGAAAGAACATAACATTCTTCCACAAAAGCAACAGCACCGTCGTCCTGAAAATTCCTCTTACGACTTAAAATATCTTTCATGAATTTAGCATAAGAAGGTACCTGGGTAATTAAGTCAGTGAAAGGGATGGTTACCTCAAGATTCTTCACCATCTCTAAGAACTTACCAAATTTCTTATCCCCTTTTGAATTTTTCAGTCTTTCAGGATAAGGAATGGTGACTTTAGCCATAGGATCAGCAACCTTTGGCTTTTTCAGCTGTAAAATTTCAGTAAGGCCTTGAATGAGGGAAGGATCCAGCGATTCCGGAGTAAAAACGGCATTCTGCTCAGGAACGTTGGTCGATCGACCGAGGGAAGTGGTCGGTCGACCAGAGTCTGCAAAATCCGAATTTTTTCTTTTTTCAGAATCCGATCGCACGTCAGGAACTGCGGTCGATCGACTTACAGAAGCGGTCGGTCGACCTCCTGTTTTTTTGACGGGATCAGATTCTTGATTTGGAATTTCGGCTGGGCCATCCTCTTGAGTTGATTCTTCACAAACACGGCCACTCCTTAGATTTATGGCATTTAGCGTCTCCATGGGTCCCTCACAACTAGCTGGAGAGCTTTTTCTTTGGTTGGCTATGTTTATCAAGTGCTCCTCAAAAACTTTTGTGGAGGTAACGTGAGCCTCACTCATCTTGAAAACTGCCGTGGTTAAGGCATCAACAAGAGCTCTTAATTTCTCAATTTCTCCTGTGCTGTCGACCGTAGTAACTAGGTTCGCACTTTCAAGCTTTAGCTGGGTTGCCTCAAGCTTTTCAAAACGGGCTTCAACTGTTGTCTCAAGAGCCATCACTCTATTCATCTCTACATTCAGCCTTCTTGAATTCCCACGTGAACCCTTAAAAGTAGCCTTATGCACCGCCATGTCTTCAATGGTTTTCCAACCCTTCATATGGTCGGTGTTGTTCTGGAATCTTCCATTGGCGGCCACATCAAGAACCATCTTATAGTCATCATAAAGAGAGTTGTAAAAACAGTTACATAGGTCCCATTGTTGAAGGTTATGGTGAGGGATAGAACGGACCAATTTCTTGAATCGATCCCATGCTTCACAAAATCCTTCATCAGGTCCCTGCTGAAAGTTACGGATTTGGTTTCTCAAGTCCTCGGCTTTTGCAAGAGGAAAGTATTTCTTGTAAAAGGCCAATGCCAAGGCGGTCCAATCCGTAATCTTCTCACTTGTCTTGTCAAGGTCCCGGTACCATTCTTGCGCGTCTCCTTTTAATGAGAACAGGAACATCGTTGCCAGCACCTCATCTCTAGTTACCCCTTCAGGTAGGGGTATGAAACAACAATAATCTGTGAAGGTTGTAACATGCTTTATTGGATCTTCATCGGGTAGACCTGAAAATCGACTCTGTTCCACCAAAGAAATATGAGTCGGGCGGAGTTCAAAGGAGCCAGTGGTTGGTGTAGGCAAGGTGAATCCCTTCGGTAAATCTTTAGGCTTCGGCTGTAGGTAGCTATAAATAGAATCCATAAAGAGAGTACTCAAGCCTTCCTCTCAAAAACCTGTCTTCTAAACAACACTAGAAGAAAAGGTAAGAACGGTCTTAAGGAACCTAAGTTCCTTAAGACAAGAAAAATAAACTAAAAATTAACAAACAAAATTATACCGTCTCCCCGGCAACGGCGCCAAAATTTGACACCCGTCGTTGAGGGGTGCCAAAGATAAGATTTATAAAACCTCAGCTTAAACTCAGATAGGATAAGTCAAGGGTCGAACCACAGAGAGACAGGGTAAATTATGTTTGTAAATTTAAAGTCTATTGCAAGTAACCAAAAAGGGGATTTTGATTTGAGATTTAAACTAACTCTAATGGTAGCAAACTAACAAGAAAATTAAAATAAGATAAAAAGGAGATTAGGAACTTTGGTTCCCCATGGTCAAAACAAGTCGATGAAGGGTAAGAATAATCAAATAACACAATCCCAAGGAACAAAGAATAAACCTTTAGGTCAATATTCTACCCAATCCTTACGGTCTTAGGGTTCCTACAAAAGCACTAAACTTTCGTTCAAGGGCTATCCCAAAGTTGTTGTTAAACTAATCCTAATAATCTTTCAATCCTAAGGATTAGTTCATCAACAACAATGGGGGATTGGTAATTTAATCATCAAACTTATCAAGGTCAAGTCTTTATCATGGTTCCCCTTAATTCCCAATCTTAAGAATTAGCTATGCATACTTTTAATTATGGAACTAACAATTACTAAGAATATTAAAGAGATGAACATAATCAAAGATGACAATAAAAGAGTAAACATGAAATAAGAAATAACAACAAGATAAATAACAAGATTGAATAAAAAGGAAAGATTAAATTGTGACAAACTTACAACTTGAATGGAAAATCTAAGAATAAAGATGAAAGCTTGGTCCCAAAATCTAACAATGGAGTTTTTTCTCTAATTGGGGCTGCATAACCTAATTTTAGAGTTTTGGGTCTCCTTAAATAAGAATTGTTACAAGATTAGGAAAAATAGAAAATAAAACAGAAGTCTTCGAAACCGGGTCTGGTCGGTCGACCTCATTTGTCGGTCGGTCGACCAACTCTGCCAATGCGGATTTATTTTCATGCGAATTTGGGCTTCTGTGGAGAACTGGGCCTGTTTACGTACTTGACATCGGTCGGACGACCACTATCGCAGGTCGGTCGACCGCTTCTCGTCCTTTACAGCTTCGATTTGGCCCGAAAATAATACTTGAGTGCACCATCTGATTCCTTGCTCCATACTAGTACTCAAAACAGCTTCCTAAAGGCAAATAAAGCTTGGTTTTGCTCACTTCCGCGTATTCCTACATATAAAACATAGAAATGCCAAAGTAAACCGTTTCGGGAGAAAAAGCAACTAAAAGTCACGAAAGTGTAAGAAAATACGTGCCAAAAGAGTAAATAAAATGCATAAAATAGGCACGTATCAAACTCCCCAAACCAAACCTTGCTTGTCCTCAAGCAAGCACTAGACTCAAAAGAAAATAAAACTTCTAATGGAACGGATTTCATACTTTTCACAACCAAACACAACACTATGCTTAACCAATTTAATGCATCCTTCAACTATAGTCAAACATAATGTCAAAAGCAAAACGAATTAAACATGTTGTAAAAGCATGCTAAAATTTCGACCTTGCAAGACCCATTCTAATTGGACTCTCGCGGTACGCTCGAGACACTCATGAAAACAAAGGGTCAAATGTATATGTGAAAGATAAGAAGATAAATAAAATTAAAGACTCTCACCTATCTACGACCCGTAAGAACATGCCTGCAATCTAACATGAATAAAATCTCTACAACCGTACATATGCATTCCCACACTAAATAACCATGACACATGCCGAGGCAAATTTGGGATTGTGAGGCTAATGGTAAGAAGGGGTTTAAAATAAGTTATGGGAAGAGGGGTTAAACCGAGCTAACAACCATCTATCCACACTATAAGATCACTTCTTATTATTTTCCTTTTTTTTTTTTCATACATGCCAATGCTCAAAGTTTGGAGCAAAAAATCACAAATCTTCCAAAATTTTTTTCTTTTCTTCTCCCTCTTTTTTTTTTTTTTCTTTTTTTTTTCAGAAAAACTGACCTATCCAACGGTCCTGGTCGACCGACCAAGAAAACTGGTCGACCGACCAGCCTTGAAACACAGGCTGTTTCTTCTTTCGTTTTTTTTTTTCACGTCTCTTTTGTTATATTTTTTTTTTTCTCTTTTTTTTTTTATCATTCTCCCAAAATCAAAATTTATCAATGAAGCATACACCAAAGGATGGCAAGAAAACAGTCCCATCACTAATTTACTAGCTCGGTTAGGGTAGGCAATTTTTAGAATGTAGCAAAGGGGTAAAAGAATTCAATTTGGCTATGTGAGGATAATGGGAATAATGAGAAAGGGGTACCTCTACCACATGTGTCAACAAACCACAAAACCGAATGCATACAGGTATTAAGAAGACAAAATTCATGTTTATGCATATTGATGTAACATGCCTCAAGAGGAGAAATTACTCACAACCTATATGAAATCGGTCATGGATGTCACCGATTTATTAAGCTCTAATCCTTAGAATATGTAGTAGCTTGCCAAGAAGAGAGTCAAGTCTAATAATTTAGCATGAAATCAACAAAAACTCGTAGATAATGCAAAAGACTAGCTTGAAAATTTTTGAAAAAATGCAAGGCAAGGCAATAAATGATATGTGAGGCATAACTAGTATTTATCCGTTCCGACTCGACCTAAAAACTTAAGACAGAGAAGAACGCGCGACAGGGAAGAACATGCGACAAGAGAGGATGAAAACAAGAAAAACACCTAAAGGTATGAAAAACGAAAGACACAAAAACAATTGCATACTCACAAAGGAGTATGCAAACACCCTCCCCAAACCAAAACGCACAATGCCCCCATTGTGCTCATCAGCATACAACCACAGCAAAGGGATGTGGGTAGGCGAAAAAGAAGCAAACAAAGAAAGGAAAAGGAAAAAGACTAGAAACTACAAAAAAAAGTCTATGGAGGAAGGAGGGGAAAACTGGAAATCGAAAGAGGAAAATTGGAAATCTAAGGGAGGAAAACACTTACAAAATAAATGTGGACCTCTCCAAACCGAACCAATCAATGGGGACCTCCCCAAACCGAACCCCAAAGAGGGTAAGGTTAAGCATGTCCCTAGCCCTCTGAGTCGTAGAACGGCTCAGGGTCCTCTTCCTCTCCTTCCTCATCGCCATCCTCCTCAGACCCTCCACCTGTTCCTGAGGCAGAGCCTGAAGCTTCACCATGGTCACGACCGCCTGCGAGAGGTGTGTACCAGGTGGGGTGAGTCCACGGGCCGGTTGGGAGCCTACCTTGTGTGGCATACTCCCTGTAAACCGGGTATTGGAAGAGACTATCGTCCAACCGTTTTTGGCTGAACTGCGTGCAAAGACTCGCCATCATTTGTGGCATAGATTCAAGAGTGAGAAGGCGGTAGGTGATCTCGTCCATGGTGGCGAGTCCTGCAAACCCGGTCCCAATGAGCATAGATACCACCTCGTCATGGCATCCCAAGGCATGCAAAGCTGGAACGCAAAGGAAACGAGTCGCCACTACCACACAATAAGCAGTCAGATGGAGGAATCGGGCCTTCTGGGCCGGAGAGCTGAAAGTGATCTGGGGATAGTTCGGTAAACTATCCGTGTCCTGCATCGCCAAACCTCGCGTCCTAGAGACACGTCCTCTAGAAGTGCTTGTACCTGAAGTGCGTGCGCGCTTCCCACCTTGATCACGGCTAGACATCGTAAATCTGAAAAGTTCAAATAAAGATATAAGTCTGATAAACTCATATTTATACGTATTTTTACCTCTTTAATATTATATTTTTAATGTCGTCTTTCGTATTTTTAAGCTAAATATTATATTATTGCGTGTTTTGAGATTTTAGCCGTCTTATACTATTTTTGTGATAAAATGGGGTTTTAAAAAGGATTATGATTAATTAATAATAACCCGTTCAATTTGAGATTAAAATCCACTCAAGTCGTTTATTTATGTTATGCAGGACCGTCAAAGTCGAATATATTAAGCGACTTAAAACGGAAAGCCAAGACGAAAAGTATTTAAATTCAAGCGGATAACGGAAATAATTAAGCACGCGTATATGGGCCGCAAACTTAATTAAATAAACTAAGTCACGGCCCATATTGAGAACAAGATTAGTGTTGTGTTGATGTAGACAAAAAAAAAGAGCAAAGAAATGAGAAAAGAGGATTAGCGCACAAATGAATCAGAAAATAGAGAAATTGAACAACAAAACGGCAATTATCATCAAAGATGGTAACGTCTGATTTAGAGAGAAATTGAAGATGATATTAATCATCCCAATTTAAGAGTAATTAAATTGGGGGAAAATGGAGTGTTTATGTACTCCCTATATAATCCCAATTGAACTCTTAGAAGGGATTATTCAGAGGAGACGGATGAGAGCGTGAGACGGAGAAGAAGAGGACGGAGCATTTTCAGTCCGATTTCTACACGAATTTCATGAGTTCCTTTAATCTTTATCTTAATTTTATTATTATTATGTTTAGTTTAGAGTAATTTATCAATAGGAGTATGTAATCAACTATTTGATATTGGGTTTATGAGATTCTGTTTCTGTTTTGAACGATTAATCAATTTTTCGGGTATTTATTCAAGGTTCGTAGTTTGACTTATTAATCCGTCTGTATCAATTTAGTTTGGCCATCTAAGTTTTTCTCAGGGATACTTTGTCAAATTGATACTAGTTTTGATTAGGTTACAGCTTACTGGTCTAATCTCAGTACTAGAATCTTGTGTAATAATTTCGTCTTATGGAGTTGCAGCTTACTGGTTCTGTACGGCTTAATTGACTGGTAATCTTAATGCGACTAAATGCGTCGACTTAATACGTGCTTACATGGTTGAGTTGATATAATTTTGTTAGGCTTAAACTTGCGTGGGTTAACGGGGTTTAACGAGTAAGAACGATAAAACTGATAATTTGCTTGCTTACAAGGGATTAGCTAGTTAACCGGTCTATCCGAGAAATAATTAAGTGAATCAATGATTGACCCAACTTCAATAGAAAATTACATATTCCTATCTTTTTGTTATTAGAGTTTTTCATCTTAAATTTATATTGTTTTCACTTGTCTTATTAGCTTAATTTAGTATAGTAAGCTACCAACTTAAACACCCCCCAATTACTTATATAAAATAGTATTAATAACAATCTTAGATAATAAAATTAGTCCTTGCGGGTTCGACCCTTACTTGCCCTACTACTAGTTAGTTAGAGTTCGTGAGTGATTTATAAATTTAATTTTGACTGCGGAAACGACACGCATCAAATTTTGGCGCCGTTGCCGGGGATTGATTGTTATTTATCTTAGATTATATTTACTTATTTTAGTTATTTTATTATTTTACATACTTGTTTATTTTTGTGATCAGGTACCCGTATTTAAGGCCTCGGAATGGCGGGAGCTGCTCAAAGGAGCATGAGGGAACACTTATTTTCTGGTGAGACACCGACCAGTATTGTCTTCCCAACCTTGGAAAAACCATATAAGCTGAGCTCAGGTTTTATTCAAATCCTCCCTAAGTTCTATGGTCGTTCTAATGAAGATGCTCAAAGACATTTACATGAATTTTATCTTGCTTGTTCCACTTTAAATTTGGATGGTATTGATGTTGATAATGTTAGATTTAGAGCATTCCCATTTACTTTGCATGAATTAGCTAAGGATTGGTAATATTTACTTTTAAATAGTTGTACATTTTTGACCGTTTCTAATATACTTTAAATTTCAGGTTTTGAAGCTCACGAAAAATATGAGACTTCAGGTAGGAAGTGCACAGTCAAATGTTGATAAAATACGAGAATTTTCAAAGTGGATCCTCGAAGTTGGGGATGGCATAGCAGGTGGGTCAAATGATGGAGTAGCAACCATCGAGTTACCAGAAGATATACTTATTCATCCTGGTGTAGATCCAATATCTACTATTGTAGATAGCACTTATCCATCTTTGAAAGATCACTTAGGTGACCCTCTGTATTTCACTGAAAGAGCTGTACTAGCACCTACTCACGACGTGGTCGAGGAGGTAAACGACTATGTCTTGGATCAAATTCAAAAGGAAGAAAAAATTTACTTAAGCTCTGATGAAATAAGCAAGGAAGAAACTAATAGCGGGGTCAGAGAACTTTACTCTACAGAGTTTCTTAACTCTATCAGATGTTCCGGTTTACCTAACCACAACCTAAGACTGAAAGTTGGAGCTATAGTGATGCTTTTAAGAAACATTGACCAAGCAAATGGTTTGTGCAATGGCACACGAATGGAGGTAAGGCAACTAGGAAATCGCGTTATTAGTGCAACAGTTATTTCTGGCAGTCATATCGGAAGCAATGTCTATATTCCCCGCATCACCTTGACTCCTTCCGATCAAACCAGGTTCCCAATTAAGTTTGAAAGAAGACAGTTTCCTTTAGCGGTTTGTTTCGCTATGACTATCAACAAAAGTCAAGGTCAGTCTTTATCCCGTGTTGGACTTTATCTTCCTAGACCTGTCTTTACCCATGGCCAACTGTACGTTGCTATATCTAGGGTCACCAGTAAGAAAGGTCTAAAAGTGCTACTTCTTGATGAAGAAGGACGGATGACTAATACAACAACAAATGTTGTTTACAAGGAGGTTTTCGAGAAACTGTAATTGTCGTGTTGGGTTATCGAATTTTAATACATGCATTTAATTTATATTTGTTATTTAATATTTTTTTAGTCGTCTATTGTTTTTTCTTATATACCTTATTTATTAATTTTATCATAAGTAATACAAATATTATCATCATTACTAATAGCTATTCGAAGATTAGTGCACCAGAAAATTCATCTTTTCACCTAATATATCTTATATCCAAACATCCCGTTAAATAATAATTCGTCCGAATAAACAGAATTGCTATATATTCAAATAAATATACCAACGGCGTCTTTAAAAATAAGTGTACACAACCCCGTGATTTTTCACGGGTGTTACACTAGTGTATATCTAAAACATTAAATTATACTGCTTCCGTCCCGATCAATTATGTATTACTTTTAACACAAAGATTAAGAAAAAAAAAGTATGTTTGAATTTGGACCACGCAAATCACATGATCCCACATGAAATGTGATCCACAAGAGGTTGCCAAAAATGGAAATAGATAACAATTCAATGATACACCCAAAATAGAAATAGATAACTATTGATCGGAACAAAGGGAGTATTTCATGTGTCATTTTTATAATTAATTTTATATTTACTGTTTGATTATAGAATATTTGATTATTGACAAATGTCAATACAAATTATTCAATATTGACGGATAATCTATACAATTTAATTAAAAGATATATAAAATAGTGTGACGTGACAAATTTTAATGTGACATGTCGAACTAGGGTAAAATGGATTATCAATTTATTACTACATGGTATTAATGGAATTCACTAGTATATAAACTAAATCTATCTATGAAAGAAAGCAAGAATTATTTTGATTTTTTTATGAAAATAATTTTTTAAAAAACTAAGTTATTGTGCACAATAATGAAAATAAAAATAAAAAAATTACTAAGCTAATAAATGAATAAGCAGATACTAGAGATTTGTATCATCAATTCAATGATATGTTTCTCTTTTTATTCATCCTCATTCCACTCCCCTTATTGAACACATTAATATAAACAATCATCTATATATGAAAAGAAAATATTAAGGTAATAAATAAATAAAAAATATTAAAAGTTTATAATATCATCAAATTCAATTTGTTGTTCTTTTTCTTCCTACTCATACTAAATTTGACTCCCCTCATTGAACACGTTAATAAAACTAGCGCTTAATTAAATGGCCAGTTAGTTCATAAATTTGTAGGCTTTTTAATTTCTTACATAGAAGATGAAAAGTATTAACATGAAACTAGTTTTTAAACCGCGCAAAATTGCATAGGTATATATTTTTAGAAAAATTGTGGTGGATAATTAACATTTATTGCCGAATAGTGACAATAATACAGGAATATTTTACACTCAATTTCTGTTATATTAATAATACGTAAAAATGCATGTTTAAATTAAGTTTTAGAACATTAAATTGACCAAAAATGTAAATATCACTATAAAATCAAAACAATCGTGAAAATAAATAAGGATTACATACGGTCATACAGTATCTCTCAAAAAAGCAGAAACATAAAATTAATATAAACAAACTAATTTGATTCTAAAAACTTAAAAAAAATCATGGTAAACTACATTTGTTGTTTTGTTGGATATTCGCTTATCACGACATTTGAATTTTGAGTTTGACTTATGTCAGCAGTCACTCGTCTTACTGGTTGAGTCGAATGAACTATATAAAGAATGTTAAATTATATAAAACGGAATATAAATATCGAATATGGTAACAATAATGATATGACGTTCCTAAAAAACGAAGAAATGTAATATGGGTGGATTACATAATTTAAATGGGTTAAACTGTATAGAGGTTAAAAATAAGGCATAAAATTTATATAATCCATATCATTAATCTAACTCTAACAAATCATGAAAACCAATCCAACCCAACCCATTAAAATAGACCTCTCTATCTAACCCCTACAAACAACCCAACTGATGTGTGCATATTACATATATTTTTCAGTACTTTTTTGCACGCATTTTTATGCTTTACGGTGATTTTATATATATCACTTTATGCCCCGAATATGCTACTTTGTACTTTTCTTGCTATTTTTAGGAATAAGCGAGAAAGTGGTGAAACCCGAGCTGGAAGTTGTCCCGAGTACATACATTTAGAAGATGGGGAGTTGAAACAGAGTTACGAGCGGTGAAAGGCATTGAAAAGCGTGAATCGACCAAGCGAAAGGCGAATTTGGAGAACAACGTGGGCTGAAAGAGAAGAAACACTCGATCGAGCTTTGATTCTTGTCGATCGAGTGGTTTGGCATTGAGAACTAGTCGATCGAGCTAACCACTAAGTCGATCGATAGCCGTAGTTTTTGAAGTCCTCGATCGATAACTCGTATTACTCAATTGAGGAGATTTTGGCAGATTTTACTCGATTGAGAAGATCTTTTCCCTCGATCAGCAATTTCACTAATGGGCCGCGTTTTTACGTTTAGCTTTTAGGTTAGATTTCCGAGAACACTACTCTTCATTATAAAAAAGATTAGTGTTTCTCTAATCAGGGGATCATCTCATACTTTCCGTGTTAATGCTCCAAATATTTCGCACAAAAATCTCGCATTAATACAACCGGGATTCTTAAATCATATATTATATCTAGCAAATGACATGTGGCGTTCGAATAAGGTGTGATATGTGGCTGTTGAATAAGGTGTGGCACGTGGTGACGTATGGGAAGGTTGGTATTCGCTTTAATATAATACTTAAGAAGTATATGATATGATGATAGATGCTTAAGAAGTAAAAAACTGACCGGAAAAATATCAAAACTCGCAAGCAATAATAAATCTGAACAAAGTATCAAATCTTTTAAGATTCAGCACAAATTCTCATTTGTGACGGCGATATCCGTCACAAGCTTGTGACAGATATCGTTTCCTCTCACAAAATATCCACTTTTTCTCTCTGTGACACTATTCATGTGGTCCCCTTTTTCCACTAACTCATTTTGTATCTATTTTATCTCACAAAATATTCGTCACAAATGGTGACCCGTCACAAACAAGACTTACTAAAGATTCAGCAATACCTTTGATATTAATAAAACTAACTCATAATATAGAGATTTTTTTTTGTAATGGAGTAAGTTAAATTGAGTGAGAACAATGAAAAATATGGTATTAGAATGATGATAAACAATGAACCAAAAGGAAGGGCATTACAGTGGTGATATTATACGTTAGTGAAATTGATGACAACTTAGAATTTGATGTTGAGAAGGTGAGGGGCGACTGAAAGAGTTGACAAATACGAAGATGAATGTGTTTTTCGGTTATGTATACGTGTACAAGTTTGAGGTGGGTAAGATTTTTAACGGGTAAATAAGGCTCGGAAGTTTGGCTCATTATTTAATGTTTAAGTGACAATGGAGTATTTCTCATAATTGGCCCATTGATTATTCTATTAGAAACTATGGGCTTGTTTGGCTACCCCTCAAATTCATGGGAAATCCAACATCCGATGAATTACAATTTTCTAAAGTACGTGCTTTTTCACATACGAATTTTACTTTTTCACATACGTTTTTTACTCTAATACCCTTGTCATTTCATCATCCTCTGCCAAATCAATTTTTTTCATCCCTTCCCTAACCCCCTTCACCACTACCCAGTACCCACCTCCATTCACAATCGACAATCAATCCACTCGTCGGAAACCCTTACTCCAACTAATCCCACCTCGTCGACCTCAACCAGCCTCCCCTGCCACGCGCTCTTCTTCCTTGCTACTATCCGCACTAATTAATATTATAATTTAAAAAAATATTAAAAACACAGTAAAAAGTAGAAACATCAAAAGAATTATTATAACTTTTTTTAAATAAACTAATTAATATTAAAAAAAATGAACACAAACGATAGTCATACAACCAGAAACAAACGACAACAACAATACACCGTCAAAACACAATATTAGGGCAAAAATTGAATCACATCGGGAAGATCGCTTCCTTTGTCTCTCCGCAGCCCTACGTTAATTTTAAAAACAAGAAAAGGCATCCTTCCCACCACCTCTTAATTTTCCTTCGTCGGATTTTGAACTTGATGACGATACTTTTTTAGTTTCGATAAGTCGAGTCCGAAAGTAAATCCTAATTGCATTGGCGAACGCTTTTTCTCTCCTATACCAATTGATTGAACCACGACTTTTGTTAATATCGTGATCGAAAGAGAAACTAAGAGGAAAAGAGGAGGTTTTTTTTACATAGAGTTATACCGGATTATATAAGAGTAGTTTTGTTTATCTTTAGGAAGAAGGAAGAGTATTTTTGTTTATCTTTAGAAAAAAGGTATGGTTTGGAAATTTTATGAAAAACTGTATGTGAAAGAGTAAAGTTCGTATGTGAAAAAATAATTCCGTTTTCTAAAGTTGTTTGGTTAGCCAATAAATGGAAAAATGGAGGAACTTGAACTTCTTTAAGTTTAACTAAGTTATCACTGGAACACCACTTGGCTCAGATGACCTATTCTATTTAAATACCTGAATGACCTATTCAGCTTAGAGTCTAACTATCATCTTAGATCAACTTATATGGCTCAGATCAAAATACCCGTAAATGCATTAAATTTTAGAATAATATTATTGGTGATCACAAAAATTCATTTCATTTTATTTTTCTCATTTTTTATTCAACCTCTCAGTTATTATGTCTAGGAAGAAACTCACACTTTAGCTATCAAGAGAACAATTCATACTTCAACCGATACTCAAACAGTTAAACTTAATGCTTCATATCTTAAATTCGACCTTTAGAAACTCCTATTTGCAAATGTAAATAGAATATAACTACATAAAACACGTAATCATGTTATTTTAAATATAATTATTAGAATAATAATATTTAATGTCTACTCGTGCCATTTGCACGAGTTAAAGCCTAGTTTTAGGGGTCAATTAGAATCACAAGCACACAGTTCTATCTCAAGACATGGTGAATTCATTTTAGAAATAAGGTAGATAGAGAGGATTCTGTCTTCATTAACGTTAGTACCGACGATTTTTTGGCTATATTTCTCCCTATTTGTCATTTGAATTTGTTGTAAGTAAAATATTTTCACAAAATTCCTTAAACTTAAAATGGGAGAACTATATACATAAATTGTAAAATTCAGTAGGTCAAGAACGGTGTTAAGTTATGATCTTTCATAACCTCATTCTCATTTTAATATTTTCTTTGGTTGTAAATTGTAAGGTCGTTTTAACTTAAAATAATTTTAAATAAAATGTTAAAATCATTGATTATTGCTTTTTAGTGGAGGGTAAAAAGTAAAAGGAATAAAGTCGTAATAAAGGATAAAATGTGCAGAATTAAACAAAATCTATGTACTAGACTTTTTGGATGACATCCGTGCAAGAATTAGAAGGCGAGATATGACAAGTTTGCTTCAAATAGATTTAGAATGGCTTAGACAAAGAAAGTTTATGTAAACCCATGTACTAGACTTTTTTTGAATTATATATATTAATTACCTTTTAAAAAAAAAAAAAAAAAAAAAAAGAAAATGTAAAATGGTGGGCGAGATTTAGAAACTGGCAATAATTATGGTAGAAATTTGGAAAGGAAAATGAATGAGAGGGAGGAAGAAGTAATCGTCAAGGTTGAGACAGAGTAGAAGTGCAGAACATTTTAGTCCCACTTTCAATTAATTTGTATAGAAATCAGTAAATCAATATTAGCCTGAGAGGGAAGAATGGGCGGGGCGACAAGAGGGAAGAAGACGAAGATATCTCAAGAAGCTTTCGATGAATTAGTGAGAGAAAATGTTGATGATTTGGGGATGGATCGGAGTGAAGCCGTGGAAGACGCCATTGAAACACTCACTCTTCAAGGTGTGGATCTCTCAGGCATCATCACCTCCGACTCCGACACTCCTCATCCTGTACTCGAGACTCTAAACAAACTCAAGCAATCCGCTGATTCACAAGATTTATCATCGACATTGCTCGACCATTTCGCTCTTCTCTGTGCTGCTCCTGACGACGCTGCTATCGCCTCTCGAAACGGCGCCATTGAAACTCTCACCTCCATCTCTTCTAAGCTTTCCACCTCTTCCGATCCAAAACTTGTCATTTCTGCACTCTCCGCTCTATCTTCTTTGCTACGCGGTGTGTATGTATATCTTTTCCCTTTAATTAATCAGTAATATCATCTTCTGTTTCAGTTAATTGAATACTATACACTACTACTTACAGATGTCCAATGTAATGAAACCTTTGCAAGGTGTGGTGGACCTGATATTATCGTAGCGATCATCTTGTGCAAACAACAACAACAACAACAACAACAAGACTGTGTGGAGTTGCTGAATGCTTGCTTTTCTGTAATAGCTGCCTCTGCAACAGGCTCTGAAATCCTCAAGGAATCATTTGTTAACCTTAATGTCGACCAACTTATCATCAATGCTTTTAATCAAATTGAACCACACAGAATTCCCGCTGCACTCTATGATGCTATTCGTGTTTTACTAACTTCTGATGATCATCGTGTTGCTGCTTCTCAAGTAACACATTCTTATTATATACTCGTATTTATTTACTCCCTCCTATTTAGACTAATCTCCCCTCTTTCCTTATTCGTGATAATGACGTTTTCTTCCCTCTTTCCTTATTTAGTAAGCTTTTTGTGGTCCAATTCAATTTCATGGGAGTATTTTTAATGCCAACAAAGCAACAACTAATTGTTTTACTTTCAGGTCTTCGGATATGCTCGCAGATTTGCCAAGCTTGGAATTGCTGACGCACTTGCCAACTCCCTTCACCAGGGTCTTTCTTCGTCTAGTCTCGTTTCAGCATGTGTTGCTCTTAAGACTGTTGCTGTCAATGTAATATATTCGTGTCTTTCACCTTCTTTGCTTAGCCGTATACTCATCATAACTCGTTTTTGCAAACTTATTCTACAGATTTATACCTTGTATTTGTCTGCTCAACCACTGTTCTATTCATTGTTCTTTATGTGAGCACAGGATGATATTTGCAGATCTGTCGCTGATAAGGGCGGCATTGATGCTGTTCTCCGATGTATTGATGACAGTGGTGAAGAATGCAACACGGCTGTTGCCCGAACTTGTTGCTCCCTACTGTGTACGGTAAGCTGTACGCATACATAGGTCATCCTCCTGACTAGTGCTAATTTTTTTGGCCTCTGAAAATCAAAATAATGTTAGAGAAGCTTATTAAGGTTGAGAGACATTCCCTTGCTATTGTGGAATATAGTTACAGAAACGATGAAATGTTGCAAGTTTCCTTCTCTTCATATTGATCTAAAATCTAAACTAATCCTTTCTTGTTTCGCAATAAGCTTATTAATTGAATTCAACAATCGCTTTCTTTATTTGGGGAGCGTATGTGACTTCTGCGCCTGTATGAGACCTACCCTCTTTTTGTACGAGTACTTCCCAGCTAGAAATGATATCATCTTGAAAACATGTACTCTACCAGTCTCAGCTGATTGGGATAGACCTTGTTTGATCGGTACTAGCTCCAGTAATTTTAATTGGTATGACGGATTAAAGAAACATGGCTCTCTTAAGTTTCACTATGGGCTGGGGGCTGGGGATGGGAGAACCTTTTTTTTCCCCATAGCAAACAGGAAAGTCTACAGTTTTTTAGTTCTGTGAGAGAAGATATGAGCTTCCCTATTTAGTTTACAAGGAATAAAAACTAACAGAAAGATAAATGAAAGGCATAGGAAAGATTAGGGATATCCTTGATCCCGCTTTCGCCTTTCGGTGCTATGGTTTGTCCAAGCCGCATCCACTTTGATTCTAAAAGTTTGGCAACTCCCTTCCGTAGTTCCTTTCCTATAAGATAAGGAGGATGACTCTCTTTCTCTTCTTGGCAAGTTCACTAAAACGGGTTGCTTCCCCCCGTATTCCTTGAGATACGGGTATTTTCCTCCCATACCCTATATATATCAGCACAACTAGCTTTATATACCATAATAATACTACTGAAGGAAGCCATCCATCCCAGACCACCATATTTTCTAGACTTCTAAAGTCCAAATAGTGTAAAGGTGTAGAAATGTACAGATCCCTCTGAAATCTTCCTTGAGTTTGAAGAGCTTAGCACAGAAAACATTTATCGTTATGAATTATGATACAACTGTACCTTTAACTTTTTTAACGCTATAAGATCTAAATTGTGTCTGTACTGTGTTCTATTTTTTTACTATGACCTGGCTGACTGGCTATCTGGCTGTCAGCCTATGATTTGTACATCTCTATTGTACCAATCCATTAATTGTATCATCAGCTTTACTCATCGTTATCTGATGTATGATGTGAATAGTTGGCAGGAAGTGACCATAACAAAAGTGCTATAGTGGAGAAAAGAGGTTTAGATAGACTGATTAGACTCTCTGCTAGATTTGCGGATGATCCCTCAGTGATACAAGAGGTAATGAATGTGCATGTGCTACCTGTACTGATGAATTTGTTGTGGGATGATTTTTTGCCTGCAATCTTGTTCAGATTATGGCATAAAAAAAATTATGTAGAATTTAGTTTTGGTCATCTTCATCCTTCAATTGTATGAATGTCATCTGTTATCCTGCTTAAAATTTGCACCTTTATTTTTGATTTTTCAATTTTTGAGCCACCACTTGACTTGTTGAGCAAGGTTGGTATTGATAAGTGAGGCAATAGGAATGGCATTTAAGGCCCTGTGGAAATGAATGGTATAAAAGAAATCCTTGGATATCTATGCACCGCTCATCTGCTTTCTTGATTACTATGCCAAATGACTGATCATGCCATTTTCTTCTCTGATGTCGCCAGCTGCTTGCTTGGTGATTACAGGACTGAATCGTAATCAGTGTTATCCTCTATTAGTTTCTGATAATGTGTCATTTCGTGCATACATAGTGAATAACATGCTGTTCATATATTAATGTACACCGTTAAATCATGTTTCTCCTCTATATATAGATTTGACGCTTCGGGTGCTATGATAACAGAACTCTGTAGTTTTTTTTTATTTGGGATAATATATTATTTTTTCGTGCTTGAATTTATACTTTCTTGCATACTGGAAATGGTGACTTCTTTTTGCTGTTTAATTGTGGTGGATGGTAGAACAGTTGTAATTATATGCTTTTACAGGTTATGTACATCATCAGCGTGCTTTGCCTAAGATCTCCTGCTCATTCATCTCGCGCTATGGAAGCAGGAGCAGGAGATTTAGCAATACAAGCCATGCAGACATTTCCTGCTTCTCAGCAACTGCAGAAGAATGCTTGTCTCATGATACGGAATCTTGTTGTCAGAAACCCAGAAAATAGGTAAATGCCAACTTGTCCAGCCTCATTGCAATGCATTGGTAAATACCAACTGCCAAGTGCTTCATATTTCTTTCTATCTATAAACAGGAAAAATTTGCTCGACAATGGTGTGGAGCAAATCATTAGAAAAGCCAGAAAAAGCCATGGGAATTGCAAGGATGCTGCAACTGACGCCCTTCGAGATTTGGGGCTTGCTAATTACAACTTATAGTTTGTACGGCTTACAAGACTTTGAATGATCAACTTTTTCACCGGAACTGGTTGCAAAATTTTGTATGCTTGAATCTGAGCTCGTGTATACATGGGTTGCTCATATGATCGGAGAATTGAGATGCTCATCCAATTTGGCTTTGTTGATACTTTTTTGTGCATTTGATCACCATTCACCAGGAATTTCACTTCTTTTCCAGCGGTAAGAGTGGAATTCCGCGGTCTTAAGCATGAAACAAGCTTCAATGCACATTTGATTTGGCTTTATTAATGCTCTCGCGAATTTGATCACGAAAGCAGAATGGAGTCCCAAAAGCATGAAACAAGCTTCATTGCCCTTTATCATCTAACAAACGAGGATTTCACATTTGAAATATGATCAACACAGACAGCAGTACTTTGAGAGACTGAAATCCTAATTGCTACGCTGGAAAATGTGCACTACTACCGGATTTCACTCTTAGTCAATTTTCTTATTTTCATTTAACCTCGTTTTATCTTCATTCTCGTTCATTTACTATAACTTGGTGCTCAATTATTTAAATGGCGCCAAATGAATGAAGTAAAGAGATTACTTTATAAAGTATAGGTGGATAACTCGCATAAAATTTTGCAGGACATTGGTTCACCACTGCCAAACAAAAAAATTCTACCCCACTTGTAACAATTTTGCATAAGGTACCCCGTTTTGTCAGCGAGCAGGTCTTGCGTGCTTGTGACGGGCTAATCCTGTCACAAGCTTGTGACCTCTCACAAAAAGGGAGAGGGGACAAGGTGGGGTACCCTTCATGTGCTTTCCCACTCACCTCTCATAGGTATTTTGTGAGAGAAAACGGTATCCGTCACAAGCTATTGCCGTCACAAATGAAAATTTGTGTTTGCGGAAAGTAGTTTTAGACATGAGTTCAAAATGCTGATACAAATGGATTGAATAGTCAAAAATCAAAACTGCACAAAATTCAGTTGATAAAAAACCATTATATTTTTCTGGTTTCTCCTTTATGTTTTGAGAGCTTGCACAGGCATCGTCTGAATTGCCTCCGTCGTTAGTTCAACAGAACCTGTACCCCACATAGTACAAAACACATTATATTACGGCAGATTTATGCATCATTATCGAACGCATTAGATACTGCTCTAAAATCTACAAAACACACTGACTTGTTCAGTTGTTCAGCATACAGGGTGATGCCGTTGATAATGCGTTGATCTAGAAATTTATTGCACATCTCATAATACCTCAAAAAGCTGGATAAATAAATTGTAACCAAATTGCTCAAATCACTTGCTCTTTAGAAAATATACTGTAAAACTTAGCATATAAAGCAATACAGCATAAATACACACAAAGATTCAGATCAGAAGCTAAGACGGAGTAGTACCTTTATAGAAAAGCAAATCCGATGAAGTAGGGGAGAGTTACAGGAACATCTTAGAGTAGGCTTTTCGCTCCTGATTACGTCTATCAGCAATCTGCATTCAAACCAATCCCCTGTAAAACTGCTCTCACCTCCTCTGTTATGTCTTTTACTAGATAATAAGGTAGCTGTAGACTATACCTTCTTCTTGGCAACGGCCAACTCCCTCTTAATTCCAGCTGAACACAGATAGGTAGCTCTATTTAGTATTTATGAAAATAAGCAGCTTTTGATTCCAAATGAAACGGCACAAGTTTTATGTATAATCCAACACTTCTAAAAAACAGCAAGCAAACAACGTAAGTTTATACAATCGCTATCCCTTACCATCACTGGGCTCCAGCTCCAATGCCCTCTGGAAACTTTCTACTGCAGCATCTATGTCATTAAGTGCCATATGTGCCTGGGGAGTAATCACATTTTGAATTCAGACGGTTAGTTGGACAGCAAGAACGACAAGTGCTCTAAAAGGTACAGAGATAATAGTGTTGCAACTTGCAAATGTCAACAACCACAACGTACATATGCGACACATACTGTCTTATTCTTGTTATATTTGATTTTCTTTTTTGAAATTAAACTTCCGTATACAATAACAAGAACATTACCTCAGTGAATGGCCACCACAAATTGCAGGGTAGGGGGTGAGGGTTTTGTATTTAAGCAACCTCACCCTTGTGTTAGCAACAAAAAGAGGATGTTTCTGATCCGAATGAATAAATTTAAAATTTCATATAATAGATATTTTTATTCCTTCTCTTGTCTCTATCCTTCTAAGCTTTTCCTTTTTTTCACCATACCACACTCATAATTACATTTGACGGCTAATCTTAGCGGCCCCAAATCAAAGCCCCAAATCACATTGGACCAAGGCTTTGTTGTCGTTGATTCTTGGCATGCCATATCCTTCATTTTTTTAATTACAACTACTATTATAACAACTATTTAAACATGTCCAATATGGTATTAAATCATTGTCCAATATGGTATTAAATCAGACTATCAGAGTGATCTTGGTAATGATCCCATATCGCAGTTGTGTACACTGGCAGCTCCATCCTCGCAGTTTATTGCAGCCATGTTATATAGGTCAAATAAGATCTATCAGTCTTGCCGGCTTTATTAGTCATGTGTGAACCAAATATCGCCAAGAATCGGCCTTATCGGTCTAATATTGCCGTATTGTGTAAAAATTAACTACTTTCAGCAATTCTGTATAGATCAGAAAATATCAGAGCTAAAAGCTGAAAATCCTTCACACAATAGCCGTGTCAATACCATGCTCTTGAATATAGATGCGCAGATAAGCACAACAGCATGGCGGTGTCAATTTAAATTTTAAATGTTGCTGCCATAGAGAAATGAATCGTACAATGATGCTATAAGGGTACGTCAATAGGGATGATGAATGTTATACTGGGGACAAAGTGACATATTTCTTATATCGGTGTTTGGTTTCTATTTCTGGAGAAACTGAAATTAAATTGAGATGTAGCAATACAATCAGGTTCCATCTATGTTTTTAAAATAAACATTATTCCTCATTTTACAAGAGCTAACCTGTCCTTGGCGGAACAAAGCTTTCACATTGTCATCACCATCACGCATGGCAAATTCAGTGTCCAATAAAGCGCCTTTTAAGTCCCCCAACTTCAACTTGCAAGCCTAAACATGCGATAAAGAAAAGAAATTGTGAGCTTAATTCTACTCATATACTATTTTGTTTTTAACCTGCCATGAAAGAAAAGAGGTTTTTTTTTAATGTTATAAAGCTCTACATAACTCAAAATTCCATCAGCCTTGGGAGCGAAGAGGTAGCGGAACATTTTGAATGTAGGGGACTTCCCTTTGAGCCGCTGTAAGCTTGCTTTGCATATGCAGAACAAATCAAACTCTTCTACGCCAATCACACTATGTTGCTCATGCATTTCACTTTCTTAAATTTCCTTTCAAGTACTAGGCATGGGTACTGAACTACCGACACTTGATCACACTAAATTTTAGGGCAAAAGCATGATTATCTAATTCAAAAGCATCCGAATCCTATCTTTCCTGTGGAAGGAAAAGTTCCCATTATAGTTGTAAGTTGTAACTGAGTCCATAAAACATAGTAATCACCTTTAAAGCTGCAAGCTTGTCTCACTAAAAGTGGACAGTTGGTTGGGAGACCTTTGTCCCATTTAGATAAACCATCAATGTAATTTACAGGTTTTTAGTGTATTTGAAAACCAATTATGTCTCACAATTCTTCATCTAAGAAGCCACATAACTATGATGCCTTATCGACAGTTATCATGAACATTTGGGTGTGTTTGGATGGAGGGATTTGGGGGAAAGGGAGGGGAGGGATGAGAAATCCATTGTCTGGTTAGCAAAATGGAGGGGAGTGAAAATGAATCCCCCATTTCCCTCCTCCAAGCCAAATTATCTCCATTCTCCCTCCCTTTCTGTTCCCTCCTTCCTCCTCCCTTCCCTTTCCCTCCTTTTATGACATCCAAACAAGGACTTTATGTTCACTGTAAAACCTTGTTTGGATACCAAAAATGGAGGGAAAGAGGGAGAAGAGAAGGGGAGGGGGAATGATGAGAGAGTTTTCCCTCCAATTTTTTTTCTTTTGTTGGAGGGGAATTAGTTTGACTGTGGTGGAAAATAGAGGGATCCATTTTCCCTCCAATCCCATTTCGCTACCCAAACAAAGGGTAAAGGTACAAGTGAGAAGTAGACGACAATTAGCAAAATGACAGCTTACAGAACTGTTGGTGAAAATCTGGGACTTGATCTTTCTCAAGGCTGTACTTTTATCTGCAAGGAACAACATGCGGGTCAGACATATAAATGGGTGTGGAAAGTAAATCCTGGTAGCAATATAAAAAGAGAGAGTAGTAAAACAAAAGAAAAGACCTTGGTCAATGCCATCTTTTTCCCAGCATTCATCTAAATAGCGTAACGCCTTCCTGTATTTCCTTAAAGCCATTGTGTAGTCTTGTTTCTGGGGAAACAAAGGCTGAGAGGGAGAGGGAGAGGGAAAGGGAGAGAGCAGAGAAAAAGAGAAAGCAACGGGGAAAGCAAAGAAATGCTGGTTTAAAAAGCAACCTTGAAATATTGGTTTCCAAGGGACTTGACAGAATCAACAGCATGAGTCCACCAAGAGAGGTGAAGAGGGATTTGATCAAGATCAGCAGGCCAATCTGGAAAAGTATCACCATCATTGAAGAAATTAGAAGTACCATCATCAGAACCAGGAGGAATGTATCCAGATTGAGAGATGATAATCTCCTGAAGGGGACGCTCATTGTCATCAGTATTAAGATGCTCGATAGCACGAACAACACCCATGCCTTTGATAACTCTGCCAAAGACGACATGCTTTCCGTCAAGATGTGAAGTGCGGGTGGTAGTGATGAAAAACTGAGAGGAATTGGTGTTAGGACCAGAGTTAGCCATGGATAAGATACCCTTGCGTTCGTGTTTAAGGTCAAAATTCTCGTCATCGAAAGTCAAACCGTAAATGGATTCACCGCCGGTACCATCAGAAGCGGAGATATCACCTCCTTGGATCATGAAGCTTTTGATAACACGGTGGAAAGGACAACCCTGTAGGATAAGCTCAGCTGGTCAGCTGGTCAGCACATAAAAAGCAAGCCTAGATGACATATACTCCCTCTTACCCGAGATAAGTGTCCGTTTGCTAGTGAGTTGAAGTGGGCAATAAATATAAATAGTGAAGGGTAAAAAGTAATAAAACGGTCCAAATAGTACACAACGGGACACTTTGACGAATAAAGAAAAATGAAGAACGGAACACTTATCTTGGGATAGGAGGGAGTATATAATAAAAATGGAAACCTGAAAATGAAGAGGGACGCCGGTGTGAGGACCGATTCCCATCTCGCCGGTGCAGAGAGCCCTGAAATTCTCGGCAGTCTTGGGAACGACGTCGTTGAATAGCTCCACGACTATTCTTCCTTCAATTTCTCCGCCAATGCTTACATCCAGGAAGCATCTTATTCTGTCTCCCATATCTCTCACAATTCAATCAATTTCCCCCAATTTGATTACAAACCCTAATTTGAAGAACTCAGTCTGAGTGGGGAGTAAGCAGTAAGCAGGATAACAGAATTGGTGGAGAAACAGTTGGTTTGTTGGTGGGTTGGTCACTCATCTTGTCTTTTACTAATTTATCATATAACTAGGTTAGAACCCGTGCAAAGTTGCACGCGCATGTATAGATGATGTTTTACAATTTTATATTATTATAGTAATAAAAGTATATAACATTTTATATAAATGAACTACTTTAGATTAAAATTAAAATGTTGTCTAATTGCGTTAACCATAAACTGATTCAACAATGTGGCAATCGATTGACCAAAAGAATTTATATATAGTCTCTACTAATATTTATTTACTTTTTTTCTAAGTTTTGATTTGTATTTTAGTCAAATATACATATAATTGAGACAGAATGGTAACATAAATTGATGGATCAATAAAATGCTCACCCATAAACAATTTTAGCTAACGAATTCAGGATCGCTCATAAAAACTGGCGAGTATATACACCCGCTTCCAAAACCAAATTAAACTCAATATCGTAAATTTAGGATTAAAAAAATATTTGAAAGATGTATTATTAAATTTGATGTTTTGGGGAAATAAAAAGAGGATTAAGAAGACCAATAAAAAAAGGTTATGTGTGCTTTAAACCTGTCAAAACATGACCCGACCCGTAAACCTGGCCCGACCCGACTTTATTTGATCCGATTTTTTCAGGGTAAAAAACTCGAAAATATTGACCCGCAACCCGAAAGAATAAAATTTCATGTCATTTGTCGATCAAATTTATTACAAAATATTTAAAGAGAAAAACACGAAAGTTGCCAAAAATATGTATCAGTTAAGAAAAAAAAGTAGGGTACGTAATTGACCTGCATTATAGTCAATGAGTTCTATGAATATCAAAAAAAAAAATATAGTAAACTACGTGAAATTATATTACAAAGTACAAAATTTATTAAAAGGTCGGCATGAATTAGATTATGCAACTACCATCAATTATAGTTGTACAGTTTCTCAATTTTATAATAAAATTTTCAATTGTTGTTTTAACGATTATTAATTTTATTATAAAATATCTAAATTTGTTATTTAAACATTATGCTCAAAAATTACAATACATCTCAAAAACATTACATATAAGTTCAGCTAAATTTGTGGAATTTTTTTAAAATATAACTTATAAACTTCAAAAACGTCAGAAAAAATACACATAAGTTCAACTAAAAATTAGAAATTAAAAATTAAAAGTTAGGCCTGAAGTAGTACATTTGATGTATGTTATTTCTTTTCGAAATAGAGTGATAAAATCATTTTAAAACCTTTAATTCACATTTATCTTTTTTATATCTTGAAATTTATTGATAAAAGTAAAAATATTAATTAAATTTGTTGATAAAAGTTCTAATGAACAAATACCTGAAAATTTTTACATCGTTCTAAAAAGATATACTCCGTATATAACATGATATATGGATGATATTTTTTATAAATCAACTCAGCGATGCGAAAAACTTATATCAAAACTCAACTATAATAATAAATAATTGTGAAAATCGATGTAGAACTAACTGAAGACTATGACATTAAAAGGTACAAAAATTTTATTTTGGAAAATATATTCTATTCTTGAAGAATGATAGGATAGTTTTTTAAGGAAGGTAATAATCTAGAAAGGCAATATTGAAATAAATATTTGTGTGCATCTTTAGGGGTTGTATTAGGCGGGAAAATAATTAACTGTAGCGCGACACATGTCAAGTTTAATGAATAGTGGTTCTTCTTTTATACTTATATATAGATAGATACTTCAACTTGTGTAGACTTGTAGTTTAGTAAGAGGCAATAATAAATTTGGAACACAAATTCTCATTCTAGACGAAGGTATCCGTCACAAGGAGAAGACGGATACCATTTTGTCTCACAAAATACTCATTTAGAGGAGAGAGGAAAGCACATGGGGTGCCCCACCTTTGTCACCCTATTCGTTTTGTGAGTGTCATTATCCGTCCCTCTACCCGACCCGTCACAAGCAAGACTAACTGAATTTGGAAAACGGTAGGTCTTTTGAGAAACCGCCTCTCAATAAGCTTATTAAGAGATTATTGTATAAATTTAAAAAAATAAAGTGGTACTAAAAGTAATATAATAGGTACAAATCATGATTAAAGATAAAATGATTACATTTATTATATAAATAAGTACGAAATTACTATGGTTTTAAGTTTTAGTGTTTGGAAAAAAGAAATAATAAAAATGGAATAAAGGTTCAAGCCTCATTAAAAGCAATTTTGGGGTAAATTAGCTCGAGGCTATGCCTTCTAGATTTCGAGTCTGTCACCCCGTAAAAAGGGTCGAAATCTACTGTACGTGCTTTACAGGCTATCACGTATGCTCGGGGGTTTACCTAATGTGAACCAAAGGTAGCGGCTACGGATTCCCATGTTTTTTTAAAAAAAATATATTTCTTTCATTTTTTTGTTCACATAAGAGTATTATGTCAGCACATAAGTATTGAATTCTAATATTAGAAAAAACTATCATTTGAGCTGACTCCTATTTTTATTAGTATTTGACTCAAAATTTCATATTTTTTAAAACTAATTATTCAAATATACCAAATAATGAACACCTTTAGACCAACCATAGTTTCTTTTCATGGTATATTTTTTTAACTATTAAAATATTTTTTGTGCATTATTTTTCATTTGTTTACTCTTCAACTAAAACGGAAAATAAATCTAATTATATAATTTATGAATGAAGTTTTATTTCTTTTTTTTTTAAAAAAACTTGGCTTATTTAGGTTTGAGATTTTTAGAACAAGGGAATAGTTATTGACTAGGTAGCACGGACACTTCTCCTAATGAGCCGTACCGTGTCCGACACCGTGTCCGACACCGACACTTCACGGACACACGCCGAAACGTGACCAACACCTAAACAGCCGTGTCTAACTTTCTACATTTATTTGCGCACGTGTCCGACGCGTGCCCATGGTATTTGAGCCGTGTCCGTCGCGTGTCCACGATATTTGATTATCATTTGCGGTGAATGATGTTCATGAGATAAGAAATGCGTTATCGAAAGAGATCAATTAGAATATTGATTTGGATGAGGAATGAAAATAAATTTATTATCAAGGGCTAGTTTTATATTCACTTATTTAAAATTAATATCAAATACATTTACAAAAATAAAATCAGAAACCTATAACTATAAAATGTATATTTTATTAAATTTAAATGTCGTGTCCCGTGTCCTAAATTTCATGGCATGCCGTGTCCCGTATCCGTGTCCGTTTTTTTGGTGCTACCTAGGTTATTGACCATAATCAGTCGGCAAAGTAGATAGAGGGCGGCACAAGGTGTGCGACAGTGGCGCGTAGACAGGGCCGGGGACCGGGGTGACGGATGTGAGGGGTCATTTGCGCCTTTTGCGGTTGATGGGGGCATGAGACATTTATTGAAGTCGGAGTATTGATGAGTCAGGGTGGGGGACTCTAGTTAAAAACTATTGCTAGATTCCACTTTCATCACAAACACTTCAAAAAAAGAACACAATGAGAATAACAATAGTTTTTTTACCCTTTTTCCCCTCCAAACTTTTGTAACTAGACAGACATTATCCATCTTTAGCTTGTGATAAATAGTGTGTCTTCAATGAGAATTTGTGTTAAAAAAAGGAGATAGATAACAAAGCTTGGGACTAGGTGATCATCTCAATGTGTAGATAAATGTTGACAATGGTCCCGGTAAAGTAAACCCGTAGCCCAAGGGATCCTTGCAGATTGCGGGACAAAACCTTCAACGCCGAAGCAAGAATATCCATGTTAGTGTGTGAGTTTTGATAGATTAGCAAGTATATCCATGTTAGCGTGAATCACCAGTGTAGTCTCTGTGTGCCGGCATCAGCATGCAATTGTACAGGGATCAGCTCATATGCACTCTCTTCCAATGCTCATCTACAAACCCTGCAGCTTTTTCACTAAATAATGGACTATAACATCTTCTAGCTTATATGGATCTCACAGTAATGGGATTTTTTTTTATGAGGCAAGCTATGTCTACCATGCTTGCGGGCTAAACATTTCATTTCCAATGTAAGCTACATGCTTATTATTTCAAAAAAATTGCAAGCAAGTCCCTACAAAGGACTACGGAAATGCTCTAAGACACTATGGACCGTGCAATGGCTTCTACAGGCCATATACGCATAAACATAGCCGCATATACGGACTCCATGTTTTCGTTTCAAAGTATATCGCTTCTGTCTGTAACAAGTTCAAAGATTCCAAAAACAACTTTATCTGGAGGTCAAAGTAAAAGCAAAGGCGTAGAGAAGAATGGTTACATAATTTCTTATAGAACAGAAAGTAAAAAAAACTAATTACATCCATCCAGGTCACTAGTCAAGGTGAAAGAATATAACCACAACTAACCTACGTAAACCTAAGTTTTAGTAGACTTCCAAAGAGGGAAAAAAGAACCCGTCACAGTTGAACAAAATTGCTCACCTAGCTTCAAGGTGACCTACATGAACGGTTAGAACTCAGCTCATTGTTCCAACTTGCTCAAATGAGCTTTCAGATACTTGCTCATTGAAAACCCGTGGAATGTATCCACTTCAAACAGTTCTTTTAGCTTTTCGTCACATAGTATTTGCCTCTTGTCTGACGGATCCTTCAATACAAGCAGCACAGAAAGGTCAGTCAACTGATCACTCAGTTAATAAACAACTTCGTTGTCCCCAGTCATTTGTTTCCCTTTACCTTCGGTATAAAGACTAATAAAAAGGGTAATAATGGAGCTAGAGAGAAAGAAATTACTAAAATGAAGGTTGGTGCCAAGTTGGTTGGCGTTGGAAGGAGGGCTGAACATATTAGAGAGAAGAGGGGAGGGAGTAGTGCGATTTACATACTGATATCCAAGGGAGTAAAAAAACAAGATGCAGCGGTTTATGCTATTGCTCCGAGGCAAGCAAAGAATGAGAAATAATGGAGGACTGAAGGGAGACAAACCCGATCTGATGACCTAATGGATTAATGTTCTAAACAGCTCCAGATATATTGTCAAGTGTCAACACAGAGAAGAGATAGAGAAATAAAGAGAGAAGAATGGTAGAGATCTATGGTGGAATGGCTGCTTCCAATCATTTTTTTTGGGGGTTTTGAGACAACTAAAACATAACATTTATAATGGTTTGTTTGTCGCTTGGCCCTTCCGCAGAAGGCCAGTAAAGAGGACCTTCAGCATTAGAAAAGATTGAGCCTTTTGTTGCTTGGCCCTTCCGCGGAAGGCATGGGTAAAGAGGAGTTTCAGCATTAGCAAAGATTGAGCCTTTTTTCTTAAATACAGTTTCTGAATCAATTCCTAAAAAGTCTTGGGAAGCAAGAGAATACCTGGAGATCGTTCTGCTTTATATATCCCCAAATTCTCTTGACAGCTTCTGCCCGTGAAAGGGTAGTTTCACCAGTACCAAGGAACTTGGCAAAAGTTTCGGACAACTGCAATGGCATAAGCAAACCAGAAGTACCCCCTTTGGGTTGCTTTGCCTTTCCCTTAGTTTCTTGGACATCTAAAAAAGTAGGATGGCAGTAAATGAAGTTGTAAGCAGCAAGAAAAAGAGCAATTCCAGTAAATAATAATATGCAGTGGTAAGAAGAGTATAATATATACCGGTGTCATCGTCCTGTGTCTGGCGTTTTTGCTTCTTCTGTGGAGGTGGAAGAGAAGGAACAGAAGAGTCTGCAAAAGAATCATATTCGAGTTAGTATCATATATATATAAACAAAAAAAGAGATGGAAAATGGAAGAGCAAAGCGTTTGTCCTATCTATGAAAATGGGTCATTACTTGGCCCATCTGAATCTTAAGACGGATACTTTCGTTTTAAATGAGAATTTGTGATGGTAGTAAGGGATAGGGTGGTACCATTGGCGTCAGGAGTCTGTAATGGCCAAATATGTTTGGAGAGAACTTTATTCATTTGGAACATATTAATCTTATCAACACGGAAAATGGAACGCAGTTTGTCATCACACTTGATATTACGCCTGTTACTGGGGTCTTGCAAATCGTGCTCACGGATATATGCCCACAGTCTCTTAACAACCTGAACACACACAGACATACAGACACACAGACAGGCGATACAAGTAAATAAATGAACGAATGAATGAAAGAACAATAAGGCCCTGTTCTTTCTGGCTTAATTTCAGCTTCTTTCTATTTTGCTTTGTTGTATTCCGTTAAGTTTTAATTACATCTAATCAATTAATCAATTATGTCCAGTTAATCGCTTCACAAAATTAACTTTTAATTCAACTAAATTCACTCCAACTCGGTTCCACTCAACTTAGTTCAATTAAGCTCTACTCCAATTGATTCAATTCAGCTCGTTTCGGCCGAAAAGCGAAAACAACATGGCCTAAGTCTCTCTTGCGACGGATAGTTTTAATGAATCAAGTACACAAACCATGGGGAATCCCAAATAACTTGTAGTTTCCTTCTCAAATGGGTTACCCGTCGCAAGTTTATGACGAAACCGTCACAAATAAGAATTCGTGATGAATGAATGAATGAATGAAAATGATATAATGAAAGAGTGACCTCAGTTCGAGCCATTTCAGAAACTTGGAGGAGATCCTGAAGGGAAGGGGATAAACTGCATAATTTGGCAAAACCGCCACCTCTCTTCTTCTTCTTGGGGGTTTCTTCCTCATTTTCCCCCTCCTCTTCCAAACTGTTAGATCTATAATAAATTAAATTAATAACTAGAGTCGTCTATACAAAAAGCTGCAAGAGTAAATGAATGCCTACCTTGGACTGGTGGTAGCTTCTTCGTCTTCATCATCATCTTTATCTTTACCCTCGCCTTCATCTTCATCTTCATCTTCATCTTCATCTTCAACTTCATTTTGCTGGTGAATAATATCGTCAATGAGTTGGGATATAAACTTCTTCCTGTCAGACAAATCAACACCAAAGTCGGACTCTAATTGACGGCGCACAGCTCCAGCCGACGTCGTATTCAAGTCCGACTGCTTCAATATTTCTCGTAACCTATTCACCAGCTCCGACTCGTCCACCATTTTCCGTTTCCCCCTTTCTTCCTTGTATTTCAGATTATTGTTAATGGGTCAATACTCAATAGGTTATACCAATACCACCCACCCGTCCTAATTCCAGTTTTCTAATGCCTTTCTTTGGTTACACCTCTCACACATATTTGTCATCCTAAATATCATGGATAATGGCCCATTGAATTCTCACTTTTTCGGATATCCTGAACCGCTTAGGTAAGATTATTGGTAATCTCGAGACAAAATTTTAGCAAATCTCAAGAGAATACTCACTTAAAACTACTAATAATCTACCAAAATCTTAACAAAGTCCGAGTCTTGAAAATTCAATACTCAACTTAGACTTTGGTTGGGTTACCCCAACTTTCATTGAAATTATCCAATGAATGAGGGTCATGTGTCATTTCTTTTTGTAAAAAAAGTTATGTAAAAAAAAGTAGAGTGGTCGATAATGTATAAAATCTGAGGTGGGTCTGGTGTGAATCTGAATAATAAAGAAATAATAAAAGTTAGTAGAAAGTTGACGTTGCGGGGTCTCAGAACTTTAAAAAGTTTGACGGATAATATCATCTTTACAAATTACGTTTAAAAGGTAAAAACTTGCATTTACACATGGACTGATCCAAATAAAAAGGCTTAAAATCCACACCTTAATCGCTCCATACCATTTAAATATGTCCATGGCAATAAAAGGGAAATATGATTACAAATTAAGACATCAAAAGGTATTAAGAGTACTTTACGTGTCCTATCGTAAATATAAGAAACAAGTAGTACACTATTTTAAGTCGTGTTAGGAGTATTGAGCGCCCAATAGTCACTTTAAAACATATTGGCCCTATTGACGAGATTGTTGGAGAAAAAAAAACAAAAAAGATGATAGCTTAAAACTAGTTGAATCTAAAATCTGTTAGTCATTCTTTACATGTCGATTAGGTGCTGGAATGAAAGGCCTCGATATCACATTGTTGACCATTTATCCAATAAAAAAAAACTGTCTCAATGGAACGTAAAAGACGCTTTTGTAATAAAAACATGTCGATTAGGTGTGACTGACAGAGACGCAAGAGACGAAGGTTTCCACATAAAAACGTTGCTTACGAATCTCACATCATTTTCCATTTTCCATTTTCCGAATCAGCAGGTAGCTGATGACTGATGTTACTTATGGGTATTTGGGTTTCAGACATTCACGAGACCACGAGACCCCTCAACACAAAGCTGTGTAATTAATTTCTAAGTTGGTAACCAAAACTTTTTAAGTGAACTTTCACGGGATTCCCTTTGCTTTCATATTCGTGATCGATTTCCCGACACGTACACTCCTTCATCACGTAAAAAGATTTCTACTTTTTTGCTGGGTTTCTTCGAATTTCATCATCACTGGATCATATAACCAAATATTAGCAGTAGCAGTAGCAGTAGCAGTAGCAGTAGCAGTAGCAGGAAGAGCAATGGAGCGTGGCCCTGCAGAAGCGGCTAACATTAACCATGTTACAAATTCAGACATGCCCATCATGCATGACAGTGACCGTTATGAGCTGCTTAAAGACATTGGTTCTGGCAACTTCGGGGTTGCCCGTTTGATGCGAGATAAGAATACTAATGAGCTTGTTGCTGTCAAATACATTGAGAGAGGCGACAAGGTCTGTCTTTTCTCGTTTCTTTTCTCCTTTCTTTCGATGGATTTACTAGCATCTCGTCACGTATTCTTATTTCCTGTGTGTAGATAGATGAGAATGTGCAGAGGGAGATCATTAATCATCGGTCATTGCGACATCCCAACATTGTCAGATTTAAGGAGGTCTGTTGTGTGTACAACAACACTCATCACTTTAAGGTTTTGGTTGAGACGGTTCATCTATCATGGTATCAGAGCCAGTGTGACCGAAGGTCATGGGTTCGAATCCTGGCAACCTCAGCCTGTGCAAACTAACCACTCTTCAAGCCCAATGGGCATTCGAGTGAGAGAGCGTATTAGGAATATTAGTAATAGTTGGGCCTCAACCATCACCTTAAGGTTTTGGTTGAGACGGTTCATCTATCAGAGTTGCCTTACGAACGACTATGCGGGGGTCTCGCCTTTTCCCTTTTTCAGTTCGCGGTATAGTTGCCTTACGAACGACTCTTCAGAAATCTGACTAAATCCTTCCCTTTTCCCCCTTCATTTCCCTATATATATGGGACGAAATGAATCAGATTTTTCCTAAGAGAAAAACCGCTGATAATTCTTCTTGAACAGAAAAACAAATTGCAGATTAATACTTCGAAATTACATCTCTGTTTTCTTGCCAAAAACCGAGGAACGCCGTCTTATCTCTGTAGAAAATTCGGAACATCCCAGACATTCATATACGGGACGAATTGTTCTATAAGGAAAGCATTGCGATTCGGTGTTGTTTTCATTGTCTTAAATTTCTTTGACAGTATATTTCTAACATGTTGTTTCTAATTTCTATTTCTTTCGCTTGATGACGGTTCTTCAGGTTATACTTACTCCGACTCATTTGGCTATTGTCATGGAATATGCTTCTGGGGGTGAACTGTTTGAACGGATATGTAATGCTGGAAGGTTCAGTGAGGATGAGGTTAGTCTGTTCTGTATTTGCCATTAATACTCCATCCGCTCCAATCATTTGTTTACCTTTGAGACTTTGAGTAATATACCCCTTCAAAAGAAAGAAAGAAAAAAAGGGTAAACATATGAATGAGACAAAGCGAGAATCTTATATCAGAAATGTCGGTGCTCATGCTGATTCTCAATCAAGTAGGCGCGGTTCTTCTTTCAACAATTGATTTCGGGGGTCAGCTACTGTCATGCTATGGTACTTCTACCACTAATTCACTACTTTTTTTCCCTTTGTTTTGTTTAAGCTTTCATCTTGACTACTTGCTGTTACATTTTCGCTTCTTAGCAAGTTTGTCATCGAGACTTAAAGCTGGAGAACACGTTACTGGATGGAAGTCCAGCTCCTCGTTTGAAGATTTGTGATTTTGGGTACTCAAAGGTATTTGCTTGAACCCTCCTTTGTTGGTCTACTCTTTGTTATCTCGAAAGTTATCTGCATTTGCCTCTAACTGCTGCTAAATGTTCGACATACCTGAAACTTCAACGCTACTCATGCACACAACAAATAATATTGGTATTTGTTTATCTTCAGTCCTCGGTTCTGCATTCCCAACCAAAATCAACTGTTGGAACTCCTGCATATATTGCACCAGAGGTCTTACTCAAGAAAGAATATGATGGCAAGGTGAGATGCTCGCTAACTGAACATATCTGTTTGATTCGTGTTTTATTCCATGAAATATTTTTTGAAGTTAAGAATCACAATCTAGCTTCTACTTGGGTACTACTTTGACAACAAGGATGATGCTGGAAATATCACTGAGACATCCCCTGTATCGGCTGTATGGCAGCTTAGAGGTGGCAATCGGGTCACTCGGGTCGGTTACGGGTCGGGTCAAAGCAGGTCGAGTCATATCGGGTTCGGGTTATGTCGGGTTAGTGATGGGTTCGGGTCGGTTCAGTTCATGTCGAGTCATCATCGGGTCGGGTCATCACGGGTGACAATTCGGGTCGGGTCATTAGCGGGTCAAGTTATTGGAGTATATTTTATCTTATACATTTAGTTTTAGATGATAATTTTATGTTTAATTAATGGATAGATGTATTAATTGAAGTTTAAGTTAAAATAATTAAGAAGAATTATCAATTTGGTGTCATTTAAACCATTATTAAGCCAGTTCATTATAACGTCATCTATCGGGTTGAGAAATATCGGGTCACAGGCCGGGTCGGTTCGGGTCGGGTTCGGGTTGGACAAAATAATGCTGCTATCGGTTAGCGGGTCGGTTTCGGGTCACCCAATTCTCGGGTTGTATCGGGTCGGGTTTCGAACAGGTCGGGTAAGCTTTTGCCAGCTCTAAGGCAGCTTATTAGAGACACTCGTATATATTTTCCTAATCATATCTCTAATAAAAACCATTGTCAAGATCCTATAATCGGAAGCTAAGGTACCATGTGTATTCAGCATCAAACGAATGTCTAGATAAGTAAATGTTGGTGTGCAGAAGTGTCCAAAGAGCTTGCCTAGAATATATGGAAGTAGATTTCTTCTCGGTTGTCATTTTCCGTTGTGGTACATTTGTGATCAGATTGCAGATGTATGGTCTTGTGGGGTGACCTTATATGTTATGTTGGTCGGGGCGTACCCATTTGAAGACCCGGAGGAACCTAAGAATTTCCGTAAGACAATACAGGTTGGTCATTCACCAAAATGACAATATATTACACTTACTCAAGGTGGCGGTTTGGTTGCCGGTCTGACTCTTACTGGTTTCTACTGCTGCAGCGAATTTTAAATGTCCAATACTCTATTCCTGATTATGTCCATATATCTCCAGAATGTCGCCATCTGCTCTCGAGAATATTTGTCGCAGACCCAGCAAAGGTAAGTTATTAATCTGATTCATGATAATATTAAGTTATGAATGCTAATATATGCTGATAATGCTAACCTTTGTCAAAGAGGATCACCATTCCCGAGATAAGGCAGCATGAATGGTTCCAGAAGAACCTACCAGTGGATCTCATGGATGAGAAGACGGCAAATGGTGATTATGAAGAACCTGATCAGCCAATGCAAAGCATAGATGAGATAATGCAAATAATATCAGAAGCAACTATACCTGCAGCTGGATCTCAGAGTCTAAACCACTATCTCACTGGCAGCTTGGACATCGATGATGACATGGAAGAGGATCTCGAATCTGATCCTGAGCTCGACTTGGACAGCAGCGGAGAGATAGTCTATGCTATGTGATCATGTATAGAAGACGGTGGATGTAATTGAAACAACCTTCAAAGAAGGGACGACATTAGCTACCAAGAAACCTCTTTTTTTCTAATGTATTCTTGTATCATGTCTTGAACATTTCCATGCTCCACTGGGACGAAAAAACCGTTACCATGCTCTGCCCATCATCTCGGAACAGAAATGTTACTGTTTGCCTTTTCCCTATTTTTGGCTGGGTAGAAACTAAGAGATATTGTGACTGTTTTCATATGGAAAAACAATATATGATGTGATTCTCTTATGTCAATGAAAAAAAAGCATAGATGGGATTTTTTTTTGTTTTTTTTTTTGCCAGGGGTAAAGAAAACGTTTTACAGATGGGTAGCACAAGTAGCAAGCTCATGCACAACCCTATTAAACCTACGAGGAATAAAAGACAAACTAAGACAATTAAACAGACTTGAAATAAAATTACAATCATCTAAAATACCCTTAATAAGGTGATCAAATGTTTCAAGACCAGCCAGCTGCAAGAGTACCCTTGGACAGTCAGTAGCGATGTGTAGGTGGGAAAGGCCCCTTTCCCTTTCCCAATTTAGAACCGAATTATGATGAGACAATTTCAATTTCATCTCAAGGTTTCAGTTCAGTCCCACAGGGTTCTGAGTAACCAATTTGTGTTCAAGGAGTTGTCGCAGATTGTACTGTATTCTTCCTCTATTATTCTGCTGGAATGGGCAATAAACTAATAATGTAGAATCATTTTTTTATAACCACATTGGCAACAATCAACTAGATCTAAAGAGTTCCAAAAAGTGCAGGTAAGATCAAGTCTAAATCACAACACTACAGCTGCAGAATAAGATTGTGCCAGAAAGAAGTCAACATTGATCGACAAAAACTGGAGACAAATACAGCAATCAAGGGAAATTATCAACTTTGTGGTTTTTCTTTTTCGTCTGCAGCAGCAGCACCACCACCACCACCATTTGTTTTCTCAACTCCGTAAGAAGATGGCTGAGGAACCCCATTAGTTCCTTGTGGGTGGATTTGAGGAGGCGCCTGAGGTGGGGTAACAGCTGGATATGCATCTTGATAATAATTTCCTTGTGCAGGTGGATACCCACTTTGCCCATAATAAGAGTAAGGCGCCTGGTTTGCAACTTGACCCTCTTGTTGCTGTCCATAACCTGTTTGTGGATAACCAGTCTGACCGTACGGTGGCTGAACAAGTGGTGCAGCAGAATAGGTAGGAAAAGCACTACCACCATTAGCTTGAGCAGCTGTTGCCTGATCATAGCCAGTAGCATATGCAGGTGGAGGCTGAGACTGAGCCACTGAACCATCAGGCTGTCCAGACACTACTGGGCCTCCATACCCTGATCCATCAGGCTGTCCAGACGTAGCTGGAGGGCCATAGGCAGAATTTGTAAAAGGTTTAGACTGATCCGGTGGTTGGCCTTGTCCTGATATGTCCTGCCCATAACTTGTCGGCTGTTGTGGGTATGCTTGATTATAATTGTAGCCTGCAGTTGCTGGCATTTGGCCATAATTATAGCCAATATTTGGCGGAGTTGAAGCAGGCAGAGGCTGTCCATATGTGTTATAGCCAGTAGAGTGATGCTGAGGTGGAGCTGCTGGGTTTGTCTGGTGAGGAGGATAGCCAGCATAATAAGGTGGAGGTGGCACCGCGTATGTAGCGGGCTGTGTATAGCCATATGCTGGTGGCTGTTGCGCGGGGGGTTGACCCGGGGGAGTCCAAGTACTACCAGTGTAAGCAGGCTGTGTGTAGGCATTAGTAGCAGACAAAACCTTCAACCGATTCTGTGATTCACATTTTGACACAATAAGAAGGCATACATATTGACAGAAACAAACCCCTAAAAGCGTACTTGGTCACAATGAAGTAACATGAAAAAACATGAAAAAACACAAGTAACTAGCACGAGATGGTTGGAATGCGTGATTATATAGCGCTTGAATGACTTAGTATTGAGTAACTAAGATAGCCAAGAGTCAAGACATAGAAAACACGGGGACTGATAATTCAATGTAATGTGTAATAATAGCAGTTGCAAATGGGTCCTAAGTGAGGTGATATAAAGCAGTTGAAGCGTCTCCAAGGAAAGACGAATGATTAATCCAAGACACAAGAGTATGAAGTTGATAAAAGAGGGAGGAAAGGCAGCAGCTTACTCCGCTAATAACTTCATTGACCAACTCTTTGGCAGAATCAATCTGTTCCTGAGTTCCGTTAATGAATACGTTTCTTTCAGTGGAGGTATCACCCGGGGGAAGGTGAAGAGGAACAACCTGGAAAAGCAGCAGAGCAGAGCAGAGCAGAGTTGAAAACGGGAAGTAGATGGTGAAAAGAAGAAGACAAGGGATGAATGAAGGTGAAGTAAAGTAACCTGGATTCGAGCACCGGACTTGGATTGCATAGTTTTGATGGTTTCACCGCCTTTGCCAATAACTAAAGCAACCTTGTCATTAGGAACTTTGATGACAAACTGTTGCGCACCTGACTGGAGAGGAGGGAGAGGGGCTCTATTGCCAGAGGGACCAGAAGAAGCAGCGTCCGCCTGCAACAAGTATATTATATTATATACCCTATTAACCCTAACCCTAACCCTAACCCTAATAAAATGGAAGACACAACAAACGAACAATAAAAGAAGAAGAAGAAGAAGAAAAGGAAGTAAGCAGGTACCTCAGCAATGGTTTCGGTAATAAGGTGTTGAGCACGGGCAATCTGGTCAGGAGTACCCATCAATTCAACATCACGAGTCAAGGCAGAAGGATCAGCGTCATTGTCGCGAGTAATCTGAATACGAGCACCAGACCGAGCTTGAAGATTCTTAATCATATCCCCACCACGGCCAATAATGACACCAACTTTCGCATTTGGAATTGATATTTTCTGACTGCTGGGAACTCCGCCTCCTCCTCCGCCTCCGCCTCCGCTATTATTAGTCGTCATAGGAGTGTAGGAGACTGCAGCAGCAGCAACTGAAGAGGATGAAGATGAGTAGTCAGCTGTTGCGTCTGTGGTTCGAGGTCTTTTAATATCACCACCGCCAACGCCAACGCCAACAGCTGCATCCGATATAAGACGAGCAGCAATGGCCTGAGCTTTCTGCTTCGCCAACTCAATTTCCTCGTCAATCTTCCTCTTTCCTCCAACCGATTCCATTATATTCAATTCAATTCAATTCAATTCAAGAAATGATACTCCGTAGAATAGAAGATAGATCTCCGTCTCCCTGCTTTATTATCTGTATCAACAGAAGATACAGATTGATTGATTGATTGAATGAATGAAATGACGACGATGTTGTTGTGGCCACCCACTGCGCTCTCTAACTGTGTGTTTAGGGCTAACCCTCTATTTCAGTTTTCGATTGGGGATCCCACTCCACCTCCAATTTCACCCCTACGCCCTAACTCACTTTAATCCTACCAACTTTTTTTTTACTCCGTACTTGTTATTCCCTTCATCTTGAAATGGTTTTAATAAAAATAAAATTATTTTCGCATTTTTTTTGGATATCAATCGTATTAGTAAGTCTTGCTTGCCACGGGTCATCATTTGTGACAGATATTTTGTGACATAAAAAGGATATAAAATGAGTTAGTGGAGAAAGTGGGTATTTTATGAGAGAAAACGATATCCGTCACAAGCTTGCGACGGATAATGCCGTTGCAAATAAGAATTTGTGTTATCGTATTATCTGTCATGTACTTCCTCCATTCAAATCCAATCTACACTTATTCCATTTTAATCCATTCATATCCAAACTACCACTTTCCTATTAAAGCCTAAAAAATTACTAAAGTGTCCTTATGAATATCAATTATTTACACAAAATGCCATTGAATGGTCCACCATTAATCAACTATCACCCATTTAAATTAATAAAAAAACACCTTACACACATCCAATTGTACTTTTAATAATTTTTTAACCTATTTCTTAATATTTGTGCAAAAAGCAAAACTACACTTTGGATATGAATGGAGGAAGTATTTAAGTTGAGCTTTAGACAAATATGAGAATTTATGTCTAATCGCTTATATTAATCACACATTTTACTTTACGACAGTCGCACATGCGATCAGTAGAAAAGTGATTATATTTTACTTCCTTCATTTTTCTATTTTCTTCTCATTTCCATTATTTGGCAAATTACCTATTTTCTTCTCATTTCTTTTCTTTCTATTTTTGACAATTTTATCATTTTTTTATTACGAAAAATAGCATATTTTCATTACTAACCCCACTTGTTGCCTTCCTTTCATTGCTTTATCATTTTTTTAATATATACCTTAATCTATGTGCAATATGAAATGGGAAGAAATAAAATAAATGGAGGAAGTAATAAGTAGTGACCACCTTGATTAAATAGTGACCATTTCTTTTTAAAACAAAATGACCTATTTTTTAAGAGGTCACTATGTTAAAAAGTGATCACTTTTTACCACAAAATGATCACATTTTGCAAAAAAGAAGGGGATATAGGGAAACTACTGTATATTAATTTCTCCATCCATAAAGAGATATTTTATATTCATACCTTTGTAATTCAAATACATTTCACATTTGAGCGGCATATTTACCAACAATATTACTATTATTATTTAATTTATATCCTTTTGAAAACCGAAACTCATACACAATATGCGGATGTTAAACTAAAATCTATATTTCGTATGGTTGAGAGATTCGCCTCCCGAAGGAAACCCCGAAAAATACAAAAGTTCAATAAGTCTTATTTGTGACAGATATATTCGTCACAAGCTTGTGACGGGCCAAGTTATCCCACTTGAGCATATAAGATAAAACATAAAAAGTCACAAAAGATTTGTCTTTCCCACTCTAACGTCGTAATCTTGCGATGGATATGTCCGTCAAAAAGTTATTACTTGCCCTTTATAATTTATACCTATAGAAAATTCCTACAAGATTGATAGTTAAACAGAAGAAACCGTAGAAATAAAATGAATCGACAAAAACCAGCTTTTGTTGCCATTGCCCATCAATAGCCGGATACATACCTCTATACAAGCAGGCCAAAAGATGTGAGTTTTTTTTACATTTCCTTCGACGACAGTTAGCTGAGAGCTAACAATGCACTATTATTATACAATATACACTTGTGGAGTGAGTACTTTTGATCTCTTATCGATCAATTGCAGACAAAAAAGATGATGTGTTCGACATCCTCCTAGAACTTTGCCGATTATCCTCCGTCCCATTGCCAGCACGGACATTAGATAGTCCTTTCCTGACCCGTTTGAGATACGCCTCTGCCTGTCGCACTTTTGCGCTCAGTTCTTCATTTTGCATTTTCAGAATATTGTTTTCCTCCTGTTACATTTTCAACTCATCATAAATAACGCTTCAAAAATCACTGCCACAACAGGAACATTGCCCGACTTAATTTTAAGTGAACATGCCTTAATTTTAGCATGATGGTGTATCCGCTGTTGCAGGTTTTGTTGGCCTGAAAACTTTTTCACCTCCTCTTCCAACTCGGCCACTTGTCTTTTGTGGTTTGTTAAATCTCTCTATATTCAGTAAAGTAGTACGGAAAAATTGTCAGTGCCACCACCCGGAGGGAAAGAGACTACTTAGTAGTAGACTAGTAGTACTACTTAATCAGTAAAATCTGACCTTCAAAACACTGTTTTCCGTGGAGAGGAACAACTCTTGCTCACGGAGCTCTTCTAATGCAATCTGCGCAGCCACAAGCTCGGTCTCTCTTCTATCAATTTCTTCGAGCCATCTGAAAGTTCCAATGACAACCAGCAAAATCATGCTATCTATATATTATTCCAATTTCCAAACACAGGATATAACTTTTTCCTTCACGTAATACTTACCCTTTTCTCTCTACAATAAACTCATTGATTTGTTTCTTAAGGTTGATCACTTTATGCTCCTGTATAAAAAATGAAACTCATAACTATAGCAATAAGATTTGTATACGTCAGAAATTATCCTAATCGAAAGAATGACTGACCTGGGATTCCGCGATGTCTACATGACCCATCTCCATTAACTTTTTTACTTGCTGCTTATCTAACAGGTTCTATTGCAAGAACAAATACCAAGCGAAGATACAAAAGAATAATCAAGAGCAATACAAAAGAAACAGTGAGGAGTAATTAATAGTTAAGACAGATGCTGTCTGTGCTTTTCAAAAACTTACAGCGCAGTTGTTCATGTCCAATTTTACGCCCAGCAAATCCCGGATCACATCGTGGGTCATGCTTTCTGTAGCAGCCAACCGCGCATTTAACATGAATACCTGGGCAGGCACAATTGTACAGATGAATAAACACGATAAAGTATATGACAAAATACTGAGATTCAAGACTAAACCGTACAGGTCTCAACAACTTACTTCTTTTTGTCTACTAGCAGCGAGGGCTTCGAGCTCTTCAATCCTAAGCTTTTCAGCATTTATCTCCTCATCCTTCTCGGATTTGAGTTGGTTCACAAATCCCAACCCAATGCACTTGAAAGGAGAACCAGAACCTCTACCTTTGAAGGGCGAACCTGAACCCTTTGCTTTGAAAGGAGAAGCAGAACCCCTTGCTTTAGATGGATTTTTCTCCAATTTGTTGCATGAAGCATTCCGTTCATGGTTCGTGACTGCTTCTGCTCGAAACTGTTCCAACATTGCTTCCAATTCCTTGAACTGCATGTTCATTTCAAGTGAAAGCATTCAGTTTATGGAGTAACATAATGAGCATCTCACATATGAGAGGACAGAAAAACCTCACCTTCTGTTTGTACTCACAAGCCTGAGACTCCGCATGAAGAGACAACTCAGAGATATATGCTCTGCATTGGCCAATCTAAACAAAAAAAAAGTCAGTAACATTTACATTAGATCAAAGCAGAACGTTTCAGTCAAGTACTCGGAAAACGGGAACAAATAAAAGACCTCTGTATCTCTATGTGCCAAATCCTTCTCAAGAACTTTAATAAGCTTTTGAGCTTCTTGGAGGTTTCTTGTTTTCTCATCTAAATGTCTGAGATTAACACATCCTGTTAGTATTACTACGTAATTGACAATTAAATGTGAAGTTGCGAGATAGGCATGGCCCTGACAAACCTTTTGATCTCAGAATCAGCAAATTCAACAGATTGCATCTGATTTTTGAAAGAATGTAGCTCCACTTCTAGTTCCTCTCGCTGCAACCTTTGCCTTTCAGTTTCTCCTTTCAGAACATCCACCTTCAGGAGGCAAAAGCTTAGTTAAGAACAGAGCACCTTGTTTAAAGGCAAATGAACATCCAGTGCAAGTTTAAAGGCACCTTGTTTTCCAAAACACTAATGGTAGAATCTAATTCTTGCACAGATCGCTCTAAAAGCTGCACCTCTTCTTCCTTCTCTTCCGCATAAATCCTTCTTGATTCAGCTATCTTTATTTAGAGAGAAGAATAACAGTCACATCTTACGGAAGAAGAAAAAGAGAACTCAGGGGGCAAAGGACCAAACTTATTTCAAATAAATACCTGTTGAGCTTCTACAGCAATAGCTTCATTTTCCCCAGCAAGAGCATGAGCGGTTTCCAGTTTTCCTTCCAAAATCAATAACTCCTTCTGGAGATGGTCCTTTTCACTGTTAACATCATCCAAGTTGCTCTTAAGAGATTCCACCAAATCATTCATTTGCCCCAAAGTGTTACCCATTTCAAGTAGTTCATTTTCCAAGCTGTCAATAGCTCTCCTCTTCTCACACATTTCGCTCTCAAAAGAAGTATTAGCTGCCATGATTTCCTCCACACGAGACTTCAGCTCTTCATTTTCATCAAATAGGATTTTAAAGGATAGGTTGGCGTTTTCCAATTCCATTGTTGTTGCAGATATGGTGTCGCCGTGCTCCTTCACCTTCACTTCAAGTGCTTTGCCAAAAGCAATAGCCTCATCAAGATCATGTGATTTTGTAGCTAACTCACATTCTGTAGAGTGCAAAATACCTTCCATTTCATCTATCTGACCCTGTTGAATCTTACTGTCGGAAGCAGACTCCTGCAAGAGACGTAGATCAAAGAGCAATCCCTTAACAATCTCATCCTTCCTGACCAGCATTTCTTTTAAGGACAGGTTCTGAGTTAAAATTTCTTGAGCCATACAGTCTACACAGTCCAACTCTTCCAGAAACTTTGACACTGACTCCAAGTTCTGACTGCTGTCTTCAGATATCTGATCCAAAACTAAGACGAGATTTTGTTGTAGCTGATTGAGCGTGCTGCAACTCTGGAGTTCAGTCATTTCCACTGAATAAGCACATTTCGCAACTTTGGAACTTAAAGTGCTGAGTGCTTGGAGTTGGGTAAAGACTCTAGACTCACTGTCCAGGGCTTTTTTAATTGTTGTCTGCAAACAATCAACCTCTGAATCTTTTTCAAACAAGAGTTCTTCTCTCAAATCTGCAAAAATCTTCAGTGTGACAATCTCAGTGACCAAGGAATCCAAAGCAGTGCAACAGAGTAGATGCTGTTTATCCATGTCAGAATTGTGTTGAGCCAACTGTTGAATCTCTGATGTCATATGTGAAACTTCAAGGTCTTTGGCATATAATTCTACTGAAAACACCGCGGCCTGAGATTCGAGTAATTTGCCATTGTTCTCGTGCAACTTTTCTTGCTCCACAAGAGATGCAGCAACAGCCAAGTTACTCCTAATCAACTCGTTTTCTAGCATAGTGAGCTTATGATTGCTGAACTGGGCCAATTGCTGAATCTCCGTTGTCAAAAGTGAAATTTCGATGTCTTTTGCATATAATTCTACTGAAAACACCTCGGCCTGAGATTCGAGTAATTTGCCATTGTTCTCGTGCAACTTTTCTTGCTCCACAAGAGATGCAGCAACAGCCAAGTTACTCCTAATCAACTCGTTTTCTAGCATAGTCAGCTTATGATTGCTGAACTGGGCCAATTGCTGAATCTCCGTTGTCAAAAGTGAAACTTCGATGTCTTTTGCATATAATTCTACTGAAAACACCTCGGCCTGAGATTCAATTAACTTGGCATTGTTCTTGTGCAATTTCTCTTGTTCCACAAGAGATGCAGCCACAGTTAAGTTGCTCTTAATCAACTCACCATCTATCATAGTGAGCTTAGAACCCATAAAGTTGCATGTTTCCATCATCAACTCTTCCTGACGCTGAAGAGCCACTAGATTTTCTTGGAGGCTGTCTAGCTTTAGGTGGAGTTCGCTAATTTCACCATCTTTGCTTGAAATATGATTGAGACTGCTTTTGAGATCAGACAGTAGGCTCTCATTGACTTGTCGACATATCTCCGTTTCTTGTCTCAATTTAGTATTCTGCTCCCTCAGAGAACTTATCAGAGTCTTTGATTCACATATATCATCATCTAACATAGTGAGCTTATGATTGCTGAACTGGGCCAATTGCTGAATCTCCGTTGTCAAAAGTGAAACTTCGATGTCTTTTGCATATAATTCTACTGAAAACACCTCGGCCTGAGATTCAATTAACTTGGCATTGTTCTTGTGCAATTTCTCTTGTTCCACAAGAGATGCAGCCACAGTTAAGTTGCTCTTAATCAACTCACCATCTATCATAGTGAGCTTAGAACCCATAAAGTTGCACGTTTCCATCATCAACTCTTCCTGACTCTGAAGAGCCACTAGATTTTCTTGGAAGCTATCTAGCTTTAGGTGGAGTTCGCTAATTTCACCATCTTTGCTTGAAATATGATTGAGACTGCTTTTGAGATCAGACAGTAGCCTCTCATTGACTTGTCGACATATTTCCGTTTCTTGGCTCAATTTAGTATTCTGCTCCCTCAAAGAACTTATCAGCGTCTTTGATTCACATATATCACGGTGAAGGTCATTCTCAAAATTTATCACTGCTACTGCATCTGACAACATGCCAATATGACAGAGATGTAACACAGAAAGAGTACAGTCCCTCAAAACATTTTCTGACCAGATCTCCTCAAGTGATGCACGCGTCATATTCAGAGCATCTTGAACCTGAGATATAACACTGTAGAAATCATGGGTTAAAGACGTAACAGCCTCTTCAGAAGCCTGTTGTGTAGCTGAAACAAGACACTGAAGCTCCTCAATAAGACTAGCAGTTGAGGAAGCTTCCAACGCAAGCTGATTTTCAAGATAATTGCATCTTTGATCTTTCAAGACATTGGCAGATTGTAGTGTCTGTACTTCCGTCACTAAACGCTCTATCTCACCATTTAGCATGACATCCATATTCCTAAGGTCTTCAATTTCAAGTTTCATTGTTTCATTAGCCATCATTAGTCCATTGATCATCAAATCAGCCTCCTTCATAGTGTCCTGAACCTCCTCAAATCGAACAAGAAGGCATGAAGCCTCCATTGCTTTTTGAGCTGTAGCTGCCTTGGAATCCAAAAGTTCATACTCAAGCAACTGCAAACAGAATGGAGGAAATGTTAACAAGTACAGAATGATTATATTCAACACAACAAGTAATCACACAATGCGATAGTTCTTTTGCCACAAAGTCACCAACATATGCAGATGCAAATATGCAATAACTAATTTTTAGAGAATCTTCTAGAATGCCCCGCTATCAAATATGCAAAAAGGCCAAATGATGAACAAGAAGACTTCTGAAGTATTTGCTAACTAAGATTGATGAGATCATATGAATAAAGATTGGGACTCAACCACAAGCTTTGCCTTTTGGTAAGGTTGAGATGGTTAACAACGGCTCATTGTCCTCAAGGTCAAATCCTAAGAGTCTGTTATTCTCACAAGTAAAAATTTCAGCACGAGGCATGGGTGGCCATGTGCATTATCCACTTTTCAAGCCATGAGCTCTCACAAGAGAAGTTGTATAAAGATACAAAACCATTGACTAGACATCAAACTAAACCTTAACGATACCTCTTTTGTTTGAAGCCAGGAGTGTTTGGCTTCTTTGGCATGTTCTTCAAGCGTGTTCAGTTTATGATTCATAGCCAGGAATTTACTTTGACACTGTCTTTCAAAATCAGTGAAAGCCGCTTGTAGGCTGAGCACTCCGACTTCCACAATTTGCATGCTTTCGAGACGATTCTTTTCAGACATATACATCTCTTCCTTCTCAGTGAAGAAGCTAGCCTGTAGTTCTGACTTCAGCTGTAATATTTCTTTCTCCTTCTCCAAAAACTCTTTTTGATGAGCCTCTGACATTACAATTGTTGCACCTTTAAGGGACATGAACATGTGTTCCAAGTCACTTGTTTTAATGTTTGCCTCCTCCAGATAGGTGTTGAGTTCTTGTATCAGTAATTCTTGGTCAGATATATGTCTGATCATTTTACCCACTCGTTCAGAAATTAATGCCCTTTGGCTGGAAGTAGAAGCAGAATCAAGTTCATCAGATGCACTTCTTAAAGCTTCATGTCCCTCAATCAGAGCTGCTTCAATCTCACAGCTTAAAAGTGCCCAATCATCTGCAAGCAATTTTATCTGCATCTCTTTCTGCTGAAGATTTTGACATAAAACTTGGTTGTCAGAAGACAGCCTGTCAAAAGTTTCATGCATCTCCTTCACTTCCGTCTCAAGAACGAGCAGCTTATTTTCTGCCTCTTTCTCTCTCAAATCACTCTTATCTGCAAGCGAATTTATCTGCGTCTCTTTCTGCTGAAGATTTTGAAATAAAACTTGATTGTCAGAAGACAGCCTGTCAAAAGCTTCTTGCATCTCCTTCATTTCCGTCTCAAGAATGAGCAGCTTATTTTCTGCCTCTTTCTCTCTCAAATCACTCTCATGCACACGCTCTTGAAGAACGGAAAGCTCTTCTTGCAAGCAGACAATGACTTCAGCTGTTTCTGCCTCAGCTTGTCTGCGTATTTCATCCATTTCTTCTTCGTTGGACCGTTGATAAGCATGATCACTCTGGTACCACATATTAAGACGTTTGGCCTTATCAAGTGAAGCTTGCATTCTCTTCAATTGCTCTTGCAACGGTGAGTCTGTACATTCAGAGTCGGAGTTCTTTAGGCACGAACTAGATTCTTGACAAGAAGCTTGCTCCTTTAGTGCAGAGATCTGAATCATCTCCTTACGTAAAAGCTCCAAATTATGGTTTTTAAGATCCTCTATTTCAGCGGTGGATAGAAGCTGTTGAGACTCGAGCACTTGAATCACAGACTTTGTTTCAGCTAAATCCACTTCAGCATCTTTAAGTTGCTTGCTTATGCAAGCTACTTGCTGCTCTGCCAACTGAACATCTCTAGTCAAGGAAGATGCCAGCTCTTTCATTTCCCAACGCGATTGCTTCTCTTCTTTCAAAATAATCTTTAATATATCCAGCTCTAACTCCAAGTTCACTAGTTCTTCCGCACTCACCAAATCTCCATGCTTAATTCTATTCTCATCCACAACTCTGCCAGGTGCTTGAGAAGGAATTTTTGGCACTTGTAGATCCTGTTATTCATATAACAAAAACATTGCATAACATTTAACGGTGGTTAGCACAGTTCGTGGCTAAAACAAGAAATTTAAGTTTCATATTCCAACTTTTACCTTCATTGCATCAAGAATGTCGTGGCAAGCAATAAGCTCCGAGTCTTTGTTTCTTAACTGAGCATGTAATTCCTCAATTTCTCTGCAACACATGTAAAACAAAATGAAAGGAAAGAAGCAAGAAACACGTTCCTACAACTGCACAGTCAACTAGAAGAAAAAGTAATTACAGTTCACAGAATTAGAAGTGTTCTGGATTACACACAAAATCATTACCTGCTTAACTTTGTATTTGTTTCCAGGCAAGACATTAGCTTAGTTTGACACTGTGCTAGTTCATTTGCCGTATTGGTCAACTACCAGCAAATAGGAAAATGGTAAATACATACTATATAGTAAGAAATGAACCTAAAGACCAAAATAATAAAAGCTGGAAAAGGAATTGAAACCTTAAAAGTGAGAGATTCGTGTTCTTTCCTGTCTATTGCTGCATCCTACATAAACAGTGTCGGAAACACTCGTAAGGGATTGAAAACAGTAAATATTGTCTTACTATTTGTTTGTTCTGATCCAAACTGAGTAACAGCCATCTCAAGCTTTATATCAATAAAGTAACCATCTCAAGCTAACATTGATTTTTTTTTTCAAATTCTTCAGAACTAAGTAAATAATTACTCGTAGAACATAATTTGTTATAGTGACAAGAATCAGAACAAGGGACAAAGTAGCCAAAAAGACAACAGAATAAGCACACATACCTGAGCTATATTAGAAACAATATGCTGTGGCATACTATCATCATGAAAGCGGATTAGCTGTAAGATAAACAATTAACTTGATTAATATCTCACAAGAATGTTAATTAAAAGGGACTACTGTAAAGAAATTTCCTCGTAAAACTCTTGAAACATGTAGCACAAACCTGGGCACGAAGCTCAGATACTTCATTCATTAGAAGTTCTCTCTCCCCTTCCTCATAAAAATCTTGAAACCTATACATGACCAAAAGGTATCCAAATAAAAACCTAGTTAATTAGCAATGTTAAGACTAAGTAAAGTTTCTTGCTAAAAGCAGCCACCTTCTAAGTTCTTCCAGTAGTCTAATATTCTCCACAGCAAACCGGGTCACTTCTGGATTCCTATCAACTTTAGATTGCAGCATTTGAATCTCTTCACAGAGAGTGGCATTCTCCTCAAGTAAATAAGCATCAACTGGCTTCATTTCTCCAAGAAGGGACTCCAGTCTCTGAATTTTGTCTTCACGGAACTTCAGCTTCATTTTTGTACATCTGGTATCCTCTTCTCTTTGACGTACCTGAAAGTGCATTATGTTAATACAGTATTCAAATTCACAAACCAAGTAAAACTGAACTGTGTTCTTTTGCAGCTTGATGCTTATGGCATAGAAAAAATACCAAACGGTTTAACTGCTCAATTTCAGCTTCAAGCTGTTTCATGGAAGTTTCTGCCATCTGCTCCCTTCTCAAGGCTCCGGCAAGCATCATTTCCAAGGATTTAACCTATCATGATCAAACATATCATTTAAAAAAAGAGTAGCCATAACTCAAGTTCCCAACAACAAAACACGGTATCAAAGCATTGCAAGCACGTGTTTTGTGTTATTTAACGATTTGAATCATATCATTGTAAAGATGCGGTTTATTTTATTACTTCATCATCAGGGTGCATACTTGGTGTTCTGCTAAAAATGAACTCAAATACTGGTTAATTTAATCTTGTATACCTGTTTGGAAGAAACTTGTACACCACCCTTTGATTCTGATTCAACCAAGTCTTCAGAAGCATTCACCTGATCACTTTCTGATCTCATTTCTTCTTCACTGTTCACCTGACTACTGATGCTAGTTGATGGATCAAATGCCAGAGTTCGAGAGACATTTTGGCATTTCAAAGCAGAAAGTTCTTCCTGAAACAAAACATTTAAATATTTTTTTTTACAAAAACGGTAAAAATAATATTTCGAATATTACTACCACCCATATTACAAATCATACTTTTAGAAGCCATATTTGGTGCTGTAGCACAGCAACATCCCCAGACGAATCTTCGTTCACTACAGCCTACACAAAAAGGTATGATTAAGAAAAATAAAATATGAAATAACACATGAAGCAAACCCCAGAGAAGTCATACATACATTATTTTGAATAAGTTTTGCTCTCTGGGCAAATTTCAGTGTATTTAGTGTTTCAGCAGCACAACTGAACAAGAAGATAGCCGTTTCAAGGTTAGGCACAAAACAGTGATACAGGTTCCTGGAAAAGATTTTTTAAAATGTGAAATTCGTTACCAGATAGAAGGGCTGACATTTGCAATTATCATAGTTTTTGAATTACCTCCAAGCGAGTCCTGGAAAGAATAATGTCTTAAGCTTATATAGAATATAAACAAGGATGAAACTAACCAGTGAAAAAGCTGACGTATAAAACCTGAAGAAGAAAAGTTAGCCTTGAATCCCTGTAAGGAATATGCCTGGGCTTTCCGTGAGCAATATCTACTAAAAGCATTATTACATGACTGCAGTATGGTTAACATATAATGAAGGATCAGTCCTGCGGTCATACTGAAGAGAAATTGGATGAATTACCCAAGAGAAAGACAGTATCAGTTAAATTACCCCAATGTCGACAAGGATTTATTTATATTTGCAGCTTCTTTCAATCGATCACCCTCAGCACCAGATGATTTCTGCCTGTGTAAGACAGACAGAAGAAACAGCAAGATGGAAACTTACTAAACAGATGCTAGAAAAGCTATGAAACAAAAACCTGAGTGCTCAATGACCATGTATTACCTTTCTGAACCAGCAAGGTCAACGAGATTTAATCTGGCAAATCTGTAGTTAACAACAGAATCCCTCTCCCACTTGCTCTCAATGATGCATATGAATACACAATGTGACCTGCTGCTCTCTCGATTCATGTTTGTAGCCGCAACTTTCCTATTCGAGGATCCCTGTTGTCGAATAGATGAGGATTAGAGTATACCATCGACAGAGTAAAAAGAGACCAGCTCAGGCGAAAGGATTGATTGCTTTATGTTCTTAATTGTTGTAAACTTGTGATACAGTGAAACACAAACCTGGATCAAAAGTCCTAGGACATCTCCAACAGTATGCACCTCAAATTCGGAAAGGTTCTCAACATAAACACCCTTCTTAACATCTTCACGCAGCTATTTGAAAACAAATAACATTGTATTAGAAAGCCATGACATGATGACAATAAAGAACTTTGTAGCGTTGCAACAACATTTCCCAATGGCTTGAGGGTTTCTGCTAGTGATAAGAATGGGCTTTGGGGTTGGTGTACACGAATTTGGAGCATTACTGTTCAAAATCAAAATTACATACAAGCAAGTTCGTGGATGATGGATCAAGGAGATCAGTGATTTGCTCATTATAAATCTCTAAGAAAGAGCACTTGCAGCTGTACTTGAGTTTCTCATCCCTTCGACTTTCCTCTTCCTGAATTAAACAAATGTAAGGATGGATCGAACTCTTTGGTTCTGTGACAAAAAAGAAAGAAATCATCTGAGAACTGCAATTAACTGTGAAAATATGCTTACCGCTCTGATACGGGCAAACAAGAACTCAAAAATCCTTGGAGTCATTCCTCGATGGGGACTGGGAGTAAATTCGACATCCTCCATTTCCCCAAGCATTGTGTACGTCTTACCACTTCCAGTCTAAAATGCAAAGGAAAACACACATGATGCAATAAGATAAGTATAGTGGACGGAAAATACCAATAGATTGAGTTTTTTTTTATAATGAGAAATTCCCATGACGAGCCACAAGTAATTTACCTGGCCATAAGCAAACATGCAGCTATTGTATCCAGATAAACAGTTCTCCACCATGGGTAAACCAGCCATTCTAAAAAGCATCTCCTGCAAAGTCGAAAAACCTTGAGAGGCCATACTATAAAGTGTGTGATGTTGAGGTAATGAAGTGTAGTTCGAGCAGATTGCAAATGTACCTGGTCGACGGTTTCACATGCAACATGATCGAATGTAAATCTGGTTTCAGGTTGGGCAATCCAAGCAATGCAGTGTGAACTTTCTTGCTTGACACACCTATTGTATCCGTACATACTCTTCTCATTTCCATTTAAAGGCCTGACCCTTATTATAACCTACATATAAGAATGTGATCAGAATTGGAAATGGCAGCAGTCCTTCCATAAGCAATAGTATGGAAGAAGAGGATGACAAATACCTGTACATTGTGATCCATCCAAAAGGAAGGATCCTCCTTGAGATCAAAGTGGGAGACCTCAACCGTATTAACAAGAGCGGAATGGGGAGTAGAAGAGGAAAAGCCTCTAGAAAGAGCAGAATTGGTAGCAGCACGAGCGCTCCCATGATTAGGGTTACGAGAGGTGGTGTACAAGTAAGCAGGATTAGGCGGCTTGGTGACGCTTTTAGTAGGAGTAGTCTGGTTGGAATTAAGGTCACTGTAAGTGGCAGTGGCAGTGGCAGTGGAAGTGGAAGTAGTCCTGGCACTAACCCTAGGAGTGAAATCACGGGATTCATTGAGGGTAGAAAAGCCGAATCTATTCTTGGGCGCATTACTAAAGGCGAGCTTTTCAGGGGTACGAAGAAGGAAGGAAGGAGGAATAGGCCTGGATTTAAGAGGGGTTTTATCAATCTTAGGTTTATTAGGGTTAGTAGGAGGGTAATTAGGGTTAAAGGGTACATTCTCAATGTCGTCGGAATCAGAAGGCATCATCCTAATTAGCAGGAAGCACAGCAATGATAGAATTGGTGAGAATTATTGAAATCGACAATGTAAGTAAAAAAGAGTCGGGAATTTACTGATAGATAAACGTACCTGAGAAGGAAGACACAAAAAGGAGGAAGAAGCTTAAGATTGGCGGAGACTGAAATGGTGGGATGATGATGATGATGATGATGATGATGATGATGAAGCAATGTAGGTATGTATCCACAATCACAATGACTACTCTCACTCTCACTCTCTCTCTCTCTCTCTCTCTCTCTCTAAAAGTGTTGAATCTAGAACAGCATAGTGAAGTGAGTGAACGTTTGAGTTTGAAGTTTGAAGTTTGAAGTAAATGGAGAAATTTGAAAAAACAAGAGAAGGTGGGGACTGGAACTCGGGATTCCGTTTATTTCAAATCTGCATTCCCTTCATACTTCATCCAACGGTCCATCTTCCTCCCCGCTTTTTTTTTTTTTTTTTTTTTCCCTTTTTCCTACAAAAAAAACCGGGCTTTAACTCTTTAATTAATCACTTAAATCATGACCCCATCCCCCTAACGACCATCTCATTTTGAATTCCACCTTACGAGGGAAGGAATTAAGAGACCCCTCCAAAGTCAAGCCTTCAACTAATTTCGAACCCCTTTCTGATAACACAAATTCTCATATATGACGGATATATCCGCTGTAAATTTTCGAGGGTCAATTATTACCCATGTGCGGTAGATAAGACAAAAGTGGATTGCATTAAGGGTAGCAAATTGTTTTGTCTTACCTACCTACATGACGTTATTTGATCCACGGATGTACCCGTTACAAGTAAGACTTGTTGGATAGATAATTCTGTGAGCAATATATAATATTTTTTGTATTTCTACTACAATCGTTCTTGTAATGTAAAACGTATAACCAGGTTTATATATAAGTTATTTTAAAGCTTAACTATTTTTTTCACTACATTAAATTACTAATCGATTGAAAAAGGTAATACAAAGATTTCACACGGATCTCTCGTCACATCTAACTAGATTTGTACAATTAAGGGTATTAACGAGCCGAGCCGAGGCTGAGCTTGGCTTGTGCTCGATTACCAAAACTCGAGCTCAAACTCGAGTCGATCTTACCTGAGCTTGAAAAAAATGTGATCGTTACAAAACTTGCGAGTTTTAACACGAGCTCGAGCCAAACCGAGCCTATATAAAATTGTTTATTTCTTTTATATTTTTCTTCCGATCAATTACAAGGTTCGAAAATTTTATGTAAAAATATTTAGCAAATCAACAAGATATTTGTTATATATGATACAAAAATATTTGTTATATATGATTCGAGTTGCTCGCGAGCTTTTCGAGTCGAGTCATTCTTTGCTCAGCTTGACTCGTTAAGCTTTTAAACCGAACCGAACTCGAGTTATCTCGCCTTATTAACAGGCTTATATACAATGCTCTCGATATTTTCGAGGTCAAAGTAACCTAAATGCTAGGTAGGTAACTTGGACAATTAACCCATTATTTTGATGCATATAATATGGCCTATACTACTAATTAAAGGTCATTTTGGTTCACCTCGATTCATTTTAGTTCGGCTCAATTACAAATGAATGGTTTTGGGTTGGGTCAATCAAGAACGAGGTATAAAGATTAAAGATTATAAGGCGGTGTTTGTTTCGCGCATGGGTATGGGTTTGGAATCAGGAATCATACCCGGGTGGTATGGGGTTGGAACTCCATACGATACCTTGTGTTTGTTTCAATTGTGAGTTGTATGAGTTTGAAACTAGGTTAAAGTTAAAATATGTAAAATTTAATACTTTAAATAATAATTTTATCATATGAAATTAAGAAAATAAAGATTTTATCGAATAATTATATAACATATTTCCTTTACAATACGTGTTAATATTTATTTTTCGCATTTTTGATAATTGTAGTTTGATACCCATGAGTATCAAACTCATACCCACCCTCATCCCTGTGTATGGAAAACCCATACCTCGTGGGTTTGAGGTATGGGAATGAAACCCTTGAATTTGCTAAACAAACACGTGGTATGGGCTTGGCTCATTCCAAACCCATACCTTATACCTTATAGGTTTGAACCAAACACCCCCTAAACTCATTAATTCAGATGATGAGTCATATTGTGTTTGTTTCAATTGTGAGTTGTATGAGTTTGAAACTAGGTTAAAGTTAAAATATGTAAAATTTAATACTTTAAATAATAATTTTATCATATGAAATTAAGAAAATAAAGATTTTATCGAATAATTATATAACATATTTCCTTTACAATACGTGTTAATATTTATTTTTCGCATTTTTGATAATTGTAGTTTGATACCCATGAGTATTAAACTCATACCCACCCTCATCCCTGTGTATGTTTGAGGTATGGGAATGAAACCCTTGAATTTGCTAAACAAACACGTGGTATGGGCTTGGCTCATTCCAAACCCATACCTTATACCTTATAGGTTTGAACCAAACACCCCCTAAACTCATTAATTCAGATTATGAGTCATATTCAAGTGAGACAAGCTCAGATAACTTTTAAACTTGGGTAAACTTTGTTCAGGTTTATCGCTACACATAGCCAGTGAAACATGTATTCGCTTTAGTTATCTATTTATATCCTGAAATTTTTGCTTAAGTGAGTTCAAATGCAAACTATTTAACAAAATAGCGTCAATTTCAAACTAATTACCAAAAAATGAGTTCACGTCATCATTTCTATTTTTTTCCAGAAAATAGAAATTCTCCAGGACAACAACAAGTTCTATTTTCAGCAAAAAAAAATTAGAAATAATAACGTAAACCGATTTTTTGACAATAAATTTGAAATCAACGTTATTTTGTTAAATAGTTTGATTTGAACCCCGTTTAAGCAAAAATTTCGTATCCTTGCTCTATGTAGACTGCCCGTTATAGGTTGCCTTGAGGCATGGGCCATACCAACAGGAATAAACGCGGGCCTAAATTAACTTATTTGAATGGTTATCAGGCCCAGGGCATGTTATACGTTTACACTTGGGCCTTGGCCCCAATTCCATAACTCAAAAGGGCGGAACACTGCAACAAATCAACAATTAACGGATGATACTGAATGTACTTCTTCTTCTCTTTCTCTATTCATATTTCAAATTAATTGTTCAATTTATAAATATAGTACTCAGTACTTCGTAGTACCTAAAAATAGTGAACTAGTATCATAAACTCATAACCCTGTTTAAATAACTTAGGCCCTGTTCTTTTGGACTGAAACTTAACTGAACGGAACTTATAGGATCTGAACTGAACTGAACTGAACTTATAGGATCTGAACTGAACTTATAGGAACTGAACTTAACTGAACTTATAGGAACTGAACTGAACTGAACTTATAGGAACTGAACTGAACTTATAGGAACTGAACTGAACTGAACTGAACTTATAGGAACTGAACTGAACTTATAGGAACTGAACTGAACTTAACTTAACTTATAGGATCTAAACTTAACTTAACTTATAAGATCTAAACTGAACTTATAAAATCCGAACTTAATTAACTTTATTTTAAATTAAGTTAACTATTATTATTATTATTATTGTTATTATTGTTGTTATTATTATTATTATTGTTATTATTATTGTTGTTATTATTATTATTATTATTATCCAATAGATGACATTGATAAAAAATTAGTCTAAACACAAGGTAGTTTAAAATATTTTCAACTTTATATATAATGGTTTGTTCATAGTTCATACATTATACTACAATTACATTACGATAAAAATAATTCACTATTACAATTTTCTCTAGCCATTTATTTTCTCTAACAATGGTGATGAAGAAATTGATTAATGGGAGAGTGACAATTGGTGAGGGTGAGGGCGTCGTATGATGAATTGTTGTTTTTTGGCATTAATGAGGATGATAGTTTGACATTAATTAGAGAGTAAAAGACGGGTAAATTATTAATGAGTTGTTTTTTTTTATAGATGACGTGTATCGAATAATTAAAGCGAAATGTTTGTATCGGTTGTTAAAAATAATACTCCGTATATAACTTTTCTTAATTGAGTTTATATGAACTGAATTTATAGGAACTGAACTTAACTGAACTGAACTGAACTTATAGGAACTGAACTGAACTTATAGGAACTGAACTGAACTGAACTGAACTTATAGGAACTGAACTGAACTGAAATGAACTGAACTTATAGGATCTGAACTGAACCGAACTTATAGGAACTGAACTGAACTGAACTGAACTTATAGGATCTGAAGTGAACTTAAATTAAGTGACTTGAAGTCCAAAAGAACAGGGCCTTATTCTTTTCCATTTATGCTATATCACAAATTCTCATTTGTGATGGCAGTATCTGTTATCATTTTCTCTCACAAAATACTTATGAGAGGTGAGTGGGAAACATATGGGTGTTCCATCTTGTCCCCTATTCCTTTTTGTGAGAGCTCACAAGCTTGTGACGGGATTAGCCCGTCACAATCAACACTTGCATGGTATATTACTAATGTATACTTCGTATATGGTTCATTAATACTATTTCTTAAACACAAAATCTCAAAGAAGACGGGAGATATCCGTAACTTCGGAGTGACGGATACCATTTTGTCTCACAAAATGCTCATTTAGAGGAGAGAGGAAGCACATGATGGTAGCCCAACCTTGTCCTCCATATTCATTTTGTGAGTGTCATTAATCATTATCTGTTTCTCCACCCGACCCGTCACAAGCAAGACCAATTGTTTCTTAAATACTCCCTCCTATTTTATATATTCTCCCCCTTTCATTTTTGCCCAAAAAATAAGGAATATGATTTGGACCACACAAAACACAATGGCCCACCTACCATTGAATTTAGACCACACATATGCTTCCAAAAAGGAAAATAGAGAAGAAAATGCGAATAACCGAATAAGGAAATAGGGAACAATACATAGAATAGGAGGGATATGTATTTTACTCAAGTTAGAATAATAAAAACAGAATTGAGGTTGCAGGACGGTACAGACTACACTAGTAATAGGTTGGAAGAAATTCGAAAAATCTCGCCAATTCTTATTTAAAACTGTCCTAATTTAAAATGGCGTTGAAAATTAAAAGAAGACTATTTGAATCAAGACATAGTCGGAATCTAAGGTGATGAAGAGAGCCAAATGGCAGAAGGATGAATACATGTTATAGTACTAAATAGGGAGTAAAATAAGGGGAAAAGGAGAAGGGTCGGAATAAGAAGAGAAAAATGGCGTTTGGGAAGAGAGAAGAGGCATAAAGTCCCAAGTCACAATCATCTAAACTCTATCCAGTAGTATACCCTAGTAACCCTACCTACCACACTTCTTGGTTATGAATTATCATGCACTTGTCCGCGTACCCATTTTAAATACAATCGGTCTCCCTATATATACTCCAGCCTAATACCCCGTCTTAATTAAAACTACTACTCTCATCCTCATCCTCATCTTCAACTAAAACTTAAGATCTTTAAGCAAGCAAAACAAAGAAAGAAAGGAAATAAAATAAAAATGGTGGTAAACAAAGTGGAAATATGCATAGAGATGGTGAAATTGGGTGTGGAATTAGTGCAGGTATTTGCACAGGCAATAAAGACGGCCATGCATCGCAATTTAACACCAACGCAACATCAACTCGACACGAATATACGTAATTGTAATTCATTATACAATTACCAAGTTCCTTTCCCTTACCCCGGCCTTCTCCCTTGATCACTTCATTCATCATTGTAAATTAATGCCGGCTACTATTATTATCATTGTATAGTACGCGTACTACTACTACGACGACGACGACGACTTTGCTACTTGTTTCTTTTTGTTACCCATCTTAATGGTTGGCACTTTGTTGCCGAGCCCCCACAATTTTGTTTCTTTTTGTTTGTATCGCTTCTTGTAAACTTACATCTGGCCTCCCTGGCCGGATATGGATAATGGACTTGCTTATCTCAACTTCTCGACTCTTCGTTGCTTCATTTATCATTATTGCTTTTTTGGCTTTTCTTCGCATCAACTATTAATTGCGTTTGTGAATTATTTGGCATAAGAATCAGTCTACAAACAGCCCCAATGTAATCTGCTGTTGGCCGTAAGTAAAAAATATTTACTTCCTTTCATTTTCATCTTATTACAATAACGTGCAAATCGGCAACTTGAAACCTCTCTTTCTAAGTAAAACATCATCCGCGTTCTCGACTTGTCTAGGCTCTTAGATTCGGATTTTATAGTCAAACTAACGAAAAAAAATTAAACCGACTTGATTTTTCAGCTCAAAATAGTTTAACTGAAATAAAGTCAATTGATTGAACGTAAATAAAATCAATAGTTTAACCGACTTGATTTTTCAGCTCAAAAATTGATTTTGTGAAGAGATTAACTTGAAGTTGATTTTGTGAAGAAATTAACTAAACATAATTGATTGAACGTAAATAAAATTGAATGAAATACAACCAAGCAAAATTAAAAGAAGTTGAAATTAAGCCAAAACCAACGTGGCCTTAGACCATCCATCCCCAAGCAAAACCAACCAATTGAGTAAATAACATATTAACCCTTAATCACCTTATTGAGTAAATAACATATTAACCCTTAATCTCACCTTTTAACCTCTCAAACAAAACGTCAATTTAGTCAAGTTTTTTTTTTTTTTTTTTTTTTTTCTAATTTGTAACCACTGAGAATTTGCCACATTAGGGGTTAATAGATGAGTCAATTTACTCCACCTTAGGTCACAAATTGACCCTCAACACCCTTAGGTCAATCCTAATTTTCTATGAATTGTAATTAACTTGACCCAAGCAAGCAATTGACCTAACAATTAACCTTGCTTGGGGATGATCTTGGTCTAAATTGCTACTACTAGTTAGTTGGTTCAATTTTTTGGGTCTCTAACTCTCACCCTGGTAATTAATTTTTTCATTCATTTACCTTTACTTTAAGGTAATTTTTTTAAAAAAAATATAATAACAGTAGTCGATAAATAAATGGAGGAAGGGAGTGGTTGGTATCTTAAAGACTCGATTATGAATCAAAGCTCAGGTAGTCAGGTGTAAACTATCAGGTAGCTGCTAGCCTGCTACGCGCCTACTTGGTCACACATTACACATTACACATTACACATTACACATTACACATTACACCGGAGTTAAGGCTGTAGATATTATATTATGATAAATAAAATGAGAAAGGTACAGTTAAGTTTGTAGAAAAAGAATGAATAATAAAATGAAGAAAAGCGTAAGTTGATGGATGAAGTTAGACGGGAAAACTGGGGTGGACAAGTGGACAACCATTCATCATCATCCGACTAGTTTACTACTCAGTCTACTACCATTATTTATTTAATTACTACTTCTGCTAAGTACTTTTGCTTATTATACTCCCTACGTCTACATCCATGAATTATTGCACACACTGTATATTCGATATATACTCCCTCCATTCTTTTTATATCACCCCATCCCCCTTTTCAACACTATTCACAATCGAGTATTCAACGTCAGTTTTCTCTCAATCCGTTCAAGGAAATATATTCATGTGAGATCTTTTTTAATTTGTCTTGATAAGAGGATTAAAAATATCAAAATTTTATAATTTTTAGTAGTATGTAGCTAAAGATATAATCGAAACAAAATGAGTATTGGCAAACGTGTATAAAGAAATGGGGTGATATAAAAAGAATGGAGGGAGTACTCAATATTGAATTCACATCAATCAATGAATTATGATCATAAAACGCATCGTATCTTACCCAAAATCTTCTACACGTAGTTGATAAGATTTCATTATATTTTCTTATATTATTAAACTATAACCAAAGTGCCAAATTGACATTATAAAGTGTGCACTTTTGTATAAACGGGCCCCCCATGTTCCTCACCTCACTTATTGCAACTTTTCCTATTTTTTTTATGTAATGGAGGATGTCGACTTCTATATTGCTTCAGAAGACTTGCTAAGTTATATTGTTAATTGCGTTATGTTTACCTGAACCACAAAATTACGTATTTAGAATAGTTTATTGCAAAACAAAACTATTGTATATGGGATCTTAGAATATCTCCAATGGTTATCCAAAAGAACTTGTTTGCAAATAAAAAAGTTTCTAAGCAACTAGCTTGACCATTGAAGCACTTCTCTTGAAATAGCTTAAAATCTACCAGCTAAAATTACACACGTAGAAATATGCATAAAATCTAAGCCACAACACTTGTAGATTACCATTGTAGTAAGAGCATCTTCAATGGTAAACTAGTTGCTACTAGCTTATCTTTGCCAACTAGGATATTTAAGCTAGAACATTTTTAAGCTAGAAACTACCACAATGGTAAGCTACAAGTGTTGTTGCTTACATTTTATGCATATTTCTTCGTGTGAACTTTTAATTTGTCGATTTTTTTTGTAGGGTCATTTAAGCTACTAGCTCCATGAAGCTAGTGGCTTATTTTAAGCTACTTCAAGAGAAGTGCTCAAATGGTCAAGCTAGTTTTGCTTAGAAATTTTTTTTATTTGCAAGCAAGCCCTTTTGGGTAACCATTGGAGATGCTCTAATTTCTAGCTTAAAAATGTTCTAGCTTAAAAATCATTGTTAGTAAATAAAAACTAGTAGCAACTAACTTACCATTGGTGATACTCTTATAACCTTCAATACACTGATAGACTAAAAGAAGTCTAGCGAAGATAATAAGAGCATTTTCACTGGTTACCTTTGCCAACTAGGACTTTTAAGTTACAACACTTTTAAGCTAGGAACTACCATAATGGTAAGCTATTAGTGTTGTGGCTTAAATGGACCCATATGTCTACTAAATGCATAACATTTCAAAAAATATAATTATAGTTATGCATATTTCCACATGTAAAATTGTACTTCCTCCATTCCAATTAATTCTATACATTTCACTTTTTCGGTACTATTCATAAGTCGAGTGAATCTTCGACACAACTTCTAATATGTAACATAAAATATAGTCATGTGAGATCTTGTTTAAATTGTCTTACCGAGTACTCTGTGAATATCAAAATTTTATAATTTTTATCGATATGTAACTAAAGATATTAACAAAAGAAAACAGGTATTGACAAACGTGAATAAAACAACGGAATTACTTTTTCACATACGAACTTTATTCTTTCACATACATTTTTTTCATAAAGTTTTTATGTTCTACCCTTTTCTAAACCTAGTCAAAACAAACTACTCTCCAGCCCTTATCTCTTCATCCCTAATATTGCATCTAATTACCCTAAAATTTAAACAATGAATTGTAATTTTCCAATTAGTGAAACAATGTTTATTATTAGCGATTATTAATACGTTTTATTGATATTTTAAGTTAATTTTTTTTATTGAAATTAATATGGATATGCTCGGTTGTTCGCGCGTTCTTACAATTCAATTATCAAAACCCTAAGCCCTAATTCTTAATTTCTCTCACAAGCAAGTTAATTTTTTTGTTGAAATTAATATGGATATAAGAGTGGTTGAAGTACCGGGCGCGTAAGAGAGAGGAGGGAAAGAATAATGTAGGTAGTAATGGGAAGGAGGGGTCGAAGAATCAACAAAATCAACACCGTCACAACCCTAATTTTTTCCGTCATTTCTCGTCGAAGAATCAGGTGAGAAAGAGAACGGAGATTTTGGGACATAGCACAACCCAATGGCAGGGAGCCTGTCTGTGTAGGTAGTAATGGGGAAGAGGGGTCGAAAAATTGGGTAAGAAAAGGAAGGCAGGGAACCTGTGTACGTAGTAATGCGGAAGAGAGGTCGAATAAGTTTTCGGTATCGGAAAACCAGATTTCTGAGAATATGATAAAGTTTTCTGGGTTGCTTGAGCATAATGCACCGGTTCATCCAATTACCCCAAATCATTTCCCGAATCACCTTTAATCATGTCAATGGCGCATCCGAAGAACCAATTTCTGAACCAAATCCCAGGATTTTGTCAACCTTTAGTTCTCCTCACTGTAGTCCAACTAATTCAATTAAGGATGTCGGTAGTAGTGAGGAAGAGGGTTCGAGGATGAACGAAGATGGTGAAGGGGATGAAAAGGAGAGGAAAAATGGTGGATGATGAAAAAATAACAAGGGTAATATGATAAAAAGCGTATGTGAAAGAGTAAAATTCGTATGTAAAAAAATGTATAGACTTGATTGGAAATTTGGAATGGAGGAAATAGTTGGTAATATTTATTTGTGGGACCATTTGAGCTATTTCATGAGAAGTGCTCAAACTACTAGCTTAGAATTTTTTTTATTTGCAAGCAAATTTTTGCGTAATCATTAGAGATGCCCTAAGTAACAATGAAAATTTTCAAGTTTTTCCACTTGGCCAGATTTCCGCACCTCAATTTGGCACCCAAAAATCATAATTCCTAATATCGTTTCATCTTGTTATCACCCCTCAAATATGATTTGTGTGTTTAGAACATTGTTGATCTAGTCAACAAAGTACTGGGAAACATAAGCAACATGGTATTATTAGTATTACATTATTCATAATCAGAGTTTAGATAAGGTTGGACCACCCTATTTTAGTACTCAGTTGCATTAAAAATTAAACTTAGGACCACTTTTCTCGAATGCTCTTAAAGTCTTAATCATACTTTATTATAAGCAATCACCTCACACAGGCACGCTCTATTATTCTAATCCTCATTATTAATTACCAAGACTAACTTAAAAAGTGCATACTAAGTCTCTAATTTTAATAAATAAGTGTTGTGACCCATCCGTCACAAGATGAGGAGGACAAGTGGGAAAATAGAGCATTTTTTAGGCCGTGTCACTTGTATTTTGTGAGAAGGTCACTACGCCTTCAGCTTGTGACGGATAATATCCGTCTTCTTGCAGTGACGTCCAATGATTTTAGGAGGTCCGGTTCAAATTGTCAATTTGGACCCTTAATATTACTAGTAAACAAATAATATGTTGCTACCAAGAGGAGTTGAAGCTAGAAAACACATTGAAAAGTATTGCTCAAACCATTACACCCAAGCACATTAATACTAATTTAGTACAACAAAAAGTTAATGTAATCTAACCATACTGGGTTTTGGGCCCCAAACCCCGGTTCTTAGAACCGGTTGAACCCCCTAATCAACGGCCCTGTCTTCTTGTCAATTTTAATAGCAAGTGGTTTTTTTTACTGAGGCACCTCTTGGAGATAGTCAAGTAAGGTTGATGGTGCACAATACAGAATATTAAGCTACTAGGCTATCATCATTCATTCATTCATTCATCACCCTTTCATCGGCTCTAGGAGGGAGATACAGATACTGCTAATGGACCCGATTCTCGACATACTGTGATACTGTCACGCTACTCATCATCAATGAACAATCATGCTCCTTTATTCTCACTATTTCTCCTGGTTTTACAAATTAGATACACACATCTTCTAACTTTAACAAAACCCAGACGTATTATTCGCACTGTAAGTTTCTGTTGAAAACATGCCCGGATTTACCGTAACAATATTGATAGCACAAGGATAATTCAGAAACACTCTACATTCATAGGATTCGAAAATGGTGAATTTGGATATTTTCAGCACTCAGCTTCTTAAAGTCACTAAGCCTTCTTCTAGTGTAGAACTTCCCATAGTTATACTCCTTGTATTTGGCATTCTCCTCCTTATCGCAAAACTCATCCAATGGTTTCACCATCACATAATGTGATGGATTAAAAAAGAAAGGAATCGACAGTCTCTCCTTTACGGGGTTCACTTTCACTCTATGCTCCACGCTCTCGTACCTGTCATTGCTCCAAACCTGCGCGCAACAATCAACACCATTATCTAGGGCTGTAAATGATCTGAGCCGTCTCGTACAGCCCTCGGAATCAGCTCGGTCAAACTTCAAAGCTCGGCTCGAAATCGGTCAAAACTAATTCCGAGCCGATTTTGAGTCGGGTGGGTTTTGTTTTATCTATTATTTTTAGTTATTTTGTCATTTTATAATTTTTTTTTCCTAATAAAATGTCATTTTAACATTCATAATCACATGTTTCCTATATATCTGATAAGTATTTAATTATTTAACCGAGCTCGAGTCTAATCTGAGCTGATTCAGAGCTTTGAGTTTTTAAGCTCGGATCGGATAATTCCAAGCCGATTCCGAGCTCAAGCTCAAGCTTCTGAGCCGATTCCAAGCCCACACGTGTTCGAACTCAAATCGGCCCGGTTACACCCTACTGGCATTATCAATCGCATTCTTAAAGAGTCCTCATTTAGAGGCGCCATCATTTACGAGTATGTTCTTTTTATTTTGCCATGATCAGGAGAAAGGAGTACCTGAATAACATCTCCAACATTGATTATATAAGCATCCGGGATGGGTTTCACAGGGATCCACTCGCCATCTGTTTTCCGTTTCACTTCTAGTCCTCCAACATCATCTTGTGCAAGGATGGTTAGCGCACCGGAGTCTTTGTGTCGGCCAACCCCAAGAGCCAAGTCAGGAAAGGGACAAGATGGATAGTAGTTGATGCGAACAAAGCTAGCATGGTCCTTGAAAAATCCGCTAAGACGGTCTGCAGACAGACCTAGGCTTAATGCAATAAGCTCCAATAGCTTGAAAGACAGTTCCACCATTTCTCGGGTGTACTCTTCACAGGCCACCCTGGTTCAAGAAAGCATACAAAAAAAGACTGTCGAGTACTCCAGTTTGATGCACACAATATTGCATTCTATTAATGGCTAAAACAAGTAGTTAATGCAGAAGGAAGTATTTGTGTAAATCCTCAAGATGTGACCAGTGGCGGACCTAGGAAATTAGAGCCGAGGGGAAAAAATGTAAACTTGTTGATGTTGCTTCCCAGAATTGAACTCAAGATCACCTACAAAGAATTCCTTACTTCTAGCAGCTATGCTATAGTAACTTCTTGTATATATAAAATTGTTATAAAAAATTTATTCTAAAATGTTACCGGGGCACGTGCCCTCGCGGGCCCCGCCTAGGTCCGCCAATGGATGTGACCTAGGACATTCATTCCATTAAGTTCTCAGAACCGGGGTCCAACAACTGGAAAGGCCTAAAAAGCGGAACTCTAATAAAAATAGAGTTTGTTTTGGGGGAGGGGGAACTAAAAAAACTAACTTTCCCAATTCTTATTTTCACTCGAAAACCAATACAAAATGAATAAAACATATTTCTACCTCAAACTCAAGTCAAGTTCCATGCAATAACCAAGTGAGTTGGGGGGTCTCAGGTTCGATTACCACTGCAGCCCTCGAAGGGGTGGCTTACCTGGTCTATGTGGTGGTGCGGGAATGCATGGGCCCGGGGATTAAACCCCTCGTCACCAAAAAGAAAAAAAAAAGATAGAATTTTGGTGAGGATGAATGAATGAAAAAGTACCTAAAATCAGAAGGATAAAGAGGCCACTGGTTCCTCAATTCTGTGATCTCTTCATCTTCAGTGACATGGGAAGCAGGAACCAAAGTCGGGTCTAAAACAGTGAAATCAAATATCTGTTTCCAATCTCTAACATTTTTGGTATGCTCAGAATCATAATACCCAAGCGGTTTGCATTCATCTCTGCACACCTTATTCTTCTCCTCGGCTGGCAAGGCGAAGAACTGCCTTGCCGCCAACTCAACTTTCCGTCTCTTCTCCAAGGAAACCCCGTGGCCGATAACTTGAAAGAATCCCCACTTTTGACATGCTTCTTTGATTTCACTTATAACTTCATCAGTAAGTGAGGAGGAGATGTCAAGCACCGGGATTTCTTGGTCTTCAATGCTTATGCTAGGACTTGGCCTCTCATCACTTGGTTGAATGAAGTCTGGATTAACATCTGCCATGATCTTTCTGTTATTTCTGATTTGAGAATTCAGATGTGTTATGAATCTATGATTATGATTTATGACTGTCTTTGACAGGGGAAAGTTGTTTCATGTGACCTTTTTTGGATGTTTCTGACTGCATATGTGTATCCCATCTGTGATTTTGTCGTCTTAAACACTACTCTTTCCTATCATATTTTATGCCATATCTGTCTTGTTTGTGAATGTAACCTACTTTTCTGTTGTTGTACATTGAATTCCAACTCTGAGTTTAGAAGGCAAACTCCGTCAACAATGTCTTCAACTTACATTGGATTCCAACTCTGAGATGGGTCGGTTTCTCAGTCGGGTTATTTTTCATGTTTCTTGAAGTCGGGTATTTTTTCTTTCGGCATTTTGGTAACAGTTTTATACCTGAGTGTAACATTTGATAGCAGTAGAGAAATCTTTAGCTCTAAAGGCAGCATCTCCACGTTTCTTGCAGTTGAGCGTTACCTGAATTTGACTCGTCCAAACTTGAAAGACAGCTGCAAAAAAAATGTTATCAGCCATACAAAGTACTTTTAGTTTTTTATCTAGAAGCGATTTTGAGTCACCTTGGTAGAGAACTCGGATTCTGAATATGACGAAAGCATTCAACTCTTAATCTACTGGATAAAAGTTTATTCATTGCCATCAAATTTCATCAACACAAAACTTAAAAGGCAGGGACAACAGGAGAGTGTCTCAGGACATAATAATAATGAGCCACACCTGTGTTTCCTTCTGAAGTTGAGCAAGTGCAGAGATAAGACATCGTGCAATTGGCCTCTCACGAGCTTCATACTGCAAGCAATATGACGCTAATCTTACTAGTTCGGTTCCATCATCGTTTGAGAAATGTCCTTCAAAGTTCGAGTCAGTCAACGTTTGGAAGTTTTTTGTGGCATATAAAATCAAGTGCCTGTAATGGGAGTCAAAAGTTGCGCATCACATCTGAAAATACAGGAAGACGACGTTGTTTGTTCATCTAGTAACTCATGTTGGTGAAACACAACTTCACAAAGCACAAACTAATACAAGTAATATGCAATCTAGTAGGAAGAATGCATGAATGGGAATTAAAAGAAAGCAGTGAAAAGAGCATTCCTACATACGGGTTTGCTATTAAATCTAAAGCTTAAGTTACCCTGCAGCAAAAGCATGTCGATATGAAAGAGGTCTCTAAGTTCATATGATATTCGAAACTAAGACAGATTTACATGGCTGCGTGGTATATGTTTTCCACTGAGCCAAGCAAGCAGTAAATTCCCAAACAGTAAATCACACTTTCAGGGGAAATTCTACCAGTTAATTGAAATTAACCATGTCATTTTCCACAAGAAAGCATACACAGGACAAAGGTGATAAATATTAGATTCAAAGCAGACATAGCACAAAGCTTTTAGAAGTTTCTTTGCTCGTAATATGCAACCTTTTCTCTCAATATGGTATGAAAAGGTCTTAAGCGATCAGCAAATTCCCTTCGACCCAAACGCAACACCCTTAAGTGATCCGCTCAACTACACTGCTTGCCGTTTTCAATTGACGAATATTCTGTTCGGCTTTAGTCTCCTTGGTTTCGTTAATGGAAATGAGTCCCCACCACCACAAACCATAACTAATAACGACAAACATGAAAAAATAAAGCCGGCCTATTTGAATTGGCTCAAACAAAACGGGTTGCTTCTTGGAGCCCTTATGGGCACCCAGCACCCTAATCTTTGCCCTACAACCACTCATCGTAAGTGCCAAAACGGCAAAAGAGGCATGGGATATCCTTGCCAACACCTACGCCAACCCATCAAGGATGCATATAATGCAACTTAAAGAAAAATAATCGACTCTATTGTAAAACCAATGATCAAACCGTATCTGACTACATGAATTCAATAAAAGTTTGTGTCGACCAACTAGCCCTCTATTGATCCTAGTTGGTCGACACAAACTTTTATTGATCCTAGCCACAACAATGCAAGTATGTATGTGTACTATAAACAGCTTCAGAAAGACAGTAACTCAAAATGACAGTATTCCAAGCTTATTTACCATAAACAAGGCCTAATTCTAGATTACAATATATTTGTGATTACATGAAGTAGCATACTAGCATCCTGTAATTAATGTGCCTTATTTGCGACGGAGTAACACACTAACACAATATATACTTCAGATGTTAAGTATCATGAAGGGGTTGGTCATTCAATTATTTTGAAGTTTGAAATCTGGAGATTGTCCACATTCAACTTCTTTAAGTTACTCTTCCTTTTGGCGGCATAAAAGGCTCCATAATTATACTCTCTGTATTTTGCAGGGTTCTGATCATCAACCAGCTCTTCCAGGGGTTTAATCATGATATAGTGTGCTGGGTTGAAGAAGAAGGGAATAGAAATCCTTTCCTTGTGTGAGTGTACCACAACCCTGTGCTCCACACTCTCATACTTGTCGTTGCTCCAAACCTTTACCGACATTAAAGTACAACTCGCAACTCAGACAATGAATCATCAAATAAACATACAGTAATCAGACAGGTATGTGTTAGGGTGCAAACCCATGACCCACATCGGCAGTGTAAAAATGAAATATCATCTCCTAAACATATAATAGTACGAGGTCTTTGAGGAGGAGTCTAAGGGTAAATCCGTGAAGGCTTTGCCCAAAGCGGACAATATCGTACTATTATGGATAATGGACAGCGACATAGCAGAGGCCCAACCTAGGTAGCACGGACACTTCTCCTAATGAGCCGTATCGTGTCCGATACCGACACTCCACGGACACACGCCGAAATGTGTCCAACACCTAAATAGTCGTGTCTAACTTTCTACATTTATTTGGGCACGTGTCCGGCGCGTGTCCATGGTATTTGAGCCGTGTCCGTCGCGTGTCCACGATATTTGGTTATCATTTGCGGTGAATGATGTTCTTGAGATGAGAAATGCGTTATCGAAAAACATCAATTAGAATATTGATTCGGATGAGGAATGAAAATAAATTTATTATCAACGGCAAGTTTTACATTCACTTAATTAAAATTAATATCAAATATTTTTACAAAAATAAAATCAATAATTTATAACTATAAAATGTATATTTTATTAAATTTAAATGCCGTGTCCCATGTCCTAAATTTCATGGCATGCCGTGTCCCGTGTCCGTTTTGGTGCTACCTAGGCCCAACACAAGGTATTCACGCTTCCGCGCAAGAGTATGTACCTGAATTACATCACCAATGTTGATGATCAAAGCAGCAGGATCAGGTTTGATACCGACCCATTCACCATCTGATTTCCTTCTGACTTGCAGCCCGCCAACATCATCTTGTGCAAGAATTGTTAACCCACCTGCATCCTTGTGACGAGTTACACCAAGAACAAGATCCGGAGAAGACATGATGGGTAATAATTGAGTCGAACAAAGCTTGTATGATCCGCAAAGAACCCATTAAACCTATTTGGATCTAGCTCTAAGCTCAACGCTATAAGCTCCATGAGCTTAAACCCTAGCTTTTCCACTTCTCTTGCATATGTCTGTGCTGCCTCCCTTAACTGAGGCGGAAATTGAGGCCACCGATTTCGCAACGATTTGGGAATTAGGTCATCAGGAGAAACAGGAATTACAGTTGGGTCTTTAGCAGTAAAATCGAAAACTTGTTTCCAATCTCTGACATTCTTGGTGTGTTCAGAATCGTAGTATCCAAGTGGGTTGGCTTCATCTCTACTGACCCGACCCTTTTGGTCGTCGGGTAAAGAGAAGAAGTTGAGAGCAGCATGATTGAGATTGTGAAGCGTGTTGAGGGGAACACCATGGTTTGTGACTTGGAAAAATCCCCAATTGGTGCAGGCGTCGCGTATGGCTGATATGAGAGGAGAACATTTGAAGTGATGATGGGTGGAGGAAAGTGAGATGAGATCAATGGTGGGAATTTCATGAGCTTGTGGGATGAAGGGAGTAGGCCTATGCTGTATTGGTTGGATAAATGATGGATCAATATTATTGGCCATCTCCCAGATTGAGAGCATGTATCATGTACCATGCATGTCAAAATGGGTGGGTTGGAGATTTATAGCAGAGTTATTCATTGAATCATTGAATGTAGACAGATAATACTCGTAGTAAAGTAGGGGGTGATAATCGGTTTAAGACGGGACTGAATCGGACCGGACGGAAGACCGAACTTAAAAGTTTGGTGGACCAAAAATCGGACCTAAAAATTTCGGTCTTGGATCGGACCAAACCCGAAATATTTGGTCTGGTCCGGTCTTAGACTGAAATGGACCTAAACTATTTTTTTCACTATTTCGTATAGATAATTACATTTTAAATAGTTAAACGACACTTTTATGAAAATCATTGATAATAGTAATTTATAATGTCATTTGAAGATAAAATGTTAATTTAATTCAAAATATTTTAATAATTAGTCGTAAAAAACAAGAACTTTGGTCCATTTGGTCCGGACCAAAATCAATCGGTCTTGGACCGGACCGGACCGGACTGAAGACCAAAACTTAGAAAAATAAAGACTGAGGACCGGACCAAAATAATTCGGTCCGGGTTTGGTCCAAACCAAATTGTCCGGTCTGGTCCGGTCCATTTTTCCGGTCCGGACTTAAATTTGCTCACTAAACACATTGTCTCATCGAGCACGGACACTATCGACTCAAGACGGAAAATCATAAGTGAGAAGACTAGTGGGATGATCCATTTAATTTTTAATTAATTTGTCATTTGTAAATTATAAGAGGGCAATATCCTTCTCTAACTTGTAATGGATAGTGTCGGTTTTTTCACAGGAAATGAGTTTGGTGTCAAATATTCATGGCAAAATTGGTTTTGGCTGACGGCTACACTATACCTGAGCCTGACACTCATGAATCATGAGCATAGAGTAGATTTGGGTCAAATAATGCACACGAAGTAACTGGATTGACAAGTGTTCAAGAGATTAGCTGCTAATTTAATTGGATCATGCAGCCAGCGACCACTATTCAATCTAACTTTTGTGCAAAATGCCAAAAAAAATTGTTGGTTAATCGGGTTATTTAGCAAATTAATTGGGAATTTAAGATTCATTTTAAACTATTTTTTCTCTAGTTTTTATGTATAAAAGATGTTCAAATTAGTCTCTGGATGAGTAAATGTGTCAAATAAATTGGAAAGGAGGGAGTAAGATGATGTCCTTTCACCTACAGCCCTTGTTCTTTCTGGCTTAATTTCAGGTCCTTTCAATTTTACTTTGTTGTATTCTGCTAAGTTTTATTTACGTTCAATCAATTATGTTCAATTAATCTCTTCACAATATTAACTTTTAATTCAACTAAATTAACTTCACCTCAGTTCAACTCAATTTAGTTCAATTAAGCTTTACTTCAATTAACTCAGTTCAGCTCGTTTTAGCCGAAAAGAACAGGGCCTCATAATTGTAAGGTCGATAGGGAGGTCGAGTCAAATTAATTGTAATTAAGAAATAGATTAGGATTGACTCAAGTCGATTTGAGTCACAAATCGACCCAATTTGGAGTAAATTGACCCAACAATCCACCTCATACGTGGCATGTTGTAATTGGGTCGAAGCATTTAAGGAAAAAAAAAAAAGAAAAAAGCTAAAAAATTGGTTGTTTGGGAGGGTTTATTGACCCGGGTCATGACTTTCTGCTTGTGAGGCTTTAGGTGGGTCAAAGTCAAAAAGGGAAGATTAAAGCTTAATATGTAATTGACCTGATTAAATTGACTTCTTGCTTGAAATGGTCTAATAGAAGAGTCTATTGAGTACGGGTGTTCACCGGTCCAAAACCGGACCGGACCAGACAAACCCGTGGACCGGATATTCACCAACCCCAAGACCGCGAATCTGACCGGTTAGGAGGGGACCCGGACCGGACCGGACCGACACCCTTTAGGTCCGGTTTTGGACCGGACCGGTACAACTCTACAAGGTAAATTGAATTTTTTTCCTTATGTGGACCGGACCGGAGATCGGTCACAATATTTTTGGCGACCCGGAGACCGGACCCGTATGTATCCGGGACCGCACCGGACCAAACGGCTCGGGTCGGTCGGGTTTGCCGGTTTGGGTCTCTTTTTGTTCAGCCCTACTATTGAGCATTGATTCAACGACTGCTTACTAATATCATTTTAAAAAAATTATACACATAAATCATAAACAAAAGTGATATTATAGAGATGTGTCAGACATTAGAGAACCGACATGGCAAGAATTCTTCACAAATTCTTGTTTCAAACCACTACTTTTGGTCCGAAATAATAAGACGAGATTTTGTTACCATTTTATCGCCAAATATAACCACGATAGTATAGTCAATGTTATAATTTATTATAATTTATTATAACTTGTTTGTAAATAATGGTTATATCATTATTACTATAAAAGAAGGATGTATAACTGCATACGTGGCGCGCTAATATTTCACCGTTCACTCTTTCGCTCACTCACATTCACTCTCCAAAAATCAGTTTCGTAGACCAATGAAAACCCTCAATTTATGCCAAGTCATATATTTTTATGTATTATAATATTATAATATTATTATTATTATTTTATTATAATCATTCCAAGATTCCCTAAATATTATACCGAGATTCCATAAATATTATAAATATTGTAATATTATAATAATAACAACCAATCAGATTATACCATTATACTAATAACAAATCCTAAATATTTCATATATATTTCCCACCAATCACGGTTGTTTACCATAATTCCCTACCTATCATCATTATTACTATAAAAGAATCTTGGAATTATGAATATATGGCACTATGTGGTAACTGGTAACAGCATTAGGCCTTACACACCCTCACATTCACCCACACAAAACAAGTTTTCATCAGCCAATTAAATCCTTACAATTTTGACAAATCATTCTTGACAAGTCAGTCATTATTAAATATGGAATTTGCACCAATATTTTCAATTAATGGGTTGTAATGTAACGTTTTCATACCAAATTAAATTTGAAATTTCAAGAATCCGACTCACAAAATGATTCTCGAATTATTTAGAGAATATAATAAATAAAGTTTCCTTTATTGGTCTGAAAATATAAATTAAGAATATCATTGAACATAATTAGGGGTTAATTAGGTGAATATAAAGTTCGAGAATCATTGAAGATAATTACGTTGTGAACTAATAAAGTTGCCTTTAATGTTTTGCAAATATAAAGTATTTTTTATCGAATCCTCTATTTTTCACCATTAACTTATTTTGCCACATAGTTTCAAATTCGTACAAAATATGACGGGTTAATTTAAGAATGTAACAATACCTTATTAAATTGGGTTAATTTAAATTTTATTAAAAATATGACGCCCTCACATTCACCGTCACAAAACAATTTTTCCGAAAAATATAACTTTGAAATTTGACAAGTCAGATTTCCTAATTGATTTAAAAAACGTGTTTTATCTATCAAAAAAGACAACGTAAAACAAGTCAGATTTTCTAATTTGCCTTTTATATTCTCTAAACAATTATTTAGAGAATATTAATTATTTAGAGAATATATAGAAATATTTCTTATGATACATAATCGTATTATTTAATGACGGGTACAAAATATGACAGATTTAATGACGGGTACACCAAATATGTCTATTATTTTTCTAGCTTATTAGATTTGAGTTAATATTTCAATTTTCAACTACAATTTTCAATTAGATTTACCAAATAGAACCGAAGGCATGTCTAATACCACTGTCAAACTATCGTGAACCATGCATTGTAAAGAATTTTATTTTATTTAAGCGATATCAATTACTTTCTTAGTGATCCATGATGATTGACAAATATATTAATGTGGCATTACGAGGAATATGATATAGCTCCTATGGTATTTTGGAAAATGTAGTATATAATATGATATAATATATTCCATAGCTGAAATTATGTTAATGATTGTTAATATTTCTGAATTGAAGTAAGGTAACATAATATCCTAATTATACAGTTCCTGGACTATACCACCAGATGTACAATGCTATTGTACATCGGGGTTATTTTAGTATTTTTCTTAATTATTTTTGAAAAAAAGGTTTGTAATCTCATTTTTCTCCATTTTCCTTTTTTATGTAACTTCTTCCCTATTTTTCTAACTCATCTTTATCCATCATCCAGTAATTGATTTTTCTCATTAATTATTATATCTCCATCTTTCATTAATTATTATGTCAAGGTAATTTTTTATTTTATTAGTCCATATTTTTTTACATCAGCGAATGTTGTTTACAAGGAGGTTTTCGAGAAATTGTAATTTTTGTCCTAGATTATCGAATTTTAATACACCCATTTAATTTAGATTTCTACCTGATTAGTTATTTTATTCATCCTCTTTGTCCGTCAACTTAAGTTCTGTCACCAATTCAGCAAATACAATAACTTTCCAAGTTTTTTTTTTTTTTTTTTTTTTTTTTTTTTTTTTTTTTTTTTAATGACGAGGTGTTTGATCCCCCGGGCCCATGCATTCCCGCACCACCACATGCATTCCCGGGCCCATGCATTCGAGGGCTGCAGTGGCCAAGTGGTCATCGCCCCACCTGGTAATCGAACCTGAGACCTCTCAACTTTCCAAGTTAATCATTATTAATTATTTAATCTTTTTTTCAATCGTTTATTGTTTTTTCTTATATATCCTATTCATTCATGTTATCATAATTAATCCAAATATTTCCATCATTGGTAACAGATATTCGAAAATTAGTGTACCAGGAAATTCACCTTTTGACCGAACATATCTTATATGCAAAACAACCCCGTTAAAAATCAATTTGTTTGAATAAAAAGAATTGTTATATAATGAAATGAATTTGTCTTTGTCATCTTTAAAAGTAAGTGTACACAACCCGTGATTTTTCACGGGTGTTACACTAGTTTAACTGTAAATGATTACAAAATCCGAGCTTATTATTTCAGACCAAAATTGGGAAGTGTTATTTCTTTTCCACCTAATCTAATCTTCTATCATAGTTATAACCTATGATACACTACACACCTAACTACAACTACAATGCTACACGCCTAACTACAACTGCGGACGGTTTTATGTTTTCTCTTGATATACAAATAAAATTGTCAAAATTTGAATCTAATCGAGGGAAAATGTTGCATCAAGATTGTAATTCTATGATTTGGCTACATGTAGTAATTAGTATCCTGGAAATACTGGTGGAGGAGGCGATGCATATTGAAAACCTAAATGAGGTGGAAGATTAATGTTGGTGAAATGTGGAGGAGGAGACGGGTTTAAGGGTGGTGGATGAGTGAGCGATGGAGGTGGACGATGTATCGGGGACATAGGTGGATAAGTTTGAGGTGGCGATTGAATTGAAGGCGGTGGCCTTGGGGGAGAGTAAACCGGTGGTGGATTTGAGTAAATTGGTGATGGTGGTGGTGGTGGCGGCGGCGAGAATACAGGTGATGGCGGTGGTGATAATGTTGAGGGATTTTGTTTTGGAGGTGACGATGATCTTTGTGGTGATCTTCTATGGTCATCAAGGTTGTTATCTGGTTTTGGGATGAATGGCTTTTCATCATAGTGCTTTTCTTGTTTCTCTCCACACATAACCTTATCACATTCAACTTGGGTCGCCATTATAGGAAAACAGTCTTTTGGTGATCGTTGATCGGGTCTGTTTGGCAAGCAATTTTTCTGAACCTCAACCACGACATCTTTCCTCGCAACCTCGTCACACGCCTTACCTACACCCTTAAAGTAGTTACTGGATAATGTAATTTGACTTAAAGATGGCAACCTACATAATTCTTCTGGTACAAATCCGATCAACTTATTGTCGGAAATATCCAAGGACTCCACCTTTTGGAGATTTGAGATAGATTTTGGAAGATAACCAATAAAAAAGTTTTTAGACAAATCAAGAATTGTCAAATTATGAAGTAAACCAACTTCATCTGGTATGCATCCATCCAATTTATTCCCATGGAAAACAATCTCTTCTATTGTATTCATGTTGCCAATGCTCTTTGGAATACACCCAGAAAACTTGTTATTTGCGAGAACTAAAAGTGACACGGTTGAATTTCCAAGGGTGTCCGGTATTGCAGACTCAAATCTATTGTCGTTGAGTAGTAACGCATCATAATGTATGTCGAACAGCTTAGGAGGTAATTCGCCTTCAAAGTTGTTGAATCGTAAATCTAGATACTTGAGCTCCTTCATTTCAAACACGACATTTGGAAAACGACCCACAAAACGGTTGTTACTCATATCAAACTCGAACATTAGTTTAAGATTTGAGAAACTATTTGGAATAATTCCACAGAATCTGTTAGAATTAATATGAAAAACAGCCAAATCCGTCATAAGACCTAATTCCATAGGTAGATAACCAGCAATGTCTTTGTGATTAAGGTCTATACCCGAGACTACAGTGACCTTCTCATCGTCCATGGCCGGAGAACAAAAAACCCCATTGTAGCCACAAACATTTGGCCCGTCCCAGTTTTTCGTTTCTCCTAAAGGATCGGAGTATATAGCTGATTTCCATGCTTTAAGGGCAATGTACGCCTTGCGGAGTCGTGAATTCTCAAATTTAAATGGCACATCGACTTTTTGGTCGTAATCGTCAAGAAGATTATGCCCATTTTCGTTTAATGTATGAAGCTGACGACGAGTAATTAAATAAGCTTCTTCATTAGTTAATGAAGACGATAAAGGAAAATTTGTAACGAGATAAAGTAGGATTAATAAATAAAATCTTAAAAATTGCAAATAAATTGTTTGTGCCATTAAGGGATGTTATCAATAACTTTTGTGGTAAATTATATTAACATTGAAGTAAGAAAACAAGAGAAAAGAGAAAGACGAGTTTAGGCATTAGTATCTTTCATATTTATCATCGCAATATAATTTCATCGATCTTTAGCGAGTTTTATTATTTATAGGTAAAGTAATTATACTAATCATGTGTTCAATCTTTCTCATGGTAAATAACATATTCTAAAATTAACATTATCCTTTTTTAATGAGATACAATTTATGGTATTCACTAAACTGTGCTTAATCAATCATTTTATTTTTATTTTCTTATATGATAAACATATCTACAAGCTCAAGTCACTAGATTTAAGCTTTTATATTATATCTAATTAAAGTAGGGGATTATCTTCGTTTAATGAATAAGTTAGTAACTATCTATTTTTATTGTTTAATTATATCACATCGATACATATGTAGGAATCGAAGACTAAATGACAAAAAAATTAATGTACTTAATGCATGTATTAATGTTTTATCTCCTCTTTTAGCTCCTTAAATAAGCTTTGTTTATCGCTTCTCTTTTAAAAAAATAAGGTTATTTCATGGAAATAATCCAACTTATGTCTAATCTTCTCATATTAATCTATACTAACGATTAACTAAGAAAAATCCAATCTATAACCTCATTTATCTTTCATTGAACTTTGACTATTTTTAAACTCTTATTATCGGTAGGTTAGCACGTCACCTTCACTTAAATTTTGTCCAGGAAGAAGGAAAAACAAAAAGTAAGTCAAGGTGACGTACTTGCTTATCGAGATAAGAGTTCAAAAATAGACAAAGTTCAATGAAAGATAATTGAGCTCATAGGTTGAATTTTTCTCAGTTAATCGTTAGTAAGGAATAATATGAGAAGATGAGGTATAGGTTGTATTATTCCTATGAAATAACCCAAAAAAATATACACTATCTTGATAAATATTTTGTATTTTATTAGTTTTGTTATAAATATATAAATAATAACAAATATATTAGGGCAATATATTCCTTACCTCTTTTAAGTAAGAAGTCATTGTATCCGAACCTTATAAATATAGAGGCTATGTAAATGTTCATTCAGTCATTCAGAAATATACTCTCTCTTATTATTGTATAACACGTTATCGAGTATCGACACGTAACTCAACCTATTGAGTGGAGGATGGATATTACTAATGAAAAGGTAATAACAAATGACGAAGATATTTGTCTTGTAGATAGTGCAACAACACATCCAATTCTCCGTGATAAACGGTTTTTCTCCCATTTAACATTAGCGACAATTAATGTTAATACTATATCAGAGACGTTAAACATAATTGAGGGGTATGGAAGAGCATCGCTTATGTTACCAAATGGTACAAAAATCAGTATTCACGAGGCTTTATTCTCTAAAAAGTCTGAGTGAAACTTATTGAGTTTCAAAGATAATAAGATATTTGTCTTAATGAATATGTAAAACCCCTCGCGAAGCGGAATTAAATAAACACACAAAGTACTAAAAATGCAGCGGAATTAAAACTTTTTTAACATAAGCGCATGCGAGGTGATTTAAAACTGGAAACTGAAACTGATATAAACAAGATATATAAGTATAACAGTTCTAAGTACGGAAAAGAAATATGTACAACAGCCTGGGATGGAACATTCCTACAGACACTCAAAACAAATGTATCAAACTAGAGTCTAGCTAACGTAAAGGTAGGTCAATCGATGAACAGGATCATCGCTCGCTAGCTCCATGTGAACCCTCTATCCACCGTCCTGCATGTACTTACATACATGTAAACATGTACGCCACAATCAGTGGGGAGTGACTAGAGTTCTCTAGCCACCTTTTGTAACGACACGTAACACAAAATACAAACAGAATACTCCAGCATATATATAAACATGTGAAGTATGAAATCTCATCAACTGAATCATACTATCATGCGATTACTAATGCACGGCTCTCAACCAACTTCGGAAACCATTTGGAAGGGGAACCGGTTTCCCTACTGGTTGCCCAGTCGGGGGGTCTTTCAGTCCAAACTGTTTACGAAACTGACCAAAGAGTCATCCAATGCCTTGGATGAACAAAACTATAACACTGTATTAAACTTAACAGTATCATCAAGCATATCTACCACTATACCATCTCAAGGCAAGCAAATAAAACTCAGCAAGTATAAAGGTTCAGCGGTCAACTTAAGACATAACCTAAATACCAATCATTCAGCAAGTATAAAGGTTCAGCGGTCAACTCAATACATAACCTATATACCAAAATCACAAGCAAAGACTCAGAGGCCAACTTAAGGCATAGACCTGCTAGTCAACAAGACACTAGACTCAGAGGCCAACTCAAGGCATAGACTAGCACCCAATAAGTAAAGAACTCAGAGGCCAACTTAAGGCATGTCCCTTTGCTACATCACAACACACTAGACTCAGAGGCCAGCTTAAGGCATGTCCTAGCATCAACATCTGCACTCCGGGCAAGGTGTCAGTACCTTAGCTACCCCGTTGTGCAGCTGCTCTACTCGTCAGACTCAGAGGCCAACTTAAGGCATGTTCCAACGCGATCACCAATAAACATGTCTGGGCTCAGACGCCAGCTTAAGGCATATCCCAGACACGACAACCATACACATATGAGGCTCAGAGGCTAGCTTAAGGCATATTCTCATATATGACAACAAGCTCACGTATTAAGCTCAGAGGTCAGCTTAAGGCATACCTTAATACGCATCAAAACAATATCATCCAAATATAGAAACTAACATATAGTTCTAACTTCTTAAACTTCTAATCAACACTTAATTGACCCCGGGAACTAAGTTGAGGGAGAGCCGGTTTCCCTTTCGGTTACCCGACCGGGGGGTCTCTATCCTCTCTCCATTCCCGAACCCAATATAGTGTCGCCCATCCTCCGGGGACCTCAAACACACATAAAAGGTACACGGAACGAATCTCAAACAAAACTGATAAACCGTTTGAAAGTTATAAACAAAACAATGAGAACATGGGCTCTCAGCCGGTCCCGGACCGTCTGCCGGTCAGCCGGCTGGGAGTCCCTTCCCATGCATAGGCACCGTCTAAAAAACAATGAGAAGAGGCTCTCAGCCGGTGGACCGTCCGCCGGCCAGCCGGCTGGGAGTCCCTTCCCATAAGTCAAATTTCAAAATTTAAATACAAGGAGTGACCCTCAGCCGGCCGGCAGACCGACTGCCGGTCTGCCGGCTGGGAGTCATTTCCCAAACCTTTGCAAACTTTGAAAAACGCACAATAAGGATCCTGAGCCGGTCGACCGGCGGCCGACCAACCGGCTCAGAAACCTTTCCTATATTTCAGAGCATTCAAATGACAATAACCCCGACTCTGAGCCGGCTGCCGGTCAGCCTACCGGCTCAGAGTCCGCTGTACGCGAAAATCGTATTTTCCTACAATACTCAAAACTCCTCAAATCGATTCAAGGCTTCTAAAATCGCAACATACAATGTTTACCCAGCATCTATAATCATCAAATACATCAACTACCAGCAATTAATCCCACAATTAAGCATCAATAAGATTATTATTTGTATTTGTCTTAAGCATGAATTTCGGAAAAATCAACAACTAAGCATGTGAAACATCACCTAAGCATAAAATCATCATATGTGAACAATCCTATCATGTTTCTAAGACCAAACAACATCAATAACATGAAAAATCAGAAGCTTAAACCATCCTAAACATGAAAAGTGCTAATATTACAAATAAGGCCGAGTTTCTCATAATTGTCACCTTTTAAGCAATTCCGATCAAAGCTCCTCTTCGATAATGAAGCTATCCACGTTAGGGTCCTCCAAGCCTTCACCTACAACCAGAAAAACGGTTTTGAGAGACCAAAATGCGGATTCTACAAAAACAGGCCAATTTTCGAATGGAAGGAAATGGAAATCGGAAGTGATAGATGACTTGCAAATTTCATGAGGATTCCAAAAATGTATAAATTACCTTGATTCGGAATGCGCATGATGATTGAAATTGGATTTTAAGATTGAGTTTTAAGGAGGAAATATGAGGATGAAGATACAGTGTTCTTATTTCTTTGAGAAAGAATATGTCGACATTTCAATGAGGGTTTAGGGGTTTTATGTGTCCTTTCCGTTTAAATGAAAACGGGTTTGGTAAGTGAACGAGTTTTGTAATACGGGCTTAAGCTTGCCAGGTTATATTCGTCTTAAGGACTTAAGGTTCTTAAGACGGATCTTAACAATTTACTTAAAATACTTTCTCAATAAATAGTACAATATTATTTTATTACTTAAAATAATTAAAAACCCTTAAAATATAGTTTACGAAAATACGGGATGTTACAGAATATCATCTTGAGACAACAACAACCGACGCCAACATGGAGTACCTATGTGTTACTAAAATTATCCTGGGAAATAAAAAATTATTACAAATTTCCTGGCTTGCCCTCAGGATTATACCATACTATCGTAAGTGAATCACATCTTGTTGTGAAACATTCGAAAACTCTTAATTTCAATATTTTAAACTTGCCATGACCAATTAGGTCACCCTGGAACAACTATGATGCGTCGAATTGTAGAAAATTCACATGGACATTCTTTAAAGATTTTGAAAATCTTATCTATTGACGATTGTCCATGTGATGCTTTTTATCAAGGAAAACAAATAATCAAACCATTTTTAACAATAGTAAGTCTTGCTTGTGACGGGTCGTTATTTGTGACGGATATTTTGTGAGATAAAATAGGTAGAAAATGAGTTAGTGGAGAAAGGGGACCACATGAATAGTGTTGGAGAGAGAGAAAAAGTGGGTATTTTGTGAGAGGAAACGGTATCCGTCACAAGCTTGCGACGGATAGTGCCGTTGCAAATAAGAATTTGTGTTTTAACAAAAGTTGGTGTTGAATCTCCTAATTTCCTACAACGAATTTAAGGTGATATATGTGGACCTATTCACCCCAACAGTGGTCCATTTCACTATTGTATAGTCCTAATTGATGCTTGTTGGTCTCATGTTTGTCTACTTTCAACTCGTACTGTTACATTTGCAAGGCTCATTGCACAAATTATTAGACTACAAGCTTAATTCCCAGATTTTAGACCATGTTCGTTCTGGCGTTTTAGAGCTAAACTGAACTGAACTGAGTCGAGCTGAACTGAGCTGAACTAATTGAACTAAACAAATTATTACGACATTCAAGATAACTATCTAAAATATATTCCATGAACATTCGATATTGTTGCCTACTGCATGGACATACGTCAATTTTTCGCACCAAAAAAACGTGAAAGTTTTGGTAAATGTAGAAATCCTAAAAACAGAAGAAAAATGTACTCACTTTCAACACCTGATTTCTCCGTCCACAGCTACCATTTTATTTTGCTTATATAAGTAGCAAACCCTAAACACTAGCTAGTCTTCTATTACTCATCTCTCACAAAGTCACAAGTAGTCACAACCAATTTTGAAAAAAGTTTGAAAAAAAACTTGAGATATTAATATTTTTATATCATATTTGAAATAATAAATATTATAATCTTAATATTTTAATTAAAAAATTAGTTTAAAAGTAAATTTTATATAATTTTTGAACCATTAAATCATAAATTTTATTAAAAGGGACAATTGATGAGAATAATCCTACCTTGGTCGTCTTCCAAGAATAGTCTCACCTTTTAATAATCTTAAAACAATCTTAACTTTAAAGTTTAAACACATCTTTTTTAAACAATATCTCTATAAGAATGACTTATTATAGTAGGTAATGTGACCATCTTCAAACAGTTGGTTGATAAAATATACACTAGCATACTACATTCACGCTGAAGAGAATAATTAAGGTCGGAAAGAATGGAGTCGAGCTTATCTTGAGGGCCTCCGCAACCAATGACACGGTGACATCGTTTTATCATTTCGATAGCTAGAGCTCGACCTTAACATCTATTTATACCATTAATCAACACTGTCCTCTTTGCCTCTTACCGCTATTGTCGTATTAGCCATAACGTTCATCGCCACAACCAGGACAACACCACCATTAATTATACAACCACCTCATTAACCGTGTTAATTAATATAACTGTATTAATTAATATGAGTACCAATTCAAATAAAAAAACTGAAATTAATTATACAACCACCTAATTAACCATCTTAATTAATATAATCGTGTTAATTAATTTGATTACCAATTCTCAAAACCTAATAAAAGCTTAATTACAATATATCAATAACAACTAATCATCAATTTTGTAGAACCAGTTGATAACAATAGATATAAAATTGTCGGAATTTTAAATGTAGGTTAATTTGCTAATAGTCTTGATATTTAGGATAAATTGCACATTTAGGCAAAATGCACATAACTCTAAACAATTAGGGATAATTTGTTAATTTCCACTTTGAGTAATAGGGAAAATTCTTATTTGCAACGACACTATCCGTCGCAAGCTTGTAACGGATACCCTTTTCTCTCACAAAATACCCACTTTTTCTCTCTCTTCAACACTATTCATGTGGTCCCCTTTCTCCACTAACTCCTTTTATATCCATTTTATCTCACAAAACATCCGTTACAAATTATGACCCGTCGCAAGTAAGACTTACTAATATAAGTAATACTTACTCCTACTTCGTACTCCCTCCATTCAAGTCCACACTACCACTTTCTTTTTTCACGTTTGCCAACGCGTATTTTATGCGATAAATATTGTTAGCTATGTATTTTCAAAATTATAAAATTTAGATATTAATAATATATTGTAAAGACGAATCAAACAAGATCTCACATGAATATAATTTCATCTACGTATCGAGAGAAAATCGAATTTAAATGATCGTTTGTGAATAGTGTGTAAAATAGATAGTCGTAGTGTAGAATTGAAGGGAGGGAGTATATAGTAGGTCATAACTATTTAAAAACACAAATTCTTGTTTCAGACCGTTACTTTTGGTCTGAAGTTTGAGACCGGCCAATGTGACCATTTTATAGTTAAATGTAACCACAATATTGTGACCAATGTTACAGCTTATAATAACTTGTTTGTCAATAATAATCATATTTCACCGTAAAATGTTTATAAAATCGCATTTTATTGTTTTAGACCAAAATTACCGTATCAAGCAAGACCAACTGATTTAAAAAAGGAAATAAGAATACACAAATTCTTATTTGCAACGGCACTATCCGTCGCAAGCTTGTGACGGATACCGTTTCCTCTCACAAAATACCCACTTTTTCTCTCTCTCTCTGACACTATTCATGTGGTCCCCTTTCTCCACTAACTCATTTTATATCCATTTTATCTCACAAAATATCCGTCTCAAATGGTGACCCGTCTTAAGAAAAACGGACTGATAAGAATAATACGATGCCTATAAATGAGAAGGGATATTAAGCGTTAGAAGTATAACTGTTTTCTTTATTTCTAGGGCACTCCTTTTCCATCCTTCGCCAACAACATTCACGGTATAACCAGACGCACGATTTGATTTTATGTGATTTGATTGATTTTCCCCAATTTATTTACTTCTTTTTGTTGATTCTAATTTATTTATCTTTGATTTTCAATTTGGAAGGGAATTTTAGGCATTACCAATTTCTGCAAATGCCAATTCTACAATCCAATCAAATGTCAATCACATACTCTTGAATTTTTCGTATTATTATAATGTTATGACAATTACTATTGATCTGCATTTGAACAACCCAGTACGAGTGTACATTCTCTGTCCTATTTCCGTGTATCCCGCTTTCTCTCCTGACAAATTAATACATAAATTGCTGTCAAATAGATATCTTTGTTCATTACTGGGGACAATGTGTTATGATTGGCATGAATCCATGAGGTTCAAATTAATATGGCTTTTAATTAACTTCTAACACAAGTAGCAGGATATATTATTTTAATTGTTTGTTAGAGGAAAACGTTGGAAGAAGAAGATGCATAACATTCTTCTTGGCTAGTTAGTACTAGTACAAGTTGCTAAAACATCAGTTTTCACGTATCGGGCTGTCACGGCTGAATTACAGGCATTTTGTTTTTACCCGTGTCATATATTCTTCCATTCAAATTCATAGTGTATTTATGCTTTATACACAAATTTTAAGAGTTTATTAAAATATGATTGAAATATGATTGAAAGAACAGTGGAAAGTGTTTATGTTGCTTTTTATATTGTTTGTGGTGGAGGAATGATGGGCTATTTGATGATATTTTGTGTAAATTATTGATGTTTATAAGGATACTTTAGTTAGGAAAGGTGTAGTTTGGATATGAATGGATTAAAATGGAATAAGTGTAGTTTGGATATGAATGGAGGAAGTATATAATAAATAGGGTAGCACGTAGCCGTGTCTTTTGGACCACTTTTCTATATCGGCTGTTCTACCATTAACGTGGTAAGATTTACAAAATATTCTCACTAATTATGGTTAAGATGAGTTTATACTTGAATTTGATGATAATATCTTGTAAATACTTCCACGTTTGGATTAGTAATGTGTTTTCTTAGGCACACGTTAAAAAAACCGTTTAGGGTGTATCATATGATTGTACAGGAAAGTGGGTGAGGAGAGAAAGCGGGACGACATCGGTCAATATACTTGAAATGGCAGAGCAAGGATTGGAAGGTAGCCAGCCAGTGGACCTAACAAAACATCCATCTGGTATCGTCCCTACTCTTCAGTAAGTCGCTATTGCTAAATTTTGCTTCACTTATTGCTAAGACGTTACCCGAAGGCAGAACCCTTGAGGCTATTTTACATAGTAAGCTCCATTCCGGTGAGATACACCATGTTCATACTCCAATGTGGCAATGTGGATCCATACACTTACTCATATCAAAGTTGTGTGACGGCATTGCTTAGCTTGAAACCGAACTTAGGTTGCCAATGCACTTTTTTTGAATCATGAGACTATGAGAGACTTATTGATGGTGCAGTTTTTTAATGGTAGCTGTAATTTAGTCTTCACATTTTGTTGTTCAGTTAGTCTGTTAGTTGTCTCTATAGTGGATTAGAGGGTGGTCCGGTCTTTTAGTGACTGTCCCTAAGGAATACAGCAACCATGTGGGTCACTTTATTTGCCTCAAGATGGAGGCGGAGTAACCGAGTAAGAGACATTTCATTTGGCTTTTTGTCAGGGGTATTTATACTCCCATCAGTATTGATATCGATTGTGATAGGTCATCGTGCCAAGTTATTAAGCTTTTGAAGGTTCCTGCTACCATGTTTTGAGGCGGTATAAGCCACTTGTATATTGCCTTAGAGCTTGGCGGGTCTTATATGATAGGCCTCCCTAGCTCCCTTAAAATATTTTGGAGTAGTATTTTTGTTTCCACGTTCAGTCTCATAATCTCATTTCTCACTCCTTTCTCTTTTTGAAAGGGACTTTTAATTTAATGTAAGCAAAGGTACTCATTGTAGGAATATTGTTTCTACTGTGAACTTGGACTGCAAGTTGGAACTCAAAGCCATTGCACTACAAGCTCGCAATGCAGAGTACAATCCAAAGGTTTGTGATTGTGAGAGTGCCCTCTAATTATTTCTGTAGTCATAATTGAAGGTGATCTGCTACATTTATGCAACTCCAGTATCAAGATACTTTATCACATTTATGCCTGCAGCGTTTTGCTGCTGTAATTATGCGAATAAGGGAGCCCAAGACTACCGCCTTAATATTTGCTTCTGGCAAAATGGTAAGCCTATATCTTATTCTCAATTTGTGATACGATTGAGTTGGACCCTTGAACTTGAACTTCTTACTCACAGGATTTCGTGGTGAATTATGTACCTAACTACCGAGCATTTATTTGGTTCACATTTAGTCCTACATCGATTACATGCTTTTGTGGTGTATTCTTATCTTTTGGCAATTGCCTTTCCTACGCAGGTGTGTACCGGAGCAAAAAGTGAGAGCCAATCAAAACTAGCAGCTCGTAAGGTAAGGGTATTTGTCTATACTGTGCTTTTTTGCTAGTTTATTTTGTTTTTTCATTGCTAGCCAAGACCTTACATCCTTCTCCATCTTAGTATGCGCGAATCATCCAAAAGCTGGGATTCCCTGCCAAATTCAAGGTATCTAAACTTACACTGTTCTATTCCTCCCTTGTTTCAGTGTACTTTATATAGCTAATACTTTCCAATTTACATGATTTTTTTCACCACTTATAAATTTTCACATTTCCTACCCTGTATAAAGAACAGCGTGTATTAGTATGATGTGCAAATCTTACAAACTTTCCCATTGTCTTATTGTAGGATTTTAAAATCCAGAATATTGTCGGATCTTGTGATGTTAAGTTTCCCATCAGACTTGAGGGGCTTGCCTGCTCCCACAACAAGTTTTCTAGTGTAAGTACCAATCATCTTTCATTTTCATTTTTCCTTGACACTGCCTCCCGGTATATCTTTCTTTGAGTTTATCTTAGTCTCTGTGTGTGTGTATGTTCACCTGACTTGCTACAGTCTAAGCTATTTATTCGCTTACCTTATGTGGGTGACAAGGAGCTTGATGTAAAATAACCAGAGCTGGTAGAAGTTAACAGAGTATTAACAATTCATTGTTTCTGCGTGATTGATTCTTGCAGTAGAATTTTGAATTTATAATGCAAATGACGAAGCATTTGTCTCTGAGCTTGGACAATCGTCTCATTCTTTGTTGGGAACTTTTATGTACTGGCGTGAGGGGTTGCGAACTAGTGGCGGGTATGAAGTAGAGAGGGTTACAAGCACATCGACTGGTGTTTGGATGGCAGGCATTTAGGACGTAGCTACATGACAACCACAACCACCGTGCAGCTAAGACCTGAAATTTTGCGCCTCTTGCGAGGTTTTCAATTTCACAGTTAGCATGGGGAACAGGGAAATTATAAATTTCCTTGTTTATCTTTTTACAGACAGATTTGCCTTGGCTCATATAGATCTATGAAGTATACAAATATACATATGGTGTTAAAGTGTTTTGTTTTCTGACCCCCTTTATTGCCTTTCTATGTGGTTCCTAGGGATTTAATGGAAGACTGGAAGTCTTTTGTGTATGATGTTATGCATACTGAGTAATTGAGTATTCTAGGCTTTGCTAAAATATCACTTTGCTGCCTGCTTTTTTACAGTATTACTTTTGGTTCATGATGTACAGTATGAGCCGGAACTGTTTCCTGGACTGATCTATAGAATGAAGCAACCAAAGATTGTGTTGCTTATATTCGTGTCAGGGAAAATTGTTTTAACTGGAGCTAAGGTGAGATCGTCTCCTTACATATAAGAGTGAGTATATTTATATACTGAAAGGAAAGCAGTAGCTCTCGGAACAGTACTCACAGCAGACGGATTGTTTGTTATTGGTAATGCCTTCTGCAGGTGAGGGAGGAGACCTACCTTGCCTTTGAGAATATATATCCAGTGCTCAGTGAGTTCCGGAAAAACCAGCAATGGTACTGACAACCCATTTGTTCTTTCTCTTGTCATCTCATCTCTCTCATACTCCATGGACCCATTTTTTCAGTTAATTATCATCCTTTTACTGTTTTACATACCCAGACCCCAATGTCCGTCCCTTGGTCTGTTCATGATAATGGTCATGCTGTTTGTGCTGTTGAGTCGGGAGTGTGACTGTGTGATGTGTTAATTAATTAATGTTCGTCCATTCTGTTGATTGCAGATTTAAGCAGGAAAGTTTGTAAGCCCAAAGCTCTATAGGAGTTTCAAATGGTGTGGTAGATGAAAGTAAAACGAGACATGGCGGCTGCTCCCTGTGGATAGAAAATATATGTCAACATAGTCGTATAGAGGGATATGTGATATTGGACGTCAACTACGAATTTTGGTAAAACAGTAGAGACGAATTACAATTTTATAAAACTAGTTTTACATAAATTGATTTGAATGTGTTTACACTGCTTGATCTATCAGCTTGGACTGTTTTTGGATGGAAGCCCAACTATTATTAATATTCCTATTACGCTCCCTCACTCGAATGCAGGGTTTCCAGGGTTTCCACTTCATGAGTTTTCGAGGGGTTTTGAGGTTGTCAGGATTCGAACCCGTGATCTTCGATCACACTGGCTCTAATTCCATGATAGATGAACCATCTCAACCAAAACCTTAAGGTGATGATTGATGGCCACTATTATTAATATTCCTATTATGCTAGTTGTAGTGGAGAGTGTGGAAAGCAGAGTCATTTTATTGAAAATAGGAAAACCGCATCACAAAACCGGGTCCTGGGACTAACCATGTATATATGTACAGAGTTACAGACTAGAGAGATAGAAGTATAAGAGGTAGTAAGTTATTCAATTGGGAGCGGGGGAGTACCAAGCAGGCAGGGTGCCCCTTCCCCTAAGCCTAAGTAACCTTGTATAAGCAGAGTCGGGCATTTTTGAATTCTCCTCTTCCTCGAGTTCTTGAGTAGTCTTTGGGAGTCCATCGGGGATGTGGTGGCCTTTGGGTTCGGGTTCCTGTTTGTGGTCCTGTTGAGAATGGGATGATGCAGACTTGTTTGCTTTGCGAATGGCGGTGACTCCATGGAGGCAGCCTATGAGTGACTTGACACCGCCAGCTTCAATGATAAGCTTCTCAACTTGCTCCTTAGTATACTCTTTCTGGAGGTCCTTGAGCTCGAAATAGGCTTGCCAGCAGCTGTATGATCTTTCGCCTTCAAGGAGGGTGCAGTAGTCTGCAAGGCCATGATTAATTCATGTTAATATAATAATTTGATTTAATTGATGTTTGGGCGAGTAGTTGGTAAAAGAGAGAAGAACATACCGGCTAGCTGGCTTTGGGACTTATCGATGAGAGGAGGATCCGGGAGAGCTCGTTGAAACTTGGTTCTGCTAAAAGGCTCAAGCTTGGGTATGTTGTAGTGGTGAGTATTGGAACAACAGGTAATGGATTTGGTGTTTCGGGTTTTGAGTGGATTGACAGTCGCATTAACATTAGCATTAGCATTAGCATCAGTTGGATGATGCAGATCTAAGAAAACAGGTGATTTCGGAATTCCGTGCGTTCCAACTATCATGTTTGTAGATTGATTGATTAGATTAGAGAAGAGAGGAGAAGAGAAGAGAGGGGTTGGATATTATTATTATTGAGTTGAAGATTGATATAAAAGGGAGGTGTAAAGTGTGGATAAGGTTAAGAATTAGTAAGATATTTTCAAGCAGCGGGTCTTGCTTGTGACGGGCTAATCCCGTCACAAGCTTGTGACGTCTCACAAAAAGGGAGAGGGGACAAGGTGGAACACCTTTCATGTGTTTTTCCACTTACCTTTTATGGGTATTTTGTGAGAGAAAACGGTATCCGTCATAAACTTGCGACGGATACCGCCATCACAAATGTGAATTTGTGATTTTCAAGTAGACGTTAACTGTGGGACTGTTTGTCTTTACTCTTGTCATGTTTGCTGGTTTCAAGAATTAAGATATTTTCAAGTACCCTTTTTTTTTAATTCTTTTTTGGCAGAAGTACCCTTTTTTTTTTAATTCTTTTGTGGCAGCAAGTACCCTATTTTATTGCATCTTAATTAATTTATTAAAATATCAGACTTAAACTCGATGTCAGCCGACCCCAAAACATTTTGGGACTAAGGCTCTGATGTTGATCAGACTTAAACTCGACTTGTTTAACCTGAAATGACATGTTACCGAATACTGATGTACTCGACCAATTAACCTAAAAACTCTTACTAACACGAGTAGTCGGTAGTCGGTAGTCGGTAGTCGGTAGTCGGTAGTCGGTAGCAGCACTTTTCTGTCACTGATAACTGAACGTATAATGCAAACCCTTCTTACATCATAAAATAAACCAACACTGATCTGCTGTTATTGATACAGACAAGTACGGAGTAGTATTATTATACATAAATGCATACCTGTCTCTTACCAGGCCCTTTCAATTATACTTCCATTGACTAATACTCAGTAATAAAATAAGAATTGAATTATTGAGAGTGGCATTTTTGGTATGCAAGTCTCCTGCAGCAATATCACAATTGTGTTTTCAAGGAAAGAAAAATGGCAGAAGCAATGGAAATCCTAAAGTACATTGCATATGCCATCTTGTTCCTCCCAGTCTTTGTAATCCTTGTTCTGCTCGGCGTTGTCAAGAGTAAGCTTCCTTTGTTTACCTTTCTGAGATCTCTGTTTTCTGCTGTATGTATATATATATGTTAATCTATGAAACACAATCCTTTCAGTTGCATTTTTTGGCCCCTTTGTCTGTTTAATCATTGCTTTTGGGGATATTGCTATTCTTATTGGATTATGGCCTTGCCATCTTTTTTACAGCATTTACTGCACTATCAGGTTACAATCTTATACCCCTAACATTTTTTTTTCATACTTTATCAATCTTTACTATTTCAGCTGGCATGATCCTATCTTTAATAGTCCTAGTTGACTTTTACTCCATTAATCTGTTTACCATGCTTGGCTGATTGGAGATGAGACTTCCATGATGCGATTTGATGTTATGGACGTTTGCAGGACTGAGAAATTTGGGCCATGTATGAAATGTCTATTAGTTTTACTATCTCCCATTCCCATTTTGGTGTGGACAATCGTCGGGGTGGTGGGAACTGTGGTAATGGCAGTTTTTTATGCTGTCGCTTGGCCTGTTATGGAAACTTTCAAGGCAGTAAGCAAGGAAGACTCGTCAACTTCAGTCAAGTTGCTTGGATGTATCACGGTACTATTCTTAATCATTAGCTCAAACTCAAATGATTGATTTGTGTTTGGTTGCATCTGCTATTATTTTTGCTCGCTGATTCCCGTATGGTTGAAAACTGAGATGGATTAGTGCTTCATAATATGTCCTACTCACTAAAAAAAGTTGAATGATTAGTTTACTGAACAATAAATATGTCAGTTTTTAGTCATGAGTTAATGTGATGTAGTTGGCTACTTGCGCTTGTTTCCACTAAACCTATATCCAAAACTTCGATATGAAACATCTGCCTTGAATCCGTATCAAAGGCTTGAAGTAAGCTGAATTGCACGAAACCTCGTATTACTCTTTCCCAGACAAACTAACTGTAAGTGAGAATACTTGATTTTAGGAGGGCACCTTGAGCAGTATCTGGGGAGCATGCACCATCGTGCGAGATTTTTCAGATTTCTCATTCCATTCATATTTTTCACTAATGGATGGATTACTCGAGTCAAATGGAGAGGATCCCATGGAGCTTAAGTATGTTGCTTTCTACTCTCAGAATATCCTAGAATAGTTGTATTAGTTGGTTTAACATGTAGGAATAGGGACTAACTCTAATAAACTAGTAATAAAACCGCTACTAGCCTGCACTTCCACAATGAATTGCACAAGGCAGGCTAATGGGCACAGAATTTTTATCAAATTTCCTGTTCAATATAGCTAGAAGACTAGAAACTTGCTGTTGTGTGTGTGCAGGGTTGTGCAGATTCCAGGATGCATAATGTGTGCTATTCTTGGAGTTGTGGTTGATGTGATATTCATTCCTCTGATAACAGTTTACAAGTCTCCGATATTACTAGTCAAAGGATGGCATCGACTGGGACAAGATCTTATAGGGAGAGAGGGGCCCTTTCTTGAAACTGTTTGTGTTCCCTTCGCAGGGCTACTAGTTTTGTTGTGGCCAATTGCTGTTCTTCTGGCTGTTATTGGTGGATTTATTTCCAGCATTGGATTTGGGTGCTACGGTGCTGTCATTGCGTACCAGGTATCCCGTTGACACGCTCATATCTAAAGAGAGTGATTAAATAAGTGAATGATATGGACGAAAAGGAGGTTGTTTTTGGTAGTATATATGAACATTATTTTCCTGTTTCTAATCCTAATTGGTTTTCCTTTCCGGATTGCCTCTGATGCGTAGGAAGACTCTACAAAGAAAGGATTGCTATATGTCGTAGCATCAGTATCCCTTTTCGACGAGTACACTAACGACCTCATATATTTAAGAGAAGGTTCTTGCTTTCCCAGGTATATTTTGCTTGAAAAGATGCCTTGTATAAATTGGTTTCACAAATTAAAGGTACTCTGCATTTATTGAAAGGATTAATTGATAAGAATACTCTGAACTATGGATGTCCTGCTCAAAATACTCCAAACTCTATTTTAACTACCAATATAACCAACTAATACTCTCATTCGCTTTTATTATAATATATGACCTGTTACATGCAAAATAAATGAAGAAATTTATATTGGTAGTAGTTGGTTATATTGGTTGTTAAAATAAAGTTTAGAGTATTTTGAGCAGTTCACTTATAGTTCGGAGTATTTCTATCAATTAATCCTAATTAAAATCCTAAAAGTTGGAGTTTAAGTGAATCATATATGGCTACATACTAAGTAAGTTCTTGCAAGCGAATTGTGATCATTTTATATTTGGGCAGCCAGACCTAAATATAGAGAGCGAGCAAATAGCAGTCCGTTGCTGCCAGTGAAAGGATTGCATGAACGTTTCGGCACTGTTTACAATAAGGAGCCGCTTCTGAGGTCGGCTTCAGAAAAGAAGAGAGCACTGAATGCCATGGTGGTATGTGGTAGATATGAAATTTCCGTCTATTTGAAATATATAGGTATCTAGTAGCAGTAATTTGAGACTGTTACACTGATCAGATATGGGACAGTTTCTTCGAAGGGTGCGAACAAGTTGGGAAGGAGCTGCTTAGGAAGGGTGCCATTACATCTGCAGACCTTAATGCTTGGCAACAGATGAAAGAAAATAGGATAATCGACATTGGAATTCCTGCTTATGTACTCCTCGACTGCTTCCTCCGCTCTATTAATAGTTCTTCTTATGGATTTATTTTGAGTAAGAGATTGATTGCCAGCTTTCTAATTTCCATCTCTCTGTTATGATTGGGAAAACATTGCTCTCTATTGACCCCATGCCCTCTCTGTATTTTTACTTTTAGGTAACAACGTTGAGATAACGAGCGTGAACAGGCCTGATGGCAGAGTGTTTGATTGGTTATTTGAACCCATGAGCATAATGAAAGAACAACTGAGAAGCCTTAATTTGGTCGAGTCTGAAGAGTTATACCTCCACAAATTATGTCTGTATAGTGGCGATGTAACGAGGATGGCTACTTGGCAAAATGGCGGCATTCCCCCTGATCAAGAGATCAGGAGGGCTCAGTTGGAGGGTATTAGTAGAAGGTAATGACCAACTTGGTCCTATCAAGTACAAAAGCTTATACTTCCTCTGAGTCAGAGTGATTGTTCCTGTTTCCTTTTTTATGCGAGTTTAGTGATTGTTTCTCTTTCCTTTTTTAGTAACTTTTTTGTGGTCCAAAATCAATTCAGTGTAGGGTAGGGTGTTTTGTGTGGTTTAGAATCATTTTCTTATTTCTTGTGCATAAAGCAAAAAGAACAATCACTCTGACTCGGGAGGGAGTATTACTGAAAGATGTGTCCTCATTTTAGACACTGCACAGGCTAACTTGTCATTTTCCAAAACATTGTCAGGCTGCAAGGCTTTTGTTTGACTGTCTCAAGACTACCCACTTCGCGGAGAAGATTCATTCAAATTGTAAGGGAAATCGGAAGCGAATCAAATCACACATCAGACTCATTTGAAGCAGAAGCTTAGTGAGATGGACTTCTGAATCAGAAAAATTACCTAATCAGGAATCGGGATACATGGAATGGCTGGTGTCGAGAATTTGGTTGTTTGTACATCCTTTTTTTAAAAATTTATACCTACAGAAACTTGTCATAGCGAACTGAGAGTGAACATCATAAAAAACTACAGAATGCTTTTAGAGCTGACGACTTTATTTTGTCAAAAACATTAACGTTTACAAGTGAATAATTTTAAAGTTTGAAATGAAGATTCGCAACAGAGCAACTCTGAATTACTTGAGTCATTACTGTTTCTGATGCATTAGAATTGTCGAAGATGGTGTATAACTTTATGTGTAAAGGTACATAGTAAGTATCTAAACATCAAGAGGTTGCTTGAAGTTGATTTCTGTTGCAGAATCTGAGGTTCTACTCTGAAGCTGCTCATATACTGTCAATTGGCGGACCCCAGGACGCTTTCTGGCGAGAATCATGGAGGAAAGTCCTGTAAACACCAAGATTCCTGCGAGTATCCAACTGAATTGCAGATTAGCCAGTGCTCTTGCCCTAAAATCAGCCTCAGGTGACTCGCAAGTTACTGCGCCTCCATGAACCATTTCACCACTGCCGACTGTATTTTCCTGCCCGAAGCAACCCTGGGGTGCCAACTTGGGTACCCAGAGCATAAACCCCATGTTCACAAACCAGCACCCCTGAAAAACAACAGATATTGAAAGGAGGAGTGCAGACTGGAAACTTGCAGGGAAGAAAGTGGTGGCTAAGGCCGAAATCACAGATGTTAAGACAATGAGCTGTAGCAGGCCATGATAGCAGCCTTCAAGCCCGACATGGTCAGTCGAGTGAAAGTGAAGCATAAATAGTTCTTGACAGAAGACGGATGCTCCCAACATTCCTATTACACCTGATACACTCTCTGAGATATGAGTTAACTCTGCAGACAACGCAAATCCTGAGAAGATAGCAAGGTGTAGAAACATGGTTGCATGCTCAAAGTTGTCAAGCTCGAATACTAAATGAAAAGCCGGGTAGTCAAAGACTTGGAGAATGATTGCAAGTACTGAGAAAAATAGGACGAGGATGAGTTCGAGTTCTCTGACCTTGAAAACAGAATGGTTAAATGGGTACCAAAATCTAGACACGAAATTGGTAGGGCCTTTGAGGTAATAACATCTGATGGTGTTGATAGTGTGCCATAAACCAAGTGTGATGAGGGCCAAACCAGGTACAAAATGCCCCAGAAAAGTTCCCATTTTTATTGAATCGTCGTTATTTTTGGTAAGGCTGGTTTGATTATCATGTCATTTATGTTCCAATGGCTTATATACAGAGCCTCGGACACAGACAGAGACACGAGACATCTGCATCATAGAAAAAGGAGTTTGATTTCTTGTGTAATGGAAACACGGAAGCTAAATGGTGGATGGTGCATAGATTTTGCACATAATTCTACTTATAACAAAAGCACAAGAATCCCAAATTAGACCACAACTTTTACTAGTGGACCTTCCACCAGCAGTGGAGTATAATTATTATAGGTAAACACTGATTGAATGATCTAAGGGTAATAATTTCACAAACCGTCTTGCTTGTGACGGTCACAAGTTTGTGACGTCTCACAAATCTCCACTTACTTGTCATTTCACTTGGTTTCCTATTTGTTTGTGATGAAATAGTGCTTTGTGATACTTTCATGCTCTTCCAATTAAACTGTGCAATAGTTTCCACCCTTTCACAGTCGAAGAGGACATATTATACCGTTTATATGCTCGAGACACTTAAAATGAATACTTACAAATTACGGTGTACTACAGTTTTATCAAATTTTACACAAGGATAAGTGTAAATGACCTATAGTCCTATAGTTTATCACAAATTCTTATTTACAACGGCACTATCCGTCGCAAGCTTGTGACGGATACCGTTTTCTCTCACAAAATACCTACTTTTTTTCTCTCTCCAACACTTTTTCTGTGGTCCCCTTTTCCACTACTAATTTTGTATCAATTTTATCTCACAAAATTTCCGTCACAAATAGTGACCCGTCGCAAGCAAGACTTACTAATAGTTTATTAAGAGACTTTTAAAAGGGTTGTTACTCTCAGTTAACAAATGCCCCAAAAAATATTACTCTACTTTGTAATAAAGTAAACAAAAATGTATCAACACTAATTATTTTACAAAATTGAAACTTAGGCTTATTATCGGTAGCACGGATACGGATAAGGACATGTGTATAGTGTACACTTATTAGGAGGAGCGTCTATTCTACCTAGATTTTAACCAGGTTAAGACGTTTTTGATATAATTAAAACAGTTGGTCTTGTGACGGGTCGGGTGGAGAGACGGATAATAACACTCACAAAATGAATAAGGGGACAAGGAGGGGCACCCCTCATATGCTTCCCTCTCTCCTCTAAATAATGATATCCGTCATCACTCCGAAGTGACGGGATAAGGGGACAAGGAGGGGCACCCCTCATATGCTTCCCTCTCTCCTCTAAATAATGATATCCGTCATCACTCCGAAGTGACGTATATCTCCCGTCTACAATGAGATTTTGTGTAGTTAAAGATATGTGGGATTAGACTCGTCAAATATTCAGTTAAAAGGTGACCCAATAGGCTGAACCAATTGGCCTGACTAATCAGATTGATTTTGCAAGCAATATTTAGCACAGTAAGTCTTCTTTGCAACGGTTATATCCGTCGTAAGTTTCTAACGGGCCAATTTCTTCCACCTGAGTATTAGGAAATCACAAATGGCTTGCCTTTTTCTATCCAAATAGGTAATATTGACCTGTTAAATGAGAATTTGGGCTTAGTTAGAAGCTAACCCAAATTGCACAAATTCTTATTTGAGATCGACACTATCCGTCTTAAATTTAAGACGGATACCATTTTATCTCACAAAATACCCAGGGAGGGAAGCACATGAGGTGTCCCACCTTGTCCCCCTATTCATTTTGTTAATGTCATTACCGTCTCTCAAACCGATCCGTCCTAAGCAAGGCCAACAACAACACATATAATCTTCATTCCTTCCTTCAATCCTTCCTTCCTTCCTCCATGACCATGAAGCTCTTCCGCATTTCCAGGCGGCATTTCAAGTTGTCTTCCTTGTCTGCTGCATCTGCACCATTCTGCAGTAGCAGTAGCAGCAGCAGTTCCGTTGAAACATTAATCAAAAACTCAGAATGGCATCTCATCAAACCACTTATACCAACCCTAACCCCTTCGATTGTCTGTCAATGTCTCCTCAATCTCCATTCTCAACCTCTCCACATTTCCAACTTCCTCAAACTTCTTCCTCCTTCTCTTCTCGATGATTACTCTTCTTCCCTCGCCCTCCTCATCCTTTCCCGCTTCAATTCCCCTAAACCCGCTCTCAACCTCGTTCTACGCCTTCTTTCTTCTTCTAATCCCTCCTCCGCCGATGTCTTCCGCAATTTACAGCATGCCCGCCTTCAACTCAATGACCAATCTACTCTCTGCTTTGATTTTTGGATCAGGGGTTTATGTCTTCTTAACAAACCCCAACATGCTTTCAAGTGCTTTAACATGATGAAAGCTCAAGGTATGTTGCCCGACATTCATACCTGTAACCATATGCTTTCTTCCTTTCTTAAATTCAATTCTACTCAGATGGCCTGGGTTTTGTACGCCGACATGTTTAGGTTAAACATTACTTCTGATATTCACACTTTTAATATCATGATTACTGTGCTTTGTAAAGAGGGTAAGTTCAACAAAGCTTTCGAGTTTCTAGGGTTTATGGACTTGGCTCACTGTAACCCTAATCTTCTTACTTTTAATACCATTGTTCATGCCCTTTGCTCTTCGGGTAAGATTGATCGGGCTCTTAAGATTCTCTCTCAGATGAAGCGCAGGGCTATTTATCCCGATTCATTTACTTATAATTCTATTATTACTGCCCTTTTAAAGGATGGCATGTTTGATACTGCTCTCCAACTGTTCGATCAAATGCTTCAAACTGGTTTGAAGCCTACCGCTGTCACTTACAATGCTTTTATTTCCGGCTTCAGTAATGCCGGCCAGTTAGACAAGGCCTTTCTTAAAAGGGATGAGATGGTTGACAGTGGTATTGTCCCCACATTGACTACTTATAATATGTTGATACACCAGCTGTTTATGGAGGGGAAGGATGATGATGCTCATAATCTCATCAAGGAGATGGGAGACAAGGGTATCGAGCCTGATGCCGTTACGCATAACATTCTCATCAATGCATACTGTCGGAGTGGGAATGCCGAAAAGGCTTTTGAGCTATTTGATGAGATGTCAACAAAAGGCATCCTCCCTACAAAGGTTATTTACACCTCTCTTATATATGTCTTGGGGAAATCTAAGAGAATGGAGGAGGCAGCTGCTTTGTTTGAAAAGATAACCAAGGATGGTGTTGTCATGCCAGACCGTGTCATGTTCAACACTCTGATACATGCTCACTGTGCCAACGGGAGTGTGGAACGTGCCTTTTCTATCTTGGAAGAGATGAACAGAAGAAAAATTTCTCCTAACGAAGTTACATTCAACACCCTAATGCAAGGCCTCTGCACGGAGGGTAAGGTTGAAGAAGCTCGGAAACTTCTTGACGAGATGAAGGGAAGGGGGATTGTGCCAGATCATATAAGCTACAACACTCTTATTACGGGATTTAGCAAGAAAGGTGACTTGAAAGATGCACTTAAGGTTTGGGATGCGATGCCTGGTATTGGTTTTAATCCCACTCTTGTTACTTACGATTCCCTAATTAAGGGTCTGTGTAAAGACAAACAACGCGCCCGTGCTGAAGAGCTCCTAAAAGAAATGGTAGATACGGGTATCACTCCACATGGCGTAGGCTTCTGTGATTGATGCCATTGGGAATAGTGGAAATGCTTGTCAAACATAATTTCCTTCTAGCCATCTTTTTAAAAAAAAATAATCTTATATCCATTGATTTGAGAGTTGAGATCATTAAAAGGAGTGATGCCCTTGACAGACAAGATGTATCAGGTATTCTGATGCAGCCCTTTTTCTCTTCATTTCACATTTTAAAATCAAGTTCGCAACAGTTTTCATTATATTTAATCAGCTACTGCTAGCGTTGTGTGATTTTGTGTGTCCTACGTAAACAATAACATACGTATGAGGACTGAGGTGTCATTAGTATTTACTTCTAGTTTATGAGGGGTAGGACTTAGGAATGTTTCAAATAGATCACTGCTATGTATTGACCCAATAATCCATCACTGATACCTCTTATGCATTTTGGATTCACTTTTGCACATCACTGATTCTAAGACTACTCTACATAAATTACATGACTGTGGAGTTACAAACAGATGACACAACCCTGGTTGCTGACGAAATTCAACCCTTTTAGACACGTTACTCAAAACAGAGCTTTGTGACCGAATTTGAAGGTTATAATACACACACATGACAGATTCCAGGGCAAATGTTGAAATCAATTGAAAATTTTCAAGAAACATCATTCATATGGGTTAACAAACATTGTTACACACTTCTCTCCCCATTCTAAGACATTCCCGAAGGTAAGGGACTAGGGGTTCGTGACTTTAGATACACCCTCATTACAACTTCATGAGAGAAGTGTGTCAGAATCATTTGAAAAATGCTATGAAGCATTATCGGAATTTCGGGTGTATAAAAGGTTGTGTTATCACGCCATTCTCAAACTTCTCCCAAGGTAGGGGTTCGCTTGGAGTACACAACTATCGTAACAACTTAGTCATGACCGTCCGTCCTTAACTTTGCCTCGTATTAACTCTACCGATACGTGACAATTCAACTATTGTAAGTTAATAATATTCCATCCATGTTTTTCATTTGGCCTCATTCCCAATATTTGTGAAGGGACATTGAAAAAATGGAGGATCAATAGAGAAGATGGAGGGAATAATATCTTAGAACAAGTGATCTTTCTTGACAATTATTGGAGAAATGAATGAATCCTCAGAATAAAATAAACTTAATCTCTAGGTGGGAATAAATAAATGGATTAATGGTGCATTCGTGTCTGTACAGGTGTGTAGCTAGTTGACTCAGCAGGATGAGACCATTTCATATGATATAATTTATTAGTGCATAAACTCCCAAATAAGCTAGATCTACAGTTTCTCTTCCAGGGATCAAGAACCAAAATGAAGCAGGTGGAGTTTCTAAGGATGAAGACGGAAGATGCAACTTCAATTGATCAGATGAATAATAATGTAAAGAAGTTTGCTTCTCACACCATCAAGCTCGGCAGTTTGGGTCTCGGCACTCTTTTCATTCAATGGATTGCTTCTATTGCTGCTATGTTTGTATTCTTACCCTCTCCGAAATTGTGATGGGTGTTTTTCTTTTTTATTAAGAGAAGTTTTGGAACATGTGATCTTAGGGAGTTGTGGTTTAGATGTAGAAGTAGAACAATCTCAACCAAAAACCCATGTTTTTTGTCCTGTCAATTTGTTAATCAAAATTTTCATCATCAAAATTGTTTGTCGTTGAGAATCCGATAGTAATGGCATAATCATTTGTTTTTGAGCTGCAAAGCAGTTAAAAGGTGCATATTGAACATCCTCACTCTCCTACTCCTGTTGCAGATACTTGCTCATATTGGACCACACGAATTGGAAGACGAATATTCTCACTGGACTCTTAGTGCCGTACATCTTTTTCAGTCTTCCGGCGCTTCCATTTATGTTCCTCAGGTGAGTGTTACGATGAATCCCACTGAATCAGCTACATTCCACATTGTTATATCTGATATACCCTACTGTTTTTGGATTGTAATGCAGGGGAGAGATTGGAATGTGGGTTGCTTTCATAACAGTTATATTGCGTGTTTTCTTCCCAAGTCAATTCCCTGGTATACATCTAAGTCTTTATTATTCGACCCAATTTTCTGTCATCCGAGGCAATGTTTATGGAGTGACGTTTGGTTATTCAAGTGCTAGATACTGAGATTCTCTTGTTGTTTTGTTTCTTTATTATGAGTTTATGACTAAGACTTGTTTGTTGCTACTGTAGATTGGCTGGAATTGCCAGGGGCCATCATTCTGATAATAGTAGTGGCTCCTAGTTTGGTTGCAGAAACAGTGCGGGGAACTGCACTCGGGGCAGCAGTGTGCTTGGTGATTGGGTGTTATCTGTTACAAGAACATGTACGAGCTTCTGGCGGCTTCAAGAAATCATTCACAAAGGCTAATGGGTTATCAAACACCATTGGCATTCTTCTTTTGTTGGCCTATCCTCTTTGGTACTTTGTAGTCTCATTCTTCTAAACACTTAGGTCATTAAGTGTGCCTTGTATTTGTATATCAGACGTTGTGTCTTGCGTTCTTTGCCAACTTTTTCTGGCCATTTTCCTCTTTTTCTTGAATTCTTTGTGTATGAACGATTGTTAATCCCGTACTGGGAGGACTCAAGTTCTGAAATAAAGAAGTATTGAATTTGCAAACCTTTGGTGCATAAATGCATTTTGTAATCAACTTTGAGGTTGAAGTCGCGGTATCAAGTTTTAAGGCAAGCAAAACAGCAAGTGCAGACAAAGGGTAACAGCCGAAAGGACAAATGTGTACATTAGATAAAGAGTAGAAGTAATATCTGTTACAGATTAGAGCTACGAAAGGCCTACAACTCTACACAATGTGAAGCATTTCCGGGATTAAAGTTTAACAGCTCACAAATGATGACGAAGGGTACTCAATACAAATTGCAGTCTCTGCTGACATTAGAAGTTGCATTGTATAAACAATGGGGGGGTAAACGCCGAAATCCATGAAGTAACATAAAACTAAACTAGGACAAGTAGGGAGTTGATTACCCAGCAGATTTAGGAAGCAGCATCATGGTCGTCACTGTTGTTAATGATGGAATCAGTCCAGCCTTTAGCGAAAGCCTGGATGATGCGATGCTGAGAGTCGAGCAGCATCTGAGTTCTCTTCATCTCCATTTCCATGCGGAGACGCTCAGTTTCCCTCATCATATCCATCTTCATCTTCTCCATATTGAGAAAGCTTTCACCTAGCATCCTGATGGCCTGCACCATCTCCATTCCCCCATAGTCCTCCCCCTTGTCCCTCTTTTCCAGTCCTCCATTACTCATCATCATCGTCTTCCTCTTCTTCTTCGAAGAGGCATTCACATAATCCATCTCCAATCCCATACTAGAAGGCCCAGCAGATCCGGTGTTATTATCATCATGTGTGCTAACAAATCTAGACGCGTAGTTGGTAGTGTAGGAGGATTTAGGAGGAGCAGCACCACCACCACCACCACCACCAGCATAACTATTGTTGAAAGCATAAGCAGGATTGGGCGTTGGCGAATCATCAAAATCAGGAGCGAAGGTAGGAGGAGGAGCGCGGTGGGAGTGAGGAGGAGGAGTCGGAAACCTATGAGTAGGGTACGGGGTTGGTCTAGGCTGGGTGTAAGTGCGAGGCGTGAGATGATCATCGTGGCTATGGTGGTTGACAGAAGCAGAAGCAGAAGGATCATGAACAGCACCGAAGGGGACAGAAGAGATAGGCTGAGGGGACGGCAGAGAAGCGGCGGAGTTGTTGCTGTTGCTGTTGTTGTTGTGGTGGTCGGAGGACTTATCAATGGAGTCCATCTTGGAAAAGTAAACCCAGGAAGAGGAGAACCGATGGTGAGGGATGGACTTAGCACGAAGAAGTTCAGCACGGTAACGCTTACGAAGCTTCTCCATTTTATGACGGCACTGAACGGCGGTTTTAGGAGGGTGGACGTGAGGACAGTGGGAATGAATAGTATCGGCGACATCCTGCCAGTGGTTGGCACGGAGGTTGGCGCGGCGGAGGGAGAACCAGATATCGCGGTAAGCATCAATGAGAACGGCGGTCTCGTCGGGAGTCCAGCAGGGAGGAGGAAGACGGCGAACGGGAGGGAGAGCGATAGGGACACCCATAGGGATAGCCATGGGGATAGGGGTTGCGTCGTAGTCGGTTGAATCAGAGTCCGCCATGGGAGTTAAAGTAGCTGTGGCTGTGGCGATGGGGATTAATTGACGAGAGGGAGAGGAAGATGGAGATGATGGGTCGGGTTTAGGTTGGGGAAGTGGATCGGGGAGAGGGTGGTGGTGGTGGTGGTGTTGGATGGAGGAAGACATTGATTGGGGAGAAATGTAGATCTGAGCGGTGGTAGAGAGAGAGGGAGAAGGAGAGGGAGGGAGGATAAGGAGGTGGGTGGAGAGGGTAAGATCCGAATAAAGAGGTTAGGGTGTGGGTGAAGGTGTGGGTGTAGGTGAGGGTGACAGTGACGGCCCAGCCCAACACGACCCGGGGAGAGGGAGAGAGAGAGAAAGAGGTCTGCGGTTGCCTTGTTGACTGCATGGTCATGGTCATGTTCATGTTCATGGTCGTGGTCATCCTGTGCTTTCTTTCGGTTGTCTCTCTTATCACCAGGTTATGCTTTTCCTTCTATAACTTAATTGATCCTCTCTTTCATTTAACCACATGCTAATCAACTTATAAACCCACCTCACCTCTCCAACTTCCCCTACTTTCCTTCTCTTACCCTAATTACGGACTAAGCTTCTCTTCTTTCTGGCTTAATTTCAGTCCATTTTAGTTTTGGTTAGCTGTTTTACGTTAAGTTTTATTTATGTTCAATCAATTATCTTTAGCTAATCTCTCCATAAAATTAACTTTTAATTCAACTAAATTCACTTTAGTTTAATTAAACTCAGTTTAGTTTAATTAAACTCTACCTCATTTAATTCAATTCAACTCGTTTCAACCTCAACCGAAAAGAACAAGATCTAAGTCTATGTATTAAATAGACCAACGACGACCTACTTCATGCTTCATAATTGACACACAAATAAACATCTTCCATCTCAAACTACCACCCTGTTCTACCAATATATCACCATATTTTCAATATTACATCTTATCATATTTTTAATGAGTTAACCATTTTATCTGAGATTCCTTTGTATATATGGATCAGTTGTGGTGGACGTGTGGTATGTGACGGATGTAGGTAGAAGAATATTTGTTTGGTGTTAAATTCAAAACACGATGAACCCTAAAATATAAGAAAAACTTATAAAGCTTAAAATTTGATTGAATTATTGTTGAAAGAGCTTTAAAATAAACTGACCAAGGCCTCTATAGATAGGGTACTTAGCACGGCTAGAATTAACCTCCTACATTCGACTCCCACAAGAAAACCTCCTTGTAACCACCTTGTAACAACCTTCCCTATTTAAAAAGGATTGTAACCACCTAAATTCTATCTTAAATAAAAACTATATATATCTAAAATAGATCCCATTCAGATCTTTATTTTAACTAACTAATAACAACCATAATAAACTGGTGGTAACTAACTATTGTAACAAACTAATAACAACTAACTAACTATAACAAATCTGGTTGTAACAAACTTTTTGTAACAACCTTAACTAACCAATTGTAACTAACTAAATAACCAACTCCACAATTGGACTTGAGCAATCGTGTATATACTTGGGAATTCTAGGCACACGCTCAACCATGCTGGCTTGATGCTGCCACCCTAATATTCTTTAACAGTCAAGCCCTTCCAAGAACATTCGTAATTAAATCGTTGGGCCATGGTTGTCGTAACCACCACCTGTCTTGGGCTTTAAACACAACCTTCCTAAGATCTCACGCCCCTGATTGTGATCTTGGGCCTATCATAATTGGATCAATGATTTACAGGCATTTGTTCCGGGACCCCAAAATCCCTAAAACCGATATTTGAGCTGTTTGAGATGTCATATCAGGTCATGTTTCCCCTATCATTTAATCTACCACGTCTCCAGGGTAGTTTCATGAGTTTGTATTCGATTTTAGCCCGAATTAGCAAGTATTCATCTATTTTTAAAAGGGTATGCATGATATGGAAAATTAATGAAAAAAATGTAATTGAAGCAATAAATTTGATATTTGAAAAAATAATTTGGCTTATAATTTACCGTGATTAAATGAACACAAATTCTCATTTCAAACCGTCATTATCTATCTTAAGTGTAAGGCGGGTCAAATACATACCAAATTAATCCATTTGTCGCCTAGAAAATTGCCATTTTTTTAGTCTTTATTACCCACTTGGTGGTATATATTTAACTCGTTTCAAATTTAAAACGGATAATACCCGTATTAAGCAAGACTTACTGTAAAATGAAAATGGGTCAGTAAGCTTAACAAGGGTAAGTTGGGCAAAGAGGTAGATCTTGGATTGGAAGAAGGCCCATGAGGAACGGGGATATCTATAAAACCCAGTGAAGTATGTAGTATGCACTTTGCAGCTCTCATTCTCTCTCAAGAGTCAAGACTGAAGACAATACACACATCAAAAATTGGATCTGAAAGAGAAATCGGTTAAAGATGTTTGCAGGTATGTTTCCACGAAAACCAAGCAAGGAAGAAGCGATGAAGCAGCTTCGTTCTCACGCCACATACTTCGGTGCTTGGGTTCTGGTCCTTCGTCTTACTCCTCATCTTCTCAATTACTTTCAGAAGGAGGAACTCCATTTGGATCTCTAATTCAAGGTTTCCTTCTTTTTCTATTCATTTCAGATTCACATGGATTCTTATCGTCTATTGCCGATCATGTTTTTATCCTAAATGCTGCTTAGGATGAGTCATTAGGTTCAAAATATCGATCTAAAATCAAAATTTCAATTGTTGCGCTCTCGTTTATTGTGCTTATGATTATGGGGGAGATGTGATTGCTAAAATGGGGTTAGCTTCTGAGCTGAGGAAGCCACCTAAGCAGAAGCCATGATCCTTAAAAATGAAAAGGTATTGTGCTTGGCTTTGACGAGCTTCTGGGTTTTCATGTCAACATTACCTCTCTAATTGTTTCAAGCAGCTAATCCTTCGGACTGCTTGAGCTGAGGAGGCTACCCACTGTGTTTGCTTCTATCCATGGAGCCTTAAGAGCATAGCACGCCATTTAGCCAAAGAGGCTATGTAAGGCCCTGTTATTTTCGCTTTTCGGCCGAAATAAGCTGAATTGAATTAATTGGAGTCGAGCCTAATTGAATTAAATTGGTTGGAGTTGAGGTGAGTGAATTTAGTTGAATTAAAAGTTAATTTTGTGAAGAGATTAGCTGAGCGTAATTAATTGAACGTAATTAATTGAACTTAATGGAATACAACTAAGTAAAATTGAAACGTGCTAAAATTAAGCCAGAAAGAAAAAGCAAGTAAATATGCCTCTCAAAAAGGAGGGTGAAGCGGTGGGCGGGTAAGTAGCAAATAAACCCCATACGTTTACTACTATGTGCAAATCACCCCACAACTTTCAACACGTGCAAATTAACCCATAGCTTTATGTTTTGGTGCAATTCAATTCTATTATTACACTTTTGTAACTTGAAACATAAAAATTGAATTAACATAATTAAAACTAATATTACTAATTTGTGAAAACCCAAATTTACCCTTTTCTTATCACCACACCAACCCCGTCTTCTGCCTTCGACCACCGAAAAACCCAAGTATAGCCAAAAATCACACCTTCAACCCCTAAGCAAGTTCGTCATACTCTATGCCCAATCGCCTCACCACTACAGCCTATCCCATTCTCGTCAAAACCCAACCACACAAAACACCACCACTCACCCTTGAATACACTTAATCTAACCGCGAATCTCCCCTTGTCAGCGAATATAATGTCGACAGTCGGATGACATGTGTGTTAGGTCAGCGTAGAGGGTACCGTCATATTTGGTGTTATGGCTGTGGAGCAAACATAGTGTATGAAGATATGAATTTGGGTTTTATTTTTTAACAGTAAACAAAGTGTGGTAAGATAGGGGTAGATTGATCTTTTGCCTAAATTTCTTTTAAAAATGAGGGACAATAAAATGGGGAATATATAAGAAGAAGGATTAAATATTGAATATCGGCTGAATTAATTAAATAAAGGGTAATTTACACCAAATGCTAAACACATGGGGTTAATTTGCACGTATTGAAAGTTGTGGGGGTGATTTGCACATAGTAGTAAACGTATGGGGTTTATTTGCCACTTCCCGGTAAAAACGGGTTTTCAACATAGTATCTCCTCTTTTCTCCAATTTTTATGTATGTTGCTAACTGCCTAACGCCGTCTTAATTCTGATATACTCGTTTTCTGGCCGCAGTGATGTCACGAAAGGGCTTTGGGACGGATGATGTCATCTAAGATCTTCAGTATTTGTAAGGCAAACTTGTAGGTCTGTTTGCAAAGTTGATTTCACCATATACTTATTTTTCCTAGTTTTTCCAAGCTTCAATGAAAGGTTGCAGTTGAATGTGAAATTGATTGTAACTTTGTAAGATTTTGAATTAATAAATAGTAGAAAGTTTATCAGTTTTCGACTGTTTATCAAGTGGTAAATTCATGATATGGTATTGAACAGCCATTAACAGGACGTTTCCAGTGGAACTTGTGTCTGAGTTGTGTGACAGACTTTAGCTGCAGCAGGCTCAAAATTTAGTTGTATAAATAAGAACTGAAAATTAGTGAAAAGAATCCAGTAGCGGCAAAGCTAGAACGTAGTGTGCAGTAGGCAGGGGCACGTCGTAGGACAACTGCCTAGTCGTTGTTCATTGATGTAGATACAGATGCCAGTGTAACTTTGCAAGATAATACCGCTTCTGAGAGGCAAGGTTTCATTGATGCGAGGTTGTTTTGCTCTTCCTTGTTGAGTAGTAGTAGTATTTTCTTTTCTTGTTTCTTGTTTGTATGAAATATGAGCTGAATATTTGAGAGCAGCATTTTTTAAGTATAGTAAGTCTTGCTTGCGACGGGTCACCATTTGTGACGGATATTTTGTGAGATAAAATGGATACAAAATGAGTTAGTGGAGAAAGGGGACCATGAATAGTGTTGGAGAGAGAGAAAAAGTGAGTATTGTGTGAGAGAAAACGGTATCCGTCACAAGCTTGCGACGGATAGTGCCGTTGCAAATAAGAATTTGTGTTTCAAGTATTGGACTTTAGTTTTTATGATGGGGTGCTTGCTCTTTAGTTTTATCTGTAACTGTAAGTTGCTTCTCATCATGATGTTTGCGGTCATTCGTTTGACAACATATGCTTTGTACCCATATGATAAACAAAGACGGGTTACTAGAGCGTAGTGCGTAGCACGGGCATGCTGTCAGAACCAGGCTATAAGCCTCTAAGCAATTCTTCTCGGTTTGTCGTTTCAGCTTCATGTCCGTTGGTGTCTCGCTAAATCACACTCGGTTCTAGTATTGTAAGCTGAAGATTAGAAGAAATGCTCCTATAATTCAACAACCCCATTATACCAGCATATCCCCCTGCCTCATAAGCAAGGGGGGCTTCAACAGTTGCGCGTATATGAGACGGAGTTCGTCCTACAAACCAGGAAGCATCTGTTGCCAAATGGATGACTGCCAACATTTTTTTGATGAAAAGCAACCAAATATACAAAATAAAACTCAAGACAAGGCATGCCATCATAAAATTTCTTGTCATGCTTGAAAATATTGCTTTCAAGTTTTTGGTTCACATCTCATACAAAGAGAAGTAGATATCACTTCTTAATTTATAGATACACACACAAATCAATCAACAACCTAGCATCAATAAAACTTTGAAACTGTAGTGTCGTTTCGTTTACAAAGCTGCATAACATCCATCTTTTAGCCTCTACATCAATCTACCGTATATTTCCTTGCACAAATTCTCATTTGTGACGGCGGTATCCGTCACAAGCTTGTGACGGATACCGTTTCCTCTCACAAAATACCCATGAGAGGTGAGTGGGAAAGCACATGAAGGGTGACGGGATTAGCCCGTCACAAGCAAGACCTGCTGCTTTCCGTGTGGATACAGCAAGATTGAGGAGCTGCACTGCTCTACATGCTACATTGATAAGTCTGCCAACAAATAATGTCCTCTTCACCATCTACAGGTAAGGTGTCTCTTGTCATAGGAAATTGGATGATATTGGCTATCTATTCTCGATCTTTCTACATCTCGTGTTCCCGTTCCAAGGACAATAAACTGAAGACAACGTCCCATATCAGGTCCCATCAGTTATTCCATTAGTCGGTAACTCTGTTTCATACTCGGTTTCAGCACTACTAGGTTGTATTCCCAGAAGCTCCTTTCTCAAGCTTTCAGCCACATCTGGCTTTCCTTGTTTAATATATCCATCAATGAAAGCGCCATATACATCTGCATTAGGTCGGAATCCTTTCCCCACCATTTGCGCCTGCAGTTTCAGCGCTTCTTCCATCTTTTCTACGCCACACAAACCCTTTAATAGCATCTCATAGCTTGTCTCTCTCGCCACAAAATCAGCATTATCCATGACAGTCGTGAAAAATCCCAACGCTTCCATGACACACCCCTTGTTACAAAGAACTGCAACCATTGCATTAACAGTAGAACTATCAGGCTGATACCCTTTCCTGCGCATATCGTTAAACAAAAGCATGGCAGTATCAGCATCACCAGCCAAGCAATAACCGTTTACCAGATGCTGATAAGTAAGACAAGTAGGTTCCACAGCAGCGAGCCCCATTTGTTTATAAAGCTCCTCGCCCTTGTCAACTTTACCCGTCTTACAATAACCAGCAATCAATGTATTGTAAGCAACAACATCAGGATCCAACCCCTTGAATCTCAAGTCTTCCCACACTTTTTCCGCCCTATCAACATCATCATCCTCACAGTAAGCTTCCATTAAAATGCAATAGCTATAACAATTGGGTTGACAGTTCCACTTCGCCATCTCAATCCAAACCTCCTCGACCATATCAAGTACTCCGTTTTTATGAAAAGAGAGCATCAAGTTGTTAAAAGTGTGAATATTAGGCAATACTGTACAAGTAGCAGGGTCATGAAACACCTGCTTGTACAAGTCATACCCAAAGAAACAGCCTTTACGTTCAGAGGCAGTGGAAATCAAGACATTGCAGGTGGCAACATTAAGATGATTCCCACGCGATATCATGATACGCACAATACGAAGACAGGAATCAAACTGATTCATTTCTAAAAGGGAGACGATGAACAAGTCAAATACAAAGGGGGCAGAGTCACATAGCCGATAGTTTTCGACAAGTAAGTTGAAAAGGGTAGAAGATTGAGAATGATGATGACGAAGAGCGTCTTTGATGAGAGACTGGGCTCGGGTTTTTTGGCGGGCACGGGCTAAAGTGTGGATAATGGTGGCGTAAGAGGAGAGGGAAGGGGGAAGGGTAGGGAAACGGCGGGAAGTGAAGAGGAAGAAACGGAGAGCAAGGTGAGGATTGTTGCGGAAATGGAGGATGATTTGGGAAACATGATGAGGGGAAATGCCGTGTGGGAAGAGGGATACAAGGGATGACCAACGTGTTTTGGAACGCCGATGTTTCAGGATTGATAGGGCCGTCGTCACGGCGGAGTCATTGCTGGCGGTGGCGGGGGCGGTGGAAAACGCGCGCCTCAACATTAACAGGGTTGACGACATCTTCATCTCCAGTATCAAATTACTTATGAATGACTCAACATTCTAGAGATTTTCATAAAAATTGCAGCAATGGAGTATGCGGTTGTGAAGTTGATCAGCATCAATGGCGGCTACAACTACTGGGTTATTGCCACGTGTCCGTATTAATGAAGTTTCTCCCTTTTTAGCTTTGCCTTACCACCCAACTTGCTCATTTGTTCCATCTTTGAGGGCTTCTTCTTGTATACGTCTCACTTAGCATTTCGTCGAACAGTTGGTGTACATGGTTTGATCTGATGTTTCTGTGTTTACTTGTGATTCTTTTGAACTTTTTTTATCTGGATTTTTCAAGTTGATTAAGTGTTTATGCTTTAGTTTATATGTCTGTCTTCAAGCAAAACGAACTCGATTTTCGAATTCAACTCGATTATAAGTTTATAAAAAGATTTTATTCATTTTTCATGGTCGAATTGTTGGTGTTATGTTCGCTTAGGTGTGTCACTGCCCACAGGTAGCACGGACACTTTTCCTAATGAGCCGTACCGTGTCTTCACAGACATACACCGAAACGTGTTCAACACGTAAACAGTCGTGTCTAACTCTCTAAATTTATTTGGACACACAGTCGTGTCTAACTCTCTAAATTTATTTGGTCACGTGTCCGACGCGTGTCTATGGTATTTGAGTCGTGTCCGTCCCATGTCCACAATATTTGGTTATCATTTGCTGTGAATGATGTTTTTGAGATGTGGAATGCGCTATCGAAAGAGATCAATTAGAATATTGATTCGGATGAGAAATGAAAAATAAATTTATTATCAAGGGCTTGTTGTACGTTCACTTATTTAAAATTAATATCAAATACTTTTACAAAAATAAAATCAAAAGTTTATAACTATAAAATATATATTTTATTAAATTTCAATGTCGTGTCTCGCTAAATTTCATGGCATGCCGTATCCCGTGCCCGTTTTGGTGCTACCTAGCTATTCACTAGGGGATGAAGTATTATTTTTAGTTTATTTACTTGAATTAAAATCGAATCAATCTCATTAGTTACATCTATACAATAACTTGGTAAAAAACTAAACTTGGTATATGACGACATAGTATTTATTTAACTGCGGCACAAAAATTACAGAAAGACGGTCTCTCAATAAGTTATTGAGAGACCTCTTTATGATGGGGATGAGGGGATCATGAAATTTCCCTATTCGGTCTTTCATTAAATTTCATTAAATTAGTGACAGACGGTCTCACACCAGAGATTTATATCTAGCTTCTACAAGATGAATAGATTTAACCGACATAAACAGGGAAAATCAATTCGCTAAATCCTCCCCTTAAAACAGCGAATAAGCTACGGAATGTATGACCTACATCCTTCACATAATCTGATTTAGCCAACATATCTAGTAACTATCTATAAAGCTCTCGGTGCTAAATCAGGTCTGCATATGTAAATACAGAACTGTTATTCTTGTACGCAACTGCTTACCAAACCAAGAATATATTCATTCAAATGATGCTTAACATCATCCATTTCTCCACCACTAGCTTTCGTCAACACACGATGCATCCTGCATCGGGATTCAGGGTCTTGTGAAGTGAAACCACGTGTGCCAACGTCAACACATGATGCATCCTGCATCGGGATTCAGGGTCTTGTGAAGTGAAACCGCATGTGCCAACCTCTTCAATGATGTAATTTCATAGCTTCCGGTGAAGTCCATGAACAGTAATGCTTCAGCCTGTACCAAAAGAATCTTAAAACATCACCCTCACATATTGGAAGTTATATATGCCAAGAATCAAGAGCCAATGTCAAAAGCAGGTAAAGTCTAAGGGAATATAATCATACAAAGTAAATATATATTGGAATCGGAAATAATAATATGTTCGTCTTCTGGCATATACACGTCGACATATCTGGTACCATTCTATAGGATAGAGATACCGATTAGCTTCAACCACAAGCAAAGTTTTATCCTTTTTAATTGGACCTGATATATATATAAGCAAGCATGCATACATGCATTCTGCATTCATATGCAATACCTGAAGTAATTTCTAGACATAAGATAGGCATGAAATACAATGAGATATCTCATTATAGCCATCCACAACACAAGCTCAAACTCGACTTCTCAGAAGTGCCCTTCAAGTGTGACGGCTGCAAAGAGATGGGCATAGGAAGTTGTTATAAGTGTAATACTTGTGACTATGATCTCCATATGCATTGTGCCATTCCTACTACTTCCATATACCATCCTTTCTACCCACAATGCTCCTTCATCTTCATGTCTAGGCCGCCTGGCAACGTTCCCCGTTACTGTAATGCTTGTGAGCGTGGCATCTCTGGCTTTCTTTACCATTGTAATTCATGTGGTTTTGATCTCCATCCTTGCTGCGCCAAACTTCCTACTGCATTAGATACTGGATCTGGTATGCTATTGTATCTATACAGGAAGGTTAGTTTCTTCATGCCTTTTACGTCTCCTGTTTTCAATACATTGGTTAAGGTTGCAATTATACAAATGAACTTCCATACCCACCATAAACTGGAGTCTTAGCTTAGGCATTGAGCCGATTGAGGTCATCTCAGTGTCGTTCTGGTTGTGGTTGTCATGACTGCTGAACGCCATATCTCTAGCTTTACACACTTCATTTTGAAAAACTGCAATTATGTTAGAATAAGATAGATAGACCATCTCAACCAAAACCTTAAGGTGATGGTTGAGGCTCAACTATTATTAATATTCCTATTACACTCCCTCACTTGAATGCCCATTGGGCTTGAAGAGTGGTTATTTTGCACAGGCCCCCTTTTCCGTGCGCGGGTTTCAACTTCGTGAGTTTTCGAGGGGTTTTGAGGTTGCAAGGATTCGAACCCGTGACCTTCGGTCACACTGGCTCTGATACCGTGATAGATAGACCATCTCAACCAAAACCTTAAGGTGATGGTTGAGGGCCAACTATTATTAATATTCCTATTAGGCATATGATTAATATAAACTGACCGAATTCGTTGATAATGAATGAAGGTGAGTGGACCATGTCAAAGATGTGGAAAGAAAGGGAGAAGTTGGAGTTACAGATCATCAGACAAAAAGTACAATTTACACGTAGCTTGCGCAAAAGACATGATAATGGAGAGTTGGCATGATGTATACTATGGAGGTGGCTTTGGTAGAAATGCAGCAATAGGTGGACCAGGGATTAATAGCATACCTGGCCTAAAGGGGGCCCTGCTTCAGACCCATGGCCATAGCAAGTATAGTAGTAGTAAGAGCAAGGGAAAGGTCCAAAAGTGTTGTGAGATGGCAGGGATGTCACTCCAGTTTGTAATCTCAGCAGTTCTAGGTGATCCTACCTCTCTCATTGCTGGGGTCATCGGCTCCCTCATGACTAGATAGCACTCTGAACATCATCGGCAAAGTGATACCAGATGGTACACTATAGTCTCATCATCAGTCTTTACTATACTAACTTGGCTATCTAGGGAGTATCATCTAAGCTGGTCTACTCTAGGCAATCCTACCTCTGTTATTGCCTACCTACTTATTGTCTATATAGTAGCCATACAGCAGCAACTACTCAGTACATCTCTTGCTTGGTACGATTGGTGTAAGTATATATTAATGATAAAAATGTGTATGTATATTTGTACGAGTAACGTAAGTATTCATATAGAAAAGGGAAAAGAAGAGACAATGGTTCGTCCAAGTGATCTGCAGTTATTAAAACAAAGTGTGCGCAAACGAACAGCATGAAATCGGGCCCTTCCTCTAAAGTTGATCCTGAGACTTGAGGATAGCCATTTCTCATAAAAAAGAGGATGACCATACTTCATAATAACCAGGAATAGATAAGTACAAGTATAATTTGAGTGTAAAAAATTTCATATCACCAGCTAGTCAGCTACTAGCCTACTACAAGCAGAGATTTTGACTGAGGATAAATGCACAGATCCAGAAATAGAATTTATTTAGAATTTAAGATTTAAATGGGGAGAAGATCACATTACTTGTCATGGAGGCCGGATATACAGCAAAGGCCATTTCAATAGCATTCATAGTTCACATCGGGATCAGCAGCAGCCGAATCCAATGGAATTTACAATCTTTATTTCACAATGCAATGAATGTCACCCTTCTCTATCATTGCCACTTTCCCCGGGGGTAACGCCCTCTTAGTGTCTCCACTCCAGAATCATAAAAGATCAGAGCCATGAAGCTGTAAAACCTGCCAAACTCAAAAGGGCGATTACATCAACAAGGGTAAGCATTGTCTTTGCCGTGGAAGTGACCAGACATCCAAGTCTTACCCACAATTTGTTAGAACTATTTTGAGCTTGACTTTTCTTGGAGTCATCCCGGCTATCAAGACCATTTTGCACTAGCTTACGGGGATTTGAAAACCTCGAGCAGAAGGTTGTGTCCAAGACATGAGAACTGGGAGTAGGAGTTGGGTATGGAGGAAGTAACAATTCATCGTCATCTTCCACCTTCATACCTGCAAAAACTTCAGCCTTTGATATTACAACCAACTGTTCTCCTTTGTACTCACTGAGGTTCTTAAGCAACAGGTTGCAACTATGCTCAATATCCCTTTTAACGGCTTCTCCTTCATATTCCTGTTGCTGTTGTAGAGCCTAAACCAAAACATTCGACCATTAGCTGTCCTATGGCCCAACCACACAGAAACTAAGACAACAGACGCTTTCATACGACTAACATCATGTTAGGAAACAAAATACAGACTACTAACCATCCGTCATAGTGGCATTCATCACTGTATGTCGCAGATTATTTCACTTCCATATTATATCACAATATTCAAAGTCTTCTAGGTAAGCTAGATACAGAGACATCTACTCTGTTATGGACTTATGGTGAGGCATCCCTCTCTAAACATCCAACTGACAGAGAGAAGCCCTCTATAATTCAGCATTTAGGCTGCAACTTCATTAGTGACTTGTAATTAATCTGGTCAAACAACTACAAGTTCTCTCTAATTGATGGAAGGATGCCCTCCCCAATCCTTAGCACTGGCACTGAAGGAAAGTCCACGCCTTTCTAAATTAACTTGATACAAATTCTAGGGGATCATTAGAAGCAAAAAACCGTGGAGTGCAAGAATATAGACCAAATAATGACACCAATTTGGTCCAGCTTTAAACCTATTACTAATCCCTCCACAACAGTGCAACAGCAGCTTGTACTTGTCTCAGAGCCAATATGGCCAATGCAGGAATTTACGGGGAATTAGAGTTGAACAGTCTCAACTCGAACTAACAAATGCATCCTTAGAAATTCAGTGCTTTCACCAGCTCACCCTAGTCTATAAAAGAATTCTTAATGCATATAAGAAAATAAATACAGGAAGAAAGTAAACCTAGAAGGAAAATCCAGAAAACAAAAAAGCAGAGGTAAAAAAGAAACCTGGAAAGATAAAAGGTGAGTGGAGAGAGTGAAGAGCCTGACAAATGCTGAAGAGTGTATCTGAAGAAAGACCATGGACATGTGTATGCAGGCCGGCGTAGAAGTAAAAATGGGAGGTGGAAGAGAAGAAGGAAAAAGAAGCAGAAGAAGACGTGTGTATGCAGGCTGCGATCTTGGAGAGCTCAGAAGCTTGAACCAACACCACTTGCTATCATCTTTGTTTCCAATTCCATCTCCCTTCTCTAACTTACCTTTCAGTTCGATGCAAAGATTCAAGAGTATCTCATTTTTATTTCACCTTTCCTGCCAAATGCTGCTCAATCATCTCTCTCTTCTTCAGTACCAGTGTACTGAACCTTATTGTGAGACCGAAAGATACAGAGTATAATTTACTCCAAACATTCTATTAAAAAAATCGCCGTAATTTTACTGATTTATATTACTAACTACATAATATAAACCTCAAATGTTGGAGGCTTGAATTGTACGATTCTTCTAGGAATCTAAGAAACAAAAATAATCCGTTCCAAAAAAAAGAAAAAGGGGAATTTGACACAGAGGTGAATGTAAAAAAGTATATTAGTTGAAATTAGTTTTCAACAATCTATGGTAAAATCGACAAGAGAGACAAAAGTTTTGACAAGCATTCCAAAATGTGCAGAGAACTATAACAAAAAATACATTAGTTGAAAATAGTTTTCAACAATCTCACATTAATCTTCTTCACTGTCATCAAGATTAGTCCTGAATATGTAGTCCTCGCCTTCAAGTTCATCTTGAAAAAGGCACATTGATGGCAAAGTCGACTTTTCACAAGTTTGTTCACTGGTCAATGATCTCGTACCCTGCAAATCAAACAAAGAGTTTCACTAATATTGAGAAATGAGTTCAAAATACAGATCAACCAAGTTTATTTTTGTTAAAATAATTATTGAAAAGAACATCTAGTTGCGCTTAGCCAGAGACATTAAAGTTCTTATTGCGTTGGGATTCTAGAGCTCAGAACTCAAAATCAGAGAGTTCGTTAAAAATAGAAAGTAAATTTTTTGTTTTTGTAAATGTAAATGCATTCATATACATTTTATGAGCAAGTTAGAGTACATTCTACCAGCTCTACAGCAAATAAACTTACTTAGTGCTTGCAAGTGAAATAAAATGTTAAAATCACATAGCTTTCAACAGCAAACAAAGCAGCCAGTGGTGGAACTAGAATTTGCTGTTGGGGCTGGGAGTGGGGGAAAAAGGTTTCAGAGTGACAAAAATATTCCCCAACAGTAGAAAAAAGATCAAAAATATTCACTAAATTTTGTATGGGAGTGGGGGCTTCTCTTGCTAACCCCCTCGTTCCGGCACTAAAACCAGCCATCAAAACCAATACTACTAACCTTCTTTAGAGTATAGAAGAAATAATGGAATCCATCTCCAAACGTGTCCCACTTCATTGACCACGTGAACTCAGGAGCTTCAAATATTGGACGTCTGAAGTGTGGCTGCAACAAGTAAACAAACAACAGATAAGTACCCCATATAAGAGATGAGAAGTATGATATCCCCCAATGCATCATTCAGTTCATAGGCATCGTACAGAGATGAATATTACCTGCCCAAAGGATATAGAGATGAAGATACCATTCGGCTTCAAAACCCTATGTACGCCTTGAAGCATTGCCATGACCTTCTTCACAGTTTCAGCTTGTGGATTCCATGGATCACCACTGTCCACAAACAATACATCCTTCACAAGCGTATTTACACTTAAAAAAATTAGAAGAGCAAAAGATAAGGGACAAGTAATATACAATTGAAATAGAAAGCCCTTTCCAGACAACTTATAAGATATATGTGTTTACCATCGTTCCTTTCTCTATGACCACATCAAAAGTCTCATCCTTAAAAGGCAAGTCGAGCATATCCGCAACCATGGCCTTAATTTCTGATAGTTGAAGTGCCCCACAAAAATTAAGAATAAGTAAGAAGAAAGACACTGATAATTGCTAAAGCTCAGAATTGAAGATGTAAGCATGCAACCGCAGGAAACTAATGACAACTCAAATCCCATGTTTTGCAAATATTGATATGCATAAAAGCTGATACAGAGAGAGAATAAAGGGCAAAATGGCATGATTCTAGTAGGAAACAGGAAAGTATGCAGCAACAAGCAGGCAGGCAGTAAAAGAAATTAAGAAAAATAGAAAAAAAAAGGAAAAACCTTTAAAACCCTTATGGGAAACCCTAGTTTGCAAATTATGAACAGCAACAGGGGATAAATCAGTGCAAGTAATATCCTTTATCCCATCTTTATGCATTTCATCACTTAATTGAGAATTTCCACAACCTAATTCCAGCACCTGCAATTTCAGAATAAATTACATTTTGATTCCAATTATAATAGATAAAAAGGGGGAGAGAATACTGACAGAGGAATGAGGTTGAATGTGTTCCAAAATAAGGTGGCGAAAATGGGAATAATCCTTGAACCATTCATAATGTTCTTCCTTTCCAAATCTCTCATTCCTGCGTCCATCAAATCAAATATCAATCAATCAATCAAAGAATTAGAGTAATGAAGCTTACTACTACTTGGGAAGTAAGAATTGAATGTAAAGAAAAGAGACCAGTAAAGAGGATCAAGGTACGTCAATGCCGAAGCAGGAGCAACTTCATCCTTTTCATTATTATTATTATTATATCTCTTCTCTACTTGTGATTCCATTTTTTAGGAGCTTTTAATTTGGAGATGCTTACTTTCATAAACCTACTTTACTACTCTGGTTATTTCGTTTCAATGGTTTGCTCTATTTATGTCAGCATACCAAAAACCTTATAATGCACAAATTCGCTCTCTCCGTCTCAATTATTTTTACACAAATTCTTATTTGCAACGGCACTACCCGTCGCAAATTTGTGACGAATATCGTTTTCTCTCACAAAATATTCACTTTTTCTCTTTCTCCAACACTATTCCTGTGGTCCCCTTTCTCCACTAACTCATTTTGTATTCATTTTATCTCACAAAATATCCGTCACAAATGACGACCCGTCGAGTTTGGTTCGGCATGGGAAGATAAACTTTCCGGGAAGATTAAATTCATATGAACTTGAAAATCGCGTGAATTATGTAAATATTGTTTCGTTGGAGTTCATGCAGGAACTTCCAATTACCTAGAGACTTCCTACATTAGGTAGCAATTAGAGTTCCATAGAAAGTTCTTTTCCACTTCCTAGCAAATAAATGAGACGAAGGTAGTACGTCAAATGTTTACGCGAAAAACATTATAGCTCTTACTTCATCATCATGTATATCAGTACATCACTCCCTGTCTTCAATAGTTTTCTGTTGTGAAAAACATTGTAGAACAGGACCTATACTCTGCATTACTCGGTCAGGCGATAATGGTGCAGGCTACAGCCTACATGCTTCTTCAAGTATATCATCTATATAAATACATATATATAAATACATTGATTGATGTATAAGGAAGCCCGCCCCAGATTATTTTGGGATTAAAGCTTTGTCGTGAGTGAATATTTACATAATTCACTGCAGACAGCTAAAACAGAAATTATAGAGTATTGATAATATGAACATTGAACTCTGATTGGACTGTCATCAGTATAGTGCTATTTCTAACCACTACCAGAGGTTCTGCTTTGTCGCTGCGAATGAAGTCCTTGGAGCTTGGTTCGGATTGAAGATAGCTTTGCAACAACGCCACTCATTTCCGGCCTTTCATGTGGGAGTTCAGTGCAGCAATTAACTGCAATTTCAAAGACCGAAATCACAACCTGAAATTCTAACTGGCTTTCGGGATCCTCTGTAGCCATATCTTGAAGAAGACCCTGGTCTGCAATCCTGATATCCTGTTCAGAGAGACCTGCTTTCACAAAGTCACGTAAACTCCTTCCTTCTTTGAAACTGCCATCTGTTGGCCTTTTTCCAGTGAACAATTCCAGAACAAGGATCCCGAAACTGTACACATCTCCACTCATGGATACCTCATTTCCCATTCCATATTCTGCAAAAACATATATCAACAACATTTTAAACCAAAACCTTAAGGTGATGGTTGAAGCCCAACTATTATTAATATTCCTATTACGCTCTCTCACTCAAATGCCCGTTTGGGCGTGCTAGGTTCCTCTTCGTGGTTTTTTGAGGGGTTTTGAGGTTGCCATGATTCCAACCCTCACTCAAATGCCCGTTTGGGCGTGCTAGGTTCCACTTCGTGGTTTTTTGAGGGGTTTTGAGGTTGCCGGGATTCGAACCCCTTCGAGGTTTTTTGAGGGGTTTTGAGGTTGCCAGGATTCGAACCTGTGACTTTCGGTCACACTGGCTCTGATACCATGATAGATGAACCATCTCAACCAAAACCTTAAGGTGATGGTTGAAGCTCAACTATTATTAATATTCCTATTAAATATAAACTACCCTCGAGGTATGCAGATAAATATCAACCAAGTTAAGAATACAAAACTAGTCGACTCTGGAGTTGTTTTACAACCAATGGAGGACCCAAAAATATTATTTTTTTGTCAAGATATGCAGGAAGAAAAATCATAGTATCTTTGGAGTTTGAACCCTATATTAGGCGGCTCTGGAAGGGGGTTGGAACGGGGATGCTTGTTAGTTACCTGGAGGTGCATAGCCAATAGTCCCTCTAACTCCAATAGAGCTGGACTGATTGTGACTCGAGTTAATGATGGCGTGAGAGAGGAATTTAGCTAATCCAAAGTCTCCGACATGTGCCATCATATCTTCATCAAGGAGAACATTGCTTGGCTTGAGGTCGCAATGAATCAGTGACGATCCACAATCATGATGAAGGTATTCCAAAGCAAAAGCAACATCTACTGCAATTTCAAGTCTCTGACGGAGGTTTAGATGCCGTGATGCTGTATCTGTATCTGAGTTGTCAACGTGAATTTCCTCTGTAGGATGCAACCAGTCATCTAGACTGCCGTTTGCCATGAACTCATAAACAATGGCCTTAAAGTCATTGCCTTTGTAATCCAGACTTGAACAAGCTGTTATGACCTTAATGAGATTCTTGTGCCTGATGTTACGGAGTGCTTTGCATTCAGTGACGAAACTCTTAGACGCGCCATGATGTTTAAGATTGAATATCTTGACAGCAATAACCGTTCCAACATCTTCAAGGGTACCCTTGTATACCACACCAGATGCCCCACTACCAACTAAATTTTCAGAAGAGAACCCATTGGTGGCTCGGTGTAGCATTTGGTATGATAGGTTTGTCAAGGCCTTTTCGAGATCAGATGCACCAGCTGAGGCCTTGGTTTGCTTCCTATGATAAACGGTATATAATGATACCACCGCCACCAGCAAGAGAAATCCAGAAATCCCATAAAGAAGTGCCATTTTAAGTTGATTTTTGTGGCCAAATCTTCTGTGACGGGTATTTGCACTAGAAGCACAGTTGTTCAACTTCAGCTGAGGCAGCCCTCCACAGAGCATATTATTTCCAACTGTCAAGACACCAGTCGCGTTGCTGAAAATTCCAGAAGTAGGTACCTCTCCTTCAAGGTTGTTATACGATAGATTCAGCATTTTTAACGGGAGGCCTTTCAGAGAATCTGGGATGCTGCCAGACAAATTGTTTCGCGACAAATCCAAAGTTTGTAAACTCTTGAGAGATTTCAGAGTTGAAGGAATGACACCCTGAAAAAAATTCCCCTCCAAGTATAGCTCCTCTAGCTCTGTACAGAAACCAAGAGTCGTCGGAATTTCCCCTGATAGTAAATTATCAGAAACATAGAGTACACCGAGATTCAGCAGCCCCCCAACCTCATCAGACAACGGTCCAGTGAGGCGATTGATGGATAGATCAAGGACTAGAGACAATCTAGACAAGCGAAAAATTTCTGTAGGTATTTCACCACTGAAATTATTAGAATGAAGATCCAAAGCAAGCAAATTTCCACAATTTCCTAATGCAGAGGGTATGTTGCCCTGTAGATCATTCCCATACAGCACAAGCTTTTCTAGCCCTGTGATATTTCCAATGGTGGATGGTAAGTAGCCTGATAATTGGTTTTCAGCAAGATAGAGAATGTCTAGATTAGCGAGCTTTCCTATGCTCTGGGGTATAACTCCAACAAGGTTATTTTGTCTAACATCTAAGCTCTGCAAGTTTGCCATATTTCCTATGCAAGACGGGATTTCTCCGACTAACTTATTTTGTCCAATGGTTAAGACATAAAGCATTGAGAAATTGCAGAAGATTGTAGGAAATGTCCCACTGAAGTTATTATTTCCTGCTACAAACCTCGTCAAACTGGTTGCATTAGCCAGGGAATAAATAAAGTCTAAATCTTTAGCTGGGTCACCCATTCCGAATTTGTTGTCGAAGAGTTCAAGCGTTTGAAGCTTGTCTAACCCCTGCAAAGAAGGAACCTGTCCTCTAAATTTATTGGTAGGCATTATGAGATGCACTAGATTGGAGGAATTGGAAATGGAAGAAGGAATCGAGCCTGCGAAATTATTCAGACTTATGTCAAAGTACTGGAGATTAGGCAGCATGTTGCCTAAATCAGAAGGCAGATGTCCTTCCAAGTGGTTTGATCCCAGAGTTAATGTTTGGAGATAAGAGAGATTGAAAATAGAGGGTGGAACTTGCCCAATGAAGTTATTTGTATCGAGCTCGAGAAAAGCGAGATTATTTAATTTCCCTAAGCTAGTTGGGATACTCCCAACCAAGTTGTTTTTCTGTATCCGTAGAGTCAAGAGAGAGGACAAGTTTCCGAGAGAAACAGGAATGGTACCTGTAAAATTGTTAACTGAGAGGACAAGAGTTTTCAAATATGCGAGAGAACCAAGCTCGGGAGGGATTTGTCCAACCAGTTTATTAGAAAAGACGTGTAATTCCACAAGTTGGGTGCATCTCGATATATTGGAGGGAAGCTCTCCTACGAGAGAATTGTAATTGAGGGATATATACTGCAAACGGTATAACCCTCCAAATTCAGGAGGAATGGTTCCTCCAAAGCTGTTATTGTTGAGTTCTAGGATCTGCAAACGGTATAACCCGCCAATTTCAGGAGGGATGGTGCCTCCAAAGCTGTTATTATGGAGGTCGAGAACTGAGAGAAAGCTTAGGTTACCTATGGAAGGAGAGACGGTACCTGTTAACTTGGAGGAGTCGAGGTCTAGTATCGTCACCCTTGCGTGCTTTAGACCACACTGAACCCCATACCAGTTACAAACAGGTAAGGAATCATTCCAGGAGCTCAACACACCCAAAGGATCTTGTATTAGGGCTTTAATATCAAGCAATGCTTGCTTGTCTGTTTGATTAGTCCCGGCTATGGAGACCTGAATGCAACATATGAGGAGCGCAGAAGCGCATATAAACAGCTTCAATGACATGCTTATGTTTTTAAGTATTGTAGATATGTTGATAAGAGTCATAAACATCTCCTTTTATAGTAGCATATGCAGTGGAGAACGGTACCCGGAAAGCGAGAAAAGTAGTGGAGACTGTAATTAGTCCAGACATGGCTCAACTTGAAGAGAAGACTTGGTTGACTTGGGAAGAAGACAGTCACTATAATGAGTCCTATCTTCAGACAAGTCGATATCTAGACGAGCAAAACGACAAGGCTGAACTTTAGGATCATAGTACACAAGTGACTGTTTATGGCTGCTTAAAAGGGTTAGAAAATAGCACAAGAAGAGTGCAGAAACCCCTGCAGGAAATTTAGCATCTTTGCATTAAGAAATGGAAGATAGTGGACATTTTCTTGATTACCAGCACTTCAGACAAATATAAAAAGTAGCCGTATAGAAAAAGATGAACTTACATCGGATGTATTACTGTATTACATTGTTTTTGAGCATATGGTATTTTTTCTGAGCTTATTAAAGTTTTAAGTTAAATTTTAGTTTAATGTTTTTGAGTTTAATGTTTCAATAAATAAACTCAGAAACTTTATAGCAATACTCATAATTAGGGCTGTAAATGATCTGAGACGGCTCATAGAGCCTTCGGAATCAGCTCGGTCAAAGCTCGGCTCGAAATTGGTCAAAACTAATCCGAGCCGATTTCGAGTCGGGTGGACCAAATCCGAGCCGATTCCGAGCTTAGTAGAGCTCGAAATCGAAAGTTCGATTAGGCTCGTTTTATCTATTATTTTTAGTTATTTTGTCATTTTGTAATTTTTATTGTTCCTAATAAAATGTCATTTTAACATTTATAATCATAATAATAAGTATTTTATATTTGAATTTGTACTAAAATATATTTATTTTTATTTTGACTTACAAGTTCAAGAAAGTAAAGAAAAAAATTATTTAACCGAGCTCGAATTGAGCTCGAGCCTAATCTGACTATCTGAGCTGATTCAGAGCTTTAATTTTTTAAGCTCGGATAATTCCGAGCCGATTCCGAGCACAAGTTCAACCTTCTAAGCCGATTCCAAGCCCACCCGTGCTCGAACTCAAATCGGCGCGGTTACACCCTACTCATAATATTTAAAACAAAACTCAAAAACATTATTATAATCCTCAGAATAGTCAGGAACTATAAAATTGGTGATAGTCATCGAACGTATTATTCACTTAGATGAAGTCGTCAACGATGACTTGAGGATTTGATAAATGTGGAATTTTAAAGTCTTTGTTTTAATATAATAGCCTCCGTACTTCCAGTGGCTGGTGGCCTTCTTCCTTAGTCTAATCTATAAATCATGTTAGCATGTCCACACTTAGGGATGACAATGGGTGGGATATGGATGGGGTGGAGCCATATCCATATCCATATCCATTTAATTTATGGTCATCCATATCCCACCCTTATCCGTTTAATTTTTTTCCATCCATCCATATCCATATCCACCGGGTGAAACGGGTGAAGCGGGCACCCGTTGGATATTTTTACGCTCGTAAAATTTAACTACGATATATAAAAAACCACCTGAGACGAAAAAATTAAAAGAGTACATTACCAAATAAATCCGTATTGCATGAAATATGAACCATGTTTATACGCCAATAAACAAAAAATGCAATAAAATATTAGTTTGCTAGTTTCGATTACGAGTAAACAACTTAATGTTCGTTCAGGTTCGTTTTGGGCTCATGAAACATTTAGCTCCCCATGAAATATACGTCATGTCCAGTGTATTCCTGGACAAAAGAGCATTTTTAGTAGTTTCTAAGTTTACTTTTAAAAAATCTGTACAAATTAAAAAAAAATTTAATCAAAGTTTTTATTATTTATTTAAAATTAATTTTACACACTAATTTAGGATATCCACCGGGTGATAAGCGGGTGATAGCCCTTGATCCATATCTCATCCTAAATTCACCCATATCCATATCCCACCCTAAATTTTAAAAAAAATTGTAATCCATATCCCACCCATTTAATTTCGGGTGGATAGATATCCACAGGGTTAGGGTGAGACTGTCATCCCTATCCACACTCCCTCTTTTATTTCTCATTTCAGACCCTACATCCATTACATCGTCTTCTACATCGTACTTTCCGTTATAACGCTTACCGGGTCATACGGTTCCAATATTTTGACCCGTAGGACACTTTCAAGAATAGGACCATCGACCACGAGCTCTATTCGGCACAGACTAGCATGGTCGCGGCTCTTGACTTTGACAATGTAGTCAACTAGTCCTACGCCTACTTGAGTTGCATGGAATGCACGAAATATGTAACATGTGCAACCGACAATGACATTAATGAGGAAGGATGTAACCCCGCGAGAGTACGAGTTGTAAATTGTGCGGAGATTTGTTGTTGGTAATTTAAGTGTAGTTATCGTTTCATTTTCCGTATTTGGGTTTTGTTCATAGATGGGCGATCTTATAAATTCGGGAAGTACGAAGTATACACTAATTTATTGTTTACATAGTTTGCAGTTAGCTTACGAACGACTATGCGGGGGTCTATATATATATGCTAGATAAATGGATCAGTTTTCTTAAGAGAAACTACTAATTTCAATCTTATTTAACATAGAAAACAAATTACACATAAAAGCTTCGAAATTACATCTCTGTTTTTCGTGCCAAAAACCGAGGAACACCATCTTATCTATGTAGAATATTCGGTACATCCCAGACACTAATATACGAGATGAATTGTTCTATAAGGACAACGTAGCGATTCGGTGTTGTTTTCATCTCTTTTACCGTATATCAATAACATTTGTGAGTCTTGTGATATGTTTATAATAACTCTCACCCACCGTTTAGTAACAAAGGCTCGTGCTTTTGTGCCATCTGATTAGGTTTGTCTTTAATTAAGAAGGTGATCAACCCTGTGCTCCTGTAGCCAGACTGAACAACAGCTACATCCGAATATCCGATACAACGTTAAATTCACTCTGATTCACTGTACATCCAAATTATATTACTTAAAACTCTGATTTGACTGTAAAACCAAATTCAAATATAGTCCCTTGTGTTTAGTTATTTTCGTAATTATATGATGTAGATCGAAAAGCATTAGATGAATCTAGACCTGTTAGGATTGTTTGCCTACCTTGTATTACAGACTTGGAGTTCCGAGAAGCCTGTTTCTAACTGATGACAGCTTCGCAGCAACATCATTCATTTCCGGTCTGTCTCTTGGTAACTGAGCAGAGCAAGAAAGAGCAATGTCGAGTACACTTATCATACTCCGACTTGTCTCCTCCTTCACTATGTCTTCAACAAGAGCAGGATCTAGGATTTCGGTCATGTGCTCAGGCAGAGCTGCTTTTACTAAGTCGTGCAGACTTCGCCCCTCTTCCAACATGCTATCTGTAGGCCTTTTTCCTGTAAATACCTCCAGTAAAAGGATCCCAAAACTGTAGACGTCCCCATTTGTTGACACCTCGTTTCCCAACCCATATTCTGCAGCACGCCAGTCGTCAAAACTCAAATGTTACAAGCTGGTGAGAGTGTGAGAGAATTTGAAACAATACTTTATGAGGGAACCAAGTGGTGTTAGTCCAGTGGTAACTGAGTTAAACCTTAAAGCTTGCAGAAATGCTGGAGTTGAGAGGTCTCAGGTTCGATTACCAGTTGGGGCGATGACCACTTGGCCATTGCAGCTCCCGAAGGGAGTGGCTTACATGGTCCATGTTGTGGTGCGGGAATGCATGGCCCCGGGGGATTAAACCCCTCGTTATCAAAAAAAAAATACTTTATGAGGGAAGAGGTTCTAGATTACCTGGAGGGGTGTAACCGATGGTTCCCCTAACTCCGAACAAGCTGGATTGATCTGCATTGGAGCTACTGATGCTTTGTGAGCGAAATTTAGCCAACCCAAAGTCACTCACATGAGCAACCATTTCATCATCAAGGAGAACATTACTTGGCTTGAGGTCACAGTGAATGACGGGCACGTCGCAGCAATGGTGAAGATATTCCAAGGCTAAAGCAACTTCTACTGCAATATCAAGTCTTTGGTAGAAATCTAATCTTTTTGTCGAATTATTTGTGCCCAGATGATCATCTCCCTTGATTGCTTTCGGATGCAACCAATCATCCAAACTCCCGTTTACCATGTACTCGTACACCAAAGCCTTGAAATCCCTTCCTTGATAATCAACACTTGAACAAGCTGTTATAACTTTGATGAGATTCCGGTGTCTAATGTTCCGAAGTACTCCACATTCAGCCATAAAACTCTGAGAAGCACCACGGTTCTCGAGTTTAAAAATCTTGATGGCAATCAATGTCTTATCTTGGCCAAGCGATCCCTTGTATACATCGCCAAACCCACCGCTACCCAACATGTTTTCTGCAGAGAACCCATTTGTGGCTTTAAGAAGACTCTGGTAAGACAAATTTGGACACTTTTCCAAATCAACTGAAGTTGTTGGGTTGCTCTTCTTTTTTCCGCGCCAAACGATGTATAAAAACATTACTGCCACCAGAAAAGTAACTACTGCACAACCACAAAGAATTCCAATTACTAATTTCATTTTATGATGTGATCTTTTCTGGTTCATGCTGTTAAAACCGCAACTGGGCAGCATAAACTCCGGTATGCCTCCACAAAGTCTATTGTTTCCGATCAATGAAGTACCAGTTACATTGTTGAAGACTCCATTAATGGGCAACTCACCTTCAAGGTTATTATAAGATAGGTTAAGTGTTTGTAACTGATGGAGGCTTGTCAGAAATGTCGGAATTTTACCAGAGAAATTATTCCGCGACAAATCTAGAACATGAAGGCCCCCCAATGTCTTCAGTGCTTCAGGAATCGGGCCTTGGAAACAATTTCCGGCCATAACTAGTACCTCTAAACCTATGCAAGCTCCAATAGTGCTTGGGATTTCTCCTGATAACATATTTCTAGAAACATCAAGAATGTCAAGTTTATACAGTTTCCCGATTTCTGCAGAGATGGTACCATTTAGGTAATTAGAAGACAGATTGAGTACAATGGACAAGGTGGACAGGCTAAGAAGTTCAGAGGGTATGTTGCCGCTGAAACGATTCTCAGAAAGATCCAATGCCAGTAAGTTGCTACAGTTTCCTAAACTTGATGGTATATGACCCTCAAGATGATTTCCAGATACTTCAAGATAAGTTAACATGGTCAACCTCCCGACTGTGGATGGCACGTGCCCTGATAAACTGTTACCGGCTAAGTACAACCCTATTAGATTCTCGAGGTTCCCGATACTTTGAGGAATGGAACCAGAGAGTTGGTTAGAGGTAGCAGTGAAGAATTGCAGAGTTGTTAGGTGTTGAATGCAAATCGGAATGCTTCCGTCTATGTGATTGTACTCCAATCCTAAATAAGAAAGCATTGTGAAATTACAGAAGATTTGTGGAAATGTTCCTTTGAAGTTGTTTACACTAATGTCCAAGTTAGACAACATTGTCGCATTACCTAATGACGAGACAAAACCCAAGTCACTGTCGCTCTTATTTCCGAGGTGGTTGCTATAAATTGTGAAGGATCTAAGCCTTTGTAACTTCTGCAGAGAAGGCACTTGTCCTGAAAGATGGTTTAGAGCAAGCTGCAGAATTTCTAAATTAGAGGAGTTGGATATCGAAGAAGGAATAGTTCCGGTGAATTGGTTACTGAATATAGAGAAGTACTCGATATGAGGAAGCCTGAGCCCTAAATCTGAAGGAAGGGTTCCTACAATGCTGTTGTATGCTATGTCAAAATGCGTCAAGGAAGAGATATTGAAGACTGATACTGGGACGGTCCCCGACAACTTATTCATGGGTTGCTTGAAACTCAATAAATTTTTGAGGTTTCCTAAGCTAGCCGGGATACTTCCAACCAAATTGTTCCGACCCAATATTAGATTATTGAGCGATGACAAGTTTCCTAAAGATGTCGGGATGTTTCCAGTCAAGTTGTTAATTGCTAAGTCGAGAACTTCCAGATGTACCAGGGAACCAACCTGAGGCGGTATGCTTCCAACCAACCTATTGTTGGAGAGGTTTAACTCAATGAGGTCGGAACAAGAAGATAAGTTGGAGGGTATTTCTCCTTCCATTGAATTATTGAACAACCATAGAGATTGCAGTCTCGTCAACTGTCCCATTTCAGAAGGGATAGTACCACCAAAGCTGTTATTTTGAAGGTAGAGCGCCGTTAGGAAGCTTAAATTTCCGATATAGGGAGAGAGAGTACCTGCAAGGTTTGCAGAATGCAGATTGAGGGTCCTCACTCTGTGGTGCTCCTGATCACAAGTAACCCCGTGCCAATCACACAAGTCAATTGTGTCGTTCCACGAGCTGGTAACACCGAGAGGATCATGAGTTATTTTGGCTTTGATGGCGAGCAAGGCTGCATGGTCGGTTTCAGGGGTCGTAGCAAGAGAAAAGCCAAAGCAGTAAATGAGAAACATAGTACAATAGATGGCTGAAAATCTGATGTAGGACATGTCTGCAATTTTGTAGGGATGGTACAAATAGTAAGCCGGATCGGAATATATACAGGGACAGTATAAGTGTGAACACTTGAGCAGCATTCATAGAGTCAGTGACTCCCACACGTACAAGCCAGGTGCAGAGGACATTCATCAACCAGAAGTCAGAAGTCAGCAGTCAGCAGTCAGAGCATCCAAATATGGAATATCTAAGACTAAATCTTGTCAAAAACAATAAAAAAAAGCTTTTAAATATACTGCTAAAAAGAGTCATGTTGAATACAATGAATAGCTTCAGTAAGTTGGACTAAAAGGGTTAGCATTGTAAGCTAAGCAATTTCAAACAGATGAAGTAAGTCTAGTATTCCCACTGGCTACCGCCCACGAATATTAGCATACTAAGGCCCTGTTCTTTCTGGTTTAATTTCAGCTCCTTTCAATTTTGTTTGATTGTATTCCGTTAAGTTTTATTTACGTTCAATCAATTATTTTCAATTAATCTCTTCACAAAAGTAACTTTTAACACAACTAAATTCACTCAACCTCAGTTTCACTCAATTTAGTTCAATTAAGCTCTACTCCAATTTATTTAATTCAAGCTCGTTTCAGCCGGAAAGAACAGAGCCTAAGTTTCTCTTAAGATGACAGTATCCATCATGACAAAAAAAAGATGTCAAAAAGCACCAATTCATCGACTTATCTCTTGCCTGTTTTCACTAACAAGTTACTCATTTCTCCGTCTCTACCCTTTTTCAGACCTCGCTACTAGTTACTAGTTTCTCAATCTATAACTCGTAAATTACATATGAATAAGCCATTTCAGCCTCACTCTAAGACCTTTTTGAGTGAGGAATAAAGGTTTGAGTAGGAGCAGGTTTTTTTGGTCATAAAGGACCCACTAGGAAAATTTTGATGCTAACGGAATTTGAATTCAGATTATGACCACCACGTCTCACAACTTTACTAGGATAACTGATCGCAAGTTGTTACCTGCTATACGGAGTACTTTTTTCCAATCAATCAAATTCACGGCTTTTACTGAGGAATTATTGCTCTTAGGCTCTTAGCACTTTAGCAGGTGACAATAACAATAATTACTAATTAATTTAAATTATCTTGATTCTAATCAATCGCAGTGACGGACCCAGAAAATTTGTTCTAAGGGGGGCATAATTTTTTTTGACGTGTTATCTAAGCACATTTAAGACAATATTTTTATATTATGGAGTTTTTTTTCCTAAATTAGTCATGATATTAGTAAAAGAATGAAAACATATTCGTTATAGAGTATAGACATATCTTTATTCAACTTTTTTTTCTAAAAATAATTTAAATTATGAGTACATATAAAAATAATATATAATTCGTAGAATATAATACATTTTAGTACTGTAATTAACAATAAATGGAAGTGGTTCAATGACTTAGAATTTGGTAAGTTATCCAAAGGTCATGGGTTCAAATCTCGTTTCAAGTAATTTTTTAATAAAAAAAGAAGTAAAATGCCTATATGTTACTAGGATTTAAACCTTGTCCCATCAAGCTCCCTTGGATCCGCCCCTGATCAATCGCACAGATGAGACAATTACGAATCTTAAGAAACTAATAAAATATTACAAAGATAGATAATAGTATAGGATCATTGTAATCAATGATTCAATGGTAGGGATCAAATAATACAAAGGAAATATTTTTTGTAAAAAAAAAACAAAAACCTCAAGTTTCGCATGTTTGCGGAACGATTTTTTGAAATGGCGCTCAAAAACAAAGTAATTGTCGTTTTGGGTTGGATTTCAAAGTAATTGTCAAAATGGTGTCCACGTAGGCTCGGGTTTTCCGAGGCTTAAACACGCCACCACAAATGTCGTGTCTATAATGCACATATGAGACAGAACCTCCAGAAAGATGGACAACCAAACACGCTATTACGTATGGCGGGTCTTCAGCAAAAAACACGCCATTATGTATGGCGTGTCTACACAGAAAATATTTGCAGCCCAAATAAGAAACTCCTGAAAAAAATAAGACAGGAAACACGCCATACGTAATGGCGTGTTTCGAAACTGAAAACCGCCACTCATCTTGGTGTGTATGTACAGAAGCTAGACCTAAACAACTGTATCCTACCTGACAGAATTGCGTTGAGACTAGAAAATCTATCAAAAATGCCATTAGCTCTTTAGCTCCCTTATTGCATAAAGATAATTGCCGCTGCTGCAGCCGATACAATCGCGACGTACGACGGCGATGAGGTTTTGGAAGTGGCGGAGATTAAGGAGAGGTCACGGAAATGGCTTTGGAGAGGCCGTTACTCTATCAATTACTTCGTTCAACCGCCGATTAACGGTGGCGATAGCGGCAGCGGAAGTGACGGTGGACGGCCTTCTCTGGTGCTTGTTCATGGCTTTGGCGCTTCTATTCCTCACTGGCGGAGGTATAGTTTCTTTTTCGTCTATTATGTGCGTAATTTAGCTATAGGACTATAACGTATAGGCAATTGATGCATATACTTCTTCCGTTCCATTGAATTGTTTACGTTTTTAATAATCATTGTCGCATTGTTTAAGAAATGTATAGAACTCAGTGCTACTTAGTGAGATTGTAGTTGTGATAACTGATAAGAGTGTATTATGTTCTGAATCGTAGGCTTGACAGATGTTGGGATAATATTACATGAACTGATGAACATATGTCGAAACGCTATATTAATCGTTTGGTCTTGTAATTGATGCAAGCGAGGCTGATTAATTAACGATGGCAAATTGGCGTTCATGCTTCTGGTATTGTCAGTGAAATGCATTGATAGAGGTCGTGGTTTTTCCGAACTCAAGGATAGAATGTGGTTTGGAGATTTACTCGGAATAGGGTCTGCAGTGTAGTATTGATGATGTGTAGTTAGTTGCACAGGATGCAAGCTTTAGAGCGATTGGTTTCAGGTCTGAATGAAAAAATGAAGTAAAACTAATCCACCTTTGGAGACAGTCGATACTTAGGAGTTAGGAGTTAGGACAATGATTTAACTCGAATAGAAACATTTGTAAATATGCTGTGCAAGGGCAGTGATTCTCGTATTAACTGGTATACTAACTTTGATTTGTACATTGTGCGCAAGGCATATAAATAAGGAAAGAGTTTTCTATGGGATGCTAATTTTTGTATGCGTGTGCAGGAATATCAAGACACTGGCGCAAGATCAAATGGTGTATGCAGTTGATCTCCTTGGATTTGGGTCATCAGATAAGCCAGAAGGATTTGCATATTGTTGATGACTGGAGAATCAAGTGCTGTTAACTCTGGTGGCATGAACAACAAAGCAATTGTTGATGACTGGAGAATCAAACTCTTGTTACCTTTGCTATGGTTGATTGATCCTACGACACTTTTCTTGCATTTTTTGAGCACATACACGCCAAGATGAGTAATTTGATCAAAGAAACTCCATACAATTTTCGGAACCAAAAAATGACTCTTACCGACCGGTTATATAGCTGAGCGATACACGATTAACCGAGGAAATCACGTTTTCACTTTGATTATTATTCCCATCCGTTGCAGTCACCAATTTTTCCAGTTCAAACATAGGTAAGTCGCCAATTTGAATGTCGGTTTTGTCTCTTTTGAACATGATCTTAGCCTGCTGTCTAATTCTCATTCCTTCAATAACACCAGAGTTCTGTTAAATACAGCTATAGGGCCATGCTGCAAATTAAACTAACGCAGAAATACAAATAGAGAAAGAAAAGAAGAGAGTTTTACCATATTTTCGGCGCAACCATTTGATTCTAAATATAACTGTAATGCTAACTACGACTAGTACAACAGCGATTACTATCCATCTTCTAGATCTCCAAGAAACAGATGGGTGGCGTTTTTGTTTTTGATGTTGGGTAGATTCACCTGCAAAGTCAACAAAGGTTTGTTACTGCATGATTATTATTCAATCTGCACATACACGCCAAGATGAGTGGCGGTTTTCAGTTTCGAAACACGCCATTACGTATGGCGTGTTTCCTGTCTTATTTTTTTCAGGAGTTTCTTATTTGGGCTGCAAATATTTTCTGTGTAGACACGCCATACATAATGGCGTGTTTTTTGCTGAAAACCCGCCATACGTAATAGCGTGTTTGGTTGTCCATCTTTCTGGAGGTTCTGTCTCATATGTGCATTATAGACACGCCATTTGTGGTGGCGTGTTTAAGCCTCGGAAAACCCGAGCCTACGTGGACACCATTTTGACAATTACTTTGAAATCCAACCCAAAACGACAATTACTTTATTTTTGAGCGTCATTTCAAAAAATCGTTCATGTTTGCGTTAGTAGGATCGAGGAGGTGTATAAATACCTGCTCTTCGCAGTAGCATTCTCCTCAGACATCAGCTGCGAGTAAAATACTAGCACAAACACCATGGATTATTGCTCCATACATTTCGGCTTCATCATCACTCTCCTTGTTTTCTCGGTCATTATTTCTCGACTCTCACCCGATATTTTTATTTTAATTTTTTCTTTTTTTTTGATAACGAGGAGGTTTGATCCTCCCCGGACAAGCAATAATACCATGCTAACCACTGTCCACTACGTACCACGTACCACGTACCGGTAAGCTCAATCCACGGGGTTGCCCTCACTGGAAGACATGTGGTCAAATCTCATCATCTAGAGATATTTTTAATTTGACGTTTTTGTTTACGTCTAATACAGTCCGCACATTGTGCATGCATTCTTAGTTGTTCCGTATTATGTAGTGATCGATATTTGTGGCATGCAGGTTGGTCAAGCAGTTTCATTTGATGGCAAACTCTACTGGGAGTCCCAGCTGCCAAACATCCCTATGCCTCAACCTCTACTTGATGCTCTGCCTGTGGATGGTATATCTCCCAAATGGTTAATACTTGACCCGTCGTAAGCTTGTTACGGATATACCCGTCAAAATAAAGACTTACCGTAATTACACAAATGAGTGTACCAAAGCTTAAGGACGGTTGCAAACCGTGTCAACTTAATATTTCAAACAATGTGTATGCAGATAACGCTGGTGACCATTTAAAGGCAGTTGCAGACACCAAAGACAGCCCAAGGGCTACCGCTGATGATATGCTCCGGGCATACGGGGTTGAAGACGACCACGGTCAGGAGGACAAGCACATGAATCACACTGATGATTTTATAAGTTCTAGATTCTTCCTCGCTAAGGACCTACTCCTAGGTGCTAAACTTAGCGTAGGCTTCAAAACCAAAGGCAACTTCACTCGCTTTCCACCCCACCGTTTGGCCCAAACCATGCCACCCTTTAACTCAAACAACTACAACAACATTCTCCGATTCTTCTCCATCAAGCCGGGGTCCACCGAAGCCAGGGTAATACTCTTCAACCTCCACCTTTGTGAACGCAGTGATCACATAAACGGAAACTGGCAATATTGTGCAACTACCTTGGAACAACTAGTGTCCTATTTGTCATCCACTCTAGGGAGCTTCGATGACATTAAGGCCACGGCATTGCCTCCGAGTGCCTTTAAGGGGGACAGACTAATGACATACAAGGTGGTTGAGATAAACGCTCTGGCTACCGAGAAATATATGGTGACTTGCCACCGAGCAGGGTTCCCCTACGCACTGTTCAAGTGTCACCAGCCCCAGGCAACAACTGCCTATCAGATAACCCTTGCTGGGGTACATGATGGGGCAATAGTAAAAGCCTATGGGGTGTGCCATAGTGACACAAATGGATGGAATCCCAAGTTTATTGGGCTCAAGACCCTTGGCGTGAAGCCTGGAACCCCCATATGTCATTTCCTTCAGTTTCATGATGTCATTTGGTACCGACCTTCTCAAGCTTTTGTGTAAAGGTCCACAAATTAAAATCAAGCATGGCTATAAATATGTATATGCGTGCGTGCGTGTGTGCGTGTGTGCACGCGCGCACGTGCTTATATGTCCATAATGTAACTCTCGTGTGTTAGGCTGTTGGCTTTTGTAATATCCGCCTCAAATAAAGGATCTATGCATCAAATGGAGGTTTCCATATAATCTGCTTCTGTCTTTGATTAAAGTGTACGAGTCTTACTTTGGACGATAAATCAAACCGAACTTAGAAATAAATTCCTGCTCAGAGTTTACCTCACGAATCCGATTGACCAGCCAGCCTCCAACAGTTCATATAGCGCCAAATCGCCAATCCAGTCTCAGATGGCTTCTTGTAAGATTATGTCCACGAGCTCTCGAGCTAAATCTAGCGAACTGTTCAATTGAAAAGTAAAGCTGGTTTGCAATGACACAACAAAGGCAACGACGACAGCGACAACACTGCTAGAAAGTAGTGACTAAAGGGATCCCACATATAGGCACATAGTGAGGTAGGAGCAGTCTTACTTCTACGTTAACTACTCAAAAACATTACCATATGAAAGAAGGGAGAATATATTTGATCAAAGATTTGACCAATATCATTGAATTGAAATATAATACGGGTGGATGTCAAATTTTTACAAACTCTACACGACTGAAAGTCTGCAATCACAGTGCACAGCATTGACGTATTGGTAGAGCTATTCTTTCCCTAAGCATACCTTCAGTCATGCATCAACTTGATGCGACTTTGATCCCATTATGAAAGGGAAACAGGGACAAAAGACTTGTATCATATCAGCAAAATCAACTTTGTTTTGCCACAAGTTCAATGTCAGCCCCTACTTCAGCAAGCTTTGCTTCTTTAGAGGCTTTTGCTGCTTTTGCAATGCTCTCAACTTCAAAATCCAGCGCAATTTTCTTCACAGAACCTTCTAGCATCTGCATTTATCAATTGATATTGGCACTTATAGAAGAAACACACACCGAGAGAAAACGTAGAAGACAAATAAAAGAATACACACCAATGATCCAATAGAAACTAAAGCCCGAAATCTGGAATCCACATCCAAGTTCTCAGCCTCAGCAATCTGCAACACCGAGACACCAAACCCAATTCTTTAAATAACATAGAGACAGACTGAGGCATTTCTTTCAATGGTGAATCGTAGATATTGTACAGACTACAATATGTATATGATTTATCATTAACTGCTGATATAGGTAAATGAGATTACTCCTAAATGAACAAAGTTCTCAGCTAACTACTAAGACTTGCTTTTAGGCTCGTCCAACATGAGGAGTAAATTCAAATTATTAAATGATATAATGATTTAACTGACTTGTGATAAATCTATTCAGGATTCCAAATGAAGAATTCTAAGTGTTGTTGTGTCTTTAGAAAGGTAAGTACATGCAAACCAACAACCGCAAATGATAGCAGCTCAATGATAGAGCACATAAAAGTTAAAACTGGTCCGAACCTCAAGAGCAGCTGATAAAACCTGTGATTGCCCTCCTTCATCTCTCTTTTCAATCAACAACACCGAGTAACTGCAAAAAAAAGACGATCAGTAGCAATTAAGCAATAACATCACTATTTTCAGATCACAATTACTCAAGCTTGAATGTCCAAATTCTTTTGAATCCACACTTGTTTTAGGAAAAAACATTTTCATTAATAAAATAAGCCAGGAGTTCTCATGGTAGTGGTCTCGTGGATCAACAAATGACAATTACACATGAGGCCAGTTCTTTTGCAGATAAATTACTGGGTCCCTCTAAAGAAAAGTGAGAAACAATTGAAACACAAACATAGTCAAAAAATGATTTCTGCTACTAAGTAATGGGTACTACAAGAGTACAAGTATCAGAAACTCACTTGAGAATCAATGTAGAATACGCCAATTGCATATGCTTACTAGATGATGTGTAAGAACCCGAAAATGCATCAAGTACCTGCAGTTAAATCAAAACAAGTATGTCAGAAATGATAGACCAGTCTAGTTGGTCATCATTATGTAAAAGGAGTGGAATAAGACATCGTGTAAGAACATCAATACAAAAATCAGCAGATGCTTAGGTTAATGTTCTATAAGACATGCACCTCCAGACCTAGAGAAGAAATGGTCTAATATATAGAGATGTCGCACACAATAAGTTAAAAAAATACCTCAAAAGGAATGACATGGAAGAAAAGGGAAATGAGAACTCGTAATTTCTGTTGTGGCGAAATACAGTTATAGAATTCACACGCCCAGGGCAAGTTTTCCACTAAAGTGACTAATAGTCTAATCCACATAGGAGTACAACATAGATCCACTAATGACATTTGAGTAAGAAACAAGTCATTGAAATCTTTGATATTATTTATGAAGGCTATAAACGTAGAAGCAAACTTCCAACGAACATCGTTATTAACTAAATGCAACAAACATAATGTGCGGAAGAATGAACCTAGAAAAAAATTGGTCGAGAGTTCAAGACTTAATGTGCGGAAGAATGAAACTGGTCACTTAAAGAATTGAAACAATATAACTTAAAATTGCAACGTGGGAAAGGCTAAACAACATAGCAAACGGAGCAAAGCCTTCTTACTGGCTTACACTGAAGAAGTTGTAATTGCATTGCATATCAAGAATCAACAGTGATACATAAATTGCTCAGATTACAAGTTAGTGAACTAGATGACCAAAAAGAACAAACCTCACTACAATGATTATGAAGCCATGGGTGAAAGCAAGAGTTTTTAAAAAGATTGGCTAAAACACGAAGACCAGTTAGACGATTGGATGATATCTCTGGCTTCATTGTAGCTTTCTTGACCATCTCCAATAGTGCATCTGATAAAAAAAACAGTGAGTATATTTTTGTTTTCCTTCTTCAGGTATGGAAAGGACAGGAGGAACCAGTGGCAACTTGACAGGAAGTGATCAAAAGTATAAAGTCATGACTCAGGAGAACCATCGTCTAAAGTCTAAACATGGCGTTAGTCCTGTTAGAGGCAAGAGTTGTGCTTACCACCAGCACAGTTAATGTGCTTGAGGAGTTTAGCAGCTCCATCAGGGTGCAAAATTATCATGCGCAAAATGTCAATGACTGCAAATAGAAAATGCATAGGATGAACAAAAATACCATCCTCATAACCAGATTATTACACAAATGAGAAGAATTTATGCATTTTCATTCAAAAAAGTTTAGCAAAAACCTGGAAAAGTCATAGATGAAGGCCATGAATTGAGCAATTTGAATAATAAAACAACATCAACATCTGCGAAGCTGCTACTATGATAATGTGAAGTGTCTTTCAGAATCTTCACAATAGCATGAAGTCTAGAAGATTCCAGTTCTGTCAGGGCTAGCTGACTCTGATCCTTTGCAACCAAAAAAGAAAAGGCGAGTCATTTATCAAAAGTTCAACACTCAAAAATAAAACGAGGAACCCTGATCCACTGAAAAGTAAAGGAGCATTGATGCCTTGATGCCTTGCACAAAGCTACAACTTTAAAAATAGAAGTTTGTTTACTCTGTTCACAAGTTTACACAATATTGTTGTGAATTCCTCAACTAGTTGGCAAAGAAAACACATATCCAGAAGCAGACAATAAGCCATAATATTCTTATAGGATAAAAGGTAAATTCAAATCCATGATTATATTAAAAATACCAACCTGATCAGAGAGGAGGGTATTGTTGAATTCAGAAACTTTTTTCAAGATACCATCAAATTGAGCTGCATCAAAAACTAGGAATCCTTTCTGCAGGAAGACACAGCAGAGAAATAATCAGAGAAAAGCATGTAAGCAGAGTCCTGCCTGGGTTGACCAGTCTAGCGTATAGGATGTGCCTAAAATGGACCCATCTTGGTCAAAGCCAAATAAATGGTTCAGTTTTTATATTAAAAATTATCCATTAGACAACAAAACAAATGAGAAAAATACAGCAGGAAGCTCCATCAATGTTTGAAATTCCTAATTAAATGCCGCAAGTGTTATATAGCAATAAAATACAATAACACGAGCATACCTTTGGAATGTGCTTGAAAACTGGCTTGCCGGAATTAGCTGTCAATTCAAACAATAAAGATCCGTCATGAGGCATGCTCTAACTTTTTAAAAGGAAAGCAATCCGCAGAGCCTGATGAAGGATTGTAGCAAATAAAGGGGGGAATGAAATTCTGAAAACAGTACATACCATTCTTGCTAGATGGCCCTCCTGGGACGTAAGCATTTGCTGTAATACCAAACAGAACAAAATGTAAACAGAAAAAGGATCAAGGATCAATCTTAAGCGTAAATCAATTAAAACTTACCACCAGTGTACGGATCACGGAAAGATGGATCAAAAGGAACGGTCTTCTGACCAGTGCTCTCAAGAATGAAATCCACAACTTGTTGCCGGTAAGAGAGGGGAAGATTTTCCTTCAGAAGCCACTTCTCAGCCGTATCATATGGGTTATCTAGAACATACCAAGGCCAATGAAATATATTACAAGAGGATATTTACAGCAGTAAATTACAAGTAGTGAAGAACAATAATAAATGGCCCATAAATGCCATTGAGCTCAGTAATTATTTCTATAATTGATAAACAACATCGAAGAATGAAATTTAAAAGAAGTTGAAGAAAGTAAAAGCAGCAAATACCTGATCGATTATAAGGTAGTTTGCGGATAGGCTCTCCATCTCCAATGTCAACATCAAAAACTGGTGGACATTGTGAAGGTGAGATGTTAAAATAGAAACTGCAAACTGTACTAAGAACTCTGAGCAGCACAATACAATAGCAATAAGCAGTCACAAACTGCCAATATTCCTGGTCGCCTTGATGACAGAAACAATTCTGAGTAATGACCCCTTGAGCAAGTGAGACTAAATATATCCAAATCCCTTCTTTAGGGAAAAGAATGGAAGAATAAACAGAACAATAACTTCACTCTTGAAATCAACACCAAGTTACTGATGAACATTTAAATTTTAAACTAAAAGCAGCAAAGGCAATTCTTTAATGGGATCTAACAAATGAAGCTTAACTAAATTACAAATTTTATCTCAGAAGACTACTCACCATAATCATATTCCTTTCCGTCAAGTATGGCAGTCTTGATGCCATCCCCAGGTCCATCAACAACTTCGCCAATCTGAAAGGCAGGAGGGAAACCATCAGTGTAAGCAATTAGTCTAACTCCCCACTGGAGGAGATGAAATCAAAGCAAAAGATGGTTACACCAATCAAACGCAAATAAATAAAAAATTAAATTACTAACTTAAAATGTTTCTAAAAGAATAGCTCATGTCTTCACAATTTAAATTACAAAACAAATCTTTAATTAAGCAGCAGTGGGAACAAGGAGGAAAATGTACTGTACTTTATCCCACTTCTGTTCTCTCATATTCCATGAATATGCTACACCATTGTCGCCTTCTCTGACAATTTTGGTTTGACCATCACTTGTACCTGGTAGCCAAACAACCATCGATAAACAAGCATGCTCGAAAAGAGGGTACAGTCTGACAATATCAGACATAGAATTGTGTATTTAACTGCTTAAGTAATTCTAAGCATTTTGAAACCCAAACCTGGAACTAGCAAGGAATCCAATCCAGGTAACTCGTCTATTTTCAAGCCTCCGACTTTCTTTCTGATACACACAAGGCGCAAAAAACATCAGCCATGTTGGATCTTTCCATGCATCACATTGATTGGGCCAACAAACATGTAAGAAGAAAAACACCATAAAATGATTATCTTGATTAGATTAACAAAAACATGCAGTAAGCAACTACCCATTCTGGGAAGTTCCTGTTTGGAAACTTATTACTGTACCATAAGAGTTTAAGCTTCTGTAGGGGGTCAGAATGACCAGAATTTTTGAGGTTTGTGTAAAATACCTGCTGATGGTGTAGTCAGAAAGCTGGGACATATATGACTCTCGTTCACTGGGTTCTGCAATCCTATCTTGATGAGTTGACCAGATACGAACCACTCCATCTGAACAGGCTGTTACTAGATCCCCATTTTCCAAGAACTTAACATCCCAAACACATCCAGGGTGGTCTATACTCTGAACACAAATACCATCTGCAAGAAGCAAGACACTCATCACCACATGGATCATCTCAAACTCTTTTCAGAAAGAAAAGCAATAGGAATGCATTAGACAGTGCATTTCAGAAGTAAGGTGCCTGTAAAATATTCGCAATTCCACGTGGCGTATCAATAACAGAGCAATCATTAGGTACAACTTTGAAAGAGCCAAGGGAAAAGGATGCCAAATGAGGAAGAGAAAGTGTCATCACAAACCCACAGACCAGAGCTCAAAACCCATACTAAAGATGGTCCCCGATCAAGAGGAGATGAGTGAAGAATCTGACATGAATCTCACAGACCCACAGACCACATATGTAAGAAATAAATTCAGTACAGCATCAAAATCATTTTCAAAACATTAGATATTCACAATGATGGACATATAAGCAAAAGCAAAAAAGACAGGGAGTAATATTACTCCAAGCAACATTTAAGATAGTGAATTACATAAAGTGGCATTGTAGGACAGAACATATACAAGATCAACAACCTTTCCATATCTTTGCTGAGCAATCTTCACTACCACTGGCTACAAGACCCGAGATGTGTGAATCAACAGAGTAAACTATTGATGTATGTCCAACCATCTCCATTAGAACTTCACCCGTAAGAGCCCACAATCTCACAGAACTAAGAAAAATAAACCAGAGAACATGAGTTAGGAATTAATGCATAATAAGAAATCCATAATCCCACTAGAAATTTTTTCCATAAGCTGGGAATTCAAGACAGGCATCTTATTGTTCCCTACACTTCTGTTTGCTCAAGTGTCTCATCAACTTTCCTCTAGTCCAAGAGGAAGAATTGGGTCAAAATTCAACCACTAATTAGCAGAAAAAATCTTCGATGACAAAGTGGAAGCACTAGATGGCCTGTCCTTGAAAATCAGGGAAAAACAGCTTTTGGCAATCAATCATGTCACAAATGAAAAAGGAAGACAGGTTTCCTCACCCATCATGGGAAGCTGAAAGAATTCCCAAGTCAGCCATGACAGCCAAGGCTCGGACCGTATCTGAAAAGTCAACAACAAATTGAAGTACAAAAAGAATAACAGCAGAGATGAAATTATCTTACATTCCTAAACAGGATACATAAGAACGAAACTGCCAACAAAAAATGTGATCCAAACCATGGAAAAACAAATCAAGTAAACAAGAACAGTGAACAAACCAGTATGCCCAACAAATGTGTGAACACAATTTTTCCCCTTCCAAAGTTTGAGGGTCGAGTCGCTGGATCCTGACATTTTTATTGAAAAACAACAATAAGATAAATGCTTATTTGACACATTATACAGGGAAGGAGATACTTCTGAGCATCAAAGATTTATTGCACTTTAGAATACGGAACCACAGTAGAAGACTGATACCTTAATATGACAAAAATATTAACCCCACTGCCTCAATAGCTCATGCCTAAGGCGGGAAAGGGGTGATTACAGGTACGCAACCATACCCTCGTGACCCTCATGTTAACAGCACAAAGAGGCAGTTCTCGGATGACCTATAATGAAAATTGTGTAGATTCTTGCATCGAATGAGTACTAATTCACTTTAATCGTAGTCAGTTTAGTGAGTCATTTTGTTTCATTCCATCATTATCCAAAGGCAAAAAATAGAGAATCTTTGGCTCTGCTGAAAATGAAAAACACCATTGACACCTTAACAGTTTAATAATAGTTTGGAGCTGGACACAGTGCCCAATTCTACCACTGCACTCTTACATACTGATGGAATACATACAAGGAAATGCATACCTGTAGCCAGCTCGCCTGATGGTAACTTAACAACGGCTTGTACTGCGGTACTATGGGCCTGCCATGATTCCACAGCTTCGCCATTTCTCCATCGTTTGAGAGTGCTACGAAAAGAGAACCAATATGAATACCAGTGACGAATAATTTGTATATCAAAACAATACTGCTCGAGTGTAAACGCTAAAAGCGCAGTCGAACTACAGAATAGTGCCCTCAGAATGAAAGCTCCCCGACTTATCCCAAAATTAAGTACCTTATTTTCTAATAGTAACACCTAGCTCATATTAAGTACTTTGTATTACTATAAACTAGTTTTACATAAGTGGCAAAAAGCTCAAATAATGAAGCGTAGTATTTTTCAATAGTTCGACCCAAATTCAAATTTCATAGCGACATTTCTATTCTCAATTTGCTGACTACAATTATAGCTTATGGCATGTTTGGCAACTTAGAATTGGAATTGAATTCCGTAATTGAGACATTTCAAGTGTTTAGAAACCTCTAAAATTTGGAATTGGACTCAATACCTCACCAATTCCAGCCTAGTTAAAATTTGAGGCTCTCAAATTCCTACCATATAGTAGTCATTTCAATTCCATCACTATTTATGTTTTTATATTCAAAATTCATCGCAATATTATTATTTATGATATTTTTCCGGTCACAAATATTTTCCGCGACAATATTTATTTTTTCCTTAAAAAAAAATCAATGACCTCAACCCATACCGTGTCGCCCTATTCCAATACGAATTCCATGGGTTTCCCAAACAAACTTTTGGAATTGGTTTGGAATTGAATTCATTTTTTTTATTTCTACAATTGTAATCATGAAAATGAAATCAATTTCGTGTTTCCAAACACTACCTTATGGAATTTCACTGAAATTCGATATCAAACACCTCCTAGGCTCCTACTATAACTTAGGTTTACGTAAATGGTAAAATGGTCAAATAATGAAATTGCTAACTTGCTATCGAATTTTTATTACTAGGACTAAAGCTCATAAAAATTCATAAAACTCAATATCACCCTGAATATAGTGTTTTTACGGAAATCCATAGCAGGTATTCAGCATTCATGACTAGTAAATAATGACCAACATCGGCAATGTTTGGGGTCAGCTCTACCTAGACTCTCCGTGATCTAACATGCACTAATCCTGCAACCTTATTACAACTTCACTACTGATAGAAAAAATTGTATCAACTGTGCAAAATGATCTAATATCATATTAAACCCAGCTCTTTCTAGCATACTAGTAATTTAGTTCAAAATAAATAGAATTACATCTCCACTAACCATATCTAAAACACAAAAGTGCATTTTGCCATGGCATTCACCACTCAAGCTTTCACACAAGTGCATTCAATAATTGCAGTTACTCGTACGCCAGATGCAGCCAATTACAAATACCTGATACCTCAATTACTCCTACAGCCGAAACTTCACTATACCCACCAACAGTAGAATCAGACAACGAAGCGGCAACCATCGTAAACTGAAGCATATCAAACAACCAACTACAACAGCATATTCACATCAGCTCAACAAATATAACACTAGCGGAAGCACAGAGAGTCATTACCAATCAACAGCAGACGAGACAATATCACCATCATCCAAAGCAATGCCAGTGACCTGCATAGCATGCCCTCTCAAAACCTGAACCTTCTCCCCACTCTTCAAATCCCAAACGCACACCAACGTATCCATTCCACCCGACACAATACCGCCTTCTGGAAACTTATCGTTAGGCTGAATCCAAGCCAGCGGACCAACAAAACTGGTGTGGCCCACCATCATCTTGGACTCGAGACAGCAATTCTTGTTAGTAGGGTCAACAACCCAAAACCTAACCGTTTTATCCCTTGACGACGTGGCAATTCCGGCATTGTCGCATACACATATTCGTCTAACCTAAATGAATCGAATCACAGTATTTCAATTACGGAAATTATTAGGGTTTTGCAAGAATATGGCGACAGATAAATAAACTTGACAATTAAATAATAGGAAGAAAATGAAAAAGAAATTGAAAAGGCATACGTCGTCTTGGTGGCCATGAAGTTGAGAGCTAAGCTGGTAATCCTGGAAATCGATCTCCATACTTTGCATTTTTTCTTTTCTCCAGAAGATGAAGATGAAGATTTCTTTGACTGGAAGTCTACTAGTCACTGTTCTGTGCTAATATGGGTGATCGTGGGTCGGGTCGCGATGTTAAAAGCAAATCAATTGTGAAGGACGGGTTTGCGGGTCAGTCCAACCATACTATTTTGGGCTTAATGGGCTTTTCCAGCTCTCAAGCCTTCCGAGACCTTGTGTCTTCTGGCTTAATTTCAGCTCCTTTCAATTTTGCTTGGTATTCCGTTAAGTTTTATTTACGTTTAATCAATTATGTTCAGTTAATCTCTTCGCAAAATAACTTTTAGTTCAACTAAATTTACTTTACCTTAGTTGCACCCAATTAAGTTCAATTAAGCTCTACACCAATTAATTTTATTCAGCTTGTTTCAGCCGAAAAAAACAGGGCCTAGTCTTACTAATAGTGAAGAATATGAACCGTTTCAACAACTTTTCTTATGACCGTCATATGTTTTGGTGGTTCTGGCTGCTTCAAACGAGGATTAGCAGAAGAATAGGAAATTGTGGTTTATAAGTGATTTCTTGTGCAACACTACTAATACGTGTAGTAAAAGAGGGACACTATCACTACACACGCATATGCACCACGCCGTGCCATATCGGGTTGAGCAAGAGGCTTCTGTAAAGCAACTACGGTGTGTGCCAGTAACCTCTTTTTGGAAGTGCAGTCACTCCTCTTCCACTTTTTACAATTCCTATAACACATTATCCATACTTTTATGTTATTATTCTTTCTTTCTACAAAATGGTGTTGTTTCGTCAAATTATATTTACGAGACAGTATTTAATTCGGTTTAAATATTTTTTCCATTGCCTTATACACACTCCCAACCTACATCATTCCACAACACATTAAAAAATCATTTTCTCATCTTAATCTCTTAAATACTCTCTGGTGTTAAGCTGAATTGGCAATGTTTTACGAGTAGTCCTAAACTCCTAATTGCGAATCTGTCCTACACCTTATTAGGGTTGGAGGTTGTGTATCTATAGAGGTTGGTTGTTAAGAAATCGTTTGTATCGATCGTGGCAAATTCTAGTTTAGCCTCCTCCATGTTTGGTAAAAAATACTATATGTTTATTACTTTCTTAATAGTCATACTGCCTACAACCAGCATCATCATCAGTGCCATTTACACTCGATTTGCCCGATTTTGTCATCGTCTCCAACGATCTCGCTACTCCATTATGGTCTAAGAAAATAGGAAAAATATTTTAGGGTCAAGAGTTTAAAATAATATTTTTTTATTACTTAAAAATACAAATACAAAAAAAGTCAATTTTGTATAATTTTTATTATATTAAAAAAAATTTATTTTAATAATTATGTCAATGACTCAATATAATTAATGTAAACATTAAATATAATTAAATATTGATCTTAAATATGTTTCACATTTAAAAAAATATATATTTTGATTAAAAAATCATTAAAATAGATATTATAAATTATTTATTAACTTGTACCCCTGATCCTTACAACCCAATCTCTTTCCGACAGACCCGACCTATTCAATCCGTTTGACACGTCCACATGTGCACAAAGTAAGCAACGGTTGAGAAACGTGTGATGTTTTGTAGGCCAAAAATTGAAGAGCTCATGTGGGTTGGCTACAAAATTACAAATGAGTGTGTATTGTGTAAGAATGGTTTCAACATAATTCAAAGCGATAAAGCATACAATTGGAGAGCACTCCATCTGGTAACTGGACACTGGACCCCTTTGCCCCTTTCTCATAGTCTCACGCACTCTCTTTTTGGACTCTACGTACATTCATATGCTCTCACATTTCCATGTCTCCTTTCCTTCACGCATTTCCTTGCTTAAACCATCCACCTTCTCCCCTTTCTGCCCATAGCTTTCCCTGCCTCTTAATCAAAACGCTACCTTTTTCCTTGTCGAATATCTAGGTAATCATATTTTTGTACTGTATGTATAAACCCTGTAATGCTGCCTGTGACAATTTTATTATGACCCAGGTGAAAAAGATGTCATCTTGTTCTTGTTTAACTACTGTACTGTACTAGGGCTTTATTCTTTTCTGCACATCAGTACATACACTACTGAATATGATTTGCATGATGGTCTTTTTGCTGTTGCAAATTTGTATAATGCAATAATATATGCAGGTGAATTATACAATTCCAAGATGTAATTAGAGGGTTATGTACCAAACAGCTCCTTTGGTGAATTACAGTTGTTTATGACTTCCTCCGCCCCGTTCATTTGTTACCTTTATACTGTTTGTGAGGAGTATATGTTAATCAAAGCTAAACAAATGATTAGTACGTAGGGAGTAGTGATCACAAGATTCTAGCTTGATCATGATTTGAGTCTTTTTACCAGCTAGTATAGATTGTTCTTGGTCTAGTGTCCATGGTAGATTGGTTATTCAAAAGGTAATGTACCATTTGATATAGATGTGAAATGATGATTAAACTTGGAGATAGTAGGAAATAATACTATTAGGATTAAGATTTGCTGACATGAGGGGTATTTGATAAGGATTATGTTTTTTACTTCACATGGTATTCGGAATTAGCAATCTACAGTTCGACATTGCACTATCAAATGTGGGGTTTATGTTATTAGGAATATTAATAATAGTTGGGCTTCAACTATCACCTTAAGGTTTTGGTTGAGATGGTTCATCTATCATGGTATCAAAACCCCTCAAAAACCCACGAAGTGGAAACCCAGCACACGGTATGGGGAGGTATGGGGGAGCCTGTGCAAACTAACCACTCTTCAAGCCCAACGGACATTTGAGTGAGGGAGCGTATTAGGAATATTAATAATAGTTGAGCTTCAACCATCACGATTTTGGTGACTTATACCATCCCTTGTCGGAATGGCATGTATTTGTTTAGTTGTTTGATCTTGTCTTTTCTATATTCAGACAGAACTTACAATTCCTCGTCATTCTTTCCAGGTATTCGAGCATTATAGCAAATTAGCTGGTTGTCAGTTCTTCACATTTTCACGTCCTCCTAGTTGTGGACGACAAAAGTACTACTCATATTTCCTTAGTGTAGCTGCTTTAGCGAAACCTTTTATCTTCTCTTGCTGGTGAAGTGGTGATACTCCCCTAAAGCAGTTTACAACAGCCAAAACGCTTTGACTAATTATTTAGGTGTCAGGACTCAGGATAGAAAGAGATGAACCAAATAGACATCTTGAAATTGGAATTGAGAGAACCTTTCGATTTAGTGGATAAATCAAAGCATCGTGCTTTATCACCTATAAGGTGTGTCAGGGGAGTGATATGTTTAGTGCTGCTAGTTTTAACTGCTTTGATGACGCTGGTGTTCCTGGGATTCATAAGTGCTGTCCTGTTACGATTCTTCAGCATACATTACAGCCGAAGAGTTACTTCTCTGGTCTTTGCTTCGTGGCTGGCATTATGGCCTTTCTTGTTTGAAAAGATAAACAATACTAGAGTGATATTTTCTGGAGAGACCGTTCCTGTCAAAGAGCGTGTTCTGTTACTTGCTAACCACAGAACTGAGGTTGATTGGATGTATATATGGGACTTGGCACTGAGAAAGGGCAGCTTGGGGTATATTAAGTATGTTCTTAAGAGAAGCCTAATGAATTTACCTGTATTTGGATGGGCATTTCACATTTTGGAATTTATTCCGGTTCAAAGAAAGTGGGAAATTGATGAACCAAGCATGTATCAGATGCTTTCGACTCTGCAGGATCCTCAAGATCCCCTATGGCTTGCTATTTTTCCGGAAGGCACAGACTTCACGTAAACTTCTCTTCTTTCTTGCTGTTGTACAAATTTCTTTTTTTTTTACTGTATAAAATAGCAGTGCAAAATCATAATCTCTTAATCAATTGATCTAAGCAAAAACATAGCCGCATTTTGAAGAAGGATCTGCACATTGATAGTTGGTTCATGTATATCCTATTGTACGCTATAAGATGTATATATTAGGAATATTAATAATAGTTGGGCCTCAACCATCACCTTAAGGTTTTGGTTGAGATGGTTCATCTATCATGGTATCAGAGCCAGTGTGACCGAAGGTCACGGGTTCGAATCCCGGCAACCTCACTTTAAGGTTTTGGTTGAGATGGTTCATCTATCAGTATATGCCTTTATTGGTTCAAATTCCAAAAGGGTACTAATCATTTTTCTATCCACATACAAACTTCTTCCTTGTGTCTATGCAGTGAGCCGAAATGCATTAGAAGTCAGAGATATGCTGCTGAGCATGGGTTGCCTATCTTGAAACATGTTCTGCTTCCAAAAACAAAGGGATTCTTTGTCTGCTTGGATAAATTGAAGAACTCTCTTGATGCAGGTTTCATTCTTGAGCTGTAAGCTTTCCGTAGCTATTACTTGCACATAATTTTCGTCATTACCTAATAATTCTTTTTAATGCAGTCTATGATGTAACCATTGGTTACAAGCCTTGCTGCCCATCCTTCTTAGATAACGTGTTTGGGGTGAACCCTTCTGAAGTTCATATCCACATTCGACGTCTGTCTGTTGTTGACATTCCATGCTCTGAGGATGAGGTAACCTCTTGGTTGATAAACGCATTCCGACTTAAAGACAAGCTTCTCTCAGAGTTTTACTCATCAGGCCATTTTCCCAATGAAGGAACTCAAGAGGAGCTCCCTACAGTCAAATGCCTGGTAAATGTTGCCGGTGTCCTGACAATTACCAGTATATGTACATTCCAAACCTTTTTCTCAGTCATATGGATTAAGCTATACGTACTTCTGGTATGTGTTTATTTTACATTCGCCACAACATTAAACTATCGTCCAGTGCCTATAATTTCGCAATTAAAAAAAATCTTGAGGAATCAGTATATGAAGCAGGCCCTAGATTAGTGTTCTAGTACTATTGTAAAGTGTCATATATACTTATAGCCTGATTTGCCAGGCCGATTATATAAACATGGCAATTGAGATCATTTACTCTTGTTAACAAGACTGCAGTTTTCCTGCAATTCTCCCGCATTATCTGTTCTTCAGTATAGACATGCTCTTACTGGTTCTTTGTTCTGATTTTCATTTGCTGATTGTTGTCGGGCGGCTTGTTCAGAGGCTGCACCCCTAAAAAAGTCGATGCTAAGGTCTGTAGTTCGACAAGGGGTTATGTCTAATAGATGAACCATCTCAACCAGAACCTTAAGGTGATGGTTGAGACCCAACTATTATTAATATTCTTAATAGGCTCCCTCACTCGAATGCCCATTGGGATTGAAGAGTGACTAGTTTGCACAGGCGCCCATACCGCGTGCTGGTTTCCACTTCGTGAGTTTTCAAGGGGTTTTGAGGTTGCCAGGATTCGAACTCGTGACCTTCGGTCACACTGACTCTGATACCATAATAGATGAACCATCTCAACCAAAACCTTAAGGTGATGGTTGAGACCCAACTATTATTAATATTCCTAATAATGTCATTGCTGCATGTATTTAGCAAGAGGGTAGCTTCCAGTAATGGTTTCTTACTGCTTTCTGATGTCATATACTTCCACTTGAAGTTTAATGCAAAACAGTTATGCCTTTGCTGCATACATTATGGCTTTAAGATTACTTCTGCTATTCTAAGCACAGCCACTAGTATTATTAAACTCCCCTAACTGTAGAATTATCATAAGATCCCCATGTTTCAGAAGGTAAGCCTTTGTCATACTGCTAGAGTGCTAGATGAGCCAAAACTCAAAAGTCTCTTAAAAGACACATTCTCTGGGCCGTTTTTCCCTTTAACTACGTGTCGGTCATGCAGAGTTTAGAATCGATTTAAACGCTATCAAAATCACCTAGACTTTTAGGCCCTGTTCTTTTCGGCTGAAACGAGCTGAATTGAATAAACTGGAGTAGAGCTTAATTGAACTAAATTGAGTGGAACTGAGGTGGAGTGAATTTATTTGAATTACAAGTTACTTTTGTGAAGAGATTAATTGAAAATAATTGATTGAGCGTAAATAAAACTTAACGGAATACAACCAACCAAAATTAAAAGAAGCTGAAATTAAGCCAGGAAAGAATAATTAAAAAAACAAGATAGGAAGTACTACTGTGAAATTAGTTTGCTTGTCTTGATACTCAGTCAAAAAGTCACAGTCTTGCTACCTTTTGAAAGTTGTATCATTCTCTTTAGACCATTTTCTTGCACAGTTTACTTTATCAAAGTAAATATTCTTTAGTTTATGACTTTTTCTCTGATGGTTATGTATCAGATCTTCTTACAATCTTCATTTAAGACTTCTTTGAAAGTCCTTTGACTTATGATTTAGCAATCTTAGCTTCTGCATTAGCTAAATTTACTTTTTCGAAATGCAAGTCCTTTACAACTCGTCATGCACGGTTGCTTGTCGGAAAAGAACTTGCAAAAGCAGAAAAATTTAGACCGACTTTCAGCCATTACTTCAACTTGGTTTATATTGAACCCGTCTGAATTTTATACTGATAAATTTCTGGCTCCATCACGGATCTTAAGATAAGCAAGGCAAGGATATAAGGTTTTAGGTAATCGCCGCGCCATAGTGTAGGACCTGCCTAAAACACTGTTAGGTATGTTCTTTGTGCATAGAAGTCTACTATAAAGGGGCAGCCCGGTGCACGATGGCTTCCCCGCTAGGCGAGGGTCCGGGGAAGGGCCCCACCACAAGGGTGTAATGGGGGCAAGCCTTCCCTTGCCATTTTGGCAAGAGGCCGCTCCCAGGGCTTGAACCCGTGACCTTCACGGTCACAAAGCAACACCTTAACTGCCTAACTGGTGCGCCAAGGCTCCCCTTCCATAGAAGTCTACTATATAGGAACAAAATCCAACCTACCAGATGAGGTCATGAGGAGAGCTTAATCATACAACTGAAAAGTCATCCTTCTGTTGTGATTTTGTAAAGTTTTGGATACCTTAATGATGGACTTTCCTTGTCCTAGGAAGCCTGTCAGATTTATCTAGGAAAAGGACTTAAACCTAACTAAAATTCAACAACCTGAACAAAAATGAAATTTACCATGAAGCAAATTATGTTTTTATTTGGTGAATAACCTGTTTACAGGAATCTAAACAAACCAATGAAAAGAATTCAACTTCAGTAAATTAGAAATTATGCCATTTCAATAACAATACATCGGAATTTTTGAAAAAAGAAATCGGTCTGTGTTTTGTTTTTTCAATTGTTGGGGTGTTTGATGATTCTTTGCAGAACAACAGTCCTCGCCCTCCGGACATCCCTACTGCACACATCAGCCTGAGTCCCCAAATCCTCCACATTCTTTGTAAACACACCCATCTTCTTTCTTATCTCTTGAATCCCAATCTTCACAGCTTCTTCTGAGATTGCAAAATCAGCATTCTGTAACAGTGCATTGAGCTCGATTTCCAGTGTATCAATCAACACCCTGATATTATCCAAATCTTTAATGGCTACATAGGTGCCCACCTGCATTGTACTTATAATCTCTTTCTGACCCTGTAATGCTGTCTCATAATTCTTCCAGAGAGAGTCGATCCATTTCCCCATGGACCCCACAGGAATTGCTGTTGCTGCAGCTAGAGCTGCTGCCACATGTGGTGCAGCAGCGGCAGCTGCCACCACCGAGCAGATAAGCACGGCAGCAAAGGTGGCTACAAATATGATGTTGGAGACTTTCCTCCAGGCATGAATGTATTTGAGCTTCTTGTCGAGCTTGCTCTTCTTCAGCTGCAATTTCTCGAGCATTGATAATTGCTGTCTGTAAACAGACTGAAATATCTGGAAAAACTCCTCTGTGAAAGGATCGCCCGCTGCCTTAAAATTCTTCAGTTCTTCCAAAGTTTTCAAATACCTTGTTTTCCCTGCACCATCCTCATTTTCAAATTGTTGCAGCGCGACCATTATAAGCATCTGACTATCCCGAACCCTTTTAAGGCATTTCTCCAATGCACCACAGAAATCAAGGGTTTGTAAGCTGTTCTCAAAGTATTCTTCCACAAGCTCGAATAATTCCGGGGTTTTCCAAATGTCTTGCTTGCACTCCAAGATCACTTTCACAACTTCCTGATTCATATCTAACAAACATTCTGTCACTTCTTTCAAGGAATCAAACGAAAGCGACCTGACTTCCACCCCGACAGCCAAAGAATTGATCACGTGATGGGTACGCGTGTGGAGAGTAGTGTCAAATGTTTGCAGAGATGCATCAGTTCTACAAGCTGCTTCATAAGATGTGAGCTCAGTTTTGTACTGAAGACCACTGTTAATCTCCGACGAACTTTCTGCTGATTTCTTGCTCATATGTCCTCCCATGGCTTCAGACTTGACTTAACCCAATACTGCAGGTATAAAAACACAATCTTTTTTTGTAAAACCTACAGAAAAACCATGAAATGTATCAGTTTTTCAGAAAAAAATCGAAACCCAGTTCAGATTAAGAAGAGAGGAACAAAACCCAGGTCACAAAATCTTAGAACAATCAGAAAGTTGAGATCTTTAAAGCAAAACAAATTAATATCAGACCAAAATGACAGTTTTTTTGTATTTTCTCTATTAAAGAAATGATGAATGTGGAGGTTAAGCAATAAATAAGATTTCCAGGAGAAGAAGTAGGAAGAAGGAGAGAAGGAAGGGAGTTAAATAAGAAGCAACAAAAAAGAAGAGAACCAAAAAGAGAAAGAGAATGGCTTGCACACATGAGAGGAACAAAAATGGAAATTAAAAAGGTGGCAATTAAGAGAAGAGAAGAGAAGAGATGATGTTACTATCAGATGGTTAATGCGGGAAGCAATCTCTACTTTCCACTTCTCACCTTTCTGTCTGTTTTTTACGCGTAAAACATTCAGTAAAAAAACTGTAAGCCTCACGCCCTCACTTAATGTCACATGCAGTCATCTAACCGCCTCGACAAAGAGTTTGTTCCATTCCCATGAATAGGATCGAACCTCTGATCTTATCTTATGGTAAAGGATGAGGTGAGTAACCATCACACCAAATACGTTTAATTACTCAAAATCATATTTGTATTAGTGAAAACATAGTTTATTAAACTAATCCGTTTTATAACTTCGTGTGTAATTGTAAAGGTCTAAATGCTCAAAAATATCATGTCTATGGGAATTAAGTTAAGAAATTTGTAATGCACAAATAAAGGAAATAAATAATCATTTTAGCTTTAAGCGATAATTTGTTTATCATGAACGAGTTTAGATAGGATCAATGAAATCCATTACGTGAACGGACGTCTCTTTTTTCTTTTCTTTTCTTTTTCGGCCGTAATAGAAACGTTACGCGTTCTATAATTCTATGTGTCTTAAGGTTTGGTTTAACGTACATTTTTCCTCGAAAGAGTTGCACAAAACAATTATCGTATGTGAGCTTATTTGCAATAGTTTCAACTCTTGCCTAGAATGGTAAATTGTAAAATTTGTATACAACTATCCCCATAAAACTAATTGGTTCGACAATCGAATAAAAACAAAACTAATTGGTCCGAAAATTTATTGTTAAGCTATGTAGTTGTTAAATGCTTTCAATGTACTTTGAATTTGTCAATATAAGCTTTAATTACCATAATTAAAAGAGCAGTAGGAGGATCATACATCCGAGGTATTACCACCAGTTTATACTTTTGGAGCATTTATAATAATGTTTTTGAGTTTTGTTTTAAAAATTATGAGTATCGGTATAAAGTTTTCGAGTTAAGTTATTAAAACATTAAGCTCAAAAACATACGATAAAACTCAAAAACATTACAAATAAACTTAGTTATATTTCAGTTTTAACGAAAAAAATTAAAATTTAACTTGTAAATTTTTATAAGCTCATACACATATGCTCAAAAACAAATAAAGTTTGACGTAATAAGCTCAAAAAAGAATTCATATGCTCAAAACAAATAAAGTTTAAGGTAATAAGCTCAAAAAAATATTCATATGCTCAAAAAAATATTCACAAGCTCAAAAAAATACATATGCTCAAAAAAAATATTCATAAGCTCAAAAAAATATTCATATGCTCAAAAACATATACATATGCTCAAAAACTAAGAAAAGTGTGAGGTAATACCTCCGATGTATGTTCCTATTTCTCTTAAAAGAGTGCCAAGTTCATCTATGAAATTAATACTGGTTTTGAGTTAATTTTTTAAAGAGACGTTTTGATATTTTGTTTATAGACCAATTGATAAGCACAAACAATAAAACACACAAATTTCCCAACGATAGAAAAAATCTTTTGAAAATAAAGGTAATAGATTAAAGAAAACAGGAATATTTAGTGAACTTCTTCCGATAGATAAAGTAATAAAAAAATACATACTACTTCTTCTTCCATACCATACTAATTTACTAAAATACCATCATCATCGTGTATAAATAAGATTAAACTGACATTACTAAATGTGATAACGATTCATATACACGTCATAAAATCGTGATTCGTGAGCATGAGTCATGTTCATGTATTGAAAGAAAACTATACACCTAATGACTAATGTGCATGAATGATGATATCATAATAATGAGGATAAAACATAGAGTAACATAGTCATAATTAATATGTCGTCCACGTATATAAGACTTGCTTGTACGTTGTTTACAAATGAAATGGTAAAGTTGTTGCTTCTTACTTCTTACTCGGTATAGTAGTTTATTATTCAGCAGATTTTTAGCCCGTTATAAGTTTGTAATCTCTCACAAAAAGGAGAGGGGATAAGGTGAGACACTCTTCATGTGCTTTTCCACTCACCCCTTATGATAGAAAACGGTATCCATCACGAATTTGTGTAGTACCGTCAACAAATAAAAGTTTGTGTTTATTATTAGTATCTCTTATCTATAAAAGGAATAGAATTTAGAGTAATTTCTATTGGTTCCTAAATCTAAGAAAAATAAAAAACTTCCTTCATGCCTACCCCACCACTTACTATCAACTCTTTTATTTCCAAACTATCAATCATAGTTTTAAAGTCTACATTTTAATTAGTAATATTACTAAATTAATGAAAATTCCAACAAAAAAAATTGTCAAATAATTAAATAGTTGGAAGGTTGAAAAGTAATTTTTTTTTCATTTTCTTCATTGCCTTTTGCTAATTTGGTAAACATATACTTGCTCATTATTATCCTTTTCGTTTTAATTTACAACGATTGTAAGCAAGATTTATCGAATATATTTATACCACTCATTCATTAACGAGGGTCTAATTTTGTAGATGAAATAGAAAATTAGTTTTCAATCATTAAAATAGAAAAAAACAGAAAACTGTTAATAAATATATATAATCCCCTATTAGATCGGAAATATAAAAAAAATTGACGAAATAAATAAATTGTAAATGTATATTTTTATTTGTATTTTTTGTTTAAGATCGTCTAAGTTAATAAATATTAATAAATGTTTATAGGTCGGTTTTTGTTTCCAACTATGTTTTATTTCGTATGTACTTTTTTCTATTTCCACTTTTATTTTAATCATATATGAGAAAATCGTCTTAAATTAAAACGATCTTAACTCAAAAAATTATACAGTACTCTGTATATAAGTTCAAAGTATATACTTTTAAATTTTATTTTATTATTTTATTATATATTTATATATACGTGCATTTTGTGCACGAGTATAAAACTACTATATACTATAGTATCAATTTACCACTTGTAATATTGATTGAGTTGGTTAAATAAAGTTGCATGCATGGTGAGTTAGTTATACAGCAGTGTAAATAACAAGATTTACCGTTATCAATTAATGCCATGCATGTATTAGTATCCCACACACATTTATCTTTTTCATTAATGTCAGCAATTATCTGATGCAACCGTCGCATGGATGGCTAGTGTAAAACAGATTATTTTTACCCATTTTAGAAATTGAATACTCGTATTAGATCTATGCATGTGACTAAATATATTTTTTAGTATTTTCAAGATTCTATGTATGTGACTTAATATATTTTTTACTATTTTCAAGATTTCACGTGGCCTCGGAATTTTTAGTTAGTATCCCACACACATTATTTTCTATTTAATTTCATTTTGTTTGTACCAAGTCCGTATTTATTCTTTTGGTTTAAATGAGCGCACTATGTTGCGGGTGAAAATCGAATTTTCAACTACAGAGTTGGAATAAAAGAGTTCCTACCACTTGAGTTAACTCTTATTCTCAAGTTAGCAATTATAGTATGTACTGATACAAATTATGTAAGCTAAGCTATGTTAATTTGCACCATTATTACCGGCTTTTATATTAATGGCAACATACAACTTTCTCATATGACGCAAATACTACATGATTATAATCATATAGCTACGAGTATGGGAATTTATGTCTTTTCTTGTGGGGGTGTTTAAATCTAAGCATGATATGCTCCATATTAATTAGGGTATTGAAAACGCTACTTTGATAAAGACTCTTATGTCTTAAACAAGTCATCCGAGGCCTGAAAACCAACTCTTGTGAATGAAAAATGACATTCTGAGTGATTTACCCATGGTACCTAACTAACACAAAAAAAAATATACGATAACACTAAATGGCCGACTCAGGCCCGGCCCTAAGGGTGTTTGGGTTGGCATTTGACATGGGCCAAAGTTTAGAAGGGGCTCATTATTGTGAAATTAGAAATATGTCGAAAGATTTGTGTTTTAGATAGGCTCATTCATTTAATTTTTTTACTTATAGTTTAGTGCGTCAGTTGAACAATAAAATATTTCCAGTGATTTTGTGCGAATTGTGTTCATGGTTCATCGCAGCATAATTTGCTCAAATTATACATTTAATGGACTCGTCTATTAAAGTTAATATCTAAACTTTGAAAATATTTCGATCATTCGCAATTTATTGATGATAAAAAGTTTGAAGGATAAGGTACCCGCTTTCCAATTCTCCAAATCCAAAATCATTTTTTCTTTTATGTTTTTAAGGATTTTTTAGGAATTAACCTTATTTAGTTGAAAAGTTTTTTTGCGTCGTTGTTTTGTTTATTTAGTTATATTAGATAATTATCCATGATTTACTCGATTTATTTTTTAAAAAATAGGGTCTCATTTTACGATTTTGCCTATGACCTCAAACGTTCAGGGCCGGCCCTCATAGCCGCACAGGGATATACAGAGAAGGAAAAAAATACGAGTTACTCGACAAAGCCAGACCTAAGCGAAATGTGTAATTTGGGACTAGGAATCTGCAGAAAATAGCTAGCAGGTAAATAATTAAGTGGTAGCTGCAGAAGAAGCAACATTATCATCCGTGTATATCCATGCATATGCATCAAACTTGCCTCAATTTTCTTGCTCCCCAAAATGATATCCGATTCAACAAGGTTGTCACTAGCAACCAGTGTATGTTCGCCTTCACTGCCTCACAGATCGAGGCATCGAGCATGCTTGTCTGATCTATAACCATCGCTGCAGGGTCGTATAACCCCAAACAGCTCAGCACAGTCAGTCCAGAAAACCAGTAAACTAGTTAACATATAATTACAAAGCATGAACAACGACATCCGCAAACAGATAGAATTTGGTAGCCTGTAAAAGTTTTGGATAGCTTAATGATCGACTTTCCTTGTCCGAGGAAGCCTGCCAGATGTATTTAGGATAAGGACTTAAACCTAACTAAAATTCAACAACCTCATTTTTGCATAGATGATGGAATGAATGAATGAATGAATGATGATGCTATTCACATGACAGATTGTTCAGGAAGATCGTATTTACAAACATGAAATATCGTACAAATATGAAATTCACCGTGAACCAAATTAAGTTTTTATTTGGTGGATAATCTGTTTACAGGAATCTAAACAAACTAATTAATGAAAAGAATTCAACTTCAGTAACAATAAATCGGAATTTTGAAAAAAATAAGTCGGTCTGTGTTTTGTTTTTTCAATTGTTGGGGTGTTTGATGATTCTTTGCAGAACAACAGTCCTCGCCCTCCGGACATCCCTACTGCACACATCAGCCTGAGTCCCCAAATCCTCCACATTCTTTGTAAATACACCCATCCGCTTTCTTATCTCTTGAATCCCGATCTTCACAGCTTCTTCTGATATAGCAAATTCAGCATTCTGTAACAGCCCTTCAAGCTCGATTTCCAGTCTATCAATCAATACCCTGATATTATCCAAATCTTTAATAGCGACATAGGTGCCGACCTGCATTGTACTTATAACCTCTTTCTGACCCTTTAATGCAGTCTCATAATTCTTCCAGAGAGAGTCGATCCATTTCCCCATGGACCCCACAGGAATTGCTGTGGCTGCAGCTAGAGCCGCTGCCACGGGTGGTGCAGCAACAGCAGCTGCCACCACTGAGCAGATAAGCACCGCGGCAAAGGTGGCTACAAATATAATGTTCGAGACTTTCCTCCAGGCATGAATGTATTTGAGCTTCTTGTCGAGCTTGCTCTTCTTCAGCTGCAATTTCTCGAGCATTGATAATTGCTGTTTATAAACAGACTGAAATATCTGAAAAAACTCCTCTGTGAAGGGATCGCCGGCTGCCTTAAAATTCTTCAGTTCTTCCAAAGTTTTCAAATACCTTGTTTTCCCTGCACCATCCTCATTTTCAAATTGTTGCAGCGCGACCATTATAAGCATCTGACTATCCCGAACCCTTTTAAGGCATTTCTCCAATGCACCACAGAAATCAAGGGTTTGTAAGCTGTTCTCAAAGTATTCTTCCACAAGCTCGAATAATTCAGGGGTTTTCCAAATGTCTTGCTTGCACTCCAAGATCACCTTCACAACTTCCTGATTCATATCTAACAAACATCCTGTCACTTCCTTCAAGGAATCAAACGAAAGCGACCTGACTTCCACCCCGACAGCCAAAGAATTGATCACATGATGGGTACGCGCGTGGAGAGTAGTGTCAAACGTTTGCAGAGATGCATCAGTTTTACAAGCTGCTTCATAAGATGTGAGCTCATTTATGTACTGAAGACCACTGTTAATCTCCGACGACGAACTTTCTGCTGATTTCTTGCTCATATGTCCTCCCATAGCTTCAGAATTTACTTGAACCAATACTGCAGGTATAAAAACACAATCTTTTTTTGTAAAACCTACAGAAAAACCATGAAATGTATCAGTTTTTCAGAAAAAAGATCGAAACCCAGTTCAGATTAAACCAATACTGCAGGTATATATATAAAACACAAACTTTTTTTTGTAAAACCTATAGAAAAACTTTCATGTATCAGTTTTTCAGAAAAAGATCAAAACCCAGTTCAGATTAAGAAGAGAGGAACAAAACCCAAATCAGAAAATCTAAGAAAAATCAGAAAGTTGATATCTTTATAGCAAAACAAATCAATTTCAGACGAAAATGAGCAATTTTTTAATTTTATTTTTTCTGTAATGAAGAATGAGAATGTTACGCAATAAATAAGATTTTGAGGAGAAGGAGGGAAGGAAGGGAGTTAAATAAGAAGCAAGAAAAAGGAAGAGAGAAGCAAAAGGAGAAAGAGAATGGCTTGCACGCATGAGAGGAACAAGAATGGAAATTAAAGGAAGGAAATTAAAAAGAGATGAAAAATGAAGAGAAGATGGTTAGCGCGGGAAGCAATCAATCTCACCTTTCTGTTGTTTTTACGCGTAAAACATTCAGTAAAACTGCCAGCCTTGTGATTAATGTCACATGCAGTCATCTTCCACTGTAAGATGGTTCAACAGTCCACCACAAGTCCACAACCCTGCTCATTTTCTGACTACGCAGGAATCAGGATTCATACTAGTGAAAGGATTGTCATTTAACTAATTCGTTTTAACTTCGTTTAATCGAAAACGGTCTAAATGCTCATAAATATCACTTACGACGGATTATACATCGCAAGCTTCTAACCGGTGAAGTTTATCACTTAACTATATTGACACCCCTTGTAATACCCCAAGAGTATGAGAGAAAAGTTGTCCCATATCGGTTTATAATAGCTTCCACGCACCACTTAGTAACAAGGTTTTTGTGCTTTTGGGCTTAAGTAATGACAAATAATGGGCGAAAATGCTTACCTCCCATCTTATTCGGGTGTGTTACGACCGTGGTGGGTCGGATTGTTACAAATGGTATCAGAGCGACCCTGCGACCGTGTGGTGAGCATGTGGTCAGGAGTACCCGGGTCACTAGACCTGGCAAACGGGTCATTCGATTCAGTTTCAGATCAGTTTCATTCGGATCGGGTTATTTCGGTTTACCTTTATTTTCGATTTCAATTCGTTTCAATTCAGGTTGGAATCAGTTTTCGCTTTTAATCGGTTGTAAATATTTCGGGTCAGTTCAGGTTCGAGTCAGGTTAATTTCGGAACAGATGAGACTCGGGTCGGGTCAATATCAGAGCAGATGAGATTCGATTCGGGCCATATTCGGATCGGATGTCAAGGGATTAATATTGAATTATATTTCTATATCAAATATTTCGATTTTGTTTTTGATAATTTTTAGATTTTTGTCCAATAATATTTCAAATTCTTTTAATAGTAATATAATTTGATTCCACATTTTTTTTCTTATCTATTTTTTTTATAATTATTGATATATTATATATACAAATAATTTAAATATGAACGGTCAAACATGTAATACTTACGAATTGCGATTATTAAAAAGGAAAGTAGTTGGTGACTTGGTGTTATGGTGTATACGTGTATTTTTTTCGACAAAGGTTGTATACGTGTATTGACGTAATGAGTTTTTGATTTTTTAATTTTTATCATTTATTCATTTGTCATTTGCCATTTGCTATTGTTTTACATTTCGTTTTTAGTTTTTGACTTTTTAATTTTATGTACTTATTTCTCCACTTAAAACTTTTAGTATTAATTATTAAGTTGATCAAATTGAGTGTGGATGATCAAAATGTCTACTAAAGGCATCCAAAATAAAAAGATGAAATATATAAACAAACGATTGAAAATTTGAGACGGATTGGGTATAAATAGACAATATAGCTAGATGAACTTATAAGTTATTAAGTATCAAGTGGAGAAATAAGTACATAAAATTAAAAAGTCAAAAATTAAAAACTAAAATGTAAAACAATAGCGAATGACAAATGGCAAATGAATAAATGATAAAAATTAAAAAATCAAAAACTCAATACGTCAATACACGTATTGACGTATACAACCTTTGGCGAAAAAAATACACGTATACACCATAACACCAAATCACAAACTACTTTCCTTTTTAATAATCGCAATTCGTAAATATGGTATACAGTCCATAACACGTAGACACCATATATTTTGTAAAGATAGAAAGGATATCTCATTTAGGTAAGTAGATCTCTAATTATCCCTAATTAATTAATGAAATTTCCAGATTTTGCGCTTTATTTAAATCTTTGATTAGTTATTTTGTTCATCTAAATCTCTTTTGTCAGATTCTTTTTTATCATTTCGGTTGAAATTGCAGTCAAATATGGTAAAAAATTTGATTTTGCCTCCAAAAATTGACGAACTAATTATATTTTGCCTCCAAAAATTGTAGATTCTCGAATTATTTTACCGCCAACCATCATTTTTCCCGCCAATATAAAAATATGTATTTAAATAATTAATTTTTTTTTCTTTTGTTTGACAAAAGACAATTACTACATTCGGGTAATTTCGGGTTTCGGTTGAATTTCGGTCATCATTAAGCAGGTTAAAAACGGTTCGGGTGTGTTTCGATTCGGGTCAAACCAGTTCAGGTTGAAACAGTTCAGGTTTATTCGATCTCGGGTCTATTTCGGATATTACAAATTCAGTTCAATTTCGAATCAGTTCAGGTCGATTCAGGTTTCGGGGTGAAGTTCAGTTATACCTTTCGGATGTACGGTCAGGTGTCGATTCAGTTATTTTCGATCGGTTTTTCGGGTTCGGTATATTTTTGCCAGGTCTAGGGTCACCCACCTAGCGGGAGAGGATTCTGGCAAGCCTCTTTGCTTTTGGGCTTAAGTGAGGACAAATAATAGGCCCAAAGGCTTACCTCCCATCTTATTTGAGTGTGTTACGACCGTGGTGGGTCGGGTTGTTACACCCTTTTGATGCTTTACGTCCCATCCTTCGAGAGGATATTTTTGGGTAACTACTATCCGTGTAATTTCGAACATTTAGTTTCTTGTTTAGGGGCCTAGCCCCTCTTTAGGACAAAAAAAAAATTATATAAGGCAAAGCATAAAAAATCTTAAATGTTTGTCTTTTCTTACCCAAGTGGTTAATACTTGGCCCGTCACAAATTTGCGACCGATATGTCCGTCGCAAATGAGAATTTGTGATTGAAAATAAGGTAAGAAAATTGTTTTTATGCACAAATAAAGAACATAAACAATGGTTTTTTTTTGTTTTAGACGGTTATTTATTTAGGGACGTGCTAAATCATGCACATCATTTTACACAATCTCACACATTTTTCACATTTATTTCGAATATACCCCTCATTTCTATCATCCCCACAAAAAAAATAAGAGAGAGAAACAGAAACCCCAAAATCCCTAAAAATCAACCCCTCCAAAAATCAACTCACTTCAGGTTCTGATTTTACTGCAATTGGATTTCCCGACTTCAACAATTGTTCTAAATCTGATTTTACTGCTATTAGAATATATAAATATTCTAAAATACCTCCCAATTGGTTCTTATTTTACTACAATTGGATTTCTCGATTTCAATTCAATTTCAGAGATTGATTGGTTTCACTTCAGTTCAAACCCTAATTGTTAAAAAAACCCTTTTTAGAAAAAAAAAACATCAACTAAATTGAATAAAAGACGGAACTTAATAAAAAATTACGATAAACGACGAACCTACTTTTGATATATGCGAATTACGATACATAATAGTCGAACGAATAAGAGATTGATTAGGTTTAAAGAGAGAAATCTTTTAATTATTTAAAAATCTTTTTAATTCTTTTTTTACTAAGGGCAATTATGAGAATTTAGAGTAAAAAAGGGTTGGATTGAGTAAACTAGCGTGCGAGATTTAGACTCCGTTTGGCAAGTCATTTCAGTTACCTGATTTGCCTGAAATAATTTTTTTGCCAAAACAATCCGGTATATTATTATTTTTGTAGTGTTTGACAACTACCTGTTTGGAGTGAAAAGATACCAAATAAAAAGTTACCTCATGCAGCGTTTGACAAATCAGGTATCTGATTCAATCTTATCTACCTATTCTACCCTCGGATTTTATGTGGTATACGTGCTTCCCAAATATACTAATTTTATATCAATAGTATTTTTTAAGTATATATTGTTTGAATTTTGTGTTACCTAATCATTATATATTAATTTGTGAAATTCTTTGGGCATGAATCATGTGTATATAAAAGCCAATAGTTTAAGCTATTTCCATAACTTGATTTTAATGGTCAGTTCATTCGAAACACTGTGCATGAAGAAATCATGGAATTAGCAATGCAGGCATTTTCCAGTACCATTTTAAGTGCACATTTTTATTCAGAAGTTACTACTCTATTTGTTTTGGTCATTTGTTTACAATAACACAAGAATAATAGTAAAAACGTAAAAGATATCATCAATAATAAGCCATGTCCTTTTACGTCGTTTTGTCAAATATCAACTACCTTTTCAGCTAATTTCCAAACTATTTTAACAAAAATCATACCTTAACAAGTCTTAATTTTCAGCTACCTTTTCAGCTACTTTTTCAGGTTTTAGGTACCTTTTCACTTTTCAGGTTTCAGATACATTTTCAGCTTGTTTTGCCAAATAGAGTCTTAGCAAGTACGTTTATTTATTGTTTTCAAATAGAATCAATGAAAATTCATTGCGTGAACCAAGGTCTCTTTTTTATTTTCTTTTTTTTGGCTGTAATAGAAACGTATGTGTTATGTATGTCTTAACTCTTAAGCACGTATGTGTTATGTATGTCTTAACTCTTAAGCATTTGTTCAACATGCATATTTCCTCCAAAGAGTTGCACAAAACAATAACCTTTAAAATTAGGGTTACGTTAAATACAACTCTTAACTCGTAAGGTTGTATTTAAACATTTAATACCTTCTAAATTTGATACTAATTTATGAATTAGGTATTAAATTACAAAGTTACATATGAATTAATTCAATTAATGCATTAATCATATGTGCACTTATTTGTAATAAATAGTTTCCGATGGTAAATGGTGAAATTCGTATATAACTATCCCACAAAATTTATTGGTTTGCAAATTTATTGCTATGCTTTGTGGTTGTTCAAGTACTAAAAATACGTGTGAACAAGAGTAGTTCAAGTGGCCGAAACCATAAAATTGGAAGTTTAATTCTCACCCACAATATACGGCGCTCATTTGAAAATAACACATAGAAATACGTTCAATGTACATTAAAGTTGTCAATATAAGATGACCATGATTAAAAGAGAGCCAATACCATTGTTGAGCTTTTTAGCACACATAGTTTTCCCAATTATGCAAGAATTTTTTTTTAAGAGGTACAAGAAAAAATCAGCAATACTCAGTGAATTTTTTCTCGAATATAAAGAAAAGAAGTATACTTCTTTCATACGATTCTAAATTACTAAAAAAATGTCATTATTAATCTAGTATAGATAAAATTATGGTGATATTACTAAATGTGATGACAATTCATAAACACATCATAATATCATAAAATCCCGAGTATGACTCGTGTTCAAGTATTAAAAGAAAACAACACTCCTAATATGCATGATGATCATATCATTATTCATTAATATATCAATAAATAAAACATAATTAATTATCTTAATCATGATTAAAGTGAAAAATCAAAATGTTGCAAACCTGGTACACTTTGCTTGTACGTTGTTTACATATGAAACTCAAATGTTGTTGCTTCTGCCTTCTTAGAGTAGTTTATTATTAAGTCGGCTACATAGTAGGATATTATAGTATCAATTGGTAAATGCCAAATTCTATTATAAATTCGTCTCACCTGCGATAAAAAAAAATGATCATTTTTTTGATAAATGTTAAATAATGACCACTTTTTATAACTAAAAATTAAACATTTTTTTCAACAGGGTCGTTATTTATAAAAAAAAAAGTGGTCATATTTATAAAAAACATGAGAAAACGGGTCCTACTAGAGATTTGTGGTTTACCAATTTCTCAGTTATACATTCACAAATTCTCATTTGTGAACCTTATATCCGTCGCAAACTTGCGACGGGTCAAATATTACCACTTGGATAGGAAAAGACAAGGCATTTGAAATTTTCAGTATTTTGTCTTATATATACACACGTGGCAGAATTTGACCCGTTATAAATCTGCAACGGACGTCGCAAGGAAGACTTACTGAACAAGATTTACCGTTATCAATTAATGGCTTTAGTTACCGAAGATGTCTTAGTCTAGTGGTTAAGACGGAGGTATTGTTGACAATAGGTCCAAGGATCGAATCTCCCCTCCCCCTATTGTAATGCGACTAAGTGCGCGTTCCGTTGAACCAATAAAAAAATTAATGGCTTTAGTTAGTATCCCACACAGTTCTCTATTTCATTAATGGCAACAATTTTCTCATAATGAAGCAAATATATACTTCATCGTAATAATAATCACTTGCTAGGAGTATCAAGTATGGGACTTTTATGTTTTTTTTTGTTCTAGGGTCTTTAAATCTAAGAATAATTATTCCGAATTAATTAGGGTAATGACAACGCCACTTTAATTACTGAGTAAGATTTTTTCTACCAAAAACAATTAAGACACTCATTATGTCTTAAACAAATGATCAGGGTTCTAAAAGCCGACTCTTGCGAACGGAAATAATCACATTTAGAGGGATCTATCCACAATATAGCAGGATAAACCTGATTAACACACAAAATATACGGTGTCACTTTTTTACGAGTATTTATTCAATATTTACTCGTATAATTACATATATAAATGCAAAGGACATTTCACCGTGACAACGATCAATACGAACAAATTAGCTGATAATGAGCTTGTCGACATGTGTTTTATGATTGCTTGCCAATACAAATGTCTACCAAAGGCGCCAAGACTTCTCCGTTAAGTCTTAATAGAACAAATTGGAATCAAATAATTCAGCAGAGGGCGAGGGCGAGGTCGGTACCACGAGCTCCGTCAGTAGGGGTCGAGATAAGTGTGTGGCCGACGGATATGGACAAACGTAAACATTTGTACAAAAACTGCATCAAGAATGACCATAGAGTAGGATTTACTCAACTGAATTGAGCTGAAATTTGAATGACATTTTCACAAATGTACTTGACAAAATTTGTGTTTCTTTTACTCTAGACTAAGATTAAATTAGACAAATGCTAACGCCCGTTTAATCAAGAGTTCTCTATTTGCTGTATAGGTGCGCAAGGGTGAAAATGAAGAAGCCAGCCATCTGCATTAAAGAGAAATGATTAGATTTTGGGGTAACAAAAAAAAATTAAAAAGGGAAAATACAAGTAGTAGGGTTCGAACTCGGGGCAATAGGTAGGAAACCAAAAGTTTTCCATTGAACCACAAGTTGTTTATTGAACATTTAATGAGATACCATTTACTTATCTATTATTCAACAATATTTAGGGTAGCAAAAATCCGTCTTCTAAACCATTTTTTTAAGTTTGGGGTAGCGGCCGCCACCCCTTACTACTAGGTGGGTTCGCCCCTGTACCCAAGAATGCGCCACATGGATTAAGCGATAAAAAAGTAAAGAATGCGCATCAACCACAGTCTATTACACAATTTTCTAATATTTATATAAGAGTGTGGTACTGTGATTCATAAAAGGAATTGTTTGTAGCAAGGAGATGGCCATACCATGGAAAAGCACGCTCCATAATAGGGATATGCTGCAGTTATGAATCTTTCAAATTCGTTGTGTCTAAATGGCCGCACAGGGATCTACAGGGAAGCAAAAATACACGAGTTACTCTACAAAGCCAGAACAAAGCAAAATGCCGAGGCAAATGAGTTCCTCACTGATAAAAATAAAAAAAGGGAATTAAACTTCAAAAATATAATGAATTGATGAAATGCCAGTGAAATCCAAGGGGTAACGAAGTTTGACAGTCTTACTAGTTACCTTGTAGTAACACGAATATACGGTTTTACTTAAAAGCCTTAAAATTGTGTTTTGGTGGTCGATTGATCAGACTTTGATCAACAAAAATGCGTAATTTGGGGCAAGGAATGTGCAGAAGATGATTTTGGGGATCGCAGTAACCTCTAGATACTCTGATGTATAACAGCTATAACAAAAACACAGCAGAAGACAGAGGGATACCTGCTTGGACAGAGACAAGCTTGTATATCCAAGCCTCTGATACTCAAGCTTGAACTGGAAAACACCATATACATCTGGGACCTTGAGGGAAGTAAAATAACGACCCTACAAATAGACAACATAGCATTGTAACGTAACAAAATGAAAAATGAAGCAAAAAAGTCAAGTGAGAGACGGAAAAGGTCAGCTTAAAAACCTTTTTGTCAGTTGATAAAGTTTTCAACACATAAGGGCTCATCATATAGAACTGCAATTGAACATCATCTGCTACATATGGTTCCCAGCTTTTTCCAGACCATTCATAGATCTCAACAGAGTATTCCTTCACATACAATCATTACAGAAACAGTTAATAATTCTCCCGGTTCCGGTGGAAGTTATAAGAGAAGAAACGATTGATGGAAGAGCTACCAGGTCATCTGTGATTCTGTACATTGAGGGTTCATTTGCTTGTTCAATCTTGTTATGCCTCATATTTACTGCCTGGGGATAAAAAAAATAGTTAGGTTCTAGAAATTAAATACTACCTTCATCCAATTTTTTTATAGAGCCATTTGACTTTGTTAGCCAACTGATGTCTCTCTAAATTTTCATTTTTAAAAAGGTAGACTATCATTTATTGCATGAAAATATTAGTCGGAAATCGAAGTTAACATTGTTCGACCACCAAAGTCTAACGGGGACGAAATGATTGAGAATTGGGATGAAAGGAGTATCAAACAAGCAGTCAAATACTCAAATGAGTCAAGTCACCACACATGAAAATAAAAGATGAGCACAAGAAGATAGGACACCTTGAGATGGCCTCTTTCATGGAAAATCCATCTGCTTAGTTCAGTCACAAACTGTTCATTACCAGATTTTTCATACCTATATCAAATAAAGCCCATCATGTAAGAATCAAGTATTCAAAAATATGGTACCCGATACCAATTCCATACGCATTTATATGGGTAGATGCTAAGCAGAAGATCGGCGGCATCACAAATAACAGAAAACAAGATGACTCTAGAGTCTGGGAATGGATAGACTTCTGTCTTTTGAGCCTCTAGTTCAAGAATCAATATATTGGTGAAGCAATATATAGTCCCATACACCAACTACTCACATGCAGAATATATAGTGAGATATGTATATGTGAGTAATTCAAAGAGGCGAGAGTGTGACTAGAAGAGTATTATTGTTGAAGCAATGAAGATGTCTCATTAGGCCAGTATAGGATCTGAAAACATAAGAACAGTATACTTCATTTCAGCTCTTTCCTAGTGTATAACACATAGACACTGCATTGTGAGAAAGATTTTGACGTTCAACTATATTGGGACTAGTAATACACATGCTGTGACGAGGAAGCAAAGAAATGACCTTGTTCGTGACGAGGTGGATACTATTTAAGTAAAACTAAGAACTCAGCTCAACCACAACTATACTACACTAGCAAAAAGCCAGAGGAGTAGGGGACTGATAGAAGCAAATTGTGGCTTTTAGCTACCTCCATTCTACAAATCAAATGTCACTTTGCGATCACCCAGGTCAATAGGTCATGGTTAGATAATTTGTTCTCGTGTGATTTTATTAATCATCAGTACTCTTTCCAGCCTTATAGTCATCAATTCACCATTTATGAGATACTCATCTAGAATTTTTTTTTATAAGTATCTAGGAGCTATCTTTGGTGAGGAAAGATGCGAATTTTCTGGACACTGATGCCTAAAGTCAAACAAGAAGATCCAAAACATGATCTCACGGTAAACAACAGCCTTACAAGAAAAACAAGGCAAAAAAAAAACTCAAAACTCTCTTTACCTCTTGGAGCTCCCAGCCTTCTGCACTCCGGACCTTAAAAATCTGAACAAAGAAACGGATCTTCAACCATCAGAAAGCCAAAGAATAAAATTAGAGCTACTCTTCCGCAGTTAACAGACTTACCTATCACTAAACATCTTTAACGAACCAGAGATTAACACACGAGCATTGTTTCTTGCCTGCCATGGGCAAAAGGTAAGAGATGGTGAAAAAATAGCTTTAAATATTCCCAACTGAGACTCTGTAAGATGCCTAACTTGAGATTGGTTGATACTCGGAAGAAAGAGAGATATCAAAGATGAACTACCTGAACCACAGAGACCAGTGAGATTCTGGACCCAGTGATCGATGGTGCATTAGCCAACTTTTTAGACGGATTGGAAGAATATGCTGATGGAGAAGCTGACAACACTTTCAGAACCTGCGAAAATTGCACAAAGGCATATGAGAAACTATAAGAAAATTGTCGCTTGATGATAACGGTTGAGCACACTTGCACAACTTTAACACCAAATAGAGAATTCCTTACAAGATTGTTAGAAGGATTCACTGAATGACCAATCCCCTGGAAAAGTACTGGCGCCTACAAAAATTCATGTAAAACAATCATTCATCAAACAACTAGCAGATGAATAATTAAGAGGTAGCTGCAGAAGCAACATCATCCGTGTATAACCATGCCTATGCATCAAACTTGCCTCAATTTTCTTGCTCCCCAAAATGATATCTGATTCAACAAGGTTGTCACTGGCAACCAGTGTATGATCGCCTTCACTGCCTGACAGAGCATAGCTTGTGTGATCTATAACAATTGCTCCACGGTCCTACAACCACAAACAGCCTAGTCAGTCCAAAAAGACAATACTAGTTGACATATAATTACAAAGCATGAACGACATCCGCAAAAAAAATTTGGTAGCTTACAGTAAACTTACACTGCAACATTCAGAGAACATGAACTAACAGAATGACATAGTAAGGTAAAACTATTAATTACTCCCGGTGTCCTGGTCATTTGTTGTCCTATTCCATATTTGGGTGTCGACACCAATTGATTTTAAGAATGAATTTGATGAGCAATTTGATCATTTTACACTTAATTTGTTCCACTTGTCATTTAGTAATTGACATTATTTGACCCCCTCCCCTCCCCTTTCCTTGATCTTTGTGCCACAACCAAAGGACAACAAATGACTAGGACGGAGGGAGTATGTCCCAGTTAACTGTAAGGCAATCAACATCTTAAGTTAACTAGTGCTGCGCATGTTTCGACAGTCGTAAGACTTAGGCAAAAACAGAAGAAGACTGCCATTTCCGAAAGCTTGGAACTTTTTAGCAGTAACTGCACTACCTTGGGAGTTGGGACTACTAACTGAAAAACGGCTGAAACAACAAAAGAAAACGTCTTACTTCATCGAAATCGACACCACATTCAGTAGCAATCTCCCGAATAAAATCAGAAGAATTGACATCAAGCGCAACGATCAAATTTCTACCGGAATCAACAAAATCAAGCACAGCCGCCTGATTAATCGATCCTCCAAAACCTAACAAACAAAAACAATGAACAATTTAACACATATGAATCAAATTCGCGTAAAATTGATAAAAAGAGATAGAGAGAAAGAGATTACGATCGACGGCGGGAGCGAAGATGATAAGCCCGTCATACAAGTACTGTCCAAAACGTTTCAAAGCAAGTTTTGGATCATCAGAAAGCTTGAAATCGAGGGAATAACCACGAGATGAAAGGGAATTGAAGTATAAATAGTGTGACGATTTGATTGCGAAATCGTCGAGAAGGACTAAAATTCGACGATCTGAAGGACTTTCCGGCGAAAATGAGAGTGATTTGGTTGATAATAGGAGGATGATTGTGAGGAGGATGATGGTTTTCGACATTGTTGAGGTTTTTGAGTGTGGTTTTTGTTGTCACTTTTCCAGAATTTGTTTTTGAGGTTTAAGAGTGGTGCACCTGAGTGCGATCGTCAAAATCTCGCCCGATTCGTTAATTTAATCCAATTTAGGACAATGACACTTGACTGATGTCAGGGGTTCGATCTTATCTAGGCGGTTACGGACTTGGGGCATGTTCTTTTCGGCTGAAACGAGCTGAATTGAATTAATTGGACTGATGCTTAATTGAACTGAATTGAGTGGAACCGAGGTAAAGTGAATTTAGTTGAACTAAATGTTAATTTTGTGAAGAGATTAATTGTACATAATTGATTGAACGTAAATAAAACTTAACGGAATAGAGCCAAACAAATTTGAAAAGAGCTGAAATTAAGCCAGAAAGAACATGGCCTTACAATAATAGAGTAAATTCTTTGATCAATCGAACATTATATTGACACTGATATCCCGGGTTACACTAAAAAAAGTCGGGATTATAATAGAAATGCACTTTATTTGTATTTGGATTCATTCAATTTTCATAACGGTCACTGCTATTTTTTTTTTATAGAGTTATAGACTTATAGTTAATAATATACAAAATAGATGATTAAGCATAAAGTCGTTGACATTATTACGTGATAATTTAAAATCTTTGTATTTATCTTTTCCGCTTGAAAGACTCGAATAAGTTGATTATAAATGGATCAAGCAAACTGAGTAACAGTATTTTCTTTATCACGAAACATAAATTCTCGAGTAAGAATAATATCATCTGAAGGGCCGGACAATTCAAATACATACGAAATTACATTGTAAATTGCCCAAAAAATAACAAAGATTTTATCTTATTAACATCGTGTAAATTTCCGACTCATTTTACGCCTATAACGAATAATATAATAATAATAATGCACTCTAAAGCAAGACGGTCTCATCCAACCAGGCAACAAGTTGTAAATAGTAACGCTTGGGTCCTTGGCATATAAAAGCAACAGAGCACCACGCCTTCTCTCCCGTCTTTCGTCTTCGTCTTCGTCTTCGTCTTCCCTGCAATTGTTGTGTCAATTCTTGACCTTAATTAATAATCAGGTAATTTACTTTTCCTTTGCCTATTAATTCCTTTTCAACAATCTCTTAGATTATATACATGAGGTATTTAACTTCAACTTGTTTCAAACAATCCAGTTTCTCTGCCATTTTTTATCAATCATTCCTGCTTTACATGTTCAATTTTCTATGCTCATTTATTATTTTCTACCTTCTTCCGGGTTTTCCCCCTTTCCCTTTTGCATATTTTAGGATGCCCATTTACTTGTTTCGACTTCGGACCGTCAATTATGCTTTCATTTTAACCCTAGGATAAATCATCCTGTAACTCAAGTATAGCAGTAGCAGTAACCATGTTCCTATGATGCTCAAATCTGAATTTCTCAATCTTTAAACAACCCAAATACTCGAACCCGGAATTGGTGTTACCGTGTTAATGCTGCAATTGATGGAAAATTGCTGCTTTCACCAAGTTCCTATGATGCTCAAGTCTGAATTTTTCAATCTGTAAACAACCCAATTAGTCGAACCCGGAGTTGGTGTTATCGTGTTAATGCTGCAATTGATGGAAAATTGCTGCTTTCACCCGGGAAGATAGCGAAGTGACTGACTATCTTCTCGCGTAAAGGGAGAGACTTTCTGTGTGTTATCGTCTTTATGATAAAACATACAGATATTCTACTAAGTTCATTGTTCCCGGCAGCTGAATTGATCGACTGTCACATTATGTTTTGATTTTCAGCACTTTCTGCAAGCGAACACGTTGGGAATATTGGTCTTTAGCGTCTGATTAAACCTAATTTGTATTAATGTTTATCTAAAGTTCGGGATTGTCTTGACGCGCATTGATTATGTAATTAAGTCCTTACCTGATATGGAACAAATCTTTCCGATCTTTTTACCTAGCATTGTGCGACTTTGAGTTTTATGTCACGTTACCTCAGCCTTTTGAGATGACTGTTTTGTGGGATATGTAAGGTATACATCGTAAAACATATACAGCTGACAGGCGACAACTTTTGTTTTTGATAATGTGTTGGCTTTAGCATGGGATTTTAATTATATGTGCATCAATTGGCATTTTATTTGCAGTACGGTTTTGATGCCTTCTATAGGAAGGAATTTCTTATGTGAACCAATAGATCAGACATCTTCTGATATGTCGTCCTTTTTATATTGTTTGAGAGTAGTTTGCTCCAAAATGTGCTTTCTAGTAGATCTAATTTGAAATATTCTAAAATACTGCAGGGAAGATGATCAATCTTTTCAAGGTAAAAGCAAAACAGAGGGAAAATGCTGAGAATTTGAACGGAAAGACGCATGTCAAGAAGCAAACAGCTGGAGAATTGCGCGTACACAAAGGTATATTAATTATTCAGATCTTATATTTCAAAAGGTGCGAACTTTTTTAAAGTCGATGAGGCGAAGACGTGCACCTTATACATAAGAAATCAAGAATCGCGTTTTTGCAAACAAATTTGTATTTTCGAAATAAAAAGTTGTGCATAATATCCTTTATTTCGTATTTTAACCCTAGTTCTTTTAATCCTTATTATCCCTTTCCTTTTACACCATTGTTGTTGCCTTTTACTCTTCATATATTAATCCACTTTAAAAAATTTAAAATAGAATCTTCTCTTTTGAACAATTAAAATTTGTTTGCAGTAGTAATAGAGCACGAGGCACGCACCTTTACTTTGTGCATTGTGCCTTGTTACCACCAGCGGGAGGTGCGCTCGTCACCTTTCGCCTTTTAAAACTAAGGTGAGTCATTGCCGGCTACTTCTTTCTCCATGCTGGACTCTATGGATGAAATGTACCGATGCACCTCATACAGAACCAAAGTAAATTGTTAAAGTTCAACCTATGGTGTTGTGGGCTTGAACTAACTACACACAGATTAGAATTTTGCATGGAAATTTGTAAGTAATTGCATGATGCGGAGGCTAGAATTTAAATTTTTTGAATGGATGTTGTTCCTTAAATTCTATACTCACAACCGTTTGTGGTTTGTAGTTACTTCCGTGCTAAGTCTTGGATCACTTTCATCGTAGTGTCCTAAGTTCCTCTTCTCTTTTTTGGTGGCTGCACATTTGCAACTTATAAGCGTCTCTTTTTAATCGGATTTGTTTTTGTTTTAGACATGATATAACCTTGCTTTTGGCACATTATGAAATTTATCAAAGGTGTTGTTCGATTTGACCTGTTGAAGCTTTAAGATATAGTGGTTCCCTGCCTTTCTCACGCTTCAGCATTATTTTTGTTGTAGATATCAGTGAACTGAACCTTCCAAATTCCTGTAACATGTCATTTCCTAATGGAAAGGATGACCTCATGAACTTTGAAGTTACTATAAGTCCTGATGAGGGTTATTATATGTAAGTACATAATCCAAAGCATTTTACATATCTCTAGGCTTCCTATGATATTGTAATAAGTCTCTCTTGTGACGGGTATACCTCAAGCCACTTGTTTAGATAAGACAAAAATAAAAATGCATAAAAAATCACAAATGCTTTGTGTTTATCTCCTAAATGGGTTTTATTTGACCCGTCAGAAGCTTGCGACGGATATTACCGTCACAAATGAGAATTTGTGATGATATTGATCGAATTCGATGTCTGACCTACCATTTAATACTACCACAACCACATTATTTATCTCGAGATGCTCTATTTTCTTTCCTTTTACCTTTGTTTCCTTTCTCGTTCTGGTATACGATTTTCCAACACGGTTACGGGATCGTATATACCCTTCTAAGTATTAAATAAGGAGGGGAAACAAAGAAAAGGGGGAAGAAAAGAGCGAGTGAAAGCTTTTATCTCCTCGACTTTCTGTGTACTTACCAAATTGGGTTCTGCTTATCTACCCGAGGTTCTAAGATAACTTAAATTTTGGGGAGTGACGTTTTTGCAGGGGAGGTATATTTGTGTTTTCCTTTCAAGTTCCGTCTGTCTACCCCCATGAGCCACCAAAGGTCAAGTGCAAAACCAAGGTAAGCACTAATGTCATGGAAAATTGCCTTGTTTGCTTGAACATTGGTAGCCGCTTACTAATTCCGTTGTATGTTTTTCTCTCTGTATGACACTGGCAGGTGTACCATCCTAACATCGACTTGGAAGGGAATGTGTGCCTTAATATTTTAAGAGAAGACTGGAAACCTGTTCTGAACGTAAATACAGTCATCTATGGCTTGTATCATCTCTTCACGGTACTGTCATTTACCTAGACTAGATTTGCAAAGGCATGTGAGTTGTTTCATGTGTTTGTGTTCTTGATCTGGTTGTTTTCTATGTAAACAGGAACCAAATCATGAAGATCCGCTCAATCATGATGCTGCTGCCGTGTTGAGAGATAATCCAAAATTGTTCGAGTCCAATGTAAGAAAAGCAATCGCAGGGGGTTATGTGGGGGAGTCATTCTTCCCAAGGTGCCGTTCTTAAGGGTTCTGTGGCAAGGGACACTTGTCCCAGATATGTAACTGTTCCTCAGAAATGTACTTGGATCTTCTGGTATTGTGCTGCATCATGAAATCTGACTATATAATGGCTGGATATCTTTTGTGAGTCTAATGTACTAATTGTGAAATACTCTCTTCTGTCCATTGACAAGGAGATTGTATAATTTGAATCTTGATTTTGAGTACATCATGTACTTCGATCTACCATGTCTTGTCAAGATGTTCCGTATAGTTGGAACTTGGCGTACCATCTCTGGGCATGGTTTTAAATCTCGGTATCGGTCGCAGTGTAACCGGACCTTAATTGGCCATCGCGGGCGGATCACGGTGATTTCTCGGGCGATATCTCGTACTGGTAGAGTGAAAATCCGATATAACTCGGCCGAGTCGTATCGTATCGGCCGAGATTTAAAACAATGTCTCTAGGTTTCAGGAATTCAGGAGTGATCTACATAACAAATGTGCACCCTATCACGCTTCGACGTCCGTGCTTCTAGATATTGCTTATATGATCTTCAAGTCTGGTAATGCAGTAATCTCTATCCCCGTCATTTTGTTTACCTTTTTTTTATTTCTTACGAGTGAGATTTTAATCTAAGGTAAACAAATAATTGGGACGAAGTGAGTAAATCTGGGAGATTGTTAAAATGAGGTCATCTTGTCAACAAGAATTCATAAACTCCTGAAAACCTCGGCTCGTACAGGTAATGTGAACTGTTTCATGTTCGAGTCTTTTTAACTGTCATTTTAGGTAGTATGGCGTTTGTGTAGGACATATGACTACAAGTCTTCCCATAGTTTGAAGCAACTATGAAGGAAATCGTCTTGCACATGAATTAACCTCGAAACTGAGGACACCGACTCAAATAATAGTCCGTTTAGTCAGGGATTGCATCAAATCCTCGTTTCTTCCTTTGATGCGTATGACAGAGCATCCTTGACCATGGCACAGCTTTGATGCGCTTGTGATGCAAGATTTTAATGCAACATTGAGAGCCTGACGTGCGCCATGGCAAGCCTAGAAGACACCATGATGCATCGTTTTACATCAATAAACGATATATATAACTTTGCAATTATCACAGTGGCACACCCGTACACATGATGACATCCCGAGTCCTTCACATGGGTCAAGCTAAGCCCTTGGTCACGCCATGACTTGCGTCTAGCGATTGTTTTCATGTTTATCCATCGCACATAATACTCGCAAACAAGTGTCGACCTAGTACCTTACTATATGCATCTAATGCATGCATAGTTGAACAAAGAATTATGGGTCTCATAGTGAACACGCTTGGGAAGAGAGTTGTTTGTGCAGGAAGTACAGAATTCAGACAGTTTGGGCAAGCAAACACAAGATGACTGCTTAGAAAAACTCGGTAAAGCTGAAACACGCTCTCATACAACAAAACCAAAATGGCGAGGTGCCACATATAAACTCACTCACTCCCTAACATCTATGCACCACAATGACATTGCACCGCTTAGTACTCCCGGACACATTTAGCTCATTGGAAAGGCGAGAGCTTTTCTAGTCAATCTTGGTCTTCAAGGATATCCGGTCTGGTCCTAGTTAGCTGCCACGGTGGTAGGCATCCGCTATAATGTGTATGTAGAAACAGGGATGAAATTTCGTCCTCCTTACGTGACATTGACAAGGATGAAAAGCAGTTGAATGGCCGTAAATGTTTGGTTTCACATTCATAGACTTGGCTCTCAAATACTTGAAGTTCGGGTTCTTGAATAGTTGTCGCTTTCAGACTGTCTGGTAATATGCAGTTGCACACTGAGCCTGCCCAAGCATTGAAACAAATATCATCACAAATTCACAATGACACAGCAAAACATATCACATTTACATTACTTGTTAATAACAAGAAGAAACCAAGTGGTATTAGTCCAGTGGTAACTGAAACCTTAAAGCTTGCAGAAATGCAGGAGTTGAGAGGTCTCAGGTTCGATACCAGCTGGGCGATGACCACTTGGCCACTGCAGCCCCCAAAAGGGCTGGCTTACATGGTCCATGTGGTGGTGCAGGAATGCATGGGCATGGGCACGGGCGATTAAACCCCTCGTCATCAAAAAAAAAACAAGGAGAAAGAAATACACCAAAACATACCTATTCTTGCGAGTCGATTAACCCATCTAGGGATTCTTCTTCCTGTTAACTTTTGGCAAATATCATCACAAAAATGGTTGCAGTTTTTGATGATTAGATGATACATATCACCATAGTAATTTCTAGATTGTTGCTTCATGAACTCTCTCACTTCACTAGGATCTAATGTTGTCATTCCCATGAAGATTGCCTTTCTGAACTTAAATCCCGGGCATTGCCGAGGTTCAACCTCAAAGACACCACTTGTGGGGTAGTCGTGAGCGCCAAAAGCATATTCTGAACCATGAACTGTCAAACAAAAGGAACACTACGATCAACTAACTTATAATGTGCATGACGGACATAGACCCTATTCTTTTCGGCTGAAACGAGCTGAATTGAATTAATTGGAGAATAGTTTAACTGAACTAAATTGAGTGGAAGTGATGTGAAGTGAATGTAGTTGAATTAGAAATTAATTTTATGAAGAGATTAATTGAACATAATTGATTGAACGTAAATAAAACTTAACGGAATACAGTTAAGTAAAACAGAAATGAGCTGAAATTAAGCCAGAAAGAACAGAGCCTTACTACCTTGAGAACATAGCATACGAATTACTAACCTTCAACACCGGTGTGAAAAATACCAAGGCCTGCCCAATACATGTAGCCATTGACAGGAGTCAAGTCATAGACATTAAGGTAGACTGGAGTGAAGCCGGAGGTGCTATCTGCTGATTTCACCTTAGCGAACATACAAAATCGAGAGGCAAACTTGCTTTTTCTGCGTGCAGTCTTACCAGTCATGTCTTCGGTGAGGCTGGAACCTTTGAGACAAGAAACACCTTGATGTGTAGTTCCAACCTGGACATAAGCGCCACAAGAAATCCATTGTCAAAGGAAACACAACATGGGATCAGTTTCACATTTACCTTCTCTAGGACCATAATTCCTATGTACAATTGTACAGTGCTCAAGTTACCGAACCTCTTAGGTGCATACAAATTGGAACTCCAACAACGGCAGTGAACAGAACCAAGTAAATATAGGGGCCGTTGAAGCACTAGGGTAATGTTAGCTTCGTAGTTTAAATCACCCTACCATAGAATAGATTCAGTTAATCACCTTACCCCGCAGTTTGCAAGAGCCGTTGAAGCACTAGGGTAATGTTATTGTTATTGAGTTGCTATTAAACGAATCACCAAAAGTCCAAAATGTTTTGTAGACTCACATACACTCATATGCTAGTCTACAAAACGTAAGCAGAAACGCCTACAAAACGCGAAGCTAAGAAGAGCATAACAAACCAAGTGGTGTTAGTCCAGTGATAACTGAGTTAAACCTTAAAGCTTGCAGAAATGCAGGAGTTAAGAGGTTTCACGTTCGATTACCAGCTGGGGTGATAACCACTTGGCCACTGCAGCTCCCGAAGGGGTGTCTTAGATGGTCCATGTGCCAAAAAAAAGAGCATAACAGTAAAATCTCAAAACAAATGTCAAAGAAAGGTTCTAGTTAACCACAGTTTCGGATCCCAAAAGGTGTGACTATAGTTCAAACAGGTAAACTAGTATCCGAGCCTCGTTATTGTCAATATTGACATTTCCATATATCACAAGACGGAAAATGAGATGACGCCATCCTCGGGAGAACCATAAAACACGTTAGAGGGTGGTACCAAGACTCGTTACCACCTGATGATGCCCTATCATTGGCCCTACCGAAAACACAAATTCTACAATAAGACGGTCTCATACCATGAGACCATGAGACCATCTGTTTTTATAATAAGTTTCTCGTTTAATATAAATAAATGAACTTGTTGTACGCGTGAAACGGTCTCACGCAAGAGTTACTGACCGAAAAAATACAAAGTTGATGCATTTGGATCAATTATTGTAAAGGAAACATGAATTATATGAAAAGATTCTAAATTTCCCTGGAAAAAGACATGATTAATCATCTGAAATTCATAAATAACCAACACCAATGTTAAAGCAGGTAAATTCCTAGAAGAATATTAGCAACACCATTGTTAAACCAGGTAAATTCCTAAAAATTGCAGCTTTCCAACAGCAGTTAAAATGTAGATTAACCCCATCAAATCTCATCATTAAAATGCAAAACCAAGATGTATAATAAATGAAAAAATTGCTAAAATTCCACATGATTATACATTTATACCACCAAATATCAACAATTACAAACAATATTATAAATTTAAGAAAAAACCCAATTGAGAAAATGTAAAAAAAAGATAAAAAATTTCACCTAAAAAATGTAAAGGAAGAACCACCATCAAAGTTGAAAAGAAACGTCTGGTTTCAGCAGCAGCAGCTTTGTACAAATTCACCCGCCATTTCTTTTATTCTTGTTTTGGGTTAAAATATTTGGATAATATTAATATATAATAATATTATAATAGTGAGTAGAGTTATTGTGAATCAAAAAAACCAACCACACATTTTCCTGACAAATTTTAACAAGGCTGTTTTTAGCACCTGCAATATTTCTCCTTTATTTCTTTATTAAAAGCTACACCTTCAACTTATAATAAAGCTGGGAAAACATATAGATTAATATAGTAACTGTCTCTTCTACACTTAATTATTAATTAATGTTAATAAATGGAGTACGGAGGAGTAATTCTATGAGGAATACCATATACGCATATTCTTATTTGTAACGAGTATATTTGTTCCAAGTTTGCGAAGGGAAACTTGTTGGTGAAGAATATGACCGTTAGATGTGATAGAACTTAGAAGGTAGAGATGGAAGTGGATATGCGGGTTGTTGGGTTGACATGTCTCGGCACGGTCCATGATCCATTTTAATACGACACGGAATTGGCACAGCCCAATACAGCTCGACACCTCATGGGCCGTGTTTCGGCTGAAGTTTGAGGAAAAAGATTGTGCTTAACCCAGGCATGACACAAGACGCTTTAGTAAGCTCAAAATACAAAGAAATAAAACCCAAGTGGAGGGTTTTGTATGGGGACGTCCAAGCACGACACGACACGACACAGCATGAGATGTGTCTGGTCGTCATTTTCATCTCACATGCAGGACATGAAGCTCCCCTTCCCGTGCTTGAGTCGTGTCATTTCTTCTCCTAGCACGGTGGACGACCAAAGAAATAAAAAGAAAAGAAAAATGTACGAGGTAATAACTTGCAATCCAATAAACTCGTATATCGAGAAATCAGAGGTTAAATCTTATTATAAGATTTATGTTTGAAATTGAAACGTGTCAATTATCAAACATTAAACGATATTTACAAAATGTCATAATTAAAATGAATCGGGTTGAATTATTACAAATGTTGTAAATCGTAATTAGAACGAAGCCCCAAGGCAAAAAAAATCAGCTAGTTAATTTGTCTCACGAAAATACTAAGTATACTTCACATCTTCAAATAAAGAAAGTTGGATTCTAATATCATTTCCCATGATTTAGTTTCATTTGTTAAGTCTCCCTCCATTTATATTCACTTTGCATGTTTCTATTTTGTACACTATTTACAAGAAACATTTAATTTCAATTTTCTTCTAATACGTAACAGAAATTATATTCATGTGGAATCTTGTTTGATTCGTCTTTACGAGTACATTGAAAATATCCAACTTTTATAATTTTTGCAAATACGCACCTAAATATATTTACCACGTAAAAAGCAAACGTGAAAAAGCAAACATAGAACGAAGATGTAAATTATTGACTGGGACTGAGACGGCTAGTAATAGTGGATCCACAAAATAAGATCATTTAAGTGAAATTTCAACCAAATTTCACAAAGGAAAATCATCCTTTGTACAATACTAGTAGTATGACGCAAATGCAATTTCCTTAAGACCATCCCCAAGCAGAAGGTCGTCTTAATCGGGTCACCAACGTATTAACCCTTAATCTCACTTTATTTATCTTGACCCACTTATACCCTCCCAAGCCGAAGGTCACGACCTAGGTCACCAGCCCAATCAATTTTCCACTCTTCAACCTTCCCAATCATTTTCTACATTCTCTACCCCACAAAACCTCTTTTACTCTTTTAATTATTAGAAGTATTATTTACTAAATATTAAAAATAAATTATATTTGTAAATCAATCGTGTATTACCATGTGGAAGGTCACCAAATGGTGACCTTTTCTTGTTTAGGGTCATCAATTGACCCCGACTTATTCAAGGTCGAGCTAGTTATCGTCTAAGCTCTTGTTAGTTAGGTAATTAAGGCGACACAACAAAGTCGTGATCCGGTTGGCGACCTTGGTTAGGGATGGTCTAAGAAAGTTGGGGTCAATAAGATTCAAAGACAATAATAATTAGAAAGGGAAGGCATGCAATTATAGAAATGACAAAAAGCAAAGGACTCCTTGCTTTTGTCTGCTTTGCTTTTACTTCACTGTCACCTGATTTTGTTCTTTACATGATTCACTTCATTTTCCTCTGATGGCTCTCTTTTCTCAGCTCTATTTGACAAAATGAACCGAAAAATTATCTGAAATTTGAAAAGTTACCTAAAATTGAAAAGGTAGTTGAAACCTGAAAATGGTAGCTGAAAATTAGGAGCTGATAAACTGACTGATTATATTTTTTTTTGGTTCAAATGAGCGCACTATGTCGCGGATGAGAATCGAACCCCCAACTTCATGGTTGGGATAAGAGTGCTCTTACCACTTGAGCTAACTCTTGTTCTCAATAAACTGACTGATTATATAAAAAACGGTTTGGCAAACTGACTGAAAAGGTAGCTTGTTTTAGTGAAATGACAGAAAATGATATAATAATTATTTACCATATTATAGATTGAAGGGTAAAAATATAATATAACCTAGAATCAGGTACCTGAAATCTAAAATGCTACCTTATGTAGCATTTCATTTCAGGTAGCTTATTTGACCAAATAAGTTACTTGCCAAACACTCCTAAAAAAATAAGTTACCTGATTCTTTTGGCAAAAAAACTACTTCAGACAAATCAGGTACCTGAAGTGTGTTGCCAAACGGAGCCTAAACCTATTCGACCATTATTCTTATTCATACATCACTTTTTCTCCTGTAGCTCCGTATCTCTGGGACTTGTTATATCACGCCTCCTGTTTTACTTGTTACGCCCTCTATTTTTTGTTTTTTTTTTTCCAATTTTACCCTTATTGACGTGGCTTAATAATAGAAAATGGTCACTTTTAAGAATAAAATAGTCAATATATCATATAATGTGATTTTTATACGACGGTCGTGTGATATAATTTGAATACCAAGTAAATGATAAACTTGATTAGATAAGACTATAGATAAACCTTGAAATTTGCAGAAATGCAAGAGTTTAGAGGTCTCAGGTTCGACTACTAGTTGGGGGTAATGACCACTTGTCCACTACAATCATCGAGGGAGTAGCTTGCATGGTCCATACGATAGTACGGAAATGCCTGATCCCGAAAAATTCAACCCACTCGTAATTAAAAAAAAGACGATAGATAAACAGAGTGAATGTTAATACTAGTATTTGATTCCCATTTTGGATAGTTGTTGGAATCTCCGTTACACCATTTGTGCTCTATATAATTTATTAAAGTGTATTGCTTATAACGGAAAACGAATATTTCCTTCTCATAATAAAGCAAGTGGGAGGACGAGTAAAGAGAAAATGGAGCACTTATATTGATAGGGACGAAGCTCGAATGAAATCTGTAAGGGGGCCGAAAACTTATAGCATTAATCATACAATTAAATCATGTTGTAATACAATGTACTATAATAACTTGATTTTTGTACGAGGAAGAAATATAAAGGATAAAAATATTAAGAAATAAAGAGCAAAATATTTTGTTGGAAAATGATAAATGAAGAGGAATAAGTATGATTGGAAAAATAAAAATAATAAATACATCAAAATTTGACCATAAGAGGAATAAAACCTACGATCTCATAACTAGATGTAATTAGCATTTACCAAGTAAGCCATACAATTAAATTGACTACAATACTATACATAAATTAATTTATTTCGAGCCCGGGAAGTGCCCCCCGGGCCCTGCCTTAGCTTCGCCTCTGTATATTGATATTGTCACTCGCACATTGTGAGAGAAATATTATCCGTCCTCAACTTATAACGGATTGTGTCCGTTTGTAATGAGAATTCGTGATAATTTATATAGTACATGCATGGACTAGTATGTATAGTGTAGTTCCAATCAAGAATATAAAAGCAAACAAATACTTGGACGGAAAGAGTTTGATATCCCGACTCAAATACAACTAGAAATGAGTTATTTTCTGAAATAGGCGATTTTCAATATTTAATTAATAAAATAGGTAACTTTTGAAAATTATTACCAAAAATGGGTCCACGTCATCACCGAAGCTAGGTTCGTATTCAAGTCGCTTACTGGACAACGACTATATCCAAAAAATTATACCAACAAGTCGCTTAGGCGGTGAGCGACTCGCAGCTGACTGAGAAAAGAAATCCTTCCCCCACTAAAATCGCTGTGGGAGCCAGTGACTTATTTCTTTCTCTATCTCTCCTCTCTTATTTTTTCCCCTTTCGTTTGCCTTCAATCATCACCATTATTACCCTATCACTCAAGTTCCAAGAATGGTACTATCAAAACAAGAGGCAGGCTGCATAAGAACACATGTGAAATAATTAGGGAATCAGCGATGGGGTTTACATGATTTGGGTTCTGTTCGAGGGTTTTCGGATGTGTCTCAGGTTAAGGAATGCTTGGTCGATTACCGAGTTGTTAAGGGTATTTCTCAGTTTATGCGAATGGTGGAGGATATCCCCTTTGCTCAGTCGATTCCTCGCTTTCCCGTCATTAAAACTTCAGGATTAGACGTCACTTTTTCGAGATGGGTAGAAGTCAGTGTGGTAAGGAGGTACCAGATTGGCTGCCTTCATTCCCTGATCCCCACACTTATATTCACTCACCTGTTGGTCAGGAGAGAAATATTCACGAAAGGGGGAAGCTAGTGAAGAAACAAAGAAAAAAGGGAGAGTAATCTTGGTTGAATTTGCAGGGAACATTGTTAGCTACCGGGTTAGCACGAACTTTTGGCTCGAACCATTTCCTGGTTGCTGATGGAAAGGATAGTGATGTTATTAAGGAGGATGATCAATATCATTGCCAAAAAGACGAGAAACACATGTCTGTGCAGGGGGGAAGAGAAACAGGGGAAGGGGAAGGGGAAGGGGGGGTCAAGTCGCTCACCCCCTGAGCGACTTGGATTTTTACCCAGATTTGGGAAATCCGATCCTACGTGGACCCATTTTTGGTAATAAATTACAAAAATTACCTATTTTGTTACTTAATTAGCGAGAATCGCCTATTTTGAAAAAAACTCATTAAAAATGATACCGCGGTCAAGCAGGTTCCAGTCCCGTACAGGAAGGTTGTCACCCTTGACATCATTATACGACAACGCATTATTCATCCACGACCTAGCGCGGTCAACCAGCTCTACGGCTTCTGGTGTTGCTCAACCAAACGCACACAACGTACATGCTTACACACATCCTCTTCTTCGCATTCATCCAAAATCCTAGTCACTCCATCTACCAGAACATTGAACGTTCCGAGATACACGACCACCTCTTGTTGTTGCCTCTGAAATGCATGCCATAACAAAAAATGTGCGTAAATTTTCGCCATGGAAACTTTGTGTATGACGATAACAACTATAGAAAAGTCAAGGTATGTTGAACCACGAGTGGTTTATTAGCTAAAGGATAATGATAGGGCGTATCATGTGATATACAATCTCAATACTAGAATTAAATTTTATGATAAGGGTATGTTTGGTACAGTAGAATTAATATGCCCAAAACAAAACAAATTAAAATCATACCCAGACCTCCTATAGGCAACTCTAGACATACTCCGTATTTGGCATCACAAACCCTTAATTAAAACGGATATATTTGATTTAACTTTAAAATGAGTTTTAAGTATAATAGCTAAGACAAAAAACAGATTATACTGAAATTACCAAAGGATTTTCTCATTCAGGGACGTCTAAGACCCGGGCAACTATGGGTCTACGGGTGCGCTAAACCGGACTCCAATTTTGAAGTACGACCAAAAGTTTTGAAGTACTTTCATTTTATAAATGTTACGAAACTAGACAATAACATAAGGTAGAGTAGTACTCCGTATAATATTATTAGAAATTCATTCATTAATTAAATCACAAATAATTTTACAAAAATTAATCATATCTATAATCACCGGAGTGAAGTTTGTCATATATCTTATGACACTAAGGGTGTGTTTGGATTGAGTATTTTGGAGAGAAAAGAAAGGGAGGAAGAGTAAGATATTTAAAATTTCTTATTTGGATAGCAAACAAGGGTGGAAGAGAAATGGAGGCGAGAGATTTGGAGGGATTCATTTTCTCCCTTAAAGACAAATCAAAATCTCGGTAGAAATTTGGAAGGAAATATATCCAAACACCCCTAATTCATTTGCCCTCCCTTTCTCTTCCCTCCTTCTCCCTCCATTTTTGTTATCCAAACACACCCTAAATTACAATTAACAAAAATTGAGGACAACAAAGTTAAAAGCAAAGGAAAATGTAGGTGATGATGAAATTAAGTACTTACGTACCTTTCAGTAAACAAAAGTTTTAAGTATTCTGACGGGCATGGCAGAGTGATGATTTGCTGTTAAAGAGTTAGAGAAATGTCAACGGGGATGTCGGAAGTCGGGATAAACAAAGTAATGTCATAACAAAACTTCAAATTTTTAAGAAAATTGAATTTAAAATATTGAAGTTTTATTCTTCAACGGGGACAAATTCCCCGGCTAGATTGGTAGTTTGCTAGCCCTTTGGTTCCACCAGTGCTGACCGGTAAATACAAGTAAATTGGAGACAAATATTGGCGAAAAAGCTACTAAAAATAAGTAGTAATGTACGAGAGGAAGTTCATGAAAATGGCTAGAAAGTACCCAATGTCGTCTTTGCGGTCTACGTACGTATTTTATTTACTCTATTAAAAAGTCTCATTTTCAGAATATACAAATTTTCGCTTGTGAATTGTGACGGATCATAAGCGTATCATAATCTTGGAAGTTCATGAAATTGAATACATATTCAATTTAGAGCCCACATAAACTCGGTCACAAATAAAAATAGTTGTTTAGGAAAAATGATTAGGTACACCAGATGTATCACGTCATCGTATACCTTATTCAATAAAAATATTAAAATGGTCACATATTCCCATACCTGAAAAAGGGTCATTTAACTCGGGTTCGGGTTGGGCTGGTTCAGGTTTCTCATTAATTTCATTCTAATTCGGGTAGGATCAGTTATTTTGGGTATCGGGTTTATTATTCATGACTGTTTCAGGTAAGCAAGTCGATAATTTTCAATAAAATAAGAGAGAAAAAAAGTCATTCCGAGTCTTTCTTTAATCAATTAAAATTATACTCGAGGAAAAACAGAGCTCACAATTTCCAGGTTGCTTCCAGGAAGAACTACGACTTGTTCTTCCAAACAAAAATGTCAAACAAAAGCATCAACTTTGTTTATAACTGTAATACTAACAGTCTTACACCATCTTCCTTGCAATTTCTATTTTCCTGGAGATATAAGCGCAACGCTTCTAAATTTTAATCGTCGAATTACGCTCCTATCTAATAAACTTGCACAAATTTATTTCGTCCAACATCATCCAGGTATATATATACTTGTTATTTAATTTTAGTGATAATACTCGGAGAATATTCTAAATCTTGTACCGTTAAACCGTTCCATATTAAGTTTGTGTAAAATCGCCTTACCCAATATACTAACGGTCAATCGGTCATATATGCTTAACTATTCTAAATTTCTATCTCTCTGTATCCATGTTTAGATAGTTGAAAATTATACTCCCTCCTACCCGAGATAAGTGTTCCGTTTGCTAGTGAGTTGAAAATCTATGGATTGTGTATTTTGGGTAGGGTAGCGTATTTAGATTGGAGAGAAGGTATTCTATTGGGTTAGGGTTGGGTGGGTAATAAATATAAATAGTGAAGAGTCAAAAGGTAATAAAACGGTCTAAATAGTACACAACGTGACACTTTGACGAATAAAGAAAAATGAAGAACCGGACACTTATCGTGGGTAGGAGGGAGTATTTTATAACAAAGATGTATTTCAGTATGTGGGATTCAGTAATAAAGATTTTGATTTGGTTTGCTTGGTAGATTAAAGAGCAATGGGTGTGATCTGGACTGGTATAGCCAACTTTTTCGATGGGATAATGAAGAAGCGGCGAAGAGATATTCCCGACACAATTACTGAATCTCTAGCTGACAGCAATCGTAGTTTTCTGCAACCAGAACAGCAGTATCATAAGCGCAGGAAAGTAATGTCGTCAAAGGAGACTGATGTTTCTGTTCAGGTAGAATGTGAGATAATGCGCCCAATTTCGGGTTGGTTAAAAGATGATAAGGTGAACACAATAGGTATTTATGGAATGGGCGGAATTGGGAAGACGACTCTTATGAAGCAATTACACAACCGTCTTATGAATAATGTTACCGTACAATGTGAGACAGGCAGCAGTGGTATTGGTATTGCTTGGGTATCTGTAGGTATGAATTTCACCATCTACAATTTGCAGAACAGTATTGCCAAGGCAGTTGGGCTCGATTTCCAGGACGAGAAGGATGTCACCAGAAGAGCTGCCCGTTTACATGCCTTTTTAGTCCGCTTATTTTGGCACGTAATCTTCCTTGATGATCTGTGGGGTGAATTTCGTGTGGATCAAGTTGGAATTCCCAAACAGTGCAAGCTGATCATTATTTCACGATCCTTACTCGTTTGTCGTGCTCTTCGCTGCCAAAAGTTTATCAAGGTTAGTTCTCTTCCTCAAGACGTGGCGTGGCAGCTGTTTTACACAATTGTTGGTAACGGCGTGCTAGATAATAAAGAGATCTTGCCGATAGGTAAAAGATTGTGTGATTTGTGTGGCGGTGTTCCACTTGCTATCCATGAGTTGGCTAAAAACATGAGAGGGGTGGCTGATGCCTCTGGTTGGAGCAAGGCCCTTGACAGTATAATCCGAATTCCCATGGGAGATGCTGGTTTGGATGCTACGTTTAGAAGCTTCAGGTGTTCTTACGATAATCTGAGCAATCCCAAACTGAAGACATGTTTCTTGCATTGTGCATTATATTTATACCCAATGGGTGATGCCATAACGAAACAGGAAGTGATCCGTCTTTGGATCGGAGATATGCTGATAGATGACGTGGAATCTGTGCAGGCACAGTATGACATGGGACATTCAATATTGAATAAGCTTCTCAACTCTTGTCTCCTGGAGACCTCTCGTGATGAAAGCACGGTGAAGATCCATGATCTCATCAAGTTTATGGCCCTTTCCATTGCCGGGGATAACTTATGGGTCTCAAATATCCCTCGGTTGAAGAAGAATCCTTTGGAATCGGACTCCTGGGAAAGTTTCAGAGTTATATCCTCGATCAAATCAATTCCTTGGGCAACTTTTGGTTCCCCCCACAAGGACCCTTGTCTATCCACCTTACTTTTGCAACATAGTTCCCTGTCCGAGCTTCCGGATTCTATTGAGAGGCTCGCCAGCGCTACCCGTAAGCTACATAAGCTTCGACTTTCGATATTAGTCATTGTCCAAACCTCAAGGTTGCGCCTTCGATTGCAAAGCTAGAAAATCATGCAGTATTACCAACAACACTGACCTACAAAGTTTGATGATAGAATATATGTAAATATTCGTTTGTTATTTGTTACCTATTTTGTTGTATCTTATTCAGATATTATAGCCTAGAGTATCTCAGTGTATCTACCCATCTATTTCTATTTATACCTTACGCTAACTGTATTGACCTGAGTGAGTATGTCAGATCGAACATTGGCGCGCTTAAAGTCCTTCCATCTACAGGTTGGGAACAGTAGAGACTGTACCCAGCCTTACACTAAGGCGGTGTCTCTAAATGGCTGCTCCTTGAATGCTCTATTAGGGAATTTTTTTGTGTTTTCAGATAACATTCAGGAGTTTTACGTTGACGAATGCTAAGGTCTCTGTAACCTTAATTAGAATGAAGTCCAAAACCTTGGAGTCTTATACCCACTGTCCATGTTCACATAATCACATTCATAAAATATTTAAATACAAGGAAGGATGAATCTTGAGCAAGAAATATGATTGATAGAATAATATTCACTTAACCTCTGCAAAGGGACTTGAAAGATTTACTGTAAATTTAAGTTTTTGCAAGTGTCCAAATGTACTTGCCTCAGACCACAATTTTGGTCTGAAATAATAAGACGGAATTTTGTTACCATTTTACAGCCAAATGTAACCATTATTTACAAACAAGTTATCATAAGCTGTAACATTGATCATACTATCGTGGTTACATTTGGCTGTAAAATGGTTACAAAATACCGTCTTATTATTTCAGACCAAAAGTGACGGTCTGAAACAAGAATTTGTGCCAAAGATATGGGCATGGGTTTCGTACTTGACCATTACCCATACCCGATTTTTCGTAACTAAACATATAATTCATTTTATGCAAATGAGAAACTTATGAGCTGGATAGAGTACATACCACTATACCAGCAGCGGCAAAAGCGAGTTTAAAACCATACAAGATGATCCTCTTCAGGCAAATCACCAACACAAAATGCTCAAACTTCTGCATCAACAATATTCAGTTAACCTCTGTTCAGGAAAAAAAATCAAGGAATACAAGATTAAATACTGGTACAGAAGAAATCTGAGATGTAAGTCCTGCATGTTATGGCTAACTTCGACCGTCATATCCTTTCCCGTATATTTATTGGCCTCCATCAAGGAATCCAACATCAACAGGATTATGCCGTTATCATGCGATTCAGGTCTCACTTAAAGGAACAAGAAGATTATGAAGTAAAAGGCAGAAAAATCAGGACAATCAGTAAGCAAAAGCAAGATGCATGTACTGATTGTGCAATTCAACTCACCAAAACTCAATGTCAAAACCATCTGCAGCTGTTAGTTCAAGGAGCATAGGAAAAGTAGCATTCCTGCGTGATACAAAAATTTGTCTGATTATGTTCCCACAGTTCACCCCATACTACTGGCGGTAATGCCGAGGTGATGCACAGATGATTTCGGCTATGCCTGAGTTGATGTCGAAAGGTAACGCCCATCCAAACCTGAAAAATAAAATCTCACATATTGAAACCAACAATGATAGCGGATTAAAGGGCTGAATTACTCAATGACCTCACATCAACGCATAGAGGCACCATATAAACAAACTTCATATGCTGAATTCGCATCTGGCGATCAGATCCAATAGTTATGGAAATAGCGTAAATTGGCTTTAAAACCAGAAATTATTAAATGAATGAATGCTCAAGAACAAAAAATATCATACCTTTTGCATCAAAACAGTACCCAATGAGCAACACAACAGTGACACCATTACACCAATACACCAGGGAGCTACTTAAAGAGCATATGTGTTCTTTTAATTCAATATTATGATGAAACTTAAAGGAAAAAAGGATACAAAAGAGGCAAGATCATACAAGTAAAGGAAAAAAAGGATACAAAACACGATGTTCAAAGGGATGCAGCCTCCATAACAAAACTGTTATAACGGAAGCACAGAGAAAGACTAAAACAAACAATAAAGAACAATACGCACAGATTTACGTGGTTCACTAACAGTGTGTTAGCTACGTCCATAGGAAAAAGGAAAAAAGGATACAAAATACGATGTTCAAAGGGATGTAGCCTCCATAAAAAAACCAGGGCCTCTAATCATCTAAGATTCTTAAGAGGTTTAGACTTGATGATGTCAACAAGTTCATTAACTCAATTTAGACTTAAACAAGAACCAGAGCAAAGGAAGTATCCAGCAAACTGAAGTAAAGAATAGATTTTTAACCACAGACGCAAACTGAAAACCCTCGACAACTAGCACAACAAAACAGCGATACAGAGATAAAAGTGAGACAGTGTGTGCTAAATTATTTATTCAAGAAAAATATACCACCTTTTTCATTGACATTTATGAATAACCATGAAATACATATCAAAAATCATATTTACAACCTTACTCTATGGTGGTACCTCCAAACTAATTCGCAGAGTTCTGTTCTGAGAAACCTGCTCTATTTGTTCCAGGAGTAAACTCTACAAACTCTCTCTTCACTTGAGTTTGTCTACGCTATCTACCATCTCACTCAAGCTTATCAGTTAGAACCTCAAATCAGACTTCATTTCTAATCCCCCCCAGATTCACTCTATTTCTCCATTCACTGATATCGTGAATGCCACACATACGGGTAGCTGTTTCTACAATAACACGTGGGACTCCACAACACTTCTTGGAAAGTAACTTAGGGATGTCATTCAGCTGAGACATCCGACCAAAGTCTATTCCTGCTTCAATCATGAACAAGGCAAGTGCCTCTTCTTCGGAAAGAGGATTGACTTGAACAGTTTGAAAACTACTCAATGATTGGCAAGCTAAAGGGCAGTTAGTGGTAATCACAAGTTTGCAGGAACTTCCGTCAGAAGAAAATGGAATCCCTATGTGTTCAAGGGAGATATTTGCTTCGAAGACAGTGTCTAAGAATATCACAGTTCTTCCACGGCTTACGAGTGTCTCAAATAGTTTTTTCGCCCTTAATGCTACGTCATGGATGCTAGAGAGATCGCACTTTACTGCCATGGCAACATAATCTTGTAAATCCTTGATGCTACATGGATGAGGGCAAGTGACCCAGAAGACATAATCAAACTTGTCATCAAAATTTAGGGCATAGTTATGCAAATGCTTCATCAAGGTGGTCTTACCCATTCCTTTTTCCCCATGAATTGCAACCCTCTCAAGGTTAGAATCCATTAATAGACACTGAAGTTGCGCCTCCGAAGCTACTTGGCCAATCAACTTGTTGACTGGAATATGCCTACCACGGCTTGGACCCTGTTCAACTAACCCATGATGTGGCCTACACACCGAACACAAACCATCCTTACACTCATGGGAAACCGTTGTATCAATGCATCTTTGAACAACCACCTTCTCCCCCAAGACTCCCAAGCCAAAATCTACGCAGGCCTGTCTTTTAGACTGTGGACAGCCTTCCTCCTCACAAGATTTAGCACTCAAAGTGCACAACTCATGGCCTCGTTTTCTCTTCTTGCTTCTTCCAAACATTTCCACATCTGAGGCATTTAAACGCTCGATTGTACTACCGAGTAAATTCTCATTGTGTGATTCTCCCCCATGTAAGATTGTTAAGAGCACTTCTAAATTCCAGAAGACGGCGTTCAGCCTCATACCAGTCCTTTCTGCACAAGAACTAACCAGGTGTTCAGATTTTTACTAAAAGATAAGACAATGCAATAAAGAGATACATGATAAGATATGTACTTAAAAACAAATCAAACAAGTGTCTTTATTAACAGCCCCCAATCAGAAACAAAATACAAGTTCAAGTTAAACAGTCTTAGTAGAACAGAATCGGGATGGATTTTGAGGGAAATTGTGAGTCATACAGCGATAATTGTTACTCAAACATAGGAGTGTAAAGTTCACAATCTAAGATATGCATCATGAAGAACTAATTTTAGAAGATGGTAGATAAAAATGACCTTTCTCCCACTAAATCAACTTCATAACACACAAAGTTATACTCCCTCCGATTCCTGTTTTCTTCTTATATCCCTTTCAAGGCAATTTGGGCTCACAGGAAGGACTATTACGTTGTCGGGATGATAGTCTGATACCCTATCTAATTATAAAATTACCCTCCTAATCCACCCCCTCCGCTAAACCTGACTGCCCAACCATTTTAACCATCAATGAGTACCGATGGCTAATCGATTGAAAGTGAGGTCAATTTACCTGTAACGGCTATGTTTCTCTTTATTAGAAATCAAAACAAAACAAAACCAAATTCAAATCAAACATGTTTAACTAACAAAAACGTTTATTGACCAAAAAGTTGTGCGATCTCAAGACCTCCAGTATCTATGTGGCTTTGCCATAATACCCACCAACACCACCAAAACCCATCTCTGCGTATCTAACTTCCGATATTCGTCGTCACCTAACATCCGAGATTCCAACCTCCAAAACCATCCCCACTTCCAAATCCTCCTTCCCTGGGGTGGGGGTGGGTGAGGTCATAATGTGGGGACCAAATTTCCGGAATTGTATAAAAAGAGGTAAAGGTCTTGCTTGTCACGGATATTTTGTGAGATAAAATGGATACAAAATGAGTTAGTGGAGAAAGGGGACCACATGAATAGTGTCGGAGAGAGAGAAAAAATGGGTATTTTGTGCGAGAAAACGGTATCCGTCGCAAACTTGTGACGGCGGTATGAGAGTTTGTGTAAAGAGAGGGACCAAAAAAACGCTGAAAAATGTCTTGTCGAACGAAGCAAACCCAACTAATTAATGGCCTTAATTAGTTAAAAAAAGCAAAACTGCACAATAACTGAAAAATTCCTCGAAACCCCACTCCTTCTTTGTTAATACTAAAACATAACATATCCGTCCTAGAAAAACGGGTCAAATAAGAAGGCAAAAGCTGCTGCATTATTTAATCAATAAGTCACAAGCTTACCAGTTACCACGTCTCAAACATTTTTCATCCATTGTATAGATAAGATAAGTTTAGCAAATTTCAAAGTTTCTGTGACGTTAATATTTGATCACAAACTTGTAACGGATATGTCCGTTTTATAATAATACTTGTACGTTTTAATATATTACGAAGTAAATAAGAGGGAATAAAACGGTTTTACTTTGTCGTGACAAAACTAACATGAATCGAATTAAAAACACGAATCTGACCCAAAATTAAAAAGAAAGATTTATCCAAACCTACAGCCACAGCCCGACATCACCTCCTGCAGGCTGCAACTCGGCAACTCCCAACCCTACCCCTCGGCCCTCACCTATCCCGGCGTCGACCATCCAGATCATCCCGCCGTCAACCACCTATCCAAACTCGCCGTCGACCGAATGTTCCTTCTCCATCGACCACCTTACCCAACATCTCCGTGACTCCGTGTACGTACCCTTCTCTATTCCACGTCGCCGGCGACCCAAACCCTACTCTCCTCGCCGTCGCCGGCGGTTGTTACATGATCTCACCTCTCTCTCTCTCTCTCTCCCTCTTTCTCTCCCCTAGGATTGTTTGCGTGTAAAGCTACAAGGGTTAAAGTCGCAAAAATGTGGGAGAAAGTGTAGGATGTAGTAGTAATTTTCTGTGTTGGGAATATCAAATCCCATATTGTTTAGCAAAATTTAGAAAAACATGAAAAACAATACAATAATAATACACGAAATAAGAAATAAAATATTGATGTTTTCTAAACGACAAATAAACTGAAATGGAGTGAGTAGAATACAAGTACAAGTGCAGCGTTGATTACCAAGTTAGGATTGAACAAAATTAGTATGAGACGCTGATGAATTAATTGATTGTTAACAGAGATTTGATGAAACAAATGGTGTGCTAAAAAGACTTGTCCTACAAAACTTATTCTTTTCAAGTTTTAAAGGAGGGTCTAGTGGGGTCGTCTGGGAGTCCTTGTCCGGATGCAATAAATTTCAATTGAAATTAGTGGTAACTGGTTGTGTTCCGCGTGAATTAAACGCTGGAGGTATTGTCGATTTCCTTAACTACTGCTTTACAATGTGGTTAATTGTTGTAGTTAATAGTATTGTGAATACTGTAGTAGTATCCCTCAAACTGGCTGAAATTTGGGTGTTTAGGACTTCCCTGAGCTTCCATGGTTTTCAGATTTTTGTTCATTAAGTTTATTGCTTTAAGTTTTACCTTTTCGTACCAGTAACGTACGGATATAGTGTCGTAAATTTCTTCTGCTTACTGAATTCAACATTTTGACAAATAAACTGATTTCGGTTAAGGTTTGGTGGTAAATTATGTAATTTCTGCAGGATTTGATTTCGGTTTCTTTGTCTGCAATTAAATAGGTATGCGTCGCTGTACTGGTGTTGGTTACTTTGACAGAGAAGACAGGCGTGAGTTTGAGAATGACTACATACGATGGAAAAAGGAGCAGTTCAGATCTAAATCATTGTTCGAAACAAAGTATGTGCTAAAAGACACAAAAGTCGGCGATCGAATTAACCATCTATTGCTCAGTTCTGATGAGCTAATGACTCGCATTTTTGAGAGGCTCACTCATCAGGACAAACGTAGTATGGCTGAAGTGTGCAGAAAGTGGGCTTCTTTGTTTGCAATTGGAACAGATACATCTAAGATGACAGCTGATTATAAGAGTCAGGTGAAGAGAGAAGAAATAAACGGGTTAATCGTCAGATCAAGAAGGGGTCGTGTGTTTTCTATCCAGTGTAGCTGTCTTGATTTACCAACGAAAGACGCAAGGTATGTCTACCATTGCTGGGTGGAGGGAAACAGAGACATGGATGATCCAACTGTCCATGACGATGGCCCCTTTGATTTATGCTCAGAGGATGAGGCTTATTACGATTAATGTTGAATTGTAAGCTAAACTTATGTAGACCATGAACTATTAGTTTAAGCTTTTCTTGAATAACAGCAACCAAGTAATGGGTATAAACATGTTACATATTATCGCAAATTAAATCATTTCGCGATTTAGTATATTCAACTATGCTATACTCGAATTAAATCATGTCGCGATTTAGTATATTCAACTATGTACTATAGCATTATAATCAAATATGCATATTTTCTTATTTTTACACCCAAAAAAAAAATATAATATATGATCAATGCAGATAGATATGATACGAAAAAATAGCTAAAGGTGTTCAAATTACTAATTTGAATTTAATTATGGGTTACGTTCATTAATCCCTCACAACAACAAAAATTACCAAAAATACAACATAGAGGCACTCATCAGGGCTCAAACCTGCAACCTATGGAGCAAATGACAACTTATGCAAACAACAATCAACCAACCCACCCACTGTAAACAACTGATTATTTCACAATCTTTATTAAATATAAAGACTACTCAGGAAGTGGTTAATGGAAAAAAAATCATCTTCTCTTCCCTTTTTTAAAATAATTATCTACGTTTTTTTTTTTTTTTTTTAAATTTTACTATAAAAAATATTCAATTGAAAAAAATACCGTATAAATACAACATTAAGATACGAGAAATACGGATACTAAAAAGTAATTTATTAAAAAAAATATTTAAAAATTAAAGTATACGTATAAATACCGTATATCGTATACCGTATAAATACCGTATAAATGTATACCGTATGCCGTATACCCTACATATATAATACAAAATACCTTAAATGTATTCTCCAAAGCAAATTGTGTTGAAAAAGTAGAAAATTACAAAAAGTAAACATGTCTTAAACTATAGGTTAGTGGGTAATTAGGTGGGGTCAGCATGCAAGTGGGCATTTAATGCAAGGAATCACAAGAAAGATGCAAAAATCAGATTCCAACAAAATGGACACATGTCACTCTCCCATTGCAAGTGTAGCAAAACCCCCCTACACTGAGTGTAACTCCAGCCTTTTCGGTGATAGACTGATACTCTGTAGATGAGAAGATGTTAGTAGATGTTTTCATTCCACGAACTGTGAGTCCGTGAATGTCACATCAATCACAAAACAAATCAAAAAGTAAATGCAGGGACATAATTATAATTTAGTTTAGTTATCAACTTATCATGTTATTAGTACTTCAAAAAAAATGTTTTAAATATTAGGCTAAAATTATTGGTAATCTTAAGACGAGATTTTTGAAAGTTTTAAGACAATACTCACTCAAAACTATCAATTATCTAGTAAATTTTAACAAAGTCTTAAATTGAGACTTGGAAATCAAAGACTCAACTTAAGACTTTAGGTTAGTCTTGACCCCACTTTTATTAAAATTATCCAATGAGCGGTTGACATGTGTCGTTTCTTTTTGTAAAAAAAAGATATTGTAAAAAAAGTAAAGTTTGAGGCGAGTCTGACGGATAATGTATAAAGTTTTGGGTGAGTCTGAGGTGAGTGAACAATAAAAAAATACAAAGTTAGTGGAAAGCTCATGTGGCAGAATATTAAGACTTTGGCCGGTTTTGTCAATTGTTACCCTTAATTAGGAAAACGAAAAGCATATGATGATAAATTGAGTATGATTTGACTAAGTTTTTTTAAAGCTGATTACCGGTGAATTTAGAAATTTAGTGTTAAAGTTTTTTTGGACGTTATATTATTTGTGTATAAGGTAATATTTTTATTTATTAAAGTTTTTTTTTCTCGAGATTAGTTATAATATGAGTAAAGAACAAAAAAATAATTGGTTTTATAAATTTCGTTTTTCTAAAAGTAATGTTTTATCTAAAATATTTTAATTCTAAATATACGCAAAAAAAAAATATTTTTTTCTAGAATATAACACGCTTTATTACTTGATGTAATAAAAATGTTCAACGGTGTATAATTTGGTAAGTTATTTGAAGTTATTGATAATTTATTGACTAATTTATATACTTAAAAAAATTATTTTTGAAACTTCTGAAGGGGTGCCCCTCCCCCCAAGACCATCCCTGGGATCCGCCGCTGAAGCTGACTCGAGCTTGAGGTTTTAGTCTCAATGAGCTTCTTCAAGCTCGAGCTCATCTTGAGTCCTGATACGTACGATTCATTTGTACCTTTTGGGCTCCGCCTGTATCAGGTCTTAGTCGGCTCTGTATAAAAAACAAAAGAGAATACACAAATTTTGCTTTTCATAATTTTATACAGAGTTCTAAAGATATTCGTAGTTAAATTTTTGAAATTTGACAAAGAAAAACAATATTACCTTTAGTTTAGACGAAAAAATATAAGCTATGAAAATTTATCAAAGTTATCATCTAAAAAATCCTAAAAAGTCAAAACGGAAGCATCATTCAACCAAAACATCAAGTCTACAACCACCAAAGGGCAGGGGTAAATGATAATTTCACAAGAGGGTGAAAATTGCGGATTTTCTCTAAACTTGGCACCATCATGTCGCCCAAAAATGAAAGCTAGAAGTCTACAACAACAATTAAATTAAAATCATTAAGAAAAAAGTGGGTTGTGGGGCCCTCTCCCTCCTCTATGATAGCCGTCATTGTTTACAAGTTACGGAGTACACCAAATTGTATGCCATTTTCACATGACGAGAGCCCCAAAAACAAAAATACAAAAAGTAGTTAATGGGAATTTTATGGTCAAAATTTTTGTCGACTTGTGAATTGTGATAAAAGTTAACAACTTATACCATTCCAAGCAGTAAGTAGATCACGATTCGATTTTACTTTTAATCTCATCTTATTTAGCTTGATTTACTCTCATTTTCCCAGGCAAAAAAGGTGCAATTTAAGTCATTAACCCAATCGATTTTTCACTTTCCAACATTTCCAATCATTTATCACATTTTCTACCCACTAAAATATCTCTTTTACCCATTAAAATATCTCTTTTACCAATCATTTTATTGTTTTTATTTTTATTTTGAACCAATAAAAATTGTCCACCTAGTGGTCACAAATATGGTCACAAATGTTCAACGATGGTCACAAATTAACCTTGGTTGATGGTCACAAACTAGCAAAATGGTCACCAATTAATTAGCTTAATTACCCCACTAACCATGACCAAACAAGGTCATGACCACCCTCATGACCTTGCTTAGGGATGGTCTTAATACTCCTTCGGTCCTTCCTATTCTATATAAAAGCCCTGTCTAGAAATTAGAGAGAGTGTTGTGTTTTAGTTTGTTAATTAGTTTATGGTTGGTTTGTTGTAAAACTGAAAAGTAGTAAGGGTAATGTGGTAATTTTATAGCAAAAAAACGTTACCCAAAATAGACAATGGGACATTATCGTGACTACCTGGAAATTGAATTTTTTATGTAGAATAGGAGGGAGTATAAGCTTATTTAATTATTATTTTGAATTTTGACGAAAATTATAATTAATTTTAATAAATTTAGTAAATATATTTTTAAACTCAATCCTTTATTATGCAAATTTTGATGAATGTTTCATAAATTGATGGTAGCATGGGACATCTTACGCCATGAGCGTGAAACCGAACCTCCACTTTTAGTCAAAATTTATAAAATTATTTTGATAAAATTCAATATAAACCTCGAAGTATAGGTATAAGTATAATAAACTTATAGACTTATACATTTATTTGCTCCGCATTATTTTTAGGAAAAATGGCAAAATACTACTCATTCCTAGGGATGGCAACGGACCGGATCTGGACCGGGTCCAGTAGGATTCAGATCCAGATCCGCATTGTATACCTTGGATCCAGATCCGATCCAGATCCAACGGGTCCAAATATGTGAGATCCAGATCCAGATCCAACGGATCCGGATCGGATCCGGGTCCGTTACGGGTCCAAGTTTCTAACCCCCACATTAAAAAAAAAAAAAAACTCATGCGTCATAACACTATTGATATCTATTTTTCGAAATACAATAAAAAGGAGAAGTAGCTAGTACCGTGACAATTATTTTCAACCAAATATTACAAGTAATAATTATTATGACCAAGTAATCCAAACACAACTCAAGAAACAAAATAACTAAGACGAAAAACTTCATATTTTTACTATAAAAACGGGTCTAGAAACGGATCTGGATCCTTCAGGGTCTGCGTAGGAGGATCCAGATCCAGATCCGTTTTAAAAATAGTGGATCCAGATCCGACCCGGATCCAACGGGTCTGAAAAAATAGGATCCAGATCCGATCCATCAGGGTCGGGTCTTACGGATCTGGACCGGATCCAGGATCCATTGCCATCCCTACTCATTCCATTCAAATCAACATTGCACTTATACTTTATGCACAAATAATAAGAAACTTATATTTTAGTATTAAAAGTACAACAAATAGGGTAAATTGTTCGTATTGTGTGTAATTTGTGTCGAAGAAATGAGCTTTAATAGTGTTATTATAGTATTAAAAGTACAATTAAATAAGGAAACCTGCAAAATGGATTTGAATAGACCAAAATAGAATACATGTAAAGTGAATATGAATAAAGGGAATACCTATTATAGTTAAAATTTTTCAAAATACTACGTACATTTATTTACGCCTTATTATTTACCCCTCGTTATTATTTTCAACAACTCACAAATCACAAGTCACTAATCAAAAATCACCGTGACATAACCCGCAAGCCGACATCCCAAAAAATACAAAGGCAGAATCGTGTAGGCCGAATGATACGTTGGTTATCTAAAAGTCTGATGTTTGAAGCAAATAAAGTTTTTGGATAGCAAGGTTACCCACTATTGTACAAGGGTAGAGAGTCTACAGACCAAATCAAATACTCCGTACTTATTGTTCTACGATGTTTCCTAGTATCTTCGTCTTCCCTCTCTTCCCTTTATAAATGAAAATGTTCAAATACTCGTTTACTAACAGTTACACACCACTCTTTCCTCCATCAATGGCTTCCTGAACTATTCCCCACTCTCTCATGCTATTTCTCCAACGCTAATTTTGGTATGCATTATTTCCCTTTTTATATACTCCTCCGTTCATATCCAAAACGGATATATGCTTTTTGCACAAATATTAAGAAAGATATTAAAAAACTATTAAAGGTACATTTGGAAGTGTGTAAGATGTTTTTTTATTAATTTAAATGTGTGATGATGGATTATAGGTGGACCATGGGGTGACATTTTATGTAGATAAATGGTTTTCACAAGGATAGTTTAGTCATTTTGTTTTCTTTTTTAGGAAAGCGGTAGAGTGGATATGAATGGATGAAAAAAGGAATATATATAGGTTGGATATGAATGGAGGAAGTATCAGACAGCCTTACATGAGTATTTGTAATTTGTAATTTGTGGTTTCTCAAATGTCATTTTTAGGAATTTAGGCTGATTACCGTGATTGTGCATGTTTGCTTGTTTTGTTTACTGTGATTTTCAGCTTTCTTTTTACTCTTAGGGATCAACCAACCCTATAGAGCGGGAAGGGAGATTCCTAGGTGGACCCGGTCCAAAACCAAACCGAACCGTTGATTTAAAAAATGTTAGACCGGAGACTTGACCGGAATTTTTGATTCTTGTTCCGGTGTTGACCGGATTTGCACACCCCTATGTGGGGGGATAGTTTTCGGGGGCGGAGACTGTTTGGACGGTGTTTTGGGTGGTGGGTGGGGGTATCGGATCGGATGTTAGGCGAAGAAGATTATCGGCGGTTAGGTAAAGACGGAGTGCGGTCAGAGGTGGTTTTGTAAGTAGCCAAATCCATCCCGGTTCTTGTTCTACTTGGGTTGTTTAAATGAGAACTTCTGATTCGGGTTGTTAAATGTTAATATGGAGATGTACGTGTTTGATTGTTTTTAAGTGCATATCCTATCATGTACTCCGTATCTCATTGCATGACTTCAAGTTTTTTGACATGTGTGGCCTATTTGCTTGTCTCCTTCACACCTCCTTTTGGTGAAAATCTGAACACCTGGTTTGGTTCTTATGCAGAAATGTCTGATATGAGGCCGAATGTCGTCTTATGGAAGTTACTAGTGCTCTTCACAATCTTACGTGGGAGAGAATCACGAGATCGGAATTTACCCAATAGTACAGCTGAGCTTTTAAATGCCTCCTCATATGTGGAGATGCTTGTAAAAAGCAAGAAGAGGAAACGTGTCTCTGAGCTGTACACTTCGAGTGCTCCAGCTTGTGAGGACGAGGAAGGATTTCCTCAATCTAAACGGCAGGCCTGCGTAGATTGTGACCTAGGAGTCTGGGGGAAGAAGGTGAGTGTTCAAAGATGCATTGATCAGGGTCCAAGCCGCGGTAAGCATATTCCAGTCAACAAGTTGATTGGCCAAGTGGCTTCAGAGACACAACTTCAGCTTCTGTTATTGGATTCTAGCATAGAGAGGGTTGTAATTCACGGGCCAAAAGGAATTGGTAAGACCACCATGATGAAGCATCTCCATAACTATGCTCTAAATTTTGATGAGATGTTTGATTATGTCTTCTGGGTCACCTGCCCTCCTCATCTGTGTAGCATCAAAGATTTACAAGATTATATTGCCACGGCAGTGCAATGCGATCTCTCTTACATTCATGACACGACAGCAAGGGCGAAAAAACTATGTGAGACACTCGTAAGTCGTGGAAGAACTGTGATATTCTTAGATGCTGTCTCTGAAGCGAATATCGCCTTTGAACACATAGGGATTCCACTTTCTTCTGAAGGAAGTTCCTGCAAACTTGTGATTACCACTAGCTGCCCTTTAGCTTGTAGACTGTTGAATAGTTTTCAAACTGTTCAAGTCAATCCTCTTTCTGAAGAAGAGGCACTTGCCTTGTTCATGATTGAAGCAGGAATAGACTTTGGATGCGTTTCTCATCTGAATAACGTCCCTAAGTTACTGTCTAAGATGTGCTGTGGAGTCCCACGTGTTATTGTAGAAACAGCTACCCGTATGTGTGGCATTAACGATGTTCGCGAATGGAGACATAGAGTGAATCTGGGGATTAGAAATGGCGCTTTATTTGAGGTTCTAACTGATTATTAGATAGGCGTAGACAAAATTTAGTTAAGAGCGCTTTTGTAGAGTTTACTTCTGAAACAAATAAAGATACCCGAACAAAATATAGCAGAACCCTTCTGAACTATTGGGATCAGTTTGGAGGTACCACCGTACCACCGTACCACCATAGAATTATGTTGTAAATATGCATTTCATGTTATTCCTGCATATCAATGAAAAAGCTGGTGGTATATTTTTTTGGGTAAATATGCAGACATTGTCAGACTTGTATCTTTGCCTTGCCGTTTCGTTGTGCGAGTTGCCAAGCGTTTTCTATGTGCGTCTGTGGTTAAAAAATCTATTCATTTACTTGGGTCTGCTGGATACTCCCTTTGCTCTGGTTATTTGTTTATTAAGTCGACATTGAGTTATGAACCAGTTATTTTCAATCTGACAGAACCAAGCCTAAACTTAAGATATTTAGTACAGGCCCTGGTTTTACTCTAGATCCATTTTAACATTGTATTCTTTGATATAGAATTTCATTGTATTGTTTCTTTTCCTAAATATAAGCCGCATACGACACATTCCTCAACTGGTGTTTGATGATGAAAACCCTAGCTATATAGACAGTAGATCCCTTGCATTTCCTTGTTTTTTTGTTAGTAAAATCTCTTATTGGTGTTTGATGATGAAAACCGTCCTATGTAAGGTTCGAAATGGTTGAATTATCATTATGATCCTAGTGTTAAACAGAAGGTGACATAAGAGATTCATATTATGTACAAACCCAAGGTAAGACCCCATTACTTTTATGATCTTGCTTCCTCGTATCCTTTTGTGATTTAATTAGCTCCCTTACACGTGAGCTTCTTCACGCACGGCTGTAATGTCGTCACTGTTGTGAATTGTGATTCATCAATTGAGTATGGTACTGTTTTTGATCAAAAGGTATGCTTTAAAGTCAATTTATTTTGTTTTCAGTACTATTGGATCTGATAGCCAGATACAAAGGGCATGCGAATTGAGCATATGAACTCTGTTTATGTGGTGCCTCCATCTGCTTGGGTGATTCAGCCCTTTAATCAGTTATATCTGTAAGTTCAATATTTGAGATTTCTTTTTCAGTTTTGGATGGGTGATATCTTTAGACATCAAAACAGGCATAGCAGAAATCATTTGTGCAAGAACGACTGCTTAGTTACCTTTTATGCTGCAGATCCCGTTTCTTTTCTAATCGTCACCTTGGCACTAGTCTGTGGGACGGATGATACTCATCTGTGGCTGTGGTATGGGCAAGGAAGATTGATCCTATTTTCCCTGAAGTCGTTTTGCTTGCCAAACAATGGAAATTCTGTTTTCCGGGATTCATCTTGTAGTGGCTGCAAACTGAGTCAAGATCGTCACATCTCAATATAATATCTGTATGTAACGGCGACATTACATTGTTTTTGCCTGACCCAAGGATTGCATTTAATGTCTACTACTACACAATATAAAGAAATGCGAGTCATTTTGCTTTATTCCATCACAATCATGAACCAAAAAATAGTGAGACATAGCGTATAGAAACTGGAAAAGTTGTATTTTACTGGAATACTTGTTAACTAAATTGTTTCTCATGCTGATCGCGAACATATTTCTCTTGAATACAGCATGGAAACTATAATAACGGCGATGCAGAAGTTTGAGTGTGTGAACAGGATCATCTGAATGGTTTTAAACCTACTATGCTGCAGCTGGTATGTTCTTTATTTCACTTGTAAGTTTTTATTTACAGCAGACACATTATATGTATATACACTTCCAAGCTAGGTAGCACGGACACTTCTCCTAATGAGCCGTACCGTGTCCGACACCGACACTCCACGGATACACGCCGAAACGTGTCCAAAACCTAAACAGCCGTGTCTAACTTTCTACATTAATTTGGGCACGTGTCCGACGCGTGTCCATGGTATTTGAGCCGTGGCTGTCGCGTGTCCACGATATTTGGTTATCATTTGCGGTGAATGATGTTCTTGAGATGAGAAATGCGTTATCGAAAGAGATTAATTAGAAAATTGATTCAGATGAGGAATGAAAATAAATTTATTATTAAGGGCAAGTTTTACATTCACTTATTTAAAACTAATACTAAATACTTTTACAAAAATAAAATCAAAAATTTATAACTATAAAATGTATATTTTATTAAATTTAAAAGCCGTGTCCCGTGTCCTAAATTTCATGGCATGCCGTGTCCCGTGTCCGTGTCGTGTCCGTGTCCGTGTCCGTTTTGGTGCTACCTAGCTTCCAAGTTAACTTAGTCGGACAAAAATTGTGCTGGAAACTTAGATAGCCAACGACGAGGTATTTTTTGAGATATTGTCTTATGCTAAAGACATGTAAAAGGTCTTACGTAGACACTTATATCCGTCATCTAGAGATCGTGTAAAAGCCAATCAGAAATAACATAAAGTTGAGGATGGGGTAGAACAAAGATTTTCTTGTGGAGGGATTATTGCGGAGTATAATACAGTTCAATATTGTTATACCTATATAATACAAATACATCAATCATTTGTACAAATACAAGTACTATACATGCATTCATTTGTACAAAGTACAATACAAAAACTTGAATACAACTTCAAATTAAATGATCAAAGTGTCCTATCCGTCACAAGTTCGAAACGGATAGTATTTCTTTCAGAATAAGTCAGGGGAATGGAGCACCCCATGGATATTGCCACTTGCATATTGTCACAAGGTTAGGACGGATGATACCCCTCTTCAATGAGAATTTGTGTTAAATAATACACTAATTTTTGAGTAATTTGGTTAAAGGATGGTTGCAATTTTTCCGATCCACTTGTTCATAGTCACCAATTGATTCACGGGTTCGAATTCAAGCAAGCACAATCGTTCAAGTTGATTAAGCATTGTATGACCTTGATCATCGGAATGCCACCCATTCCCGATCAGGTTGTGTTCGCGCCACATTTCGATGACAGTCTCTTTGGAAAGTACGGGGTCCCTTGCTAAAATTTGAGCTGCCACGCTAAAGCATCCACGAGTGGTCGGGTCTTCTAAACAAGTGTATCCAAACTTGAGCTGCTCAAGTATCTTGTCCTCCTCATTGTTGATGGAGTTAATCCTTCCCAAGAGTTCGGTCAGACGATTTCTCCACTCGTGAATGTCATTGATCTCACGCATTGAATTCGCGATAACTCTTATTGCCAAAGGCATTCGAGCACACTCGTTGGCTATTTGAGATGCAACATCCTTAATTTCTTGCCTATGAAGGTCATTTAGCCCGGCTTCACGCATGAAGAGCTCCTCAGCCTCTTCTCTTGGGAGGTGATCTACTTTGATGATCTTGTCACATCTCATTCGGTTGCAAACGTCTAAGGAAGGCGCGGTAAACACTAGTACACAATTACTAGCGGAGATTCCCAACACTTCATAAGCGCGAAATTCCTCTTTTAAGTTACATAGAAAAAGAATCACCCTGCCCGAGTCAGACATCTTTATGAACCTCTCTTCTAATAAACTAGACCTCCTTACACAATCATTGTCATCTCTAATATCGAATCGCATTCCTTCCGACACCTTCTCCTGTAAGGCATAATTGTCACGGGAGTTTTCAGGCGCATCAGCCCAAAACACGGCCTTGAAATCCGGGTGATCTTGTAACACCCTGTTGTAAATATGCTTCATTAGGCTCTTCTTCCCGGCCCCGGGGCACCCATAGATACCTATAGTATACTTTCGACCGGTAGTTATTGCAACAACCGCGGAATCCAGGTTTTCACGGGCGGTGTTGCCCATTAGCTCTAAGTCTCGCACAGGAAGCTTGTCACCTTTAACATAATCGTACGACAACATATTCTTCGTCCAAGATCTACCACGGTTGATCAGCTCTTCAGCTTCACAAAGCCATTGTTCAATCGAAGGCACATAAGTGACACAACGTACATGCTTAAACACACCCTCTTCTTCGCATTCATCTAAAACCCTAGTCGCTCGATCGACCAGATCATTGGAGGTTTGAAGGTACGAAACCACCTCTTGTCGTCGCCTCGTCTGAGGCCTTTGCTCTTGGTTCCTAGCTTCGTTATCTATATCAGTAGTCAAGTCTCTAAGGTCTCCCACCCTCTTTCTTAGCTCGCCCCGTCTTGTGTTCATATTCAAATACGGACTAAACCACTCGTATACCGGTGGCACTATCTCCATCAACGTGTCCATTTCCATGCTCATTTTGATTGAAAGTTATCGCTTCCTCTGAAATGCATGCCATTACCAAATTACTCGCCAAATTCATTTTTAAAATAAAAAGGATAACAGAAGTGAGAAAGTTAAAAACTTTTTTAATAGTTTACACCATTCTAAAAAAGAATTTTTTCTTAAATGATGTTGTAAACTATAATACTTACAAAAATGGGGCTCATTTCAAATTACTTATACGGAATAGGTCCACGTTGGCATTTTTTTAAACCAATATAGCAACTTCTCGTCAACTCAGTCAGCGAATGGTACTTTCTTTTTAAATTTCAACAACTCCTCGCTATTTCATTTGGCGAGTAGTTAGCTAAATGTAAAAAAAGAGCTGAAACTTGGTTTAAAACCATACACACAACACACAACACTTTCAAATACAAACAAACACATCCATACCAAAGAAATTCAACATTTATACAATGAAGTTCTATTTACGCGGATTGGTGGATTGGTGGATTGGCGGATGTGGTACAAGTAGAGAAGGTCGGAGTGGATTTTAGGCATGAGCTGCTCACGGGTCAAACCATGGAGATGGTGGTGTGATTTGAGTGGCTCTGAATCGGGTTTTGGTTTTGAAAATGTTGGGTTTGGAACTGAGTCGAACTGAATAAGCTAAAATGGGCTCATAATTGGGACCGGTTATGGGCAAAGTTCGGTTCCGCCGGGATTATGTCAATGCTGTAAATTCAACATGTTTGACATCGAAATTAGGCTAAGAAAGTTGGTTTTGTAAGTTGTAAAGATTAATTTATACTATGGAATTATTTTGGAATTACGTAAGTGGGAGATTTTCTTGGAAAATTGACTATAAAAGTTGGAGTATTCCCGTTATTTTTTTCCTTTTTTAACAAACATTGTAATTTAAAATATTAAGATAATTATTTTTATTTATTATTCTAAATAGAAATATTCAAATATTAATATTTTAGTATTATTCATGATTTATCCTTGATCCAACGGATTGGGTTGACTCTCGGCCCTAAAATAACGAGTTACCTCGGGTTCAGATCTAAAATGAGTGGGTCAATTTAGGTCAGGTTTACTAGTTGAATCGAGTTTTGACAAGTCTACATGACACTAAATTACAATGAAACAAAAATTCGATCAAGACAACAAAGTTAACATTTTCAAGAAAACACATAATTATAATAAAGAAAAATGTAGTTCATACTTTCAGTTATAATGTACGTGATGAAATTAAATACGTAACTTACCTTTCGATACACAGCTTAGTTAAGTACTCTAGTCGAAGGTTGGTTAATCTGACAAAATTAGACACAAATGATGAAAAAAACTCTTAATAGTAAGTATATTGTGATGATTATTAATTAGTTGATATAAGACAATTGATATGTTCAAAGAAGTGATGATTATTTGAGATTTGAGAAGAGCATTATAAGTGGATGAGAACGAGTTCATGAAAATAGTTAGAAATTACCAAAGTCTTCTTAAAGTCAATGTAATTTGTTTCTTTGTGTTTACCTCTTTTCCTCCTCTTTTCTTGATTCCGCGTTTCACAACTTGGATTAACTGTGATTAAGAATCACCAATCACTTCGTTAGCACCAAAACGAATACGGATATGAATACATGACACGATATTTTATGAAATTTAAGATATGAGACATGTTATTTAAATATAATAAAATATACTTTTTTTTATATTCTCTATTTTTTCCCCTTTTCTTTTTGATCAACAAATAAAGAACTAAATTTGGCTACAAAAAACACATTACCCCACATGTCAATGAATTTAGGTCACACAAATCACCCAAAAAAAAATAGGGAAAAAACCTGAATAACCGAATAAGGAAATGCGGAAGAAAATATAGAATAGGAAGGGTATATCTTATAGTTATAAATATAAATGTCCAATTTTGTTAATAAAAGTATTTTATATCTATAAAATCTAATTAAAAAGGCTAACTAAAATATTGTGACATGACAAGTTTATGTTTGGAAATGTGTCCTCAACAATTGTGCGATCACGACAGTGATAAAAATCATTGTCATAAATCTTATGAAATGAATATGCAAGGGACGATCCAATATTGATTTAGTCAACTGACCAACATTAATCGGTAATGATTGGCTGACTAGAGTTTAACATTACTGTCGTATGACGGTGGTAGTCAGTTGATCCCTTTAAGTCACACCTATAGGACAGACCCCTTAAATAATATATATTGATTAATTGTATAGGATACAGATTGATCGATATTCTTAAAACCGTATATCAAAAATTCAGAGGTTGAATTTTAAAGTAAGATTTATATTTGAAATTGAAATGTGTCAATTGTCAAGTATTAAACGATATTTTAGAAATATCGAAATTAGTATTATGAATGGTTCATGGTTATAACAAACGTTGTTAATATATCGTATTGACGATTATTACGATAACCATAAGTTGGGACAGTAATTTCGAATTACTTATTAATTTGTTAAATGTGATTTAATTAATTTAGAAATATTATTTATATGATAAATATATTTTAAATTAATACAATTAATTATGTCACATATGATGTCACATATTATACAATTGTACAAATTACATTTGTAAAATGAAGGTCCATTTTTACAAATGTTAACCGTGTAATGTATGTAGTAAGATAACATTATTTGATAATTTATCTTATTATTGTGTAAGTGTTGATATGACTTATCACTTATGACATGTGTAAGAACAAAAGCAACAAATTCTTCCTACATACTACAACTACACGGCACCCCAACCAAATGACTACTTATGTGAATTGCTCACATAACATTCATTCTAACCCAAGTTTATAATTTCTAGTGTAAGAAAGATAAACTCTACATGCAAATAATTTCTAGTGTAAGAAAATATTTCAAACCTCATAAATATTATTCACATTATATTTTATACTACAAATTATTGTAGTATTTTAGTAGACTAATAAAGAGAGTATTAGTTTACGGTTTTAAGATTACCTAATTCCGTCTCCTAGCTCGAGTTCGGTCTTCGGTGTTTAAGGGTAGGTCTTGGGTGCAACGTAAGGAGGCAAACTATTTTGGTTGCTCCGTGGAGGATCGTCCTAGCATTTATTTGGACCGTTTGTAAGGCCCTTTCCGTTATTATTCCGCATATATCATTGCATGCATAAGATCTTGAGTATAAATTAATATGAGATTAATTAAAATGTAAAATAATTAGTAAGACTACATTATTATGGTAAACAAGTATGACTACGGTTTTCCTTCAGTTTAATGTGACATGACAATTTAAATGTGACATTTCAATTTTAAATTTGACATGAATTATCAATTTATTATATGACATTTATTTAATTCATTGATCTATAATAAATATAAAAAAAAAGAAAGGCAAACCACACGTGTTTTATTTCACCATTAGAATACTAGCAAATGATATAATTATTTCTTATTTAAAAAGTAAAAAGAAATAAAAATGAAACATTAAATGCAAATAGCATAACAAACATTAAACTTTAACCTTTTTAAATTTCTAGATAAATTAAACGTCAATTAAAAATCAAAATCAAAGTTTATAATAAATTTAAATTTCAACATTTATTTTTATAATATTTTAAACAATAAATAAATAGCACACTATTCAAAATTTACACCATTTATAAAATACGAAGTAATATATAATTTGTAATAAGGATATATAATAACATACTCAACATTAATAAATGAGCTTTTAATTTATCAAACTAAAATAGACACTTTATATTTGTCTTATCTCCTCACATGACTATTTGACCCGTCGCAAGCTAAGGGCTTGTTTGGTTACCGCTCTAATTCATGGGAAGTCCAATATTTCATGAATTACAATTTTCTAAAGTTGTTTGGTTATCCCATAAACGGAAAAATGGAGGAACTCAAACTTCATTCCATGAGTTCTAATTTCCGAATGTTGTGGGAAGTTAATGACCGACCCCAACGTCGGTGTGTTGTACTTCCCACATCTTATCATAGTCAAAATGACTTTTTTACCCATATAATATACTCAAAAAAAAACGTTTGATAATATTTCCTCGTCTAATTTTTTACTCTAAACCACTTTTTTTACCCGAAAGCTCAATTCATGCCAAAAAAAGTCTGATTATCTTCTTCTCCCAAAGGAAAGCATTGTACTTTACCTGCCAAATTTCACGGCTTGTTAATTCCTAATTAGTCGAACTAGTAATATCTCAGAACTTTTACTAGAGTTTTAAATAAACTTTCGGTTTGAGCATTTTATTTTTCTCAACAATGATGATAATGTAACTCGGAAATTATATTTTGTAAGAATTATGTTCAATTTCTTTTATACTAAAGGTGTAATTTGGTTGAGTTCATATGGACGGTAAGACAATAATTTTGTTTTTAATAAAGGGCATAATAGTATTTGTAAACAAAATCATGGGAATTAGATTGGTACAACCAATCAAACAAGATATGAGAATCCAATTCAGAGGAAGTGTGAATTACCTTATGTCAACCAAACAACTTTTTGTAAAATCATCGGAACTTGATATGAGAATTATTTCACTGAAAGTACAACTTCTTACGGGGAGTTAATTCCTAGATAAACCAAACAAGCTCTAAAGTTGCAATAACTTGAAGTAAAGTTACATAGACTTGTCTTAAAATTGTTGTAAATTTAATTAAAATATTTAAAGTTCGCAAGATATGTTACCTCAAATTTAAGATAAATTTTTCTTTAAATTATTTTGTAATTTATTTTTTTAATTCACAAGAGTATAATATAATTTGTACATTATTTTTTAAGTTTATGTAGTTTTAAAACAAAATTTATGTAAGTTTAATGTTTTAAGAATGTAACTTTAGTCATTAGTACTGTAACTTTAGTCATTTGCCATTAATACTACACAAATTCTTATTTGCAACGGCACTATCTGTCGCAAGCTTGTGACGGATACCGTTTCCTCTCACAAAATACCCATTTTTTCTCTTTCTCCAACACTATTCATGTGGTTTCTTTTCTCCACTAACTCATTTTCTATCCATTTTATCTCACAAAATATCCGTCACAAATAGTAACCCGTCGCAAGCAAGACTTATTATTAATACTATAACTTTAGTCATATAATCCATTTTATACATTATTTTGAGTTTATGTAACTTTAGTTTTTTTTGAGTGTAACTTTAGTCCATAATAATATAACTCTAGTTCTTTTTTGATAAATTAATTGAAATTTATGTAATTTTAAGACAAGTTAATACTTCCTCCTATTCCATATTCTTCCCCTCTCCTATGTTGAAAACTTTTATTCTTATTTTATTCATTTCTCTCTCCTATTACCAAACCCCACAAACTCTTTTTACTCATATTTTATTACTTTTTTAATGTTTGTGGCCCACAAATTCTTATTTAATTCTTAATTATTTATCTCTCTCCTATCACCAAACCCAACCCAATTTTTTAGACTTATTTTATTCTTCACCTTAATCCTCGTACCCAATCCAAAGGGGAACAAAATATGGAATATGAGGGAGTATAATTTTAGTGCTGGTGTAACTTTAGCCCATATAACGGTGTACCTTTAGTCATTTGAAGTCAATTTTATATAATTTTTTTTGTTATAATAACTTTAATCAACTAGTCTCATCGAAGACGAGTACTATTCGTCATAAACTAAAAACGAATAACATCCTTCTCACAATATCACAAGTGCGAAGCCAAGTGATGTGCTTCATATAAGTTTCACTTGATTACCACTTGTATATTGTGAAAGACCTTATCCGTGCAAATGAGTTTAAGTAAAGACATATTCATAATCGATTTAAATAATGTTAAAATGACAAAAGAATTGCAAGAAGTTTAAAATTAAGACTGGCTGAATGGTTGTACTTTAACATATGCGGCGTGTAATTTTAATAGAAAATGTGTTAAACTTCAGTCCTAACCACTAGACCTGTCAAACAGGTCGAACGGGCGGGTTGCGGGTCGGGTAGATACGGGTTCGGGTAAAATACGGGTCGGGTGTATTTCGGGTCGGGTAGAATACGGGTCATGCCTATACGGGTTCCGGGTCGGGTTCAGGTAAAAATACGGGTCAATCAACATCTTTTCCTTGCATTTTTAAAAACTTCTTTTATATCGTAATTCCTACCCTTTATACGTTTTCTATCCTCTTACTCGTCTTAATCAACTTAATTGTCACCACTTTTGCCCTCACCACCAACATCACCATCGTTATCATCATCATCGCCCTTACTAACTCGCTAAGTACGATAATGAGACTCAAATAAGATAACTATGATGACGTGATATGTGATCTGAGGTGATGTGGTGGAAGTGTTGACGCGAAGTGCGGTTCAGTTCGACGTTATACGGTGAAAGTGACGATATGACACATATTTTGAGGTGATGATGTGGCATGTGGTCCTAGTCAATTATGTGGAAGGAGGTGTAAGTGACCGTGTGACACACATTTCGATGTAATGATGTGACATGTGGTCCGTCGAAATAATGAGGTGACAGTGCTAACGTGGAATGTAACTTGACGTACTACACTAAAAGTGACGACGTGACACACACTTCGATGTGATGACGTGACATGTGGTTCGAGGTGATGAGTTGGCGCTGCTGACGTGGAATGCAATTCGACGTACTATGGTGAAAGTGACGGTATGACACACACTTTGAGGTGATGACGTGGCATGTTGGTTGAGGTGATGACGTGACATACCGCATATATATACATATTTCTCCTCAAAAATTTATAAGTCATCAATACTTATATGACATTGTATATTTTAAAAATAATATATTGTCTTGACCCAACGGTCAACCCGCTGCGGGTCGGGTTTTGACCCGCTATTTACGGGTCAAAACGGGTTCGGGTATCTTTCGGGTTCGGGTTGAAAAAACCGGGTCATTTACAAGTTATTTACGGATCGGGTTACGGTCGGTTTTCGGGTCGGATCATGTTTTGACAGGTCTACTAACCACCAATAATAATTACCACCAACAACAATCACCACCAACTACCACTACCACTACCACAAACGAGATAATACTTGTTTTCGATTGTTAATTACTCCGTAGTATTAATAATTCTAATTTAGGAATTTAATAAAGCGAGTTTACAAACTATTGAAATTCACACCACAGAATCACAAATAAACAATAAAAAAAAAATTACAAAATTATTCATAGAGAAAAGGATCTAATGAGAGGGTATCTAGGAATAGAGTACAGGGGTGCAAAAATTTAACAATTATTTTGGTGATGTGAACTAAAACTTTTAGAAAAAATCGTGAGGTTAAAGTAAAACACAAATTAGTAAAATTGGTTCTAAATAATTTAAGAAGTTATAAATAAAATACTTTGTATAAATTTGTAAGTATATAACTCTTAATGTAGAAAGAGTACGTTTTAAAATATAATCGAAATAATTGTAGTCCAATAATACTCCCTCCTATTCGGAATAAGTGTCACATTTCGGGTTGGGCACGGGAATTAAGGAATTCATTTGTTTAATGTAAAGTAATGTGTGGGGTGGGAAGATTGGAGAGAGGGAATGTATTATTGATTATTATTGTGAGTAGAGATGATTAAAATAAGTAGTGTTGTGGGGTAAGGTGGGGTATTATTGTGGGTTAGAGTGAATAAAATAAGTATAAACAATGTCCTAAAATGGAATATGTGACAATTACGTGAATAGACGAAAACGGCAAATGTGACAGTTATTCAGAATAGGAGGGAGTATGATATTACAACATTAAATAAGCATTAAAGTCAAAATTTATTACTAAATGAGATAAAAGTGCAAAAATATTATTTATGGGGGTCGAACTCATAACCGAACGTGTAAAAAATCAGTATCTAACCACTATACCACCAAATATTTAATAAATTTATTGAAACTAATTTTTAAATATTTCGGAACAAAGGGGGACGGGTAAACCCGCTGTACCCACGCTAAAAACGCCCCTGGATCTAATCTAGGGAGTCGTGACCCCGTGAGTAGATTACTTGTTAGCAAGTTTAGGGTAAGATTTTTTGTGAGTCTTGACATGAATCTTAAGATAAGACTTACCCAAGACCCCCAATAAGGTTAAGATTATTGGTGGATCATCCAAGACCCCAATAAGGCTAAGATTATTGGCGGATCACCCAAGACCCCCAATAAGGGTAAGATTATTGGTGGTCTTAAACCAATACTTGGTAAGTCTTGTGACAAGATTCACTTATAACTACCAGTAATTTACCAAAGTCTTAACAAAGTTTTAAGTTGAGTTTTGGAAATAATCCAAGACTCAACTTAAGACTTTGAGTGAGTCTTGACCCCACTTTTAGTGTAAATTATCTTATGAGTGGATTCCATGTGTCAATGTGATGTAAAAAAGTAGAGTCTGAGTTGAGTCTGATGAATAATGTATAAAATCTGAGGTAAGTCTGAGATGAGTCTGATTAATAAAGAAATAATAAAAGTAAGTGGAAAGCTGATGTGGCAGAGTCTTAAGACTTTGGAGAGTCTTACGAATAATGATACCCTAATCTACTCAAATTTTGACAAAGTCAGTCTTGAACATCAAAGACTCAGTTTAAGACTCTGTAAAGGTCTTGACCCCACTAACGTTTTATAAATGATAACTAATACAATAAATGACTACCATGTGTTAAGGTATTACGAAGTATTATTTTCCTTTTTATCTAAAATCCGATAAGAAGAGTGTAGTGGAAAATGGAAATGTAGAGTATGAGGTGAGAAATAATGTATAAAATCAGAGGTGAATCTAAGGTATGTGCGTGTGTTGAACAATAAAATAATAATAAAAGTTAGTGGAAAACTGACATGACGAGGTGTTAAAAACTTGATATCTGTACTGATAATGTTACCGTAGTGGGTGAAAAGGAATAAGGCCCTGTTCTTTCTGGCTTTTTAGAGCTGAACTGAACTGAGCTGAACTGAATGAGGCTGAGCTGAACTGAACTGAACTGAACTGAACTGAGCTGAGCTGAGCTGAACTGAACTGAACTGAACTGAACTGAATTTAATCGAGCTGAACTGAACTTAATCGAGCTGAATGAAACAGAAATTAATAGAAATAAACTGAATATAAATGCTTAATTAAAGTGTAATAACTAATAATAATATTATTAATAATAATAATATAAAAAAAGATTGATTAATATAAATTTTGCGATTTTTTAAAAAATAATTATATTATTAAAGTAACCATATCTAGGCCAAATGACCATTTTATTAAAGTATTGTCCAAACTAACCATATCTAGGCTAAAAGAGTGTATTTACTTAATTTAATCACTTGAATCCACGTCTACACTTCATAATTTCATTCGGATGCATAAACTTGGTATTCCAGTTATACAACATCAAAGTATTCAAGGAAGAACAGATTCAAACATGGATGATAAACAAAGGAAGAAACTCATGAATAAAGTTTGAAAAGAAATTCAAAAAAATAGGGTGTGATATTGGTGTCTATAATGACCTCGATAATGAAGCACATCAAGACAATACGGAAGTCAATAGCAAAGCAACATAGATGATGTCTTTGTTAATGATATTTATATTTTCAAGATTATGATTTTCGATTGTGTTAACAAATATTATTATTTGAATGTTATCAAATTTTACTTCTCAATTAGTCAATTACATTTTTTTCACTCTTTCATGTTTACTACTACTACTACTAATAATAATAGTAATAATAATAATAATAATAATAATAATAATAATAATAATAATTATTATTATTATTATTATTATAAACAATAAAAATATATATAAAATAATAAGATGAAGAAATAATAAAAACAACAACAAAAACAACAACACTAATAATAATAATAATTATTAATTAATAATAATAAATAGAATAATAATAATAATAATAATAATAATAATAATAATAATAATAATAATAATAATGTGGACTGAATTTAATAAAGTCGAGCTGAGCTGAACTGAATTGAATAGAGCTGAACTGAGCTGAACTGAGCTGAACTGAACTGAACTGAACTGAATGGAGCTGAGCTGAACTGAACTGAGCTGAACTAAACTGAACTGAACTGAATAGAGCTGAGCTGAACTGAAACGAGCTAAAAATAAGCCAGAAAGAACAAGGCCTAAATGGGAGATAAAGAGCCAACCAAATAAAAAAAACAATATGTAGCTTGCTAGGAATCAAACCCACGTTGTCTTCCTCGATGTTGTTAACACTACACAATTAACGTTGTTTCTCAATCCCCTATATATAAAAGGAAGGATATTTAAAGGATTTTGATTGGCTATTGATTTGTAGGGAGTAAAAAATTAAACTAACCCCACTTTCTCTCTCTTCTACCCACTTTCTTTCCTCTAATTAATTATCTTCTCTCCTCTTTACTTATACTTTAATATTCTAAATCTAATTATTCTAATTATATTATTTCATTCCTTTTTTAAATAAATGATTGATTCATTATTTTATTAAATTAGCAATTATATTCATATAAAACATAAAATTTCCAAAATCTTTGTAACCATAGAAAATATAAACCAAAATTTCGTTGACTTCGCAAAAACGATCATATTTACCAAGTAAAAAATAATCTCTCAAGATTAAAATATTTAGTATTATAATTATTCGAACTTTCATTTATGCCGAAAATAATTAAAAGTAAATCAATCTTCATTCAATTTGACAGGTACATATTTTTAAAAAATCGTATCTTTGAAGAAATTATATACGCTTTGATGATACATTTTTACATATTTACTTGGACTATGTGAATTATTATTAACTCGGTAGATGTGAAAATAGAAAAAGAAAAAAAAAAGAACTTATTGCATTTATTTATATGTTTTTAAAAATTAGTTAAATAAAAAAAATTGACCGTACAAATATAAACAAATTAGGAAAACTAGAAAAATCGACCAAACTTACAGGAAATCATCATAGCACAAAAATCAAAACAAAACTCCATAAGTATTGGAGTATGAATCTTCACTATATAATCAATTCGAGAATTATACAACCAGATGTATACACCTGGTAGTATAGATTTCGAGCTTTATAACAAAGAATTTGAGCTTATACATATATTTTACGAGTTTTATTGCAAAGAATCTGAACGTTTTTTTAAAAAAATTGTAAATTAAAACATTATATTGAAACTCAAAAATAATATATATAAAACTCAAAGATTTTAATTTTAACACTAAAAAATTATAGTGCAAAAAAAATGTTAAAAGCTCAACAAAATTGCACATAAGCTCAATTAAATTCGTATTAGATGTACGATCCCATATATATCTGAGTGTATAATCCTATTTGTGCTATATAATTTCATGGTAACAAACAATTGAGATTTCGGGATTCAATTGAAAATGAAGTGAATGATAAGATCATAAAACAAACCATATTTTGAAAATAAGGAGATTAACGAGTTGCGGATTTGTAGACATGAATAAAGAGATATGCATTGATGAAGGTCACTATGAGTCTATTCGTAGAACAGATAGATGAAATGAGAATATTAAGAGGAATTGAAAAAGGATAGTGACACTGAGGCATATGAGTCTATTCGTAAAAATGTGGTAGGTAATGTGTTAATTATTTTATTTAATTATATCTTATAATGATCTGTATGGAATCACATGAGTTTGGCAAGTGAAAAGCAAATAGCTACGGAGTATTATGTAACTGTATGAGATTTACTTCAAAACTTGCCAAAAAAGACGTCTTATGAGAGACCCGTCAAATTTGGACCTTTTAATTATTTTGGGCCCATTTTTTCGTACTATGGTTGTTTACTGTTTAGGATAGATGTATTAATTTTGGTGTTCACACCAATTTTAATGGATCTTATGAACGTATTTTTGGCATAATGACAGTTTATCTTTATACCAAATGTTGTTTGATACTATTATTAAAATTTATGTGGAACTTACTTTTCATTATTTATATGAATTTAGTTAAGTTATTGAATATTCAATTGCCCGAAATTATATTCGTACATATTTAATATATAACAATACAGTAACTCTCCCGTGAGACCATCTCACACATAAGACGGTCTATTTATATAAAAATAAAACTCATTTATTAGTATTAAATGAGTAAACTTATTATAAAAGTGGACGGTCTTATGGCGTGACACCGTCTTATTCTAAAATTTAGTATAACAATAATATTACTCTACTAATAGATTAAACTTCAAAATTTAAAAAACTAACCCGTGCATTATTTGCACGGGTGTAAAACTAGTTAATAGTTGAGACGATGACTACTTAACCATTGTAACTCCTGAAGAGGTGTCTTAGACTATCCCCAAGCAAGTGTCACCCTAATTAGGTCAATACACATTTTTACTCTTAATTACACTTTATTTATCTTGACCCATTTTTTCTCTTCCTAGCAGAAGGTCACCACCTAGGTCATCAACTCAATCATTTTTTACTTTTTAACATTTTTAATCATTTCCCCACATTTTCTACCCCACTAAAACTCCATCTCTCCTACTTTAACCATTACCATTGCTACACTTTTGGACCCTTCACATTTCTCAACCAATGAGAATAAAACAACTACTAGGTGGAAAGATGGGTCAATAGCAAGAGAAAAGGTCACAAATTGACCCTATTTTGTAATGGGTCAATGGTCATGCTAATTGAGTAACTAATACTTAATTAACTTGACCCAACTATCTATTGACCTCCTCATCCACCTTGCTTGGGGATGGTCTTACATGATTCATGTAGTGGTGCAAAAATGCATAGGCCCGAGGATATTCAATCCTCTCGTTATATAAAAAAAGGGTGAATATAAGTGTGCGAAAGCAGTATATTTTTAACACTAAAGTCGTATACATATTCGGTAAAACTTATTCTTTTAAAAAAGTGTGTAGTATACTAGTATGTGTCCACCCAAGTCCGTCGTTGATGCCTAGAGATGTGGTATATTAATGTTCAAACAACACAATTCTTGTATAAAAGGAACAACAAGTCTTGCCTTAGACGGTGATAATTCGTCTCCTTAAAAAGACGGTCAAAATGTTACTATTTTAACGCCAAATATAACAAGTATAAATTTCTAAGTTAACAAGTTGGTTTTTCACATGGTCACATTTATTCTTAAAATTTAAAATGGTGACGTTTTGATTCGTCTTTTTGAGAAGACGAAATTGATCCGTTCTACGAAAATCTGTGTATAAAGATTAGTCTAGTGTGTGATTACTTGGACCATGTTTGAGCCACTTTGCTCAAAATAAGTTTTTAATGTTTTTATCTTCACGAGTTACTTTTTGATTGTTTTGACCATCTCCTATCTATAAAAGGAAGGTCTTTTCTAGACTTATAATTGGCTGAAACTTTACTTTTTTTTTTTTTTTTTTTTTTTTTTACACATTAACCAACCCCACTCTCACCGCTTACTCTCTCTCCAATTAATTACCCTCTCTCCTCATTTCTTATTATTTTTCATATACATATTTTATATGTTAAAAGCTTATGATAAAAAAAATTAATCACATTCAACCTTATAATAAAAGAAAATTTTAAAAAAATCGGAAATCTATATAGGGGAAAACAAATTTTAATAAAAAAAAAAATTACAATCCCGGAAAATTAACCTCTTGGATACCTTGACAATTAAAATTAAATTAGAATTTTTGTATGAACGGTCTCATACTCTCATAGCATATGACGATCAACATATATAAAAAGAAAAATCGTTTATTAGCACTAAAAGAACAACTTTTTATATGAGACCGTATTACTCTATAATTTGTGACAATTAAAATGTATAAAAGCAAATTTATATACTATATAAACATATACATTAAATTTAACACGAGGCCCAAATTTTAAGATTTTGATGAAAAATAAATCCTAAAAATATCTATATTTCCAAAAATATGAAAAAAAAGGTCACTATTTAATCAAAAGTGATCACTATGTATCAAAATGTGATCACTTTCCTACTGGTCGCATGTGCGACCGTCGTAAAGTAGAATTTTACGAAATGGTAAATTAAGGCTACATAAAATAATACGAGTAATAATTATAATTAGGTGATATTGTCGACTCATGCATCTATATCGATCCATGTTTTTATGGTTGTCTATTAGCCCAAAATATATATTTTTACAAGCTCAGAAATAGTTGGGGTCAACAAAAATATACAATGCCGTTTTATTATATACGGTTTTAGATTAAATCCCTTACCAATAAAAGGAACAACTTTTCCTGTTTTTTCATTGGTTGGTTAATTTTAAGAAATTAAAAACTTTCTTTCTCGCCATGTCCCACCACTCACTCACACAAGGAGCTTTAATTTTTCTTCATTTTACTTTTCTCCATTTAACATTTTCTAAAGTTACAAATAATTTTTATCTTCATAATAAAAAAAAACAACTTTACTCCAAATTCGAAAATAAAAAAAATCACTAAAATTCTACCCAGAAACATAAAATTCAACAATATTAAAAAAAGTTGGACAATTAGAAGTAATTAACAAATATTTAGAGGTATGAAAAACGAAAAAAAAACGAAAAAAATTATACAAAGGGTTAAAAATTAACAAACATACGTATATCTAAAAAAATGAAAAATATACACGAGGAGATAAAAATTAACAAAAAAACGTAAATTAAAAAATGAAAGAAACGTAGATCAAAGATTTTTGAATAAGATCAAATAAACCCAACCCATAAAATTTAAAAAATTAAAAAAATACACGAGGAGATAAAAATTAACAAAAAACGTAGATTAAAAAATGAAAGAAACGTAGATCAATTTTTTTTTGAATAAGATCAAATAAACCCAATCCATTAAATTAACAAAAAAAAATATAAATTTACGATTTTTAAGAAAATATAATAACCTTCGAGAATTAGTCAATTAAAACTACGTTAACATCGAGTAAAAAGATGGTCTTAATAACAATACATTATTATTTTCTTTATAAAATTATCCACAAATTTTAAGAGACTGCTGATGAGTCATATTCCTATACACTTTTATGCCTCCCCTTTAGTTGTTTTGAGATGATTCTTGTGCTAAATTGTGTCATTTATATGCTATTTATATTAGAATGTCGATACTTCCGCCTTTCGGTGTTTAATGCAGGATTGATGCATTTATGGAGCAAAAGATGGATTGGAGCACCACGGACCCGACATGAAGGAACACACGTAGCATGGCACGAGGATCTAGGAAGGAAGAGCTAAGGAGATTATCGAAGGCAAGCACAAAGAAGAGCTCCATATAACTAGTACCTACTTTGGAGAGCCATATCTCGAGTTCTACACATGATAATAAGATGATTCCAACTGGAGGTGAAAGCTCATCCTCTTAGCTTTCCAACGCCACGAAAATCACTTGATTTGGACAAGTAATGAAGAAATGGCGACCGTTTGAAGTTCAGTGCGCGAAGCAGAAATTACGCGCTGAGAGCACTCGATCGAGTGCCACCAACACTCGATCGAGTGCCTTGAGTGCTCGATCGAGTGCCTTGAGTGCTCGATCGAGTGCCTTGAGAGCTCGATCGAGTGCTTTAATTTACCCGGAATTTCCATAAATTGTTTAAGTAGTTTACTATAAATAAAGGCTTCGTAGCCTATTGTTAGATACGCTTTTTATTATTCTAAAACCCTAATTATTACTAGTAGCTCTCTAGATTATTATTTAGCAATTGCCTTCGGATCTTGTTCTCCTATTTACGGTACTTAATCATAATCTCTACTTTATTGTTCTTCAATTATTCTTGTTCTTAGTTTATTGTTTTATCAATTATGTTTTCAATCAATGTTGTTGTAGTTAGATCCCAAGCCATGAGTAGCTAAATTATTTGTCTAGGGTGAAAAGGGATCTAGGTAATTAGAAGGGGGAATCAAACTTTAATGATGTTTAATTGTTAAACTGCTTATTATTATTGTTCTATTGTTGTTTTAAACCTGATTAATTAATTACTGGCCAGGATTAGTTAATTAGTCTCGCAAATTAGTCTTAGATCCGACCGTAGACTAAGACTAAGATAGGCCACAACAATTGAATAGACTGACCTAATTATAGCGACCGCATGTTAGGTTTAGATCTAAAGATTATATGAATACCGACCGGACATATGATCTTAAATAATAATTTTGCCCAATTAAATCAGTTAAATCCCATTCCCCCGGATAATTGCCTATGTGAACTTGATCCCTAGATCTTTCCTAATACTTGTTTACATCTTTATTTACTTATTTTGCAATTAGTTCATTAGAAAACAAAAACAACCAAAACAACCCACTTGTTACTTTAAGACTTATTTACTTTAGCAAACAATTCATTACCGCCTCCCTGTGGATTCGATACCTTTCTTACCGCTAGCTATTAGTTAGTAGTATCCTAAGGATTACTTTGATTTAGGGTGACGACTTTACCCTTATCAAATTTGGCGCCATTGCCGGGGAGGCAACAATTTATTTGTTTGTTACTTGTTTAATTTGTCTTTTGTCTCAGGGAACTCCTGTTCCTTGAGACTGTTTTTACGCTTTTCTTGTAGTTCCTTGTATGCCCAGGTCAAATCGGTCCGAGATCATTGATTTTGATCCTGAACCTGAGAGGACTTTTCGCTACAGAAGGAATTTTAATAGAGAAGTGGGTCAAGTAGAAGACTTGAGTATACTTGACAGGATTGAGCCTTTAATTATCTCAGAAAATTCATCTTCTGACGAGGACGATATTGTTTCTGAGACCATTGTCGCTACACCAAAGATGGCTGCACCCAATACAGCTACCTTGGCAAGCTACAACGAGCCTACTTTGGCTTCTATTCCAACAGGATTTATACCTCCTCCTACTGATGCTGAGGAGAAGCCTTTTGATATCAAGCCTTCTTATCTTGCGTTGGTAGAGCGGAATATGTTTGGAGGTAGATCTGGGGAAGATCCTGCGAAACATATGGATAAGTTTGTCACTTATTGCAGCTCCATTCCTTTGCCAACAGGAGTGACTTATGATCAGGTCAAGTACCGACTTTTCCCTTTTTCTCTACAAGATGATGCTAGCGAATGGCTACGCGAGTTGGATTTGACTGCTCATGCCATTACTGATTGGAATTCCCTAGCTCTTGCATTCTACAAGAGATATTTTCCCCCACAAAAGACAAACAATCTCAGGAATCAGATTACTAACTTCAAGCAAGGAGGTAATGAAGATTTTAATGAGGCATGGGTACGTTTCAAAAGATTGGTTCGGGCAGTTCCTCATCATGGATTTCAGAAGTGGTTTCTTTGTAACCAGTTTTACAACGGGTTATTCGATGATCATAGAGCTCTTTTGGACTCTTCTGCTAACGGAAGATTTCAGAATAACACCACGGATGATACAGCTTATAAATTGATCGATGATATGGCTACTCATACTGCCGAATATGGAAATCCAAGAGGCTCTGCGAGGGGAAGTGGTACAGATAGTGCCGTCGCAGCCCAGTTAGAAGCTTTGAATGCTAAGATTGCACAGATGCAAACAACACAAGCTTTGGGTGGCCAACACCAAGTGGTTAATATGGTTCAACAAGGGGAAGTAATTCTCTGCGGAAGATGTGGTATAGAGGGTCATATTGCTGATGAGTGTATAAGTCCTATGGAACAGGTACTTGTTTTCCAATCCTACAAGCAAGCTAATCCTTTTTCTAACACTTACAATGAGAGGACAAGGGAACATCCCTTTCTTCAATGGTCGAGCCAGAATGTTCAAAACCCTAACCCACCTCAGCAACAACCAAATTCAAATTATGTGATCCCTCAAAACCGCGGGCAGCAAGGAAATTATAGACAGAATCAAGGAGGTCCTCAGTTTAACAATCAGCGCCAACAACAGTTTCAACCTTTAGTGCCACCTCCTCCACCACCAGCTTCAAATAATGATATGTCAGAGATCAAAGCTATGTTGCAGCAGAGCCTTAAAGCTCAGATGGAGCAAAAGGCACAGATTACTCAGATACTGGCTCACAATAAGATATTGGACACTCAAGTTGCCCAACTAGCAAGCCAAAATACAAATAGGCAGCCCGGAAACCTTCCTCCCCAAGGACAACAAGCTCATGAGCAAGTTCATGCTATTCATTTAAGGAGTGGTACTTCTTATAAAGAGCCGGAGATATCCAAAGATGATAGTCAAGTGTCTTATGTTTTTCCTAAAGGTTTAGGGCATCTCTATTTCAGTGCTGACGAAGAAGAAAAGGAACTAGAGAAAGCTCGTATACATGAGAACAACGAAAAAGAAAAACGAAAAGAAGCGATGCGATCTAAATCCGAGACACTCGATCGAGCTCGCAGTGCACTCGATCGAGTGCCAACCCCACTCGATCGAGTGTCAGTCGCACTCGATCGAGTGCCTCATCCGCGTACTTCTAATTCTTCTATTTCGCTTAATGCACAGGTACCCGATACTACTATTCCAAGCCAGAGTTCTCCAAAGGTCTCTAAGGATGCAAAGGAAGCTGAACCAGTAAAGATTATTCTTCCATTCCCAACCCGACAACAGAAATCAAAACTTGATCAACAGTTGGGGAGATTCATGGAAGTTGTGAAAAATCTTCAAGTAAGCGTTCCTTTTACTGAATTGATTACTCAGGTACCAGCTTATGCAAAGTTTATGAAGGAGATATTAACAAAGAAGAGAATTTTCAACGAAGTGGAGACAATTGCATTCACTAAGGAGTGTCATGCCGCGCTGCAAGCCAATTCTCCACCCAAGCTTAAGGATCTAGGGAGTTTTTCTATTCCTTGCACTGTTGGTTCTCTTGATTTTTCTAATGCGTTATGTGATTCTGGGGCGAGTGTCAGTGTCATGTCGTATACTACTTGTAAACAACCTAACATGACCACACTTAAATGTACCAATATGACCCTCCAAATGGCTGACAGGTCCATTCAGCGCCCTATGGGTGTCTTAGAGGATGTACCGGTTAGGATAGGAAAATATTATGTGCCCTGTGATTTTGTAGTGATGGACATGGCAGAGGATGCTGAAATACCTATTATCCTCGGACGACCCTTCCTTAGTACCGCTGGGGCTCTTATTGACCTTAGGGAGGGTAGTCTCATTTTTCGCATCGGGGATGACACCATCACTTTTCTACACAACCAAGCACCCCGTCCTCCTGATTTTCAAGCTACATGTCATGTAATTACCATTCTCGATCCTTCTTTAGATTCTTGCCATGCTTTGTGTATTGACAGGAATTCATTTGACGCTTCTACTACTGCGTCGCATACATGGGAGCTAGAGGTGGATGAGTTCAAGAAGTTGATCTACGAAGAAGAGCCACCTCCTATTTTGGATTATAGCTGTGACGGAAGTGTCGACTTGGAGGCTAAGTTAGATGCTTGGGAAGCCGAAATTTTCAAAGACGACTACCTCTCTAAGGAGCCTGAAGATACTGTGGATCTTGCTGATGATCCACCTTTGAGTTTCGTTTTTCAAAATGACAAAGAACTTTTTTATGCTTATAATTTGGATTTTACTCCCGTTGAGACTGAACTTAGACAATTCGTTTTGATATTTGTGTATGTTTGTATTGTTTCATGGTGCTACATAAGCCTGTGGGTAGCACACGGAGTGAGTTTCGACCTTCTTGTACGGGCATTGAATTGCCTTGATACGGTAGCATTGGAGCTTTGAGGTCACAAAAAGTTGCCTTGGTTACGTATGAATTGTCAAGACCCCCGCTTTGCAGCTGGTTTGGGGGAGTTCTTATGCTTTCCAGCTGGTATTATCCTTCTTTTATTTTTTTCCTTTATTTCCTTTATTTTTAGTGTGTTATGTTTTCTCCTTTATTTCCGTTTGTTAGTAGTGTCCTTTAGGATGCTGGTTATATTTTATATTGTGCCTTACATGTTTTTTAGGTCACAATGAGGACACTTTGACATTTAGGTTTGGGGGAGAGTCTTTATTTTATGTTGTGTGCTTAAAAAAAATCCAAAAATATGTTTTTTCTTTCATTTTTAGGTCGAGTCTTGGTGAATTAAATAACAATGATGATAATTTGCATTGGTTTTGCATTTGAATCCCAAATAGTTATCCATGTACATTGTTTTGACCCGTTAGCCTATGAAAACAAAGCTCAATGATCAAGTCTTGACCGTAATTGACATACCCTATATTGATTAGACTTGACAAATTAAGTTGGTAAACTACTTAAATTCTGAGGTCTATAGAGCTTCCTAGGCCAGGAACATTAATAAACTGGTCTCATTGTTATTTAGGCCTGAGTGTGGTTTCTCCTTGTGGAATATGTAATATCAAACTGCATAAGTGTGAAATTGATTGCCTGATGCTTTTATGTGAATGTATGACAAGTACATGAGGATAGGCGGTCTTACCCTTCAAATAAGTTTCACATAGCCAAAATTTGCCTTTCTACCTTTGAAACCAAATTCCCTATGAAAAACCCGTTTGAAGCGTTGTGGCATGTTTTGTGTTTGAATACTTATAAGCCACAATCCTAGAATTTGCCTACCTTTTCGGAACAGTCGCAGTTGCTTGGTTTATCACGATATTTCATTACTATGGTTGGGAAGGGACTTAATTTTGTCCAAGTGGGTGTAGTGAAAATTTGGGAGCAATTGTGTCAATCTCTTATGTTGAAAAAAAAAAAAAAGAAAAAAAATATATGAAGCACAAGAAAGAAGAAGAAAAAAAAGGAAAGAAAAAGAAAAACTTCAAAAATAGAAGAATATTTGTGATTCGGAAAAAAAAAAGAGAATGCTTCATTGGATTTTGTTAAGAGATTTAAGGAAACTATCTAGATGCTAATGCATTTTTGGAGAGTAATGTTATAAACTCTCATGTTCTATCAAATCGAAATAATTTCTCTAGTTTTGGGTTGGTTTATCTTTCATTAAAGAAGTAGTTTTGGTTTTTTTTGCGCTGCGACTATCGTCTTAGCTCCACATATCCATAACGTGCTTTGGCACAAACCACTTCTTTACCCTTACCCACTAGCCTCCTTGCCGTCTTGATACATGTACTTTGTCCATCTATACATGCATAATTGTTGGGGAAATCTCTATCACACTATATTGCATGCATGTTTCATTAAGTTGAGTGAGTGTTCTTATTTCTTTCCATCTTCACATATCACTCACCCTTACATATACATATGAGCGTGAGTGAATCCGCGAGAATCCGACTAAAATTTGTCTTGCAAGGTCGCAAGGTATTTGGTTTTTGTCTATATTACACTGTCATATCAACCTTGTGACTTGAGCTGCGTTTTCTATCACCCGTACCTTTGAATCTGTTTTATTGGTACATTTGGTCATCACTTTGTTATAGATGTGGACAGCTTGGGATTTGTATGTGCACTAACATTAGCTCTGAGTTATTTATTCACCATTTGTATGATTGCCTTTTGTACTGTGTGTGATGCTTTGCTTGAGGACAAGCAAAGGGTTGGTTGGGGGGAGTTTGATGAGTCATATTCCTATACACTTTTATGCCTCCCCTTTAGTTGTTTTGAGATGATTCTTGTGCTAAATTGTGTCATTTATATGCTATTTATATTAGAATGTCGATACTTCCGCCTTTCGGTGTTTAATGCAGGATTGATGCATTTATGGAGCAAAAGATGGATTGGAGCACCACGGACCCGACATGAAGGAACACACGTAGCATGGCACGAGGATCTAGGAAGGAAGAGCTAAGGAGATTATCGAAGGCAAGCACAAAGAAGAGCTCCATATAACTAGTACCTACTTTGGAGAGCCATATCTCGAGTTCTACACATGATAATAAGATGATTCCAACTGGAGGTGAAAGCTCATCCTCTTAGCTTTCCAACGCCACGAAAATCACTTGATTTGGACAAGTAATGAAGAAATGGCGACCGTTTGAAGTTCAGTGCGCGAAGCAGAAATTACGCGCTGAGAGCACTCGATCGAGTGCCACCAACACTCGATCGAGTGCCTTGAGTGCTCGATCGAGTGCCTTGAGTGCTCGATCGAGTGCCTTGAGAGCTCGATCGAGTGCTTTAATTTACCCGGAATTTCCATAAATTGTTTAAGTAGTTTACTATAAATAAAGGCTTCGTAGCCTATTGTTAGATACGCTTTTTATTATTCTAAAACCCTAATTATTACTAGTAGCTCTCTAGATTATTATTTAGCAATTGCCTTCGGATCTTGTTCTCCTATTTACGGTACTTAATCATAATCTCTACTTTATTGTTCTTCAATTATTCTTGTTCTTAGTTTATTGTTTTATCAATTATGTTTTCAATCAATGTTGTTGTAGTTAGATCCCAAGCCATGAGTAGCTAAATTATTTGTCTAGGGTGAAAAGGGATCTAGGTAATTAGAAGGGGGAATCAAACTTTAATGATGTTTAATTGTTAAACTGCTTATTATTATTGTTCTATTGTTGTTTTAAACCTGATTAATTAATTACTGGCCAGGATTAGTTAATTAGTCTCGCAAATTAGTCTTAGATCCGACCGTAGACTAAGACTAAGATAGGCCACAACAATTGAATAGACTGACCTAATTATAGCGACCGCATGTTAGGTTTAGATCTAAAGATTATATGAATACCGACCGGACATATGATCTTAAATAATAATTTTGCCCAATTAAATCAGTTAAATCCCATTCCCCCGGATAATTGCCTATGTGAACTTGATCCCTAGATCTTTCCTAATACTTGTTTACATCTTTATTTACTTATTTTGCAATTAGTTCATTAGAAAACAAAAACAACCAAAACAACCCACTTGTTACTTTAAGACTTATTTACTTTAGCAAACAATTCATTACCGCCTCCCTGTGGATTCGATACCTTTCTTACCGCTAGCTATTAGTTAGTAGTATCCTAAGGATTACTTTGATTTAGGGTGACGACTTTACCCTTATCAACTGCTATTAAAAATATTTCTATCATTTTACTTTCATTTAGAGAGTAAGTTATTTAAAGGGTTAGATATAGAAATACAATACAATTTCATTATCTATTTTATATGGTTCAAATTTATTTCATAATGTCATGATTATTTATTTCAATTTATATAATCATTAAAAAAAATTTAATTATACCAGTAAATCAATTATTTGGAGTCAAAATCATCCCCGAATTCATAATTTATATATTTCTCATTCAAGTTCATATTAAATTATATTTGTACTACTTTTTTAATATATTTACGAAATTTTTAGAAATAGACCCGTACATTTTTTGTACGGGCATAAAACTAGTCTTTATTTAATCCATTCTCATTAACTCATATAATCAAATATAACATTTTTAAATTAAAAATAAAAAGGTAAATGTGGGTCCCACATCAAAAAAATTGGATTTTATTTCTGGAAAACCTTTTCGTTTATGTTTGTATGTAAAATTTTACGTCTAAATTTATGTAAACTCACTGCTGATGTTAATAAACTAATGCGGAATACTCTGTCGGAAAAACATGGATAACCGATTCTTCTAAAAAAAATAAAAGTTACCATAGTGGAATTATATAAATTATGAGATCTAACAAATATTATGGCATAAAAAATCGGCTATTTGTGGTTAAATTATCACATCGTTTGAATAATAACAAGATCTTAATTTGGTTATATAATAACGAATATATCTCTTTACGAAAATTAACATATTAAAAAATTATAACATAAAAAAGTTTCCGGATTTAACAACCTTAAAAATATTGAAAAAATAATAATAACGGAGTTTTAAAAGCTTATTGCTCTGAATGTTTTAAAAAAATGAAAATAAATTAAACTAATATTACATACAATATAATTTTTATTTCAAAAGATAATTTACAAACAATTCAAAGATATAATTAATTTAAAAGTTGCAGAGATATTAATTTGTATACGTACATGAATCTTTAACAATGTTTTAACCCAAATATGTTCAACATGATGCAAACTGCAAAGTAACATGTTTGATGCAAATACTAGATGGTAGTGAATTAAGAACACTAATAAAAAATAATTAGATTATTTGAAAGTGATCTCAAAATCGAAGGCATAGAGAGGGTATAAAGAATATTTTGTAAATGATATGGACTATTGATTTGAAATAATCTCAAATTACAAAAACGGCGAGTAGCAAAATAGCAATGTACCGTGTTAGAAGAGGATTAAGGTTAGTGGTCGACAAATTACGTAGGATGCACAATGTTACTCCTCATATATTTTTAACTCGGCCAAAGTTAATCGAATTAAACTAATTGAAAGAACGATAAACTAATCGCTATTTTAAAAAAAAACAACAAATTACATCCGTATTGGCGTTTAATTTGTAACAATGATTCTAAACAAATTTTGAATATTAAAATTTTACTTTGTAATAAACAATCCGTGCATTTTTGCACGGGTTAAAACTAGTATTTTTATAAAAGTCGGTATAACAATCAGTTAAACAATATTTTAGAAGTTTCTTTTAGTAAAAATGATAATAATTAGTATATCTTAATTTATTAGGATAAAATCTTCAAAATATCTATCCTTAAAAACGGTTTTTTCGCTAAGGAACAAAAAAAAAAATGTAATATTCACACTATAACACCCTTAAAGAGTCTTACTTTTAATAGATGATATCGTTTCGTTAAAAGCTAAAAAGATATTTTACTCCACAATAAAATAAGTAAACCTGTAAATGGAAATATTAAGCATCTTATAAACGTTATGTGACAGATATCTATCTTTAAATTGTGATAAATAGTACGGAATATTTGTTTTTAACGAGAATTTGTGTAACACCTTTATAAATACTTAATTGACTAAGTTGTACCCGAGATTGGCCTAGACGTAGCTTTGTCTATGGAGTGATAAGTGTGAACGAAAGAAAAGGGACCCATCACGCAGACATCATGAAAAAGCTACGAAGGACTTCCTCCATTTTAATCCAAATAACCAATTTGCTTTTTGTATACTATTCACCAATCAACTTTCAATCTCATTTTTTTCTCAATACATAAGAAAAAATATATTTATGTGGAGTCTTATTTAATTCGTCTTTACGAGTACATTAAAAATATACTCACTCCTATTCTGAATAACTGTCACATTTGCCGTTTTCGTCTATTCACGTAATTGTCACATATTCCATTTTGGGACATTGTTTATACTTATTTTATTCACTCTAACCCACAATAATACCCCACCTTACCCTACAACACTACTTATTTTAATCACCTCTACTCACAATAATAATCAATAATACATTCCCTCTCTCCAATCTTCCCACCCCACCCCACACATTACTTTACATTAAACAAATGAATTCCTTAATTCCCGTGCCCAACCCCAAATGTGACACTTATTCCGAATAGGAGGGAGTATAACTTTTATAATTTTTACAAATACGTAGTTAAAGATATAAAGCACGCAAAACGTGCGTTGACAAACGTGAATAAAGCAAATTGGATATTTGGATTTAAATGAAGGAAGTACTATATACCTAACATTTGGAGCATGTTTCGTGGAACCACAACTAGTTGTTCGAATTATAAAAAAAAGCCACAAATTATCATTTATCATAATAGAGAAATTCTCATAATTTGTGTATTATAGTAAGTGTTGCTTGTAACGGGTCACCATTTATAACGGATATTTTGTGAGATAAAATGGATACAAAATGAGTTAGTGGAGAACTGCGACACTATTCATGTGGTGCCTTTCTTCACTAACTCATTTTGTATTCATTTTATTTCATAAAATATCCGTCACAAATGATGACCCGTCACAAGCAAAACTTACTGATGAAAATAATATTCGAAACAATTTTGTGACGGGTCAAATATTATTCACTTTGATAGATAAAGATAAACCATTTATTATTTCTTCGCGCTTTTAATTTTGTTTTATCTTCTCAAGTGATAATATTTGACCTGTCATAAACTTTTAACGGATATACCGTCACAAGAAACACTAGGGTAAAGAAAACTGAAATTTAACACTTTAGTCTCCTAAGGCAACTTCCACGAAATTACAAGATTGGAGTGTATATCATATAAGTGCCAACGACTCTAAAATTAAGAGTGGGGAGATCTACTCTCTAAAATTCCACACTTAGTTTTTTTGCATCGACGAGCAGTTCAAGTTCTTCCAGCCAGGTACTATTTAATTTATTTATTGCTTTTAGTTTGGTGGTAGCTTGATCTTGTTTAAAACCGTTGTAAGCTTTATAATATGCTCGTACCAAACAATTCTTAGCTAGTACTCCTTCTTATCAAGACAAAAGGTTACGGTTACTTTTTGACACTATTTATGATCGTAGGGAATCTTTGATATTACCGTTAATCTATAAGATAAAATATAGCTTGTTTGATTTATCGTCAGTAATATTATACGAATATTATTTTTTTATAATTTTTAATAGTAACTAAAGATATTTACGTTACAAAACGTACCTCGACAACTGTGATAAAACAACCGTTGTCTTTTGTCTGGATAGAGGTAGTATGAAATAAAATACTTTAGCACAATTTTTTATTGGTGACGGATTATTTTTATCACGAAGCTTGTTACGTGTTACAAAAAGTTAAGATGGACTGTAGATCCCTTGACCCTTACCAATTAGATTAAATCGCATTGGATAAACGATTGTGTAAGATGGTTTCATTGATACAAATATTACGACCCATTTACAGGCAGTGTATAAATACTTAATTTAGTCCGAATTTGAAGTGGGTAGGAGTATTAGGACGGTGAGATTCTCCCTCGTGAGCTAACGAGGGAGTTTGTCTGGAGTCGTGAAAAATATACTTCATCTTATTGGGCCTATAGTTACCGTATCTCTAATATATGTGGATAGTATTATAATAAAAGGAAAACATTAGGTATTTAGGTTGAATAGAAGTAAAATACGTCAAGTCAATTAATAACCCTGCAACTTCAGATGTTTTAAGTCTCCCTAGCCCGGAGGTCTTTGGTAAATACATTTTACACGCGAATTTATGTTTATTACTCGTATATGTCATGACTCATGACTATGACTTATTAACCCATATTGGGCAATGCATCGACGAGCGGAGGGAACAGTCAACAATTAGAAATGAGAATTAGGGGTTAGAGAAGTAAACTAGTGTTGGAATATGTAGGTATCTCTCTTAGGGCTGGTCAAGAGTGCGGGTCGGCATTGTCAACCCGGACCCGACCCGCCACTAAACCGGGATCTAACCCGTCCCGCCTCATCCGGGTCCAAACCCGTCCCGGCCCGTGTGTGTGAAGTAACCGGGTCCGGGTCCAATTTCTGGAGCCCGGCCCGGAAGCTGACCCGTAGACCCGCCCCCAATCCGCCAGACCCGCCCCCAATCCGCCCCCAGACCCACCCCGGGTCCGGGTCCGGGTCACACTTCCCAAGAACCGGGCCCAACCCGTCCCGGACCCGCCCTGTCCCCGGGTCGTGTCCGGGTCCCCATACCTTGAACCCGCACCGCCCCTCAACCCGTCCCGGACCCGGTCGACCCGCACTATTGACCACCCCTAATATTTTCTCTATTTCCATTCCAATGATTCGTCCAAGCATTTTAAAATGGAATTAGATAGTTGATGAATTCTAACTCAATTCCGACCTCTAGAATCTTATATCACCCCTCCCTCAAGTTTTCAGCCTCATTCCATATAATACATTATTATTGATATTCCGGAACTGAACCAAATAACTTTAAACTGTTAAACATGTATATGGTTCGAACTCCATACCATTTACGGAGTTAAAATCCATTCCATTTCATTCTTAATGTATGAACCAAGAATGTTTGCTAAAGCGTCAATATTTAAGCCAATTTTTTCCATCTAATTTTAAAGCGTCGGTATTCGAGCCAATATTTTTCCCACTAATCTTAACATTTTTCTGCATTTTTTCTTTGGAGGATCAAACTATTTTGTCCTATCCACTAACTTGGATAATATTTGACTTGTCTCAATCTTGTTATGAATATGTCCGACATAAAAGTAAGACTTGTTGATTTTATATATTTGACACACCATAGTGCATGTTTAGATACCGGGAAATTAAGAATAAATTCAATTTGCGACACGCCAACACTTGTGCGTTGATTGATTGATTCTTGTGATTTGCTAATATTGGTAGGAATATTGTTAATAGCTTTCAGTTCTACTTGTCCTTGCATCAATAGGAGCTGTAGAACTCGAGATATACTTTTGAAATTGACCTTTCTTTAATTGAGATTTCTATTTTTCATTTTAACTTGTTTGTGCATGCTAAAGACTTTAATTCTTCATTTCGATTGCTTTTCTTGACTTTGCACTAATTCCCTTAGCTTACCCTTGACTCTCTTTCTCCACCTTGGTTGATCTTGGTTCGGATTTGACCCCTTTACTTTCACTTGTCTTCATTTCGATCCCTTTGACTTGGTTTTGGCAAAATGAATTCTTCTCCAAAAATCTCCAACAAAATACAATTACACAAACCTCGAGACATATAATCCAAAGACAATTGCAATTAACCAAAGTTACAACCAAAACGGAATTCTCCGGCGAATACAATGATCCATTGTTTTCAAAAATGGAACTAAAAAGACCAGATTAACCCGACACAATTTGACGCTATCACATGTCCTATTTCACAGCACCAAATGCTCGATCTTGTCTTGTACTTCCTGCTACAAATCTTAAATGCAACAATGCTTAAACTCAACACGTGTTTAAGATAACACGACCTTAAATTAAATTAAATTAAATGCGAGTGCGATGATCTTTGTTTACCTTATAATAAAAAAGTGTATCTCAGTATGTCAGATTAAGTAATAATTGTATTTATTTTTTTGGCATGCAAGATTAATGTGCAATGGGTGTGAACTGGACTGGTATAGCCGACTTTTTTGAAGGAATAATAAAGAAACGGCGAAGAGATATTTCCAACAGTGTTACTGAATGTCAAGCTGACAATCTTAGTTTTCCGCAACCAGAACAGCAAGATCATAAGCGTGGGAAAGGAACATCGCCAAAGGAGACTGGTGTTTCTGTTCGGCAAGAATGTGAGATCATGAGCCCGGTTTCAGGTTGGTTAAAAGATGATAAGGTGAACACAATAGGTATTTATGGAATGGGCGGGATTGGAAAGTCGACTCTTATGAAGCAACTACACAACCGGCTTATGAATCATGCAACCGTGCAACGTGAGACAGGGAGCGGTGGTATTGCTTGGGTATCTGTTGGAGAGAATTTCACCATCTACAATTTGCAGCATCGTATTGCCAAGGCAGTTGGGCTCGATTTACGGGATGAGAAGGATGTCACCAGAAGAGCTGCCCGTTTACATGCCTTTTTAGTCCGCTTATCTTGGTATGTAATCTTCCTTGATGATCTGTGGGGTGAATTTCGTGTGGAACAAGTAGGAATTCCCAAACAGTGCAAACTGATATTGATTTCTCGATCCTTAAACGTTTGCCGTGCTCTTCGTTGCCAAAAGGTTGTCAAGGTTGGGCCTCTTCCTCAAGATGAGGCGTGGGAGCTGTTTTACGCAATTGTTGGCAATGACTTGGTAGATACTAAAGAGATTTTGCCGATAGGTAAAAGATTGTGTAATTTATGTGGTGGCGTTCCACTTGCTGTTAATGGGTTGGCGAAAAAGATGAGGGGGGTGGCTAATGCCTTTGGTTGGAGCAAGGCCCTTGACAATATAATCCGAATTCCTATGAGAGATGTTGGTTTGGATGCCACGTTTAGTAGCTTTAGGCGTTCTTACGATAATTTGAGCAATCCCAAACTAAAGAAATGTTTCTTGTATTGTGCATTATACCCCATGGGCGAAGTCATAAAGAAAGAGGAACTGATCCGACTTTGGATCGGAGATATGCTGATAGATGATGTGGAATCCTTGCAGGTACAATATGACATGGGATATTCAATATTGAATAAGCTTCTCAACTCTTGTATCCTAGAAACCTCCCAAGATGAAAGCACGGTGAAGATCAATGATCTCATCAAGTTTATGGCCATTTCCATTGCCGGAGCTAGCTTCAGGGTCTCAAATACCCCACAGTCGGCAAAGAATCCTTTGGAATCGGATTCCTGGGAATGTTTCAAAGTTATATCCTCAATCAAATCAGTTCCTTCAGTAAGTTTTGGTTTTTCCCAAAAATGTCCTTGTCTATCCACCTTACTTTTGCAACATAGCTCCCTGTCGGAGCTTCCGGATTCTATTTTTGAGCAAATGGGTTCCCTTCGAGTGCTCAATCTGTCTCATACGTCCATTAAGAGGCTCCCCAACTCTATTAGTAAGCTATACAAGCTTCGACTTTTAGATATTGGTCATTGTCCGAACCTTAAGGAGTTGCCTTGGTTTGGAAAGTTGGAGAATTTGCAATACTTGAATCTCTGTCAGACGCCAATCACACAAGTCCCTCGCAGTCTTTATAGGTTAGAAATGCTCAAGGAGCTCAACTTAAACTCTTGTTTCGATCAAATACAGATCTCGTGGGATGTGTTGATCTCTTTTCCCCGACTAAAACGACTATCGTGCAGTATTATCGACAGCACTGGCCTACAACGTTTGAACTCACTAGAAATTCTTGGCTCAAGGTTCACTAATTGTACTGACCTTAGTGAGTACGTCAGATCGCAACATTGGCGCACTCTAAAGTCCTTCCATCTACAGGTTGGGAACAGTAAAGACTGTACACAGTCTTACACTAAGGCAGTGTCCCTAAATGGCTGCTCCTTGAATGCTCTGGTAGGGAAATATATTGTGTTTCCAGATAACATTCAGGAGTTTAACGTTGACGGATGCCAAGGTCTCAGTAACCTTAGTCTCGTCCACTGTCATTCAAATCAGAATTTTAGCGACATGTTGGTATATGAAGGGAGGCCCTTTTCGAATCTAATGACATGTACCATCAAACGGTGTCATGACATTGAGCAGCTTTTCACGGCAAGTTGCATCCAGAAACTACCACATCTCGAATCAATCGAAATTGAAGATTGCAAACAGCTACGGGAAGTAATTGCAGACGAGACTGTCGAGGAAAGCGGCCCTATTAATCTCCCACACCTTAGACGCTTAGTTTTCTATAACCTGCCTCAGTTGAATAGTATTTGTAAAGTCCAGCTTATTTCTGCTTCCCTCCCTTCTCTTTCGATTACAGACTGCCCCAGACTAAAACAAAACGCTTTTCTTTCTTCCGTGAAGGGGCGACTGGAATCAGAGGTACCAGTTTAGAAACTACTGTGAATTATGTTCTGATCCTGATATCGCTATGTAATGATGTAAAGGTACTAGTATGCGATTGTAATAGAATGCTTAATATGTTATTGAAATTTTCTGCAAACATTCGGCCATTCGGCCATAGACAGTATAAATGTTTCTTCTGTGCTCACCTCACCACCATGGTTCCCGATCCTACAGTTACAGACAACCATGGTGTGGCGGAAAGCGGAAAGTTTTGAACTGATATTCTAAGTGCAACTCAGGAAAGTGACAATCTCATAAAATTTTACTAGTAGTAAAAATCAATATTTAACCAACTCGATCTTACTAGAATTTAATCGAACTTATGCTTATAAATAATGCAAAAAAAGAAGAAAATGTAACATTCAATATGTTTTTGGAATTTTTTTGATAAACATATTTCGTATAATTTCTCCCCACATTACCGTACATGATACGAACGTTTTAAAGAAGACAATTCAAAGTCGAATATGTTATTGCTCGTTTCTTTATCACTAAACACAATGAGCAAGTGAAAAAACTAGGGGAGTGGGTCTGGAACGAAAAAACGGATCGGACAAGACCGGACCAGTTAGTTTGAACCATACCCGGACAAAATTAATTTGGTCCGATCTGATCTAGACCGTATAATTTAGGCCGGATTGATTGGACCAAATTTTATGTTTTTAAGACTAATCATTAAAATATTATGAATCAAATTAATATTTTGTCTTCAACAAACATTATAAATTATTATAAATTAGTATTGTCACTGATTTATTGAAAAGAAGTTGTTAAATTATTAAAATGCATTTTATTTAGAGAAATTAAAATGTAATTATCGGAAGAGTGATAAAATAAGTTTATGTCTATTTCGGTCCAAGATCGGACTGGATCGGACCGCAACAAATATTTTAGATTTGATCCGGTCCAATACAAAAACCGGTTTTTTTAAAGGTTTGTTGCTTAAAATGGGATTATTAATTAATGAAGACAAAAATCGGTGGGTTATTTTAGGGGTTTGCTATATTCCACCCCTAATTTTACTCATTTCGCCCCTATAAATTACCAAATTGTCCCTTCTTTTTTTAATAGTTACTTTTTTTTTTAGTAAAAGTTACTTTTATTAATTCGTTTCGATATTTACGTATATTTAAAAATCGTTTCAAAAACCCGCAAATCAGACCGTATGAATAAATTAAATTTTTTTTTTTAAAAATAACAAATTTGTACTCACTGCAAAGTAACAACATCGTAATTTTTTTTTAAAAAAATGGCTCATTCATGTAATTCACATGAACAAGCCTGGACGAGTTCATGTGAACTACATGAGCAGGCCTAGGCGTGTTCATGTGAACTACATGAACAGGCCTGGGCGAGTTCATGTAATTCACATGAACAGGTTTGAGCGAGTTCATGTGAATTACATGAACAAGCCCTGGGCGTGTTCATGTAATTCACATGAACTGGCCATTTTATAGCTATTCTACATATTAAATAACGTGACGAAATAATAAAAATAAGTGACGGAATTTAATTAAATCGATTAATACCTCATTTTCTTCTCCTTCGTATAATTATATGAACCCGTATTGTTTTCACCGTATGCAAAACCGCTTCCTTCTCCGTGTTGGTGACTACTATGCTCATCGTAATATCGATAATGTTGTTCCTCATTCAATCATTGTTAAATCAATTTCCGTCATTGTTGTAAGAACTATTATTATTGTACGATTAAAAAATATAATCGAAAAATGGGTTATCGTCACCCATTAATCAATAAATATATTTGTTAAGTAATTTTTTAGAAAGAGAAATTGTTACAAAGTGATGATGTGTGGTAATTAAATTTCATCTTAAAGTTATTTGGAGTAATTATATATATTAAGCCGTAATGTTTTTACAGTAAACAAAATTACTAAACTACGCGTATTCGTAACTATTTATTTATACTTATCTTAAACGATTAACCAATATATTAATGTTGAAATATTTTTTACAAAGACAAGGGCATTCTTGGAACATTTGAAATAAAATTAGGGGCAAAATGAGTAAAGTAGGGGCGGAATATAGCAATTTTGTATTGACATGCCAATTGCCAATGACTTTCAACCCGACTCGAACCGCGACACCAATGACTCGACAATAATAAGAAGAAATTTCCGAAACAAAGAAGCATCATATATTTATCTAATGCAGAAGCCAAGCTGCTGACGTGGCATCACTAGAAAAAAGCTTTGTCCTACGTGTCGCGTTGTAAAGCATCTTAGAGCTATTGTCCAATTAGATTCATCCTAGAGCTATTGTCCAATAACATTCATTCAAGATATGGTATAATGGTATAATAATAACTATTCCAAGATTTCACGGCCTAAATCTATGAAATCACAAGATTTCATTCCATATATTGAAACAATAAATAATGACAGTTTTGGCTGAAGATTAATTCCGTAGCACGGCCTAAATCCTAGAGTTACCAATCTTGAATCAGAAAAAAGATACGCCATATATGACAAAAAATTTCTCTAACAAGATTTCATTCCATATATTTCATTTTACTTTGACTCAAATTAATTTCATTTCAACTAACGTCCAATAACATTCAAGATATGGTATATGGTATACAAGATATGGTATATTCTAGAATAAAGTTGTTCAATATTATTTTTTTCATTTTTGTTTTTGTTTTTTAACTTTTATCAATGTATGCGTCTTAATTTATGCGACCGTATTTTAGTTATAATCTTACACGATTTGTAAAATAACGCTACGTAATTTTTAAACTAATAGTATTTATATTTTAGATTAATATTATTAACAATATTAATTTCATATTATTAAAATACTAAAATAATCAATTTCTTTATCTTTATATTATTTAATAACTTTTATCAATTTATGCGTCTTAATTTATGCGACCGTATTTTAGTTATAATCTTACACGATTTTTAAAATAACGCTACGTAATTTTTAAACTAATAGTATTTATATTTTAGATTAATATTATTAACAATATTAATTTCATATTATTAAAATACTAAAATAATCAATTTCTTTATCTTTATATTATTTTCATATTTTGAAATTCTAAAATAATTAATTTCTTTATCTTTTAATTATTAACAATATTAATTTCATATTATTAAAGTTTTAAAATAATTGATTTCTTTATCTTTTAAATATTCACAATATTAATTTAAATTAATAAAAGCAGACCTGTGAAGTTCACGGGTTATAACCTAGTTACTTATTAATGGTGTACTCGATAATTGACTCACAACAGAATACATACATCTTAACATACGAGTATACGACTCCTCAGAAATGCGGAGCATTTCATCAAACACAGAGTTACTACTATACAATGTACATCATTGTTAGCCTATTTACAGAGCTGTACAAAATTACACTAAGAGTCCTAAGAGACTATAAGTGTCTCAAGTATCATTAATCTTCATAATCGGATTCAGAAGATTCTTCTTCTTCTTGTTCGGATGGACCTTGAATACCACGACCACTGCCCCTATGGAGTGGGTGTGTTACTCCTCTAAATGTTTGATAAGCTGTTCAGATCGAGCAAATGTCATGTACAGGGAATACGAGAGAGGTAGTAATAATTCATAATTTTGGCATAAAAGCGTAAAATTCTCAAGGAGTATATACCTGCAACAAGAACACGACTCGTGACTTTCTTTGCAAAATGGAATTGTGCTTCATAAAAAGTTGCAAGTTTAGTCTGCAACTCCACATCAAACAATTATTTATCAGTATTCCCAGCTGCCCAGAGCAAGCTAAGACTACGTTTATAGGTAGGTCTAACAAGGGTTAAGTCTTGAATAAGGACAAAAATTAATTAAAATAAAAAAGTAAATTAAAATAAATTATAGGAACTAGTTCCGTTTCAGATGGTCTGAAATGGACCTGTTGGAACATGTTTAGGAACTTGGTATTTGCATGTGGTCCCCATACATGATTCCAATTTAACCAAAAATAATGTCAGAATTCTTAGGTCTCACCAGGGCTTGATAAAATAACAAAATCAGGGACTATCTCTAGTGAGTAGGTTAAGAAGTATATATTAGTATTTTAACGCAGGAACTCGGTCTAGGTAGGGCTGCAGAAACGACTGATAAAGATAGTCTAATAACTTGTTATATTAGGTTGAGATAATGATGAAACATCAAGGGATCCTATCTCGGTGGAAAAGAGTCTGCAATCTCTAATACTATATACCAACAATATGGTTGATGAAATAGTTGCCATAGATGTAAAATCTATACAATTTCGACTACGCAGGGTGATGATATCTATTTGTTACTGAGATTTCAACACTCAGTCAGTATCCACACATTAATCAGCAATAGAGAAACAAATGTTCAACAAATACAGAACAAACCAATTTTAAGTTCTTACCAAATGGTCATGAATAAATCCCACAATGTGATCGAGTTTAACTTCATGTCTCAAGAGGAACGGACGTAGATGATTCATGTAGAGTTGAGTTCCCCCCTGCAGTAGACAATCGTCGATAAGCTCTTTTTGCCTACCCAAAAACTCGCATTAACTCCCATATAATCCCCACAATCCCACACTAACCATGACCTTTGACCAGAGAGAACCTGTCAAAAGGAATAAAGTATGGTGCTTACATCGGTCGACGGAAGTTGGAGCCAAACAAGGAAAGCAAATTTCATGTGGTAGTAGTAGGGAAACCTAATAAAAACCATACAAGAAACACATTAGTTCACATAATCTCATAAAGGACAACATAAAGGCAATACTCTTAAATCAGGCAATAAAAATTCAGATTTTTATATATCAAATCTATTCATTTACAATGAATCTCTTGACAGCATTCACAATCTAGCGTACTATATTAAGGTCCTAGGATGGCAATTAGTTGGCGTCAACCACATCTGATTAAGAAATGTACTCCATAACATTCAGTCAACTTGGCCTAGGATGATCAAATTTTAAAGCTATTCATGACCGACACAGATACTCATGCACTGCTTAAAAATCGCTCCAAGCTTTACGAGAAACTTCCTAAGGTCATATGTTCTTGTACATATAAATCACAATCTAACCAAGATGACATTTTTCAATTGGCGTATCATGAAGCCACTAGAGGCTACCCTAGTGAGGAAACCAGTTCCAACATGGCGCCTGGAGGGCCTTAGTTTTCTAAATGTTAGTATTGACAACATCAAATTCAACTGACACAATCTCCAAAGATGGTATCACATGTCTAAATTTGATGATTTTAGATCGCATTTCGGATGGCATCAAGGGAGACGGTGTGAGCTCCACTGGAAGTATGTCTATATTGTATCCAGGGGCGAACCCAGGATTGAATGTCTGGGATAGCGGAAAAAAATAAAAAAAATCAGCATGTATTCAAATTTAGACATGTGAGAAGCTACATTCATTTCGACTCGGTTGCTCGAGATAGTCCAAGACTGCCACATTGAAAGGCTATATAATACACACCCACAATGGCTTTTTGAAATACTATTTTGAAATCGCTCCAAACATCATCATGGGATTCTTAAGGACATATGTTGTGAACAGAAGTCACTTTTCAAGAGATTCAATGAAGTTTGTTTCTGAAACCTAAACAAAAGAAACAATGAAAGAAGCCAAAATAAGTCAAACCCCCTGATCCATATGGAGTATTTCCCTTCACTTCAACCTCTCCATATTTTCTTGAGTTTTCATTAATCCCTCCCAATTTAATCTTTGTTATGCTTGCCAAGCAGGAAAAATATCAAAGTTTAAATTTAACAGAAAAAATACAGCATGGGAAATAAAGGGGACAACTTTACGTAATAAAAGCGTGCGTCAAGCTACTGAAAATTACCAGTGAATAAGCTTGTCAGTGATAGCTTCAGCAATCGTAAACGAACCAAATGCTGCATCACATCAACCAAAGGGTTACAACATAAATGTGCAGAAGACCCCACTAGGATGACAAAACCAGAGATATACAAAGGAGCTTAAATCTAGAGGCAAGAAACATGACCATATTTTAAAAAAAAGGGATTTTTAAGCATTCAACTCAAGACTGTGAAAGGCACTAACAATCTCATTGCACCCAAAAATCATTAATCAGAAGGTTGCCGTAACATAAAAAGAGATATAACATGGATAGCCAGAAGATCAAAATACTTGAATGTAGTAGCACATAGAACCAAGTGGACAGCTCATCTGGATTTTAGACCTTAACTTGCAATGAACAGATTAGAATTCAAAATATAACTTAGCATCACAAATCAAACATACCAACAAACAGGAGCATCACCAATGCAGAGAACATGTCGAAAAGCTTGAAACTTGCACAAATAGCAGCTTTAAAGGATAATGAAGGTAGCTAACATAAGTTTCCTATGTCTATTTTGCGCCAGTACATCACTGGATACGACATAACGATGGAAAGTCGGGCACACGAAAAAATGGACAGCATTACAGAGAGGACTAGAAAAGGATCACGAGGAAGCCAAAGCACCAAAATTACCACACTTCCATGGTTTCACCAAGGTTTGTATCAAGGATAAGGGACCAGTATTCACTAGGTGATAAATGATAAGGATGCCATATATGCTACTAACCTGCCCAGTAAACGAGACATCTTTGCTGTTCATCTTGATCCTTCCTTTCAATAGCTTTGAATGTCGAATACACAGGCAGAACAACCCCCACTGAACAACTGAATTAGGAAATGTGAATACTCATAATTGCAACAATATCAATAGTTATATGCCTTACACCAACAGCTTTTTTAATACTCCATAAGTTAATCTTATGAAGGAATAATGAATGGAATTAAGAGTAATCCTATTAGAATCTTCCCAAGATAAATGCATGGTAAATTGGTGATGCGACTTTACCATCAAGTTGTAGTTTGTTCACTAATTTCCATTACCATAATTATGCAAGGTAATAGTTGACGAGGAAAATGAAAGAGAAATAGCTTATTAGATGCAGAAGAAGGACCATTACAGCGAGAATACAAATGAGATATTTTAGCTACTTTATCCACAAATCTCATTATTATTCCTCCGTTTTATGACCACATACCAAAAGGGCCGGGAAATATACTTCTTGTCTTAGGTTCTAAAAGATTATACAAATGTCAAATGTTGAAAATACTGCTTCAGACTAACCAAGCTGTTCGGACAACGATGTTTGAACTAGGCGGAGAGAGAAGCAATCGCAACCCAACCTGCATCAACATATCCTCTTGAAAAAAGTGTAAACTCATACATCGACAAACTGGCCAACCTTTTTGTTAGTGGTAAGAAAATAAAGTAAAACCACCAACAGACACAGACACAAAAACCCATAAGATAAAATTAAGAACTACAACTACTACTTCCACGAATTGTTCGGCCACAACGAGTGCCTATTTAAGCAAGATAACTCTACATAAACCACCCTAATCCTCCATCCCAGAACCTAAGTTAAGAACTTAAACACACACACACACACACACAGATTCAGACCAAGTACTGAGAAATTCGCAGAAAGTGGAGATTCTAGATCCAAAACATCAAATTGAAGCCTGCACTTGGACCACCATATCTTCAGAATCCGACTACCTCCTATCATTCTACCGGACTACATAGCATGCAAGTACTAACGAAAATTAGGAAACCTCAACCACCAAACATGGAAATGCATATCTGGGTTTGTTGATACTACTACCTCCGATCATTCTACCGAACTACATTACACTCGTCATCCTATTAAAAAAACCAGACTTTGGTGTATCAAATAAACCATTACACATGGAAAAGCATATCTTGGTGTATTCTGGTGCGGGGAAGTGGCAAATAAACCCCATACGTTTACTCCTATGTGCAAATAAACCCCACAACTTTCATTACGTGCAAATTAACCCCGTATGTTTAGCAATTGGTGCAATTCAGTTATATTATTAATCTTTTATAATTTAAAACATAAAAACTGAATTAACATGATTATTAATTTGTGAAAACCCAAATCTACCCTTCGTTTTATCACCTACCATACCACCACACCAAGATTTTCATCACCTGTAACCACCACATGCATGAGATTATCTCATATCCATCATCAACCACCACAGCAAGTTTGACACTCTACCCCAAACCGCCCCTGACTACTAAACTGACTAAGTTGCGTCCTCGGTGTTGGATGACATGTGCCTTAGGTCAACATTGCGCGGGTCAGGGTAGTGCGCTAGTGAAACTGGGTTGTTTCCGCGTGGTGGATTGAAGAGGGTGTCACGTGGTGGTGGTGGTTCACCGTTCACGTAGTGGTGTTGGGGTTCAAGTGAGAGAATATGTGCAGGGGTAGATTGGTCAATTAACTAAATTTTCCTTACAAAAATGAAAGAAACTAAATAAAAAATAATTAAGAGAAAGGAGAAATCCGATGAAATAATTAAATGAGGCTAAATTGCACCAGTTGCTAAACATACGGGGTTAATTTGCACGTAATGAAAGTTGTGGGGCTTATTTTATGGGGTTTATTTGCTACTTCCCCGTATTCTGGTGTGTTGATACTACCTTAAAACATTTCTAGTCCCCCCCCCCCCCCCCCCCTCAAAATTTCCCGGCTTACGTAAAATTCCTGACTACGCCACTGCCTCCTAGTCTCCTACCATTCTACTGGACAACTAAACATCCTTTCGAAAAAACACATACTCTGCATTATCATAGACAATCTACATCCCAATGAAAGTGGTATCAAAAACTACAAGTTTCTTATCATGTTTTTCAACAAAAACATCCAAAGAGTATTACTAAACTCAATTACAACATCAAAAGATACAAACTTTCAACAAAATTAACAAAAAAGGCGCAAACTTTCTCAATGTTGGGCATGTTCCTCGTTTCAATACTCAAGGGTACAGTAATTCAATCAGAATCCCACTACAAGTATGAACAATTGCATAACTTACAAAATACAATCCATAGTTATAGAGAAGCAAGATCATAATTTGCTCAGAAAATTGGGGAAAACCCAAAAATAAAAACAAGGAAGAAAGAGATTACCTCAAGAGGGTAGCCTGATCCCATGAAAGCCATCGAAATTAAAGGGGATTTTTTGCGTAATTAGGGATTTGAAAGTGCTTTAGAATTGGGTTACAAAGAAATGAAAGATGTTGAAATTATAAGAAACTACCTGCAAATCATTCCGTTAATTTTTTAACGAAAACATTAATTACGAAAACATACCTGTCAAATGTCAATTGATTAACGAGAACATTAAAATAAAATTGATTTATAATTAATTACGTAAATTGGGTGAAAGTCCCACGAGACCCGGGTTCAAGCCTCCCCAAGAGCAAAATTTTGTGGACCTGTCACACTCGGTGGATTACCTGATGCATGTGGTTTGCACTTTGCAGGCTATCACATATACCCGCGGGTTTACCCAGTGCGCACCAAAGGTAGCGACTGCGGGTTCCCTCGTAAAAAATAAGAAAATTAATTTATAATAAATTACGTAAATTAATCAGGCTGAATTAGAATAGAGGGGGTAATTTTGTATTTTATTTTGGACTTGATATAGGAGTTTATATTTTAGGCTCGGGAGCAATTGAGTTCGAGAGTGTGGGGTAGAGTTTAGTAAATTTTCGAATGTATTATTCATAGTTATTTGTTTTGGAGGTTGGATGTTTTTCGCGTAATACATATACTTATTTTTAATGTTAATTATTTATGTGTCAAATGAAAAGATAATGAAACACGATATGAGATACGAAAATGGAACAGATGATCCAGACTGATATTAATAAGCAATTCTAGTACATTACCAAAAGCCAAGAAGGTGCTCCAAATTTGGACTTGACTGTCATTGACGGGTCTAGACAATCATAATGTTACAATGAATATCACATGAAAAATATTTTCTTTTTTTAATACGTAAGGTTTTATTCAAACTTAATGATGAACCAAAGTGAAATTAGGCATCACAACCGTCACGCTTGATAACTCAATAATTATCAATAATTAAGGCAGTTTGAGTTGGAATGTTGGATGTATAGGGTATACAGCCTTAGAGTAGTGTTAGCAACGAAAATAAGCTATTTCAATAATTATATGTTTACAACAACATTACCTTAATACCTTAAAAATTTCCGTAAATTGCAGGATAAGGGATTAAGGATGTCGGATGTATACAACCTTATAGTAGTGTTAGCAACGAAAATAAGCTATTTCGATAATTATATGTTCACAACAACAACATTACCTCAATACCTTAAATTTTTTTGTAAATTGCAGTATAAGGGATTAAGGACGTCGGATGTATACAGCCTTATAGTAGTGTTAGCAACGGAAATAAGCTATTTCAATAATTATACTTTCACAACAACAACATTACCTCAATACCTTAAATTTTTTTGTAAATTGCAGTATAAGAGATTAAGGACGTCGGATGTATACAGCCTTATAGTAGTGTTAGCAATGAAAATAAGCTATTTCAAATGTAATAATATGTTCACACATTTCTTGATATAAACTTGATGCCTACAATTTTCCCTGCTATTCACAACTCATTATTTAGCAGTTGTTGTAGCAGCTACAAACTGTATTTCTTCTCCTTTGCCATTGTTGTTCCCATACATCTTACCATGTAATGATTCCTTCCATTTGAAGTCATCAAACAACTCATGCATCTCTTCCAGGGTTCGGCCTTGTGTCTCGGGAAGGAACGTGAAGAAGAACAACCATGACAAAACCGCAATCCCACCAAATAAGAAAAACCCGCCACCAGTTGTTATGGCATTCGAGAGAGACAAGAATGTCATGGTTATAATACCACTAACCCCACGGTTCGTGGCCACACCCATACTTGTACCTTGAGCTCGTAACCTCAATGGAAAAATCTCGGAAGAGTAGACCCACGCAATTGGGCCTAGCCCAATTGAAAATGACGCGACAAAGGAACAAACCGTGGTAATTGACAAGGCTATGGCCCAATTTAGTTTATGGCTAGATTGATCGATGATAGTCAGAGACGTAGCCAGGGTTAGAAGCGAGATAATCATACCGCCTACACTAGTTAACAATAATGGTCTTCTACCATGCTTGTCTAACATAAATGTGGCTACCAATATAAAAAAAGTCTTGAAACAGCCAACCGCGATAGTTGCAAGTAGGAGATGAGTGTCGTTGGTAATCCCGGCCTTTGTGAATATCCTTGGAGAGTATAAAACGACAGCGTCTATTCCCGATGCTTGTTGGAAGAAATGGATACCGATGCAAGCAATCATGACTCGCCGCACTGAGGGTGTTGGCTTCAGTAAGAGCTCTTTCCAAACACCCTGTCCATTTTTGGTATATGCCTTTGGAACCTCAACTACATCGTCGTCACATTCCAAGGCAATGCCAACCGTTTCCTTAATGTCCCTGAGAATACAGTTTCGGAAAATGAGATAGCGTTACTCTGTCTAGTCTAAGCAAGTTAAAGGGTCATATATAGACGAGCATCTCGTTTTCAGCTTCAATTCATACCTTGTTAGAATATAAAAACGAATCAAGGAACTTCAACCATCAGCTTAAGTTTTTAGTTGAGTTATTTCTTGACATGGTTACAGAGCCATGTGACCAAAGGTCACGAGTTCGAATCTCACCTCTCTCCATTCTAAAGTGGATAATCAGAACAGGCCAGGGAATCCGCCTGCACCCACACTTCAAGCCCAAAAAAGAAAAACGGGCCTTTGTGTGAGGGGGTATGTTACAATATAAAAACGAATCAAGGAAGTCCAACCATCAGCTTAAGCTTTTGGTTGAGTTGGTTTCTTGACATACCTGAGTCGGAGTTCAGCCTCCTCGGGTGAGTCGGAGGTCCTGTTAAGAACCTTCTTAGCATCACCAAGCCGTCCCTGCATGACTAGCCAACGTGGAGACTCCGGCATAGCAAGCACACCAATGGCTAAAAAGACACTCGGAACAGCCCCAACACCAAGCATAAGCCTCCAATTCAGGTTAACTGGCAGCTTACAAAAAGCAAGGTTCGAAACATAACCAAGCAAAACCCCGAAATTAATGAAAACCTCTGTAAAAGAAGTGAGAAATCCTCTGCAGGAAACAGGAGACACCTCGGCCGTATAAACAGGAGCTATCATAAGTGCATAACCTACACCAATACCAGCTACAAAGCGGCCGATCATAAGGAAAACATAATTGGTAGCAAAACCCATCAGAAGAGCCGCCACGAAGAAGGTTGCTCCTGCAAAAACAATGGTGTAGCGCCGCCCTATCCAGTCTGAAGTTCTGCCAGCAGCAAACGCGCCAAACAGGCAGTAGATGTTTATGCTTCCGTTCAAGAATTCAACTTGGACGTCACTTAGGTTCCAGTCTTTCTTGATGTATAGTGATGCTCCACTCATTACTCCTCCATCTGCACAAATCCAAGCCGGAGTTGTAATGACTTGAGAACCAAGGAAATTTAAGTGTAATTACCGGTTCATTTTTCCGTATTTTGGGTTTGGTTCAAAGGCGGGCGAACTTTCGGGAAGTACGGAGTGTACACTAGTCTATTGTTTACAAGTTCGCAGTATAGTTGCCGAAACTTTGGCGCCAAAGCATTAATCCGAATAAACAGATTTTGGCGGTTGATTTTGAAAGGTTGTAACTCTTCAGAATTTTTCTCAATCCTTTCCCTTTTCCCTTTCATTTATCTATATATATGCTAGATTAATGGATCAGGATTTCTTAAGAGAAATTATGACATTAATCTTCTTGAACATAGAAAACAAATTCCACATAAAAGCTTCGAAATTACATCTCTGTTTTTCATGCCAAAAGTCGAGGAACAACGTCTTATCTCTGTAGAAAATTCGGTACATCCAGGCACTGATATACGGGACGAATTGTTCTATAAGAACAGCCTAGCGATTCGGCGTTGTTTTCATTGTTTTCATTTCTTTTACCGTATATCAATAACATTAAGAACCAAGGTAAACAAGTAAAATGACTTGTTAAACTACTGACGCGTTTATTCACTATGAAGTAACAGTCAGTTAATGCAAATCTATGACGCAATTTTAATCCGAGTCAACATGGATAAATGTTGTTGAATTTGTAGCCCATGTACATGTTCTAATCCATGGGACAACGCAGGCGTGGACTCATTCGGTGTAAATAGTTTCAGAAAAAAACGCGACTTTGAAAAAAAAAATCATTGAAGTAGATAGAAATGAAGGAAGTAGTGTACCATAACCAAGTAAGATAGAAGTCATAGAGGCCAAGATAGCGCAAGCAAGGGCGTACATATTTCTCTTAGGTGACGGTTTCTTAGCAGCACCGATATCAGCTGCAGACCCTGCAGTCGGTGCTGGTGTAGCCGACATGGGTTCGCTGCTTCCCTCTTTCATGGCTAAGTATATGTATTGCCTTCTTTCTCTTTACCCTTTACTCGTCTACAAACAAGAGAGTCGAGAATCGAGAAAGATTGATGAGATGAACGAATTGTAGTATGAAACTGTCTCACTGTAAGTCGTCAAGTTAAGCAAGTAAGACGGGTTATTAGATGTTGTCGATGAGACAGTTCACTACTGATGAGAGTCATGAGACGGTTTTATAGAGCGAGAAGATTATTAGAAGAACAGCAGCCAAGTTAGAATAGTAAATGAAACCAAATTTTGGCTATAACATATAAACTCCAAAAATAAGGTGTAAAAAACTGACTCGTCGCTGCGAAAAGTCTTGGCACGAGGTAGCACAAAATCGTATGGATGTCACCTATCTTAGCTGATAAACTCGATAATGTGTGGTACTCTTAAATGACCCGGCTTCAAAACCTTTCAGCATCACAAAACAAAACCGCTTTCACGGCTCAATTACGCAAGAAATGCTACATCATCACGGCTCGATTGATAAAATTCATAATCTAAAGAATGAATTATTTGGTATTGTGTGGTACAAGGCCTCCCTTTGATTTTAGCTTGAATAAAACTATAAAGTTATGAGTAACAGGTCACAGACAATTACGCCTAAATAAAGTGCTCAATCATTGAAGAAAATCCAAGAAGACGACACACAAGGAGCTCTCACTTTTGGTCACACTTTGTGTAGACTTGTCTTGCACTCCTTTGTCATTACTCGAGGGGTGCTACCAACCTTCTCTCTAACCTTCTCCTTTTATTATTTCGCAACCAATTAAATTAATATATATCGGTTAGAGTCACAAAACAGGTAAATTAAGTAAAAAAAACATATTTAATCGATGACAAGAGAAAAAGGCAGAAGATAAGGTTAAAAGGAGACTGCAAGATGGTATCTCTCGTCACTACTCACTACTAATAGCTACCATTTTTCGTACGTCTCTGACAACAAAAAGAGACATTTCAAATGAGATAATGTAAATCGATTTACATATTGCTTCAAAAGATGACTATTTGACAATTATAAAGAAACACTATTACTATCGTGAACAAAGAGTCTTGCTTGAGACGGATATATATCCGTCACAAGTTCAAGACGAATATTTTGCTCTCACAATAAAGGCATAACGCAAGTGGATATACAGGTGAGCGAAATAGAGCAATTTATGGATAGCGCAACCTACATTGTGTGAGACTCAGTGAGAGGGACAGTATGGTCGGTCTTCAACTTGTGACAGATAGTGTCCGTCTTCAATGAAATTTATGTATAGTGAATCATTTTGTTGATTCCATCGTAATACGAAAATTAGAAAATAAAAATACGGAGTAAGATTTTGCCATCAATGGAATGGAAATAGTTGGCATCTCCCGTAATGGGTCACAAAAATTATGCCGAAGAAATATTTACCATGTTATGATAAAATATAACCATTCAGAAATTCTTATTTTATCAATAATGTCGACATTTTAGGATAAAATGGTCAAATTTCTCGATCACAAGCTTGTGACGCGGATTCAGAAGACAAGTCACATGGACACAAAGTCACAAACAATGTCACATAGACAAATAATACATACAGTACGTATTTCCACTGATATTTGCAAACTCAACTGTACCTTTACAGACACCCAAAGGTATCCCACAAGACTCAAAAAAACTCCTACATTACCCCAACTCCTTCCAAATTAACTTTTCTGTCTATTCTTACAAATCTGGTAACAATGAATTAAGAATTGACCATATAATTTACATTTTATAGTGATATAAATAAGATTAAATATTACTTTTCTATACCCTGTTGCAGATATTGGATCAAATCATACCCAGCAGTTGTCCATTTATTATACGCATCCGTACATACACGGATCATGAAATTGGCGGCTTCACGTTCACTCATCTCAGGGTGAAATCTCTTTCGGAGGTTTCCAATTGGATCTCCCCTACTGAAACAAGGCAGCCCGCTGTCTACCATCATTGTTACCGTGCTTATAATTCCATCCATGTGACGTCGAGCGGAAAGGTACCCCTTTACGCACAATCTGTAAGATAAGCCCAACAGTCAATTTCGATCATTACATTACTCAGCTCCATCACAAAAAACTTGTATAAGACCGTCGCACGTGCGACCAGTTGAAAAGTGATCACATTGTGATAAATAGTGACCACTTTTGAGTAAATAGGTGACCACCTTTTTTCAAAAAAAATGACCTATTTTTCAAAAGTGGTCACATTTTACCACAAAATGGTCACATTTTGTAAAAAACACACGGGTGAGACCGTCGTACAGGAGAACTATTGTCCATCCATATATAGGTTAAAGTATAAAGTCGGGTTTGTGCGTCAAGCGACTACTTTCATATAAAATTTTCTAAAAAGCCGTGACAGTTGTTTTATATGAAACTGCAGTCAAATATACTACAAATAATAAAAATGGGATGGAGGGAGTAGAAGATGAGAAACATCAGTTTGCTCACCCAACAAAATGATGCCAAGTGTCACTTTTCATGGTCCCTGAAGGATCTAGCAGTTGAGTCATCTCATGACTCAGCTTAAAGTGAGCACTTTCAAACCGCATATTGTTACCAGGAGACGTTTCCAGGATGAAGCCGAAATCAATGTGAACAAGTCTTCCATCGCTGCATTGGCACCCAGAGACGAAGCACATTAGTTTGTCATCTGACATTCGCACTTCAAACGACTGCTAAAACATTGACATTGTGGCAATAGATTGATTCTAGTATCCTCTGTGAAAAACCATCTTACCATATACTCTAACTATTAACTATCCTTAAAACTAGGAGGATTTGAGAAAAAAACAATTACATTTCAAGGTAAATGATATAACATAAGCTTTCACATTAGACAAGAAGAAATTATTTTGGAAGACAAAACCTTAAATCCTAAAATCTCACCCTAACATAGTAAAACCTAGAGCAATAAAAAGAGGCAACGGTAAGATCCTATACATGTTTCTGGTGGGAAAAAAAGAAGGGTTACAGAAAACAAACAGCCACAACAACTGAACAACGTAATATACTTAGGCGTGTGTGTATATTGGGCAGTAACTATATCGTCTTTCCTTAATAAAATAAAAATTCAGGAAATAGATACGATTTACAGATCCCTTGAATAACGCCGCCATCTAAGATACCTATATTAGCTTTGAAGATGGCCTAGCTCCCACCAGCAAAGCAACCAATTTGTACGCTATAACTGTGTATGGATATCACCCAGCTATTAAAGCAAACTACTCAAACTTCAAATACACCCCAAAAACAGGGCAAAAGGGGGGACATGTGCTAGTTAAAGGTGATTCGAGGAAGAAGGAATGCCTCCAGGGTGTATGATGGATGATTCTTAGCTACTGTCCTCACCCCTCTCTATTGAAAGCTAATTATTTCAGGAAAAAACAAAAATTAGAGATTTTCATGATAGGGGGTGTAGCCGTGTAGGTAGAAAATAGAAAATAGAAATTGACCATCTGGCCATGGAATTCTAAGTCAAGCAAGCTCACCCATCAAAAAGTAGATTGCCATTATGTCGATCTTTTGGTTGAAGAAGAAGACTGGCCACAGCATAACCTGCACTACTCACAAGAAAATTTTCTCGAGCAGCTTCAAAGCTAGCCGATCCAACTGGCCCATAGTCTTGCTGAAAAATCTCATATAAGCCACCATCATTAATTTCACCCATTTGACTCCTACTCCTTGTATTAGGCACAACCTAGAAACCAAGAAAGTGTGAATAATAAAAAATATATACCCAAAACAGACTTAAGATAAAGTAGGTAAGTTCTGCAGCACTTCTAGCAATTACCTCTATTATCCCTCTTTCAGGACCAGTTGGAAGAACTCCATAGGGGAAAAGATAAAGATTCAGTCCAACTGCCAGGAAAATATCTTTAAGCAGAGATATCACTTGCAAAGCAAGTACATCCTGCCGACAATCATCTCCAACCTACACATGCAATATCAGAAGTGCAATCAACAAAGTTGGGAATATTAAGAACCATAATGCCATATATTCCATTATAAGCCAAGCCACAACTCCACAAGTCCCACAGTATTGCAAGGATGAAGCTTTTGGCGTATGGTAAAGACATATGTTGTGGTACATCAGGGTGCCAAAAATAAATCATGATAATAATTTGGGTTTCACACTTTTAGTTGATATTAAACTACTTGAAGCTTAGCTGTTAGTCAAAATTGGGCAAAAACCAGAACAGATAATGATACTGCAGTCTGTTAAAAAAGGAGCTTATCTTTTGTTTTACAGAAAAAAGAAAAAAGAAAAAAACAAGGGTGTCCGAACAAAACGCCAGAAAATTTCTACGCACCACTCAAAAATCACAATTAGAACTTCAGTAATCAGTAGGTACCTTGAAAATGCAGGCTTGCGGCTTCACATCATTAGGATGTCCACCTTTGTCCACCACATTAAACGTGATCATTATAGGAACCTTTGCTGCTGACTGCAAGGGGATTCCACTGTCAACCTGAATACCCCTGACAAGCTTATTGGGAGCTGTAGGCAGGTAGAGGTCTTCTCCATCCATCTCGATTTTCTCCAACTCTCTATTTAACATATGATAAGCCACTCATTAAACAGATAATCATGATATTAATACAATGTTGGCAATGCTAATACCCTGATATAACTAAAGTACCTTCGGATCCCAGCACGACGCTCCTCCTTTGGAAGTGGAAAGAGAACTCCAGATATGGATGTAACTTTGTCAAAGAAATTAAATTCCCTCTCGAACACGTCAAGGGCCTTTGGTGTAAAGCTGTCAATAATTCTCTGCCTAACTTCTGGCAAAAGAGTCAGGAAGGCGCTATGCTGGAATAGGGATAAAAATGTTAGGTTAAACAAAGCCATCAGGGCCCACCACAGACTAAGCTACTAAATCAAATAGAAGAGCATCCTCTTCGTTATCAGTACATGCATACCGCTACAAAGGAAGGCAGATATTCAAAATGTGCAAATAATATAGTTGATTTCTAAATAAACAAAAACATAAGAGCAGTCGAGCAGAGGATGTTTGGTAGAAAGATATTTTGTGCTTAAAAACACATTCTTTGTCTTGTCGCTGATAGTTTCTTGCTCGAGAGTCGAGACAAGATGATCAAGAAAGATAAAGGTCTATGGAAGAGGGTGGCAGAAAGAGCAAAAAAATAAAGGTAAATGGGGAAGACCTTCATTTTTCATGGTGAAAATTTACATTTAGGACTTCAGATTTTCTTATATACTGTTACACATGAGGTATTAGTTCCAATAGAGAAGAAGCTTCTCATAATGCTCACTAATACATGAGCATGCACACATGTTCATCAGAGGAGGAAGAAAAGGCCGAGAAAAAACCATACCTTCTGACTCTCAGCTTCTTTGGCACCTTCTGGTTCGCATGTTTCACCCTATCAGAGATAATAATTAGTTTCACAATTAAATTAAATCAGACAGATGATGATTGATAAAAACACTGCATCATGTGAAAAACATTAGTGATGGCACAGCCATATACACCCAAATGACAGTACCTGTAAATGCCATATGAGAATGTGAGCAAACACATCACTTCGTTGAGCAGCTCTAAGCAAATATCCTTCAACTAATTTCTGTACGATATTGATGAATAAATTAATAACATATAAGTTAATAATTTCTGCATGATATCCTTCAACTCTTATCCGAGACAACATGACTCTAAATAGATCACAGAAAAAAAATCATTTAAAGCAGCTCAAGGAATAAATAGAAACAACCAGAAATATCTTTGAGAAACAGGAAGATTAATCAAACTTCACATAGTACTCAGTGTGATTAGGAGTCTAATAGTAAGTAGTAAGCCCTCTTGCAACATTGTACATGAGTACTAGCTGCAGGTGTTCTTTGGCTGGGTTCATACTGTTCCTTTTTCACTAGCTATGAGAAGTCCTAGTGAAATATGTTGTAATCTACCAAGTTAATGAAAAGAGAGGAACAAACATAACAAGAAAACTCACCCCGTCATCATATCGCAACGACTGAACTAGCTGAGGCATGAAAAATGTTACACGCACAGGAGGATAAGATTCTAAAACTCGTAGTATATAAGCCATCACTCGTGGATGACCCTTATATGCAGGAGTAAGGAACTCGACAGCTTTTGTTATCGAGCAAGCAGCCCAGTGAGGCAATTGTTGCAACAACATTGAATTCTCATCGACGGCCTTTGGGGTGACAAAATATGGCAGTGCTTCAGGAATGCATCGAAGCTCCAATATATGTGCCTGGATTAAAAGACACGAGCATTAATGATCTGAAGACAACTACAGAATAGGATAAATCGGATAAATTCTGCCACACGATTCAAGAAGCTACAAGCAGGGGAAACACAAAACATATCCCACCTTCAAATGGGGAGAAAATACAAAGTGGCAAGCACAAACATGCTCATATATTTGCAGCAATTCCACAACTACTAACCACAAAAGTCATTCCCGTAATTTCTTCAAAAAAATTGTTTTTTAGCAACAATCAAATACTTTGGGTGCTTTCACAGTGCTTTACATACCCCACCTTCAAATGGGGAGAAAATACAAACTAGCAAGCACAAACATGCTCATATATTTGCAGGAACTCCACAACGACTAACCACGAAAGTCGTTCCCGTAATTTCTTCGAAAAAATTATTTCTTAGCTTCAATCAAATACTTTGGGTGCTTTGACAGTGCTTTAAAGAGGACAGGAGAAACCTTTAGGACAGTGCAGATACTGATCACAAATTTGCATGACAAGAGAAATACAGCCGTTGACTTCTAATGGTATGAATCATACAGAAAGATAAGATCTTAGAACTCTTAAGCACAGAATCCATCACTGGGTTCACACCAACTCTAACATTTCTGCGTATGTGAAGATTAGATCATAAAATACACCAGAACCAAAACCCCATATTTATCTAAAGCCAACAATGGATTTTGACAAAAGCTTCTGAACCCAGATTTCAATTCTAACCATAGAAAAAACAATGATTATCACACAACAAACCTGAACCAGCTGTGTCATCTCAGACTTCAAAGATGCATTTGTAGGGAACCTTGAGGCTAAACACAAAGCAATTCGAGGATCCACAGAAAATGCAGTTCGTGCATACTCAATCCATTTCTCAGAGCTAATTTTAGGTCGCAGCGTGAAATCCCTGAAAGTCAGATGAAATGCATATGATTAACCGAGCCAACAACGGTAGTCTCTTTATTTGAGTAATAATACCAAAATGATAGAAGGCTGCCATTACTTTGAATTTGTGGGTTGTGCCCAGACTTCAAGCCTGTCACCTTCATATTGGCAAAACATCAGAAGTAACTGCTTCCGCTTTTCTCTCCCAGCAGCATAATTCTCCATAGAACCCCAAACAGGGTGAAAATGATCTCTCTGCAAGAAATTCTTAAGATCAAATTTCAAGTTATAAGGCGAGATACGTAGCTTTTCTTTTCTATTTGAAAACAACCATTACCTCTTCTCCGACAGAGCCTCCATGTTCAGATCCTTGGCCTTTAGCATCTGATGGAGTAGAATCAGTCCGTTCATTTGTAAGAAACTGGGCAAATGCAGAGACAGACTGTGCCTCACTCTGAGCAAAATTTTTACTTCTTGTGTCATACCACTCAGGCTCATAAGCAAACCAGCCCAAACAAGCCCTGCATGTAATGCTCTCAAGCATAAGACCAATTGCCAAAGTGCCAGAGCAAAGGTTCATAAGAAAAATGCAGCTCTCTAACTCTCTAGGAGACGCTACACATGATAAGCAGCCCATTTTTATTTAGGGTATGGTGTGATTGTGAAGTGTCTAAATAAACCCAATAACAAATCATTTCAACAAATTTCTATAGGAAAGAACCCGAGTCAGTTGAAGTCAATTACCTATAAATCCTGTCTTCCAGTAACTGAAGGCCAGATCTAAAATTTTGCAGGTTGCCTTGGGACCGGCAAGAGCAATACTTCAGACCCAGAAGCATTAAAGTGAAAAAGGTGCCCGTAGCAACAGGATGTTGTGAAAAGCTCCAGGGGAGTTTAGTGGTTCCTTGAAACATTCTACCAAAAAGAAGCATTTGCTCGACACTATGATGCCTAACTACCTACAGGCATAAATTTACAAAGACTGTTAATATCAATCTTAGATAATAGAAAATTGATAAACAAAAGATAAGGCTATATCTATAAATAAAAATTCACATAACACACTGGTAAAAATAGCTTGATCTATATAAACAAAAACAGGAGAAACCCTGTCCAGTTGTGCCATAACTTGTGTAAGAACTATTAAAGATACAACAATCGCAAATCATATATCAACAAGCAGTATATGTACAGGAAGCCAGGAACATGTGCAGAAAAAATAGTTTATTGGCTTCAATGTGGATTTACAGACATAAAACATCCAAAGCACGGTAATTAATGTTATGACTACAACCAACCTCAAATCGATCGATAAAGAATCCAAGCCAAATTCTATGAGCCATGATTTGCTCTACAGGATCTTTCTCCGGTAAAGCTTCTGGCTCCCCAGGACAAAGTTGAGGACGTAACTTTGCATGGGGCCCAGAGTACTTGACATCAGATGCAAAAAGGCCTCTTTTTGTATCTATTGTCCATAGCCAGGCATCGACGTGTTCGGCAAGGACCACACAACCCAACTGAGGTGCAGCTGAAACCAACCAAGTCCAAACAAAAACCCCAGTTTCCATGGCATCAGGAGTACAAATGTAAGCTGGGCACCAGCATAGAAGCCGTAGTAGTTGCGAGAAGTGCTCTGCGTTTGGTTTTGAATCAGAACCCTGGGCAAGAATATTTCACAACTGAGATAATGGCTGATCCGAAAAATGATCAAATCAATAGATATCAGCCACAAAAGAAAATAAGCATACCAGATTTGAAAGCAGTAAGGCTGTTGCTTGCGAACATGCTTCGCGAAATGATGCTTTCTCCACTGTTCCACCTTTCTCAGCAGTGTTGACAAATTGCTGAAGCAGATGCACAAACTTTTGGAGCAGGATTTCATTAAATGAATCATTCTCGCTTGTTGGTTGAGAAGAAACCCCAGATCTCAACCGTTGAAGTCCAATACCAAGACCAAAGCCCGTTGGTGCACCAGACTGAAGCCCCCCAATGCTATTATAGAGCCTTCTCATGCCCGCAATTTCTCCAGCAAACTTTGATTTGACAGCAGCACTTGTTACACTGGTACTAAGCACCTCCAAACTAAATGATTCTGTTAAATTGAAACTTTCCCCAGAAGCTGCAGCGGCAGCAGCCATAACTGCTGGAATGTTTGCAGGTCTTGCTCCAGTCCAACAATTATTCTTACCTGTTCCTATCCGTATCTCAGTTAATAAGGAAACTACATCAGTGGTAGGCTGTGCTCTCTCTGATGTGCTTGGTTTACAAAGCTTTTCCTGAATGAAAGCCAAAATGTTAAGGAGTCATGTCAAAAACCCCTTGAAAGTTGAAACAAATGTATAGGTTAATGCAAAGCAATTAGCATGGAGCAAGGTTTAAAATCTTGGCCGAGTTGTATCGGATTTTTACTCTACGGATACGAGATATCGCTGGAGAAATCACCGAGATTCACCGCAATCCGTCCGTGACGACGGATTAAGGACCGATTATACCGATACCGGACTACGACCGATACCGAGATTTAAAACCATCGCATGTTGTAATTCCTCAACTACTTCAAGCAGATAAGAAAATGAAAAGTGGATTAGAAGCAACATGGTAGATATATTGTTCATAGAGGGTTAAATGGTTAATCATTAACAAAAGGTGTAGTTCTCTAGAATTTTTCTTACATGGAAAGTTATGTTTCCTGTGAAAGGTCATTTCAAGCTAATCTTTAGAGTTTAGACGCGGAAGATGATGATAAGCAATTTCAAAATGACACTATGTTCTTTGCAGACGAGAAGTGCCTCCCTTCGTTTCAACTTTCCCAGTCTACAAACTATCAGACCAAAATAATGTGTGCATCCTCAAAGGGCCTCTCGTTTCAACTTTCCCAGTCTACAAACTATCTGACCCAAATAATGTGTGCATCCTTAAAGGGGCCTCAAGGACAGCAATATTAACAAAAAACTTTATTTTACACATACCCTCCAAAAGTCAACATTCAAGATGAGAGTAACAATCAATGATAGAGAATAATCAATTTACTTATGAGAGAAGTGGTTTTTATTAGTGTTTTGATGTCTATTGCAGAGTATAAATTTTACAAGGGACTGAGAAAGGACATAGAAGTCCCAGATATGTGAACGCAATTAAACTAAGTAGATGTTACTGCTACAAAAAGATGATGACGATATGATTGTCGACATCTGGCACACAAGAACAGGTCACATGAGAGTAGAGGGTAAATATCGGCTTTACTGGAAAAAGAACAATATCATATGTGAAGTCAGACCTCTCAAGCTCTTACTACTCAGTTAATAGACAGCATAACTGACTCAATGCATTGTAATCATACTATCTATTAGAAACAAGTCAAACAACTCCAGATCATAAAGTAACTAACAATTGATGCCCCGACATCAACTTATTCCTTGAAATATGTACCCTTTATCAATAAGAATTTGGAAGCCACAGGTTTCAAGCCTCAACAGAAAAGACTATCCAAGAAACATTAGGAAGCCACTAAAATGTAATTTTTTTTTAAAAAAAGGATGTCATCTTATGGGGGAGAAGGTAAGTATATAGCCATCCAACCTGAAGAAGACCCTGAGCTGTACAAGGAGCATAAGAAAGTGACATTATAATCCATTCACGAACAATCCGCTGATACAATGAGCGAATTGCAGCAGTGCAGGCAGGATCATTGACAAGTGATGATGATGATGAGTCATTATTCACTGAAAAGAGTAGAGAATCTACACACGATGAATTCCAAAGGATCTGCAAGGCAAAACAAGTTCCAAATTTTACTACGAGGAAAGGATCAATATTTGGGATCATAGCAAGGAAGAAACAATCGTATCATCAACAGCTTACCTGTGGAAATTTATCTCTAAGCTGAACCAGGTGGTTAACAGAGATATCCCTGATGTGCTCTTCCCTCTGCGACATAGCTCTAATTAAAAAAGAAGCATGCACAGAGAGAGCAGATTCTCGAATGTCAGCCTCATCTCCGGTTTCAGATATCCGATCCTCCTGTAACATTAACAAACAATTTGATTCTTAAACAAGCCTACATTATAAAATTCCCTTCCCTTTATGGCCTTTCTAAATCAAATATGCAGTCCTTCATCCCCCTAAATCGTCCCCATATAGATTCTAAACTTAGCAGAAGCCACATCATAAAAATTGCAATTGAAATACCAAAAGCAAAAGAAAAACATAAATTTCTTAAAAGATATAGCTTCAGATTGAACGAGGAAAAGAGATTGACATTATTGCATGTAAGTATTAAAGATATATGGAAGGGAAGTGTACAACATGCCACAACTATTATTGCAGAAGAAGCAACACTGTGCATGAGATCTGCAACAATGCGTCTCGTAATTCTCTTTATGGGAGCATATAAAGTACTAATGTAAAAAGAGAATAAAAGTTGCTAAATAACTAGTTAACTACAACTTGTGCATACAACCGTAAGGGAAATAAAGGTTAACGTTATAATAAGGTATTAGAAAAACGCAACCAGCATGTACTTAAATTTTGATTGCCTGGCGGAGGATAACAGTTGGAGACGTCTTGGACATTTATACAAACCTAAAGCTTAGCTTGATCACACAATTCGTATTACAAACTTATCCGGGACCCCACTGACGTGTCTAATACCAAAACCAAAGGGTGGAAGATACTTCCCTCCAAATCCTAGCTCAATACCACTCGCCTTTTGAATTTTGAGAGAAAGAAATTCCAGGTTTTAAACAAGATCTCGACTTTTTTTTCCATCCACGACATATTACTGAGTAAATTAAATTTCACCGCACCAGTTATGGACTTATGGCACAAGTCAAAACATGAAATGTCAATAAGATAACATCGAAGACCGATGAGCTACACAAATTATTACACGAGGCAAACACACATAGACCCATGTAAGTAACTTGGGGAAGGAGTCTCTCCCCAACTTAAAGTCACAATTTGATATACTCCACTACACTACACGGTCATAAAAACTTTCAATGGGAAATGATATTGTGTCCCCCTAAGTTTTGGGGTTTTCTAAGTTTTACCCTTGCCTTTATGAAATTCTATGGTATACTCCTACGTACTAATTCTATATATGTATCTATACCGTGACCTTATTAATTGTCTCCATTAACTTGGTTTGTAAGTTGATCCATTAAACAACTCATTCACCAAGCCAATTACCATTAACCCACTCATTACCTATTGTCCCACCCAATTACCCATTAAAACAACCAAATAATCTACGAACCTACCGAACAAGCCCAGATATCTCCATTATTATTTCATGCTTCATGGAGGAAGTTTTAATTGTAGTTTGTGCTTCTTAAAAGTGATCTCTCACAGAAGAGGGTCATCTAATGTTAATGGGTAAGAATTGTGGTTGAAGGAGGGTTGCTGAGAAAGGGAGAGAGTTGGAGGAGGTCATGGTGGAGACTAAGTATAAAGTTCAGCTGCAGAATATAAAAAAGGTAGGGGTATTACTTAGAAACCCAAAATCTCAGGGGTACAATGTACAATTTCCCATATAAATTCATATACATACAGGAAAATGTAACAGAATTATGCACAGCGCAATGACCCTCAATAACAGAGCAAAACCTTTTCATTACTAACAACCAATTTAGATAAAAGTCCGTGTCAAACAAGAGCAAGAAAAACTATTTATTTATACACATAATTTCATATATATAATGCTAAATCAAACTCTCTTATCTCAATGAAAAGCGTCAATTATAAATAATGCAAGTTTGAGAAGTCTGGTTAGAAGTATACCAGCCAAGATACAGCTGTTTCAAAGGCCTGATGGACAGTTGCCGTCAAACATTGAGAGACAGCTGGTGCAAGATTTGGTGTTTTTAAGTATTCAAATACACAACTGAAGGCACTTCTAGAGGCATTTAATTCAGGGCCGCCATTGAGGATGCCACCGTTGCTACTAAAACGAATAATCTCTAGAAAGGCCACAGCAAGCAAATATGTGGCCTTTACACCTGGAAGCAACGAGCAAAATCAAATCAAAATTACAGGAGAAGACAAGCAACCACACTACAAATGACTGAAGACTATTTTGAAAAAAGCTAAAGAGAGATAAAAGCTCAGCTTCTTCCAAACAACTTTCGACAAAAAACTGACTGCCACATACTGCTAATCTTCTAATAAAATGAGAACTTCAGCTACCAGTTTGTTAAAAAAAACTAGTTTTTTTGTTGGCTTAAACCCTTCACATACCAGCTAAAATTAATTCTACTTTCCCCTTTCTTCACTATGGCGGAAGGGGCCCTGCCACTGCAAGTGTTAAATGGTCATATTATAATGTTATATTTCTTACTTGTGTTATGTTGTACTCCCTCCTTTTCCTTTTGTTACTCCCATTTACCTTTTAGAGGTCGAAGTTTTAGAACTTTCATCATGAATAAACTATAAGATATTCGGAGTAATATTTTATAATATGATATTTATATAGTTACATTTGTTATCAAAATATTGGTCACAAAAAAATATCAAAAACCTATACAAAAATTATATGTAAGTGGATAAAATAACGGTCAAAGTGTTGCCTAAGGGACCGTGTATAAAGTAAATGGAAGGAACAAAAGGAAAAATAGGGAATATTTGATATTAGACATTTCTTAGCTTCCAAAAAGTGAAGTATAGGTGCACAAAACCTGAAATTGTGCTCATCGCTCCAGCCTCAACGCGCCCACCTAAAGCAGCAGAAAGAGCACTCCTTTGTGTTATAGCAGCTTTCTCATTACCACTTGCATGACCGCTACCAGGATTATGAAGAGCATTAAGTTCAAATTCGTCCTCAAGCCACTTCACCGAGCTAACAACCTGATTAAAAACACAACAAATGCTAAAACACTCGTACTGCAAAATCTGAAGGTTGTATTGCATACTAAATGAACCAATTATTTGTACAAACTAGGCTTTTTACAAAAAGTAACTCACAAGTGGGGGAGTAGCTTGAGAAATCCGCTGGATGGCTGATGCCCACTGAATATTCCACAAGTATGGTCCATCGACAGCTTGAAGTGCTACTGTGCTCGTGCTCATGCTCCCCACGCCACTCAATGGAGTCGAAACAGCCTTTTTCTGACTTTGATTTTTTTGGATAGGAGGAGCTAACCCGAAAAGAGCCACATAGAACCACAAATTCCGAAACAACTTCAAAAGTGAAGGCTCAATATTGCCAGTTGGGTCAAAATCAGAACATATTTCAGCAACAGCTGGCAATAGAGGTCCCAGAAAGTCAGCTCCACTCCTGCACACAGTGATGCGACGAAGCCTTGTGAAAATACTTGAAAGAAATCAATGGTTTTGAAAATGCAGCCAGTTCAGAAAATACAGTGTCTGGTGCAATTGCATAACAAATTTGTTCTTAGAATTCAGTTATTAGTTTTCCCAAAAAAAATATCGCTGTAATAGTCAAGAAGCGTGAATTTGTCCAAAGACTTAAACTTTTGAGTCCCAAAGACTTAAACAACAACAACATCAGAGCCTTAGTCCCAAAATGTTTTGGGGTCGACTGACATGAATTATCCTTTGGAACCGTCATGAGTGAACTCTCATAGTCTCATCTCAACAAGGAAAAAGAAAAAAAAAAAAGAAAAAAGAAAAAAAAAACGGAAGTGGAGTGAAACAAAAAATGAAAGGCAAAGGGGTTTTATAGATTTTAAATCGAACTTATCACATGTATAAAAACCCAAAAAAATAAATCAAGAGTAAAGTTTAAAGTGATTTTGAGAAACGAAGTAAAATTTAATATAAGAGTTTTGGGGGAAAATCAGAATTACAAAAAAATATTACCTTCCGCTTTTGGACTCTGCAGCCAAGCCAACGTCTGAGCACAAAGAAAGAAGCCGATGTCGGTAATCACAACGTAATTTACTTTCGGCAAGACCGTGGGCAATGATTAGAAACGCTGCAGGAAGAGTCTAAAATGGAAAACCACTAAGCATACACAGAAACAGAGGACTGCTACAGACAACATGCAAAAGCATTCTAAATTAATATCCATGTGACAGAAATACCTCTACTCGTTCGGTCATAGCTTCCTGTGCCACTGTTTTACTCTCAGTAGATCCTACAGTTGACAGTTTACTCAGGTAGCTTCTCGTTAGCAGAACAACAGTTTCACGATAAGATTTCTCAAAGCCTAAGCTGGCTAATCTAGAGGCTGCGTCAAGAAGCTGCAGAAATACAGTGTTTGTGAACAGATTAAAAAACCGTTTGGCACTATACATTAAGCTCTATCACTAACTCGTTATTCATAACAAATAGGTGCCTTACACGAAGTCGCAATAAGCCAGGAGCTGATGCTTCACCCTCCTCTAAGCTCTCTATAAATAATGGCAATATCATATCCACCACTTCCGTTTTTTTAACAGAAATATTCAGATCAGCCAACAATCGAATAACATTCAGCTGAACTGTAGGAACAGCTTGTTTTTCTTTCACGCCCTGGATGTTTTGCATACAGACAGTTTTATCAATGAAAAAACGATGCTACAAACCAAATTAAAAACCAGCTAATAAACAGTTGAAACAAGGCAACAATAAAGTAACAGCGCAGAATCAATAATAATATCACAAAGAGGACAAGGCTGCATTATAGTATAATTGTCTAATTGACAACCAAAATATTACTCTGACAAGACGGGACACGGAGTGCGTTTTCCAAGAGATGGACAAGATAGGGATCACAAATTTCCCAACAATGGAATAAGATAACTTTGGCTGTATGATGTATCCTCTAAAGCCAGAAACAACAAGCTGAACAAGGCGCTCAAATAAAAAATTGGAACACTTGTACTGAACTATTTACCTAATACAAGAGACATTGCTGAAAAGAACTTTTATATCTACGCAATGAAACATTTGCTTCTACCTATCGAATAATTATGCTATAATATATATGCCATTTACCATACACCTCAGCAACTTTTTTAAAACTAAAAACAAACAGCCGGAAAATGAAGGAAGCACGTGCATATTGCATATGATGAGACATTTCACATCACCTATTTATTAAAGCACTAATTAAGAAACAACACCAATCATTGAGCAAGAATACACAGTATACAGCCATAAATACTCGAGAATCAAAACAGTCAAACCTTACCTCTTCATCGTAATCATTTCTCTCACGAATACAGGTAGCTAAGCCCAAGATGAACGTATCAACGGGAGCTCGGTCCTTACCCCAACCAAATTCGATAATTTCACAGCTTATCTTGAGAACACTCTCAAACATGGCTCCCTGGCTGCTACCCCAAGTATCTGCCTGTCCAGAACATACAACATCACACCACTAAAGAAGCAACCTATTTACCTAGCCATCGAACTAAAGTCTAAAAATATACCTGTGCACACGCAGTGAGGACCAAAGGCTTGAGACGAATCAGTAGAACCCGAAGTAGTTGTCCTCCACGAGCTATTGCTACCTGAGAAACTACAGACAGCAAGCAACTGAAAAGCTCCTCGCAAATTTTCATCTTCCTCCAGACTGAGATTAGACAAGACTCCGCAGCATCTATCATCAGCGCAAGGGTCTCAAGCAACAACCTCTTGGTGGATTTTGGGTCAGAATCGAGAGACGTAAGTGACTTAATCATTAATCTAGCTGCAGCTCCGAAAACAGACAACTTGACATGGACTCGCCCTTTCAACAGTTGCCCATGTTCTGTCCAATCCCTCTTCCTTATCTGACAATAATGTAAAACCATTCTCACTATCAAACGTCCAACAAAACCAAATGATCAAGCGAAGTGATTTCACAAACCTCCTATATTTGAAACTTAACAGTTTCCCTAAAACAGGTTTAACATCCCCTAACTTAGTTACTTAAGCTCGCAATTTTCTCACAATAACAGCTTATGATCATATCGACTAACCTATACATTCAAACGTATCACTCAATGCAGATTACAAAATAGTCAAACAGCATAATTCAATGTAACAATTGCATAAAATTCAATGTAACCTTCAATATTGTCATCCAAAATGTGAAGCTCATACCTTTAAAAACGCAGGGGATGACTGTAGATTTCGCTTTGCAACCAACCTAAGTTGCTCTAAAACCTTAGGATCAAGTCCAACTTTATCATTCAAAATATGCCACATCAATTTAAACGCAATCTCCTGCCTTTCTAAGTTCTCTACACTTTCTTCTTCAAAATTATTAACATGATGCCTTACAATTCCGGCACTATCCAAATTCACCCCCATTTGATCAACTACACCACTCTTCCACGCAATGCTACCTCCTCCATTCATCTCCGACGCACGAGACGAAGCCGCAGTCGAACCTGACAGCTGACTAACCTCATTCACCGGACTAGCATTCTCATGCCCTTGAAAAAAATTAATACTAGCTGGCGAACTCTGATACGACGACATTCCCGACGTCAAACCACCAGAAGCAATATCCCTTGGCGAAAACGGAGAAACGGCCAAAACCTGCTCCAACAAAAGACCGATCAACTTCTCCGCATCCGAACGCGAAATACGCGGGAAACTATCCGACAATGCGACCAAAAAAATCCTAGAAATCACCGAATTTTCCGAATTAGCGGAATACGCATTGCTCAACGCAGAGATCACAACCTCACCAAAGAAACTCTCAACATCATCCGAAAACTCCGTCGATATTTCACACGCTTTACAAACATAACCTAAAAAATCAGCAAAAAACGAAGCAATGCCGTCTCTCGGGAACGACTGCGGCCAAAACGAAGGTTGAAACGACGTCGTAACAGCGCGAAGAAAATCAATGACAGCATCCTTAGGACGACTATCCGGCGGCGAAGAACACAATGAGAGAAATCTGGAAATCGCGAGGATCGAATTAAGGTGAGTTCGCGTAATCCTCGGCGATCCGGTAGCGAGAAACTCCGACGAAGGACAACGGCTACAAATCCAGGCTGATTTATCCGTAAATTGCGACGGTTTCTCCGCAATAACGTCGCAAAGCTTGGTTAATGACTCCATTGTTAATCAAAAACCTAGAAATTGGGGGAAATTTGGGGATGAATTAGGTTAGATCGAATCCATGAATGCAGTAGAAAAGATCATTGAATTGAAAGAGAGAAGATTAATGGAGAAAATGAAATGGAGTTGTCATCGTCACGTCGTTGTGGTATTGTAATTGCAGCATTTTACCGTTTGTTTTTTATTATTATTTTATTCAATTTTATTTTTTATTTTAGTTTTTAATTTTATTGGTGTTTTGTTGAAGAGGAGAGGAGGTTGAGGGGGAAAGAGAAGAGCGAGCCGTGAGCCTTTGAATTGATGAACGAGAGCTACGAATGCACGATTTCAGTTTTACCCTGTTTTACCATTTTAGGGAGGGGAAAGTCATTAATTAATATTAACATTAAAATTAATAATGATTTTTAAATATGGCATCAAATAACACAAGAAAAAATAAGACAAATTTGAGTAAATGGTAAAATTAAAATAAATTTGGACAATGACATATTTTAGGCCTTTAGGGTGTGTTTGACAAATGATTCTTCTTAGACTCATAATTAGGCGTTACACAAATGATTCTTCTTAAACTCATAATTAGGCGTTATGGCATTACGCACTTAGGCGTCGTTTGGTTCAATGTGTAGGAATTGACTGAAATAGATCAAGTCGTTTGGTTCAATACGTAGGAACTGAATGAAATAGATCAAGTTTAAACGATGGTTTTACGGCGTTACGCACCAGACATTGTTTGTTTCATGCGTAGGAATGAAATGAAATAGAATGAGAAACCATATTAGTGTGAGTTTCCAATTCCATTCTTCTAAAAACTTGTTTGGTTCATTTTTAATAATCATAATTAAATGGAGTTAAAATGAATGGAGTTGATGAAATCCAATGGGTATCTAATTTCATTCCAAAATCACTCAAGCAAACACTTGAATGGATCTATTCCATAATCCATTATGAGATAAAGACATATACCGAATGTCCGAATCTAAGCTATAAAATATCGGGATAATAATGGTAACGTTATTCAAAACATAAAATGTCCCCCTCTGAACAAACTACAATAATATTATGGGATATCAAAACAAACTAAAAAATCTAATTACAAACCCATAATTACCAAGCTAAACCTGAATTTTACCTTAGACCCGGCTCCCTAGACACAATTTATTGTATTTCAACCTATTCGTTAAAAAGACAAAATGAGATCGTAAAACCCGTTTAAACCCGATTTATCTAAAAATTAAACGGGCCGTTAGGATCAAGTTGCTTACACAACGTAAAATACTCATTAAGGTTGGACACAAAATTCTCATCAAAAGTGTCTAATTGAGGTAAAGACTAATTCGAGGATTCCAAGTTACACTGCATAATTAACTAACAAGAGTTTAAGCTACAAACTATCCGGATAATAATGGTACCATTATTCAAATATGTACACTACTGAACAAACTACAAGAATATCCCACCATATCAAAACAAACTAAAAGATCTAATTAATTAGTTTAATGTTCTTATTGATCTGCGTAACTAACTTGCAATTTGAGACCGACTATCTAATACTTGACCTTGTCCTCCCTGTGGAACGATCTCGCGGCTACCCTACTGCATTAGTTTAGTTGAGTATTATAAATATGTTTGATTGGGGGCGGGCGACAAACCCCGTGATCGATTGTGTATGATTTTGCATTTTCATTTGACTTATGTTAGGACCCTTACGACATTTTTAATTTAATTTAATACAGCTAGTTAATTCTGATAAGCATGACAGAATTAATTTGGCATAAGGTTTGAATAACTTTATATCATGTAAATGTGTAATTAATGATTAATTTCTTGTTGTTGATCATGTGAAACGGAATGGGAATACGGTGGCTTACTTGTGTGCGCGATTATGTTCGGGGGTGGGTGAGGGAGTTGTTATGTTATCAAATTTTCCTTCCGCTGTTCTTAGGAGTCGTTTGGTTCGCCATGGGAACATAAAATTTCCGAGAAGATCAAATTCATATGAACTTGAAAATCACGTGAATTGTTTAAATGTTGTTTGGTTGAATGTGAGAAGTTCAATTCATGTGGGAATTCCCACTTACCTAGGGGCCCCGAGGTAAGTGAGTTCCTACATTATGTAGGAATTGAAGTTTACACAGGAAGTTGCACTTTCCATGAATTAGGCAACCAAACAACACTCCATTTAGCAGAATTGGATTTGATTTAATAAAATGTTCTGTTTTACGGCGGCAAAAAAAACAACAACAACAAAAAAGATGCGGAGTCGGTAATTATATCTTAATCATAAATTCTATTATACAACCATCTTACGAGTCACGAACGGCCAAGAAAAATATGACCATTTTCTATAATCTATTATACAACCGTCTCACGAGTCACAAACGACCAAGCAAAATATGACCATTTTTTTGATAAAATAGTCACCACCTTTGGTTAAATAGTGGCATCCACGTGGTAGAAAAACTGTGAAGAAAAAAAACATGATCGATACGAGTTACTAGTTTTAACCCGTGCAAATTATACGGGTATGCATTTTAAACAATGTTATAATAAAATGATGATTAAGTTTGTAAACAATATCTAAGAATTTTAATGCCAAATATAAATTACCCTTGGAATTAAGAGATTGTAAAAGACGTACTTAATATATATAATGCATTACCCATTAAGTATCAATTTTGAGTTAACAATATTTGAGAAAAATAATAAATAAAAATTTACTTTCAATACTAGATATATTCATTATCTGCATTACTTATATGTGTTTTAATAACCTATTTTTGTAATTAAAAGTATTAAAATAACTAACTCAATAATTTTTTCTCATTTTTATATGTTTTATTCATATTTTAACACTAACTTATTTTTTACTAACAGGTCAACCAAATTGAGTTGTATTGAACCATAAATTAACTTCAGTTAGGTCATAATAGATCTTACTTAGGTCTTATTTAAAACGATTATATCTATTTTAAGGATAAAATGGACTTATGAGTCCTAAGAGATCTTCCATGGGCAGTAAAAAACTCAAATGCTAGATCGAGCATGTAAGCTACAACCTACAATAAGGCCCATTCAAACCTTTAATTGGGAGTAATAATAAACGTACGTATAACGGTTTTTCTAACGTGTGTCCTTAGGACATACATTATGAAGAATTTACAACATATTTTCATCTGATTTTTGGGTAGAAAGTCATTTTTACCAAAATTAACGAAAATAGGGCGTAATCTTTCCGCATTTAAATTATTAAAGACACACGTTAGAAAAACCATACCATATAAAAAGGAGTGTTATACAATTTTTTAATTAAAAGGCATTGTTTCGCAAATTCAAATATATAAAAGGCATATTTGACCAATGATCCTCTCAAACTTATAACTATTCATCGAGCTTAAAGATGGTGTTACAGCGTTCCGCACATCCTCATCAGAAATGGTTAATAAAGGCAAAGACTTAGGGGTCATTGATAGTATGGTGGTATCGATTTCTAAATCCATACTTATATAATCTTGTTTGGTTCATAATAATTTTATTGAATCCAAGAGAGCAAGGTGACTATGCGATTTCAAGGGGTTGGAGGTGGAGTTAGAATCCAGTGATATCTAACTTCATTCCAAATCAGCTCAACCAAACAATGAAATGGTCTAAATCCATTTCATTCCATTCCAATATATACTCAACCAAACGCCTCCTTGATCTTAATCTGTGATCCCAAGTTACACTTCCTAACGCCCTACCTACCAGAATCAAAACTACAAAATAGGGATAACAATGGTAGCATATTTAAAATATAAACGTAATTGCTAAATCCCGCACAACAATTTACTTAATTATCCCACACATATTTCTCAAATCTTCCGTAATTGCCCTTCATCTTACAAAAAGAATTAAAAAATGACTCTACCTTAATTCTCTCCCTAAACCTAAACAATCCCTTACATTCGCACATTATTAACACGTAATATTGCCATTGATCAACAATTTTATTATGCCCCATCTTTTAATTAATCCTTTTAATGTTTTTTTATTAAAAAAGGGCAATTTTACCAATAGAGTTTGGATTAATTTGAATTGTTGAAGGGATGGTTGTGGGGTCGTCATTCTGGAGTGGGGTGGTCGAAGGAGGCGGCATTGAGTGGTGGTTTTAGTGGTAGTGTTGCTACGCGCGGTTGCTACAGGCTGTAGGTTGTCGGAGGGTCGATTTTAGGGTCAGTCACCGAGTGTAGGTTCTAGGCGTGGGGAGTGGGCGAGTGGGTAGTCAGCGCGGGAAGAGCATCAGGACTGGTTGTTCGGCGCAATAACGGCGGAGTGGAGTGGTGGCCGGCGGCGCTAGCAGAGTGGTGGGGGAAGGGTTGCCGGGGGTTGATTTTTGGGTAGTTAGTACACGTAGTGGTATATGTATATTGCAATTATTCTCCTTCTCTCTTTTTCTCTCTCTGGTTTCTTTTTGGGTTGAGATATGGGAGGGACACAATCGGAATAAACGACAAATATGTGTGGGATTGAGTAAATTGTTGTGCAGGATTTAGCAAGTCCCAATATAAAATGTCCACTACTGAACAAACTGCGATAATATCACTCCATATCAAAACAAACTAAAACATAACTAGAACATCTCGTTACAGACTCATAATTTATCAAGCTAAACCCAAACTTTACCTTAAACCCTAGACACAATTTATTGTATTTCAACCACTAACCCCATTTCAAACCCGATTTATCTAGAAATTAAACGGGCCGTTGGGATCAAGTTGCTTGCACAACGTAAAATAAGTAAGGAAAAGCACACGATCTTTAGCCCCAGTACGATGATTCTCCGTATGCTTACAAAAATACTTCAATTGCTCCAAAGTGCAACACCCTAAAAGTTGCCCTAACAACAAAAACAACCAGTTAATAGATCTCTTCTTCTCAGCAATCAAAGGCTTACAACTATTTTTTTCACCACATAATTTGCAACTCGGTAGAACCGGTTCCATCCATTCCTCCGGTGCCCTATGATTCATATCTTCTTCATACATAATCATATATACCAATTCATAAAACTTTTCTTGTAGATTATATTCTACCTCGAAACTCCTCTCGCATTTCCTGCATTGCACGTCACCGGTTATCGTTTTAATTCCCTGACTCACAAGATACTCCATAGAATGGACCGTGGCACGTTTGTCCGTTGCCCATCTAAAAGCCGGAGTCACGGCATTGGTCTTGGTAATAGCCCGTCCGCCATCAGACTTCAACCGACTCCGTCTGCCTCGACTAGAAGAAGGGTCGGAGACGGTTGTTGCCACGGTGTAAGAAGACGGTGACAGAGATAGGTTTAGTTCAACATCATTATTATTAAACCGGAGTTGATTTTGTTGTATTTTTGTAGGGTTTTCGATAGTTTCATATTCAAATGAATCAAGACTTTCATGTGACTTCCTCTTTCTCTCTACCTTGTTCTCCATTTTTTTTTTTTTGATTTTTTTTTTGGTAGGAGATGGAGTTTGTTAGGGAAATACACTACAATGTAGGAAGAAAATAATCAAATAGGGTGGTTTGTTATTATATATATATATATAAAAGAGTATGATTTTGCATTTCATTTGAGTTGTGTTAGGACTCTTAATGGACATTTTTATTTAGTTTAATTTAATATATATAATTGATAAGTATGAAATAATTAATTTGGTGTTTTCAAAAAAGAAAAAATAATTTGAATAATTTTTTACAATAACTATTTTATAAGACCGTTATATAGTACTTCGTATATGGCTGGTCGAAAAGGAGAATAATCCATAAATAACATGTAATTTTCTGAATTTTTGATAACCCGATATCTTAGGATGAAAACCGACATATTTAAATGCACAAATTATCAAAATAAATTACTGGGCTTGCAAAATAAAATATTTTTGTACAACTATATCTATTAATTTAGCTTAGTTTTGTGTTATTGGACTGGTCTTATACATAAATAGTCCTCCACAATAATTCGTGTAATTAATCATTTATTTCTCGTAGAGGTGATTATTTGAATAATTAAATAGATACAGAGTAAAATAATCCTACACAATTTTTGATTTTATATCATGTAAATGTGTAACTAATCATCCATTTCTCGTAAAAGGTGATTATTTGAATAATTAAATTAGATACGGAGTAAAAGCAATTGCAATAGAAGGTTTTGTGTTTGGTTTATCAATAAGAACTTTTTTTTAAAAGTTTGTTCCAGTTCAGGATAAAATTTGTCCTTAAACAAACAAACTTGGTTTGAAAAGAAGAACCAAACTTTCCCAAACAACAAGAAATGTATAAGCATACCAATCACCAAATTAATTATGGTCTTATTAAAAAACTTTATTTAAAATTCCTCTATCGTAACAAAAAGTTCTTAATTATTATTGAAATTGTCAAAATATGACATGACAAAGAAAAAATTTATAAAAATAGTTCTTCCATTGCTCTCGCTCTAAAATAATCCTACACAATAATTTGTGAATTGTGTATTATGTAAATATGTAATTAATCATTAATTTCTCATAAAAGATGATTATTTGAATAATTAGATAGATACGGAGTAGGTAATTATATCTTAATTGAGTAACACAAAAAATAATGCATTAGAAGTTAACGCTTTATATGAATTTTTACAGCAGTAAAAGCTTTTGGTAAAGAATGTTTAATGCATGTAAAGATCAATTTTTATTAAGGTCGCGTCGGTAAAATGAATTAGACTAGGTTCAATATTTCTGTTCATAAAATTCAATCTTTCTTCATATAATTTATCTTTTTTTAATGAAATTAATCTAACATTAATTGGTGCAAAGAATTATGCATTGTAAATTCCTAAACAGAGGCACGGGAAGACTACGTTGAATCTCTATTATAAATTATAATCATTTTGATATAATAAGTATATTAATATTATTACTATTAAATTTAGTATTATTATTGTTGTTATTAGGGTTATTCTACCTAGTAAGCCTGTGTTTTTTTTCAAATCCTACACGATATCCTAACGCTTTAGAAACACATACGCCATAAACCCTATGGTATAAAATATAATTTTGCAAATAAATGAGTAGAAATTACTATTCGCATTAAGATTAGTGTTCATAATCTTCATTTTCCATTATCTAACATTGTCTATATAATTTTCCTCTAAGATAATTTTGTAACTGCAAATTTTCCAAAGATATGTTTTGGAGCAATTAGTTATTCAGTTTCCAAACTACCTTCTGAAATTAAAAATTTGGAAGCGAAAAAAGGAAAACCTTATGCAAAATTCCACTACAACCTGGACAACTCTCAATGTACCACCTGATAACGCCATCTCATTTTCCCTTTCTTTAGTAAACTTGTTATGCGGGCGGCCCTTTAAATACAAAGTCACCCAATCCTAAATTCCTAATTACTCGCACCTCGTATTCGACTACACATGGACACTATTGAACAACAAATATTTTCAAAACCAACCCGAGTCAATTTTTATAAAAACATTACTCGGAAAAAAAATTCAATAGATAACACTACTGAGTAATGGTTGTGCACTTGTGCTTATAAGAACTTAGACACTGACAATTATTAAATTGTACTTAAATTATTCATTTCACGATTGATTGCTCAATAATTCACGATTGATCGATTCATTTCAATAAGTCTTCTCTTATGACGAGTACATATCCGTCACAAGATTTCGACGGGTCAACTACACCCGCTTGTTTAGATAAGACAAAAATAAAAGTGCATAGAAAATCACCAACTTTTTTTTAATTTGACGCGTCACAAGTTTGCGATAAATATTACCGTCACAACTGAGAATTCGTGAATTTCATATAGTAAACAATTGATTTTGTACACCCATATCCATATGAATATCAGATAAAGGCACCCAAACAAGATTATCAGCAGGAAAGAAATGACAAACAGGGGAACTCCCTGGTTTGATTCCTAATACTTGGAAAGAAACATGGCTTTCACTCCATTCAGATGTATCCATATGACATACTGCAACTGCTTCAACATCATTCTTCTTCTTGTTCTTGTTGTTTCGGGTTTCGCCCTGTAGCGAAACCCGAAACACTTTACTCTCACTTTTCTGATAATGGCAATAATAGATCACATATGGGTATGGCATGGTATGACATGCTACCATCTTTGGTGCTGGAACTTCTCTTGGTTCATCAACTATAGTATAGTTTCGCAGAACGTTAACAGTCGATTTTTCGAGATTTTGAGTGTTCAGGACTTGAACTTGGGTGTTTACTCCAATCATTTCATGCACAAAGTCGAGCATAGACTCTAAGGATGTAGCACAAAACTTAGTCTCTCCTTTGATTGGTTTCACTTCACATTCTCTTAGTGTGTTTTCCATGGCTTTGGCTTGAGACGAGCCTCGACTAAAACCAAAGTATTGAAGAAGGAAATCGAGTTTTGAGAGCGAAAATGGGATCGATTCAGCTTCTTCTCTAGGAAGAAATTGTGGGGAGTTTGAAGGGTTGTTACCTCTGAAGTATACAGGAAGTACTTTCCCTTGTATAAGATCATCAAGTGTGAAGAATACAAGGGTTGATTGATCCATATGGTGACTTGATGAATGGCTTTGCATATGATCATGAGTATGAGTATGAGTATGCTCATTGTGCTGCATCGCAATTCCAATTCCAATTCCAGTTCCAAAACGATCACCCTACGATTGAGGTAAATACTCCGAACTATGAGTAAACTGCTCAAAATACTCTAAAATTTATTTTAACTATCAATATAACCAACTAATGCCCTCATTTGTTTTGAATATAATTTGTTGTTTTGTTAACTTATTGTAGCATGTTTTAATGGTGTAATTAGGGAAATATATTAATATAGAAGTAAAAAGAAAAAGACGGGTTAAAAAGGGTTATAAAATCATCTCTTGTACAATAATTAAGCAACAAAATGAAACAAAAGATATGGAGGATGAAGTTAGGGACATTACCAATATTGTAAGTACTAGCAAATATATTGCCAAACTCCAACAAGTCACGAGCTTGTGATTCATTTTTTTTTGGGATTTAGAGATGGAAGATGAAACTAAGCAAGATTAATTTGGTTGAAATAGGTGTAATATTATGAAGATATATATATACACTGTAGGTTCAATTAAAACATGGGTGATGGACTGATGGCTCTAGATTCATACTTGTGTTATATAGAATCAATAAGTCTCCATTAAGACTGCATATAGCCGTATAAGTTAAAACAGGTCAAGTAATATTCACCTGTATCGGCTATATGGGTACGACAACAAAACTTAGGGAAGCGTAAAATGTTTGTCATATATATATACAAATGAATAATTATTTAAACTGTTTTAACTTAGACGGATACTTTCATGTTAGATAACAATTTGCGATATAAAATATAGTAAATAGGGGCCAATAATAGTAGGAAATGTACAAAATTACAATTATTTGATTTAAAATCAAAAGGAGATCAAAGTTGATGGATGGATAGCTTGTCCCATTTGATGGATACTTTGTCCGATTTGATCAATGTATCAATAATGTTGCATTTTAAATGTATGTTTAGTAGATTGCTACACTAGATTGCTCACTGCTCACTTGTGTTCTGTTTGGCATGAATCATGTGAAGTTTTGCGTATCATTGTCAAATATTTGGCATTATGAATAGTTCGTAACGGAGCTAAGATTTACGGTTGGAAGCGGCAAAACAATTCAACGAGGGTGAATCTGTTATGTCGTAAGATAAATACGAAAAAAATCAAATTTTTTAACTAAATATTTCAAAATTTAGTAGAGTTTGTGAGATATTAGGTATTTTTGGTGTTTGCCAAAGAAACGAAGGGCTTATAATCGAATTAATAATAAGATTTCTTAAAAGATTAAATTTCAGTTATTGAATAAATAATGAAAAGAGAAAATGAATAGAGAATATTGACTAGATTAGTTTGTCATGTTGTTAAATAAATCCGGCCGAGTTGGACAAGTCACCTAACTTACTTTTTTTAAAAAAGAAGTTATTCGAGAGGATTAACTAGATAGAAAATTTATTGATTTTATTGTGACAAGTAATTTCTTCCACTGAACTAAGTCTTCGTTTGGTCGTTCACTTAAACATGAGAATTCTAAAATCCCAAAATGGAGGAGTTTCAAACTCCGTAGGAGTTTGTACTCCTTTATAGTCATTGGAAATTCCTAGGAAATCGCATTTTTGCGATTCATGTGAATTTTAATATAGGAATTAAATTCTTTCAAAAAAAAAATAATATAGGAATTAAATCATGTATTTTAGAAATTAAGAAACAAAATATTAATTTCTGTATGAATCAAACGAGACCTAAATTGAAACAGTCAAGGACTCAAGGCATTGTAAGTTTATGCACATTAACCATTTTAGTGAACAAATTACCTCTATTAGCTTGCTATATATTCGTTGTTAGTCCAATTGTAGGGCTGTACAATGAGTTAGGCCGAGCTTTGGAAATAATATAAGGCTGGGCTGGGCTGGGTCGGGTTTGGAAAAGTTAGCCTAGGCTCAGCCCTATAGAGCTGCTAGTTGTGTTTGTGGGCTGTATTTGTGTTAGTTTTATTAGTGGGCTGGGTCGGGCTGCATTTCATACAGGGTTGCGGATAGGGCTGGGCTGATAAAATCCGGCCCTGACCCTGACCCTATTCGCTAAGTGCATCATATTATCAAGAATGAAAACTTTGTAAATATTATCATTATTAGTCACGGAATTATTGATACGAGTTTTGTTCGATGGAAACATATCCTCTATTTCCATTTTTCATATGAATTATTGAAACATTAAAAACAAAAAAGTAATAAACCATCAATATCAATCAATATATATACTTAAAAGAGGAACTTTTCGAGCGATTTTATTGGCTATTATTTTAGAGTAATTTCATTGGCTATTACTTGGGTTAAATAAATTAAGTATATAAAAATATAATTAAATAACAATAAAATATCAGTTGGATAATTATTGTTTTCAGAGCGATTATATTGGATATTATTTTAGTTAAATAAATTAATTATATAAATAAAAGATAATTAAATAGTAAAAAAATATCAGTTGGATAATTATTGAATTAATTAACAAAATTGATTTCATTGACTATTGTTTTAGAGCATTTTATTGGCTGTTACTTTGGTTAAATAAATTAAATATATAAATAAAAAGATAATCAAATAATAATAAAATATCAATTAGATAATTATTGTTTTTAGAGGATTACATTGGCTATTACTTTATTTAAATGAATTAATTATATAAATAAAAAGATAATTAAATAGTAATAAAATATCAGTTGGATAATAATTGAATTAGTTAATAAAATAATTGATTTCATTAGCTATTGTTTTAGAGCAATTTCATTGGCTATTACTTTGGTTAAATAAATTAAGTATATAAATAAAAAGATAACTAAATGCTAATAAAATATCAGTTGGATAATTATTGTTCTTAGAGCGATTACTTTGACTATTACTTTGGTTAAATAAATTAAGTATATAAATAAAAAGATAATTAAATAGTAATAAAATATCAGTTCGGTAATTATTGAATTAGTTAATAAAATAATTGATTGTAAATTAAGAGTTTTGACTACCGTGGAGTTATGGTATAATATGTTGTTTCCCTTCTCTTATTTAATTAAAAGTATAAATAGATGTATTTATAAATATATTAAGTACTTAAGTGTACGAGGTATAATTAAAAAAATACGAGCTACAGAATACAAACACATAAGAATATGACCTAAGGTAAAAAGAATATGAGTTTAAGAGAATCACGAACTAAAAAATACGAGCACAAAACAATGCGAGTTATTAACCTAAGAATACGAGCTAATATAAAAAGAATATGAACTATTAATTAAGCTAATAATACAAGCTAATGTAAAAACAATACGATCTATTAAGATAAGACGGACTTTAAAATACGAGCACACAAATGAATACGAGCTAATGAAAAAACAATACGAGCTATTAACATAATACGAGTTTAAAATATGAGCACAAATGCATACGAATATGAGATTAAAAGGATCACGGTCTATTAAGATGATAATACGAGCTAATATAAACAGAATACGAAAACACGGGCTAATTGAAACAGTTCTTGAGCTAAAAAAATAGAACCAGATTTGCAATACGTCAAATTTCATGGTATAATAGGCACTTAAGATTACGAGGTATAATTAAAAGAATACGAGCTACGAATATATAAGAAATACGAGCCAATGTAAAAGAAAAAGGAACTTAAGAGAATCAGGAACTAAAAAATACGGGCACATAAGAGTGCGAGCTATTAAGAATGCGCGCTAATAGAGATATTAAACTAAGAATACTAGCTAATGTAAAAAAAAATACGGGCTATTAAGATAAGAATACGAGCTAATGTAAAAAAACATACGAGCATATTAGAGGATCAAGAACTTACAAATACGAGCATATAAGAATACGGGTTAGGATCAAGAACTTACAAATACGAGCATATAAGAATACGGGTTAATATTAAAAAAATATGAGCCAATGTAAGAAGAATACGTTATTAAGATAAGAATACGAGCTAATGTAAAAAGTATACGAGCTAATATGATAAGAATACGAGCTATTAAGAAAAGAATATGAGGTAAAGTAAAAAGAATATGATCTAATTTTAAAAAATACGAGTTAATATTAAAAGAATACGAGTTTCAACTATCTTCATATATTAGAAATATTGGATAAATAATTTCTTCAAGATGATGCTCGAATGAAAAGTATAGAAATTATTATAAAAATATATGTGCTTAAAATATTATTTTGACAGTGATGCGTAATATGTAAGTGTCTTTTCAAGACCATTGAATTGAAGGTACATGTTTCCGTTTCTATTGGAGTTTCATGCATTTTCAACGTTCCATGTTGTTCCGATGATGATACATCTGATATTTCATTAGCTTTTAAAACAATCATACTTAAATTAATCTCTATATATGTCTATTATACTAAGTATTTTTAGAAAATTAACTGTTACGATGATGACTTTGAAGACATGTCAAGATATTACCCGGTTGCCCGGGCATGAAATCTAGTAATTAATAAAATTTGAACAAGTAATTGGTTTGCTTAAAAATTAAAATTAAAATTAAAGTAAATATCTCGATTGATGAATTTCCTCAATTTTGTTTTTGAAAAAAATAATTTGATTTCGTTGCAAACATTTGTGGAGCAGTTAACCATCTCATCCATCTCAAAATAGTAAAATACACACTACTCCTTCAGTCCTCCTCCTATCTCATTTCAGTCATCAAGCTAAACCCTCGAACAAACAGGGGCAAAATCGTCATTTCATTCCAATGGAAGAGAAACACCGAGAACCCGGATCTCCCTCACCGGCTCCCGCAGTCTCCGGTGGATCTTCCGCTAAATCCGGCGAATCTCCGGCTACTGAGCCTCCCGCGTCCAGACGCCGAGGCCAAAAGCGTAAATCCACAGCCGGCCCATCCTCTGCGCCGCCGAAGCGACATATTAGAGAGAAAGCCGCTGCGGCTGCAGCCGCTGCCGCGTCCGCAGCCGTCGGATTATCGTCTTGTTTGCCGCCGTTTCATAATGGTCCGTTAACGAGGGCTCGCCAGCTGTCGGACACGAATGCGGTGCTTAATGCTGTTAAAGAGGAGACCGCCATGGCTGCGGCGTTGCGTGATTCTTGTGCTGTTGATGGACGTGAGTTTGAGGAGGTTGATTGCCGTAGTGAGGAGTTTAAGGAGTTTCAGGCTGAGGTTGAAGCTGAATTTGATGCGATTCGAGCTCGTGATGTTAATTCTCATGTTGTTCCTGTTGCTGCTGGTGAGATTCTTGCGTTTCGAATTTCGTATATATGTAATTGAAAGGTTTACGGTTAATTGGGGATTATGTGATCAAGTTGATGAACTGCTTGTGAATTAGCACACTTTAGGGTATTACATTCGATTTAGAATGAATTGGTTGATGAACTGCTTGTGAATTGGCACATTTCTGGATATTTTATATGATTTACAATGATTTTGGTTGATGAACTGCTTATAAAATTGCCACTTTTCAGGAGATAATTCATTCGATTTACAGTGAATTGGTTGATCAACCGCTATGAATTGACAGTTTTAGGATAGTATTTTCGATTTACAGTAAATTAGTTGATCAATTGCTTGTGAATTGACAAAATTTAGGATATTATATTTGATTTACAGTGAGTTAGTACCATTTAACTGACCATGTGGTTCTGTTGGATTAGAGTTGTCATTGCTTTAGTATTGTGTGTAGCATTCGATACTTAGTTCTGGCTTTTTTCAGCTATGTTAGAATCTTAAGCGTATTGATTCGGTAGGTGACATATTGCCATTTCATCTCAAGGAACAATCTCCGAATTAGCAAATTACTAATAATCAGTTTATGGAATGCCACATTTGAAGCCATGTTGGGATTTGGGATAGTTTTCGTGTTGTGTGTACCTTTTGATTGCTGCAAGGCTGAAGCATGGTGTTTTCTGCCTTCGCTTAGAAATGTTTCTCAATCCATCTTATTTTGTCTCGGTTTGAACTGGGACGTGAAGTGTTGTCTGTCTTTTGTGAATGTTCTTGACGACCTCTCTTGGATGAAGACAACTTTTTCTTCTTATCTAGGTTGGTTTTCCTGGACACAAATTCATCCACTTGAGAAACAGACATTGCAATCCTTCTTTAATGGTAAGTCAGAAAGCCGGACACCAGAAATTTACATGGAGATAAGAAGTTGGATAATGAAGAAGTTCCATGGCAATCCAAGCACAAACATTGAGCTAAAAGATTTGTCGGCATTATCCACGGGGGATTCAGATGCACGGCAAGAGGTTCTGGAGTTTTTAGATCATTGGGGTTTGATTAACTATCATCCTTTCCCGAAAAATGACACTGTTAATACTGACACCGATCCAAATATAGATGGTGGCAAGACAGAAAAAACAGATCCATTGATTAAAAAGTTATTTCGGTTTGAGAATGAGCAATCCTTTTCGGAAGTGGTTCCCACAGCCAATACAGCACAAATGGTGCCTATAGGCCTGCTTCGTGAGTCGGCCTTTGCTGATGAGTTTATAAAGCAAGAGGGACCTGCAGTGGAGTATCATTGCAATTCTTGTTCTGCTGATTGCTCTCGCAAGCGGTACCATTGCCAAAAGCAGGTGCAGTTTCTCTGACTGCATGTTCATTTTGTGACCTTTTGTTTGATCTCTTTTCTTTACAGAGTAAAGTAGATGGTTTGACCTCTCCGGTAGTCATCTGGCCTTTCTTCTGACAGTTTCTCATACGATTTGGTGGCCTGTTACTAACTTTTTCGTTGCATGCCTCTATGATATACTTTTCTGTCATCTTTGTGAACCAGTGTAGAATTATGACATTGATTGAATATTGTGGTATTTTTTTTTTGTGGGGTTTGGGGTAGGGGTGAATTTTTTGCTTTCAGCTGATAAATTTGTGCTGTTCTTGCTATCCACTTTTGCTTCTACTGTTGGTAAGACTTGAATCTCTTCCTTTCTGAGTTAAAAAGGGCTGACTGTATTGTTCTAACAGGCAGATTTTGATTTGTGCACCGAGTGCTTTAACAACGAGAAGTTTGGTTCCGACATGTCTACTTTAGATTTTATTCTCATGGAGCCCGGTGAAAATTCTAGTGCTAGTGGGGGAAAGTGGACTGATCAGGAGACTCTCCTTCTCCTTGAAGCGTTGGAATTATTTAGAGAGAACTGGAATGAGATAGCGGAGCATGTTGCCACAAAAACTAAAGCTCAATGCATATTGCATTTTCTTCAAATGCCAATAGAAGATGGCTTTTTGGACGATAATGAAACAAATGACGGAGTTAAGGAGACGGCTGAACCAACTCCAACCACTAATGATGCATCTGTTCCGAAGGTTAATTTAGAGCCGTCAGAGGACAAAATGTGTGAAGACAACCCCAATGGAATAGGTAGTGGAAGTGGTATGGATAACACTGAACTGTCGTTAACCAAAAGTGCCGAAGATGATCCAGAGCCTTCAGAAAAGAAAACTGAGACCGATGCTGCTCAATCAGCCTCAGCCCATGTGGAAACTTTGAATCTAGAAGACGCCGGTAGCGGGAAGTTGGCTAAGGAAAAAGGTGAGAGTGTTATACTCAAGGCTCTGATGGATGCATTTGACACAGTCGGCTGGCCAGTTTCTCCACAAGACAACCTTTGCTTTGCTGAAGCTGGGAATTCTGTGATGGCAATGGTACGTGGAGTTGTGTAAATATTTGGCAATTTTGACGGTTTACTTATTTCTTTGTTTCGTCTTTTAAAATGGAAACAAATGGTTGCATATTCTAAAAACATGACAGTACAGAGTTGATTGGAAATTTCATTGTGTGAGAGTGCCATTATCAAGCATTCTTGCTTACCCTTAGACTTGAAACGTTATGGTTGCGATATAATTTGATCTGTTTAGTTTGAGTGTTGGAGTATCAGTAGTCTGTTTCTCGATTCATACTAGTACATTTATTGATGGTTCATATGTTTCCCAGGCTGCCTTTCTAGCTCAGCTAGTGGATCCGAATCTTGCCTCAGCATCTGCTTGTAGCTCACTGAAGTCACTCTCAAAAAATTCTCCTGGGTCACATCTAGCTTCAAGGCACTGCTTTATTCTGGAGGATCCACCAGATGAGAAGAAAGAACAAACTACATCTGAAAGGTGTGTTGTGAGGTCTTTTGTTTGAATCTGGACTTATTAGTTTCTTCTTCTTATTATTTTGTTTAATGCCAGTCGGGATTTGCACTTTGCAGCACAGCTACTGAAAAACTTGATCAGAAATCTCAGAAGCTGGTAGCTCGGGATGGCGAAAATGATCAAGAAATTGCACTAAATAAGGAGAATCCCACCAACATGGATGTCGACAAATCCACCGAATTGTTGAAAGAAAGCCATTTGGCAGATGATCAAGTTGATGAAAAAAAGAGCTCTGACCCAGTAGACAGTCAAAGTTTGCTTTCTGCTGGTCAAAATGTGCTCGAAGATAAGCTGAAGTCCGCCGAGAAGCTCGGTAATAAGAAGGTTGGAGTGGAAAACCCTAATGAGACGCCTCAAGTTACCAAAAAACCGGATGATGAGAAGTCAAACAAAGAGAAGCCAGGAGGTGCTGGAGATAACTCCCAAGGTACCGTGAAGCAAACTGAAACTACTAGTACTGAGCAGGCCGAGTCCAAGGTTGTGATAGAGCGGCCAGCAAATTGCACTTCACAGAGTGACCAGTCTCGTACAGAGAAGCAAAACGATTCAAGTAAAGTTATGCCGCCTTCAGATTTATGCGATGGATCAGGGAACATACATGTTGCGGTAGAAGTTGGCCAGTTAAAAGATGACTCCAATGGTATTAATACAGAATCTAATTCTGCTGTTTCTGACAAAATGGAGCGACAAGAGACCGTGCTGGTTGATCCATTGGCAGGAGTTGGATCAGGGACAGGTGTGCTCTTCTAGATTCCTTTTTTATTCTGACTTTGCATTTTAGGGCTTGCTTGGTTACAAGGGTAGTTGAGTAAAAGATTAGGGAAGACATTGAGGTAGTGGTGATGACAAACTAGGGTAATGCATTACCCTCATTTGGAGTAATGGCACTCCTACCAGATGACCACCCTTCACCATCCCTTCGCCATCCCTTCATTTCTCTACACCATCATCACTTCCCTCCTTTTCTCCTTACTTTTGCTCCTGTTTCCCCTGTAATGATTGTCCTCAATCTAAGCGAGTCCTTAGCAATGAATCTTAGATTTGTGAGAGGTTCGTATTTAGTGTAGCATATTCTCTTGAAGAGCGAGAAATATTTGGTTCCAAACAGGGTTCTAAATATTGGCCGTATATCTTGTATCTCCTGATATATCTCTACCTTGGACTTTAAGGTGCAAAAAGCAGATTTTGAGTAGTGTATGCTTATCATGTGTGGAGGATTAACCTTAGAGACGATAGGTTACTGGTTGCTGTGTTTTTTAATTGCACAACCTTTGCTATCGATGCTCTCCTTTGTCCTTCTGATATGGTTGACTGTAATATGTATCTCTGACCTATTTCATTGACAAATGGCCCTCACTCTTTGTTAATAGGCGGGGATGGTATGGAAGTTGATAATAGTGAGGATCTTAAACCTCTAAAGAAAGCAAGGGTGGTTGATGACGAAGATGTAGCTAAGCTTAAGCGTGCTGCACTTGCTACCCTTTCTGCTGCTGCAGTGAAGGCCAAAATTCTAGCAGAACATGAAGAAGACGAGATCAAGCAGCTAGCTACTCTACTGATTGAGAAGCAGGTACACTGCCTGCTCCAATGAAACTTATCACCCCCAATAAGGGAATATTACAGCTTTTATTTAGAATGTGTTTGGTAGATGGAAAACATGTTCCCTTAAAATTTGTTTTTTCCTATCTTCTTTCCACAGTAGTGCTCTGAGATTTGTGCTAATTCTACTTTAATGCCTTGACGTTTGAGGGATATTCCATTTTAATGAGCTAAGGATCGAGGTTTTCCATTTTGGTGGCAGAATGTAGTCAAATTCGTCTATAGATTGGTGACATTTTTCAAGATTATAGTTTTCAAACAATCATTAAATAAATATTGTATAGCCAAAAAACTCAACTTTGCTTAGAAATATTTGTTATTAGGACAAAATCTTGTTGATAATACCCTTTAGGTCAGCCAAAGTGACAAAATACCCTAAACCTTTGATTAGCAAATTGGAATTAGTGAAAACTTGGGGAACCACAATAGAAGTAGTTAGCAAAACCTTAAGGCACCACAATAGAATTAGCTCAAATGTGAGGGTAATATAGGGGAAGTATTATTAGCTACAAAATATGATAAAGCAACATTGCTCACGAAAATCTGTACTTTGGAATCGTGAAGTTAGCTGTTTTGGTTGGTCTTTATGAGAGGAAGATGTGGAAGGAAATTAACTTGTAACGAGGGATGAGTTATGAATTACTTATTTTTGCGTTGGAAACATGTGAAGCTTTATTGGAGTAATGGTGATGACAAATTAGGGTAACAACAACAACAACAACCCTTTGCCTTTCTTTTTTTGTTTCACTCCCTTTGCCTTTCTTTCTTTTTTTGTTTCACTCCACTTCCGTTTTTTTTTTCTTTTCTTTCTTTTTTCTCCTGTTGAGATGAAAGTTCACTCATGACGGTTTCAAAGGATGATTCATGTCAGCCGATCCCAAAACATTTAGGGACTAAGGCTCTGATGTTGTTGTTGTTGTTGTTGTTGTTGTTGTTGTAAACATGTTATGCCTCTCCACTCTCCACTCCCCTCCTCCCCCCCTTCATTTTCTTCGTTTACCTTATAATACCAAGCAAACGAAAATTTACTTAAACTCTATTGTCTGTTCAAATGTACGTGTAAACGTTTTTCCTCCAACGAAATGTAAGCCTTGTTCTCTAAAGAGCTTTCTATGGTCGCAGTTGCATAAGTTGGAGGTCAAGCTGAGTTTCTTCACAGAAATGGAGGGAGCTGTAATGAGGGTGAGAGAAGTATTTGAACGATCAAGGCAAAAGCTTTTTGCAGAGCGAGCACAGATAATTGCGAGTCGTCTTGGATTACCAGCTTCAGCTCGGGGAGTGGCATCCTCACATCCCTTAAACAGAATGCCACCCAATCTATTAAACTCGGTGCTGAGACCATCAATGAACATGGCTGGTTATAGACCTCCCATGTCAAGACCTGTAATGCCTTCTGCCGGTCCCACTACAAATACAGCAGCCCCACCCGCGGTAGCAGGTAATGGATCAGGCCACCCTACAGCCGGAGGAAAACCTCCTCCAGTTGGAACGGAGTAATGATACGATGGGAAGTAGTCCGTAATTTTCAGTACGCATCCATGAATGCCTAGGCTAAGGTTTTTGGTGGAATCTGTTATCTTTTATATTTCTCATTTTTTTTATGTCTGTATTGTGTTTAGTACATATTAGTGTAGTGATGTATTATATTTCTCATCTTTTATTTATTTATTAAAGGCCCACCTAATTACTTTCGAGCTAGGTAGCACGGACACTTCTCCTAATTAGTCGTTTCGTGTCAGACACCGTGTCCGACACTCGTTGGACACATGGCTAAACATATTATAGTTTGGACGAGGAATGAAATTTTAAAATAGATCGATTAAAAGGTGGGTTTGGTGGAAAAATGAGAATTAGTTATAGTAAAGGTTGAATTGTATATTTACTTGTTTAAATTTAGCTTTAAATACAAAAATAAAATTATACGTTATTTATAACATAAAATATACGTAATCCATTTTATTATATTTAAATGCCATGTCCCGTATCCAAAATTTCATAGGATGCCATGTCGTGTCCATATCCGTGTCCGTTTTGGTGCTACATTGCTTCGAGTTCCGTCTATCGAGAATAATTTTAATGTGCCCTTTATTCTCCATAACCACTGTGCAGTGCACTGTTTGATTATTCTCACTGTTCAGTTCAGTTCAGCTAACAAAGCTCAACTAATCTTTACATATTCTCATTAAAAACGGACACTATTTATGACGTTCCGAAGATGGATACTGTCCCTCTATGAATCATAAAACCATTCAACCATATATGCCAGTGATGAATCTATTTAAGCGTGTGTGTTTATCACCTAGATTATTCATCAAGCATGAACAACCTATTCAACCGAGTATTTTGAATTTACTTTTATTGTAAAGAATACATTTTCCACTTTATTCCTAAACCACATGAAGAAATTGAATTATATATCCAATTATATTCCTAAAAAACATTTACAGATTGATTAATATACGAGAATAAGGTTATTTTTTGGGTCTTTATAAAACGCAATTTTTTTTTTTTGGTGACAAGGGAACCCCCGACCGCTACTTTTGGTGCGCACTGGGTAAACCCGCTGTATATGTGATAGTCTGCGATCTACATACCCCAGGTACACCCGAGAGTGACAGACTCTAGAAAAAAACGCAAATTCTATCATACCAAAAAAATACAACTTGTTGATAAATAGTGACAATTTTTCATGACTAAAAAATAAATATTTTTTATCGAGCTGGTCACTATTTACCAAAAAAAAATGATCAATATATATTAAAAACTGGTCATATCTTATCCAAAACAACATGGAAAAACGGCCTCAAATCTTAAAAGCAGGTCTACTACTCTACAGTTTATCACTTTGTTGCATCTTGATTTATGAGGGGGAATTGGGAAATTGACTACTACTTTTAATACGGAGTACCTAATTCAACGCTTTGACCACGTTTCCAATGAGTCCTACCAAATCTCCATAAATTGAATATATTTTGACCAAATAAAACAGGGAAAAAAAGCACTAAAAACACCGTTTCTGACAACAATTCCCTTGGTTTTAAAGGAATGTCCCTCAAAACATCTCCCTCTTCTGCCTCATAATTCATTCTCACTCGCTTCTTCCCTCTTCGTCATAAGGTAATTTTTATACTCCCACTGTTATTATCGTTACTGCCTAATTGATATTAATATATTATCGTCACGTAGACAAGAAGAGTGTTGTTTTGGACTCGACCATAACTTAAGTTTTTGATTATGATACGTGTTTTTCTTTTATAAGTTAAAATGAGCCGCAATGACAATACAAAATTTGGGACGAGGGATTCAAACGTGAACCTAACCAACCAACCAACCAGCAGACTAAGGCCTGTTCTTTTCAGCTAAAACAAGCTGAATTGAATAAATTGGAGTAAAACTTAATTGAATTAAATTGAGTGAAATTGAGATGGAGTAAATTTAGTTGAATTAAAAGTTACTTTTGTGAAGAGATTAATTGAACATAATTAACGTAAATAAAATTTAATGGAATACAACCAACCAAAATTGGAAGTAACTGAAATTAGGCCAGAAAGAACAGGGCCTAAGACATCCTCGGTTTTAAACACTGATATTCCGTCAAATTTTGTTCCTTATTACACCATATTTTGTTACGTAAAAGATTGGCCAATAAAGGATGTTATATTTGTTTCCATTTTTTGGTCCAAACATTTATGATTTATTTCCATTTATTTTCCTTCATTTTATATATTTCCATATAATGTTTGTTTTTTGTGTTCTTGTTGCATAAGTTTTCTTATATTTTATCATTTCATGTCATAATAATGATAATTATCTCTTTCTAATTCTGTTCAACTTGCTGAAATTCTCCTAGTTTTTTTCATCTCTATTTTTGAGGTAATTTTTTTATAATTCTGAAAAAGCACCAAATTATACTTAGTAATTTGTTGCATACGTTATCAATACTAGGAGTTTACGATTTACACGATTACGATTACATTAGGATATGCTGATATGGATGTATGGATGTATGGATGTATGGATGTATGGATGTATGGATGTAAGGATGTATGAATGTATGAATGTATGAATGTATGAATTAATGTATGAATGTATGAATGTATGTATGAATGTATGAATGTATGAATGTATGAATGTATGGATGTATGGATGTATGAATGTATGAATGTATGAATGTATGAATGTATGAATGTATGAATGTATGATGTGTTTTGGTTCTTATTGTTTGCTTCCAAGCTTCAGTTACATTGCTTAATTGATACTCCCTCCGTCTCACTCATTTGTTTACATTTGATTGAGACGGAATTGAAGAGTTAATTGATAACTAACTTTGCTGTACCTCTTTTATCCGAACTCCTACTGTTTGTAGTTTTATGTCAAAAGTCGTAGGAAATCAATTCTGGTGAAATATCAATCACGAAACATCTTTGTTTTCGCGTAAATCTGAGTTTTGATATGAGGAAAAGACTATATATCCATGTTTGATATTCCTAGGAAAGTGTCGATTATATTGGCAGAAACTGTTTTCTGCAGAAGATTAATGGTACAAATAGATACGACAATGAAAAAATTACGAAAGGGAGGAGTCTTGAAAAAGCGGTTTTAAGAAAATAGGAGTACTGAACCAAGGTGTTAGTCCAGTGATAACTTAGTTAAACTTAAAGTTTGCAGAAATTTAGGTGTTGAGAGGTCTCAGTTTCGATTACCAGCTGGGGCGATGACCACTTGGCCACTGCAGCTCCTGAAGGGTGGCTTAAATGGTCCATGTGGTGGTGCGGGAATGCATGGGCCCGGGGGATTAAACCCCTCGTTACCAAAAAAAAAAGAAAATAGGCGTACTGTGTTAATTCTTGGATGAATGTTTGTAGCATTGTTTTCAGGTTGTGGATTTGCATAGCAGGTTGTGATCCAGAGCTATGGTTTGGTTTAGAGCTGGATCGAGGTTGGCAAACCTCGGAATCAGGAGAAGCCTGTCGCAGGGACGGACTTATGTATCCAGAAAAGTAGTCATTGATACACAAAACCAGGGTTTTCATAGTACAACATTTAAGACAGCTGCTCCTGTCCCTAGAGCAGTTCCCTTATCTAAGCTTACTGATAGTTTTCTGGATGGGACCAGCAGTGTTTACTTAGAGGCCCTACAAAGGGATTGGGAAGCTGATCCGAGTAGTGTTGATGAGTCATGGGATAACTTCTTTCGGAACTTTGTTGGCCAAGCAGGCACGTCGCCTGGGATCTCCGGGCAGACTATACAAGAGAGTATGCGCTTGCTGCTACTTGTCAGGGCATACCAAGTTAATGGTCACCATAAGGCTAAGTTAGATCCGTTGGGTCTTGATCGAAGGCCGGCTCCTGCTGATTTAAACCTAGAGCTGTATGGTTTCAGTGAAGCTGATCTTGACCGGGAATTTTTCCTAGGGGTTTGGAGGATGGCGGGGTTTTTGTCAGAGAATCGTCCTTTACAAACTCTTAGAAATATTCTTACTCGTCTTGAGCAGGCTTACTGTGGTAGGATTGGGTATGAGTACATGCATATTGCAGACCGTGAGAAGTGTAATTGGTTGCGAGAAAGAATAGAGACTCCTACTCCTACAGAGTATAACAAGGAACGGCGTCAAGTGATGCTGGATAGGCTTATATGGAGCACACAGTTTGAAAGTTTCTTGGCAACGAAGTGGACTACGGCTAAACGGTTTGGGCTTGAAGGGTGTGAGACTCTAATTCCCGGTATGAAAGAGATGTTTGATAGGTCGGCTGATCTTGGTGTCGAGAATATAGTCATTGGTATGTCTCATAGAGGTAGGTTGAACGTGTTGGGTAATGTTGTACGGAAACCACTGCGACAGATATTTAGTGAGTTTAGTGGTGGCATGAAACCTATAGAGGAAGTCGGACTTTACACCGGAAGTGGAGATGTCAAATATCATTTAGGAACCTCTTACGATAGACCTACAAGAGGTGGGAAGCGGATTCATCTCTCGTTGGTTGCAAATCCAAGTCATTTGGAAGCTGTAAATCCGGTTGTGGTTGGGAAAACTAGAGCTAAACAGTACTATTCTAATGATGTAGATAGGACTAAGAATATGGCTATTTTGATACACGGCGATGGTAGCTTTGCTGGACAAGGTGTAGTTTACGAGTCACTCCATCTCAGCGCTCTTCCAAATTACACTACTGGAGGTACTATTCACATTGTGGTGAACAATCAAGTGGCATTCACAACTGATCCAAGGTCAGGAAGATCTTCTCAGTACTGCACCGATGTTGCAAAAGCTCTGGATGTCCCGATTTTCCATGTGAATGGAGATGATTTGGAGGCAGTTGTTCGTGTCTGTGAGCTTGCAGCGGAATGGCGTCAGACATTTCATTCAGATGTTGTAGTTGACATAGTTTGTTATCGTCGATTTGGTCATAATGAAATTGATGAGCCATCATTCACCCAACCGAAAATGTACAAGGTATGACTCTGACCCTGACCCTGTTCTTTCTGGCTTAATTTCGGCCTTTTTCAATTTTGCTTGGCTGTATTCCGTTAGATTTTACTTACGTTCAATCAATTATGATTAATTAATCTCTTCACAAAATTAACTTTTAATTCAGCTAGATTCACTTCACCTCGGTTCCACTCAATTTAGTTCAATTAAGCTCCACTCTAATTAAGTCAATTCAGCTCGTTTCAGCCGAAAAGAACAGGGCCTCTCTGTTTAGTGCGTCACATTAGTTGCAGTTGCTCAGTAGCTACATAATCACAAATCATTCATATTCATCTGTGTCATTTTCCAAGACATGTCGATTTCTGTGGTAGAGGATGGAGATACAATGTTCTCTATTATCGTTTATTTTCAGGTCATTCGCAGTCATCCTTCAGCACTTGACATGTACAAAAAGAAAGTCCTTGAATCTGGTGAATTGTCAAAAGACGAGGTCGATGTGATCCAGAAAAAGGTTATGACTATTCTCAATGAGGAGTTTGAAGCTAGCAAGAATCATCAAACTAACAAAAGGGACTGGCTTTCAGCTTACTGGCTCGGGTTCAAGTCTCCTGAGCAGATTTCTAGAATCCGTAACACTGGGTATTTTCTTAAGCCCTTGGGGTTCCTATCTCTTTAGCTGTAGACTGTGTAGAGTGATAGATGAACCATCTCAACCAAAACCTTAAGGTTATGGTTGATGCCCAACTATTATTAATATTCCTAATACGCTCCCTCACTCAAATGCCTATTGGGCTTGAAGAGTGGTTAGTTTGCACAGGCTCCCCCATACCGTGTGCTGGGTTTCCACTTTGTGTTTTTGAGGGGTTTGAGGTTGCCAGGATTCGAACCCGTGACCTTCGTGTTATGGTCTTAATCAATGTTGCAATCTATTATCTTGTACAGGGTTAAACCAGAGATTTTGAAGAATGTTGGCAAGGCAATCACCACTATTCCCGAGAATTTCAACCCGCACAAAGCCGTTAAAAGGATTTACGACCAACGTGCCCAAATGATTGAAACTGGGGAAGGCATTGATTGGGCTGTTGCAGAAGCGCTGGCGTTTGGTACATTGCTAGCGGAAGGAAATCATGTTCGGCTGAGTGGACAAGATGTTCAGAGAGGTACATTCAGTCATAGGCATTCTGTGATCCATGATCAAGAATCCGGTGAAAAATATTGTCCTTTGGGCCATGTCACGATTAACCAAAACGCGGAACTGTTTACTGTCAGTAACAGGTGCATTCCTTATGTCAATTTTTCTTCGTATTATTCTATCGTTCTTATTTAGTTAGCTTTGTATAACACCGTGTTTATTGTTATGCGTACAGCTCCCTTTCTGAGTTTGGAGTTCTTGGATTTGAATTGGGTTATTCTATGGAGAACCCGAATTCTCTTGTTCTCTGGGAGGCTCAGTTTGGGGATTTCTGTAACGGGGCACAGGTGATTTTTGATCAGTTCTTGAGCAGTGGCGAAGCAAAATGGTTGCGTCAAACTGGGCTTGTGGTGTTACTTCCTCATGGGTATGACGGTCAAGGACCTGAACATTCTAGTGCAAGATTGGAACGATTCCTTCAGGTATATTGTAATAGGAATATTAATAATAGTTGGGCCTCAACCATCACCTTAAGGTCACGGGTTCGAATCCTGGCAACCTCAAAACCCTTCGAAAACTCACTAAGTGGAAACCAGCACACGGTATGGGGGGCCTGTGCAAATTAACCACTCTTCAAACCCAATGGGCATTCGAGTGAGGGAGCGTATCATATTGATCAGTCCTCGGTGTATGAACCAAGTAAAACCGCTCAGTTACTAGGTTATATGATTGGCAAAAACTGGTAATTTCATTTCCGCTGTCTTAACTTTTCATTGCAGATGAGTGATGAAAATCCATACATTTTACCTGATATCGAGCCAACACTTACAAAACAAACCCAAGAATGCAACTGGCAGGTTGTCAATGTGACTACGCCAGCTAACTATTTCCATGTCTTGCGTCGTCAGGTTTGTATTGTCAGTTTCCTACTGAATACCGCCTTTTTGGATATAATCAAACCGTCATGCTCGTGTGTTACTGTATTCAGATACACAGGGATTTCCGCAAGCCTCTAATTGTGATGGCTCCAAAGAATTTGCTTAGACACAAAGAATGCAGGTCGAATTTATCTGAATTTGATGACGCTGAAGGCCACCAAGGGTTTGACAAGCAAGGAACAAGATTTAAGCGTTTGATAAAGGACCGGAATATGCACTCAGATCGGGAAGAGGGTATTAGACGCCTTGTTTTGTGCTCCGGAAAAGTATGTGACTTATTTTGCCTAGTGATACTGGATTACTGCACCATCATCCTGTAATGCAATGTTCCCTAATCTGTATCGACTGTATGTGCAGGTTTACTATGAGCTTGATGAAGAAAGGAGAAAGGTGAATCAGAATGATGTAGCCATCTGTAGAGTTGAACAACTTTGCCCATTCCCATACGACCTTGTACAGCGGGAGTTAAGACGCTACCCAAGTAAGTTTAATCGTCTCTTCGATTAAGATGTCGTTTTCTTTGCAATGACTCGCTGCCAAAATGAGTATCGCTTTAAAAACCAGTACCACTTTAACTTACGGTCACAGAAACTGTCGACTTTTGTAGATGCGGAAGTAGTATGGTGCCAGGAGGAGCCGATGAACATGGGTGCTTACAACTACATTACACCCCGCCTGTTTACAGTAATGAAATCAGTTGGAAGAACAAATATCGACGACATTAAATATGTGGGTCGTTCTTCGTCTGCTGCAACTGCTACTGGGTTCTTCGTGTGCCATGCTAAAGAACAGACTGAACTCGTCCAGAAAACATTCCAGAGACAACCCATTTGATTTTTTTCGGCAACTATACAACAAAGAGAGTATACAATGCTCTTTTTGCTACATTGTGAGCTATTTTATTTCAGTTTCTAGAACAGAAATTAATCAGAGGAACACGATAAGTGACGGCTTCCCTTATTTGGTAACCAGAAAATTGTGAATTTAGTCAGTATCGGTATTTGTTACTAAATAGCGGGATAGGTACAGTTCCAAAGGTCTCATCTACCTCGAGTGGCTTGTAGTAAAAATGGTCATTTCTTTGCGCTCAAGCCAACTTGCAATGTGGTGGTGGACATGGGAGTGATCGGCTGTCAACGGTTGGACTATTGGAGGTGCTCAATAGTTGCGCCGTAACAGGTCGTGAGTGAGTGGCAAAATAACGATGAATTATTGAAGGGATGACGATCAACGAAGGATCTTAAGATAAACTAACAAAACCATGTTTAAAACACGGAAATGTTATTTAGATTCTAGGTTAAGTTTAGCAATCTATAACGGAAATCCAAAGCTAAATAACTCCGTCACAGATTAATTTTAGTAGTGTATATTTACATCAGCACAAGAGACCTCGAGTAAAATTCATTGTTCCACTTCATTGTTCCACCTTATATTGTAGAAGTTGATGTACTGGCACCTGAAGACTCTGACTTTGGTATGGCTGCTGCGGGTTCATCATTCGTAGCACCGGTCAACTCATGAACTTCCTCTTCTTTTTCCGGGGACTCAGTTTGCACAGTCGGTGCTCCAGGGACATCTAAAAGGAGACAATTAGCAAAAAGGTCAATGAACATGAACACTACATATAGAACATTGGACAACATATCAAACAACGCAAAAATGATCCAAGTTGATACCCAACAAGGTTGAGAATCGGGAAAGGACATAGGGAAGCGTGGGGCGGGCACAAAGGCAGTAAAATATATATCAGCCATGAAGATTGAAAGAAAGCCACTAAAGCATCAAATCTTTAAGCATAAATTCTCATTTGTGAAGGCGGTATCCGTCGTTTGTGACGGATACCGTTTCCTCTCACAAATGAGAATTTGTGGTTAACTGCGGTCTTGCTTGTGACGGGATTAGCCCGTCACAAGCAAGACCTGCTGATCTTCAACATCCAATCAGAATCCCTGTTCAAGCTAAGGAAAATATCAGACCTAAAAACACAATTCAACCTATTCACCTTGAACTGGATAGAATACCCATGCCATGATACGATGAGTTACAGTTGTGTCATCTTTCCATACCACGTTGTTATTTCAATGACGGTTAAAATGCCTACTCCTTGTAAACTTAAGACCATCTTAAACAAGACTAAAATCATGATTTCAGATTGCTATCTTAAAATCAAAACTAAGAGAAGAAATTGAATAAAACTAGGGGAAAAGATGAAATGTTATGTTGAATTACGGTACAAAAACCATCCATCACCTCCAGTTGGTGGCAGCCATCAAAACCCAACAATGAAATCAAATCAGTGCCATCAGCCGGCAACCACTGCTAACTGCCACTGCATTAACACCATCAAACCCATATTTTATTCCCCCTCCCCTATTTGCTACTGTTAAAACCATTTTCCAACAGCCCATGTTAACAAAAGATGCTCAAGACATAGTCAGAAACATTTCTATATATATACTCAAAACAGGTGTTTGGCTGTCGTAAATTGATGATACTGATGGTTTTATTGAGGCGGTCTAGTCAGTTGGAAGTCGGGGGTGAATAAGATTTTGTTAAGCGTGCAATCAATTGTCCTTGTTCGGTCAGAAACTATTGTCCCAGCACAAATTCTCATTTGTGACGCGGTATCTATCACATACCGTTTCTTCTTACAAAATACCACGAGAGGTGAGTGGGAAAGCCCATGAAGGTGCCCCACCTTATCCCCTCTCCCTTTTTTGTGAGAGGTCACAAGCTTATAACGGGATTAGCCCGTCACAAGCAAGACATGTTGTTGTCCCAGAGACACAAGAGTGTATTTAGGGTATTAGTTTATGTATCTACAATACTAAATGGGCAAAACGCTTTGTTATGTGCATCTGGGGTTAGTAATATATGCATTTAACAAATTGTTACAGTGCAAACCCTAAGTTAGTTGGCAAGGGCGGGATCCCGACTTCCAAACAAGGTAGTGAGTGACATCGAAACTAGGCAGAGAGTGACATATTGATATCAACATGATAAAAGATTAAAAGCTTTAAAAAAAAAAATAAGAAAAGAGAGTGTAGTCACCAGGGAAGAACAGAGTATTCTCGAATTGGATGAAGCGGAGATCCTCAAACTCCGTGGTTTGACTGGCTGAATCGGGAACATTAACGGCATTAAGATAGAGCAGGGGTGAGTCGACAAGAGTGATTGGAAATCCACCGTCCTGAAGAACCGCGTGAAACAACAGCAGATGATCCTCGTTGGAAAGCACAGCAAGTCTCTTAAAATCTGAAGAGCATCCCACTAAGGTGTCCACCATTCCATACTCATCAGGGATTCCAAATGCATTCACGGCTTTCTCCCATCTACCATCGCCATCACCATTAGCCACGTAGCTCCTAAAATAATTTGTTCCAGCATCGAGGTCCTCACCGAGCGCCCAAAAAACATTAGCTCCCACAAATATACGGAGACGATAGTCGAGTTCTTCTTCTGTTAGAGGTGGAACTTCGGCAATAGGTTCGAGATGTGGGGGAACCAAATTAGGTTTGTCAATAGTTATGACCGACCTTGTACGAAAATTATAAGCCGACAATGTTCGAGGGCTAATAAACGGATACGCCCACATTAAAAGATCTCCAGCAACACCAACGTAGGTTGGGTCTATACCCATAAACACTGCATCCGTGTCAACAATAACCCACTCGCCAGTGCTTACCGATAGAAGATGAATTATCACAGGAACTCCTTCATACGGCACCGTTTCCCCAGTAATACAGGCTATTTGTATTTCGCCATTTCCAGCATCCCCCATTCCACACACTAACACCCAACTATCATTGTTAAGTTTAGGAAATTCACAGCAATTACCGGTATTTGGATTCCATACTATATAACCACTAGTGTCAACAGTTAAACATACCAGACCTTGGGTAGAGCCATGAAATTGTACATCATGGTCATGAAAACGCAGAGAAATATCATCTTCATCTTGTTCTTCTACTTCTTGTACTAGTATGTTGTTGATCAGGTCAGGAGCAGTAACAGGTGTTGTGTATATGACCTGAGAAGTCGAAGGGTGATCCACATTGAGAAGCACAAATCCTTCATCTTTGAAAAGAAGAATTTTTGGAGAAGGAGGGTTGGGATTGTTGTTTCTAACACTGGTAGAGAAGCTGTGACTGGATAAAAATTTTTTAAATTCACTAGAAACACATTTACCGGAGAGAATAGCATCTTTTGGAAAATACGTATAAATCTTTTCAATAAGATGTAAAGGCAGTCCAACAAATTCTTCTGATTCTATGAAGAAAGTTGTTAGAAAGTTAGTTAGAGAAATAAAAGTGGTTAGGCTGTTAGTCAAAGGCGGTTAGTTAGTTGGGCTCAGTCAACTTGTATATAAAGGATACATACACAGTAGTTGTAATTATTCTCTTTTACACAATTAATACAAACACCATTATTTACTCTCTCTCTTACAATCATATTCTCTGTTTTTCATAAACATTCAACAATGGCGTACTCAAGCATTTACTGTTTCATCATCATAGCTCTATTTCACATGGTATCAGAGCAGGTTTAACCTGTCTCTTGATTTCGTTTCCGCAAATTACTTTTACAAAATCAAACAAAATCAAAAATTAGGGTTTGACATTCATCAATCGTTTTCTTTTTGATTGATCAATTCAATTGAAAATTCCTGTTGATTCAATTCAATTTGATTCATTCATCTTGCATCATCATGACAATCAGTTCTGATTCGATATCAAGTACAGCACATACTAATCCTTACGATGATCCGTGTTTCGTCTCGAATTCCGATCATGCCGGAATGGTCCTTACTTCACTTTTCGACGGTAGCAGTTTCTTTACTTGGAGTCGTGGAGTGCTTATGGCGTTGAGTACGAAGAATAAGCGTGGTTTTATTGATGGAACAACTCCAGCACCTTTGCAGACTGATTCGAGGTTTCAGCAATGGTTACGCGCTGATTATATGGTGCGCTGCTGGATATTGAATTCCATGTCTCCAAGTGTTAAGGAAGGCTTCATGACTTGCAAGTCTGCTAAACGTCTTTGGACAGATCTTAATGACATGTATGCACAATCAAATGCACCATTACTCTTTCAATTGAAGAAGGAATTGAAGAACTCTTCTCAAGATAATCAATCTGTTGCTGAGTATTATAACAAACTCAAGCGTCATTGGGATGATATCGAAGATTTGGAGCCTATACCTGAGTGTTCTTGTGGTGTCATGGATAAATGCACTTGCAGCCTCTTGAAGAGAGTTTTGGAAATTGTTACTCGTGAGAAGGTCATGACCTTTCTTATGGGACTGGATGATGCATATGATACTTTGAAGACAAATATCTTGTCGATGGATCCTTTGCCGAATTTGACTAAAACCTACTCACTAGTTCAACAAATTGAAAGTCAAAAAAGGCTCTCAAAGCTGATGTCAACGCAGCATGAATCCAGTGCTATGGTGGCTGGTCGTAATTTCACACCTGGCAATTGGTCTAAACCAGGTGATTACAAGGATAATAAGAAGCAGAAGAAAGAGAAGAGATGGTGTGATCACTGTCAGAAAACAGGTCACACTAGAGCAACTTGTTTTGTTCTTAATCCTGAACAGAAGGAGCAGTATTTTGCTAGGTTTTCAAAGCCTGGTACTAATGCTAATGCTCATAATGTTGAGTTGGTAAAAGAGGACAATACTATGACTTCAAATTCTTTTGCCAATCATGCTGCTGATGCTGGTGGTTCTGCTGATCCTGACATTGATCCCAAGATGATTGCAGCAATTTATAAACAAATGATGGAGATGAAGCGCCAGGGAAATCTTAATTCTTATGGTGGTGTGGAATATTCTGCAGTGAACTTCGCAGGTACTATTCTTGCTAGTAATGCTGCTTCTTGTTCTTGTTCAATGCAAGATTATGTCTGGATTATAGATTCAGGTGCAACAGACCACATGAGTTCTCTAGTTGATCAATTTGTTGGCCTAAAGAACTTAAGTAAACCAGTCAAAGTTGGATTACCTGATGGGAGTAGTAAACTGGTGACTCAGGTTGGGAATATACATTTAAACCCAGGGATAGTTCTTTATAATGTTCTATACATCCCAGATTTCAGACATAACTTGCTATCAGTTGGGAAATTACTATCTGATAATGGTTTGTTGATTCATTTTGATATGAATACTTGCCTTATACAGGACCCAGCCCATAAGACAGTTATTGGCGTGGGGCAGAAAACAGATGGACTGTACAAGTTAAAGTCTGATTTGGTGCATATGTCTCATTTTGTTCAAAATAAATCTAGCAATAACATTAGCTTACAAAGTAAAGGCTGTACTTGTAAGGCTAAGGCTGACATTAAAGTTGATTTGTTTCATTCTCGTTTAGGACATACTTCCTTGTCCAAAATGAAACACATTGCAGAAATTAATTGTAATGGAATTGATAATATTCAATGTGAAACATGTGTTCTTGCAAAGATGCATCAGTTACCTTTTACTAGAAGTGAGTCTAGGGCTTTACATGCTTTTGATATGATACACATAGATTTATGGGGTCATTATAGACATGTTACTTTGACTGGAGCCTCCTACTTCCTTACCATAGTGGATGACCACACTCGAGTTACTTGGACTTTTTTACTCAAAGATAAAGTTCAAGTTCCTAATACTATTAAAGGGTTTATCACACAAGTGTCCACTCAATATGGTGGTAAGGTTAAAATAGTAAGGAGTGATAATGGCACTGAAATCATTCAACATTCCTGCCATGATTTCTTTATGGAGAAAGGGATTGTGCATCAGAGAAGTGCGCCTGGTGTTCCTCAACAGAATGGTAGAGTTGAGAGAAAACACAGGCATCTAGTTGAAACGGCTAGGGCATTATTACTCTATGGACATTTGCCTAAGAAGTTTTGGGGAGAATGTTTGTTGGCTGCCACACATATCATAAACAAACTGCCTACCCCTATTATTGATTGGAAAACACCTACTGAACTTCTATTCAAGAAGAAGTGCAATTATGATGAACTGAGGGTTATAGGATGCCTTTGTTTTGCTTTGGTTTCCTCTCATTTTAAGGATAAATTTGAACCAAAGGCCAGAAAATGCATCTTCTTAGGCTACCCTTTTGCTCAGAAAGCCTATAAGCTATATGATCTCTCAACTCACAAGATAATCATCAGTAGAGATGTTGTTTTCCACGAGGATGTCCTACCTTTCAGATCTGATTCTTCTTTGTCTGTACCAAATCAGACTGGTTGCTCTACTGAGGTGAACTCTTTCTTTCCACAGAGTTGTCCTCTGGATATGGAAGATGAACATTTTAATTCTAATAACTCACATAATAACAATAATATGTCAAATAATAATAATACATCTACAGAATTTGTTGATAACAATGATACTAGTATGCCAAATAATACTCAATCTGATATGCCAAGCAACACCATTAATAATAACTCTAGTATGCCAAATAATAATAAATCAAGTATGCAAGATAATAATGTCTTTGTTCCTAGAATTTCTAGTAGGCCTGTGCAAATGCCAGGCAAGTTTCAGGATTTTGTATGTCCTCTTATTCCTCACAAAAGGGTACCTGTTTCAGAAAATTCTCCTGATTCTGCTGGTAGTACTGGAAGTTCAGTATCCTTTTCTGCTCATCAATCTGCCATGAGTTTTTCTATCCCAGAACCAGCTACTTACCATCAAGCTAAAGATAATCCTTACTGGATTCAGGCCATGGATAAAGAGTTACAGGCCCTGGAAGAGAATCATACTTGGGACATAACATCCTTACCTTCAGGTTTCAAACCTATTGGTTCAAAATGGGTGTATAAGGTAAAGTACAAGGCAGATGGGAGTGTGGATAGATATAAAGCTAGATTAGTAGCTAAGGGGTATAATCAAGTAGAAGGTAAGGATTATAAACATACCTTTAGCCCTGTAGCAAAGTTCACTACTGTCAGAGTTCTTTTGGCTATTTCTGCTGCTAAAGGTTGGCCTGTCCATCAGTTGGACATTAATAATGCATTTCTGCATGGTTTTCTGGATGAGGAAATATATATGAAGCCTCCAGATGGGTATGTTACAGCCAAGAGTGATGAGGTTTGCAGATTACGAAGATCATTGTATGGCTTGAAACAAGCTTCTAGACAATGGAATCTAGAGCTTACTAAGCTGTTGTTATCTCAGGGTTTTCATCAATCAAAAAATGATTATTCTTTGTTTACTAAGTCTGCTGATGGTCAATTTACAACAGTTCTAGTATACGTGGATGATCTTCTCATCACTGGAACAGACCAGCAATATATCTCTACAATAAAGCAAGTCCTTGACAAGGCTTTTACTATAAAAGATTTGGGGCATATCAAGTACTTCCTTGGTTTGGAGATCATTAGAACATCTCAAGGGATGTATCTTAGTCAGAAGAAGTATGTGAATGACATTTTGGCTGATTGTAATATGCAGAACTGTAAATCAGTTGCTTTTCCTCTTCCAAAAGGACTGCAACTGTCCACGGAAGAAGGAACTCTTCTTCCTGATCCAGAAATATATAGAAGAATTGTTGGTAGACTCTTGTACTTAAACCTCACACGCCCAGATATCTCATATGCAGTTCAGCATTTGAGTCAGTTCCTTAGCTCTCCCAGACAGCCACATTTGCAGGCAGCTATGCATGTGGTGAGGTATTTGCAAGGTACTATCAATGCAATGCTTTTTTATCCTGCAAATGGCTACTTCACTTTGAAGGGATATACTGATGCAGATTGGGGAGCATGTTCCTTCAGTTGTAAATCTGTTACAGGACAGTGCATTTTTCTGGGAGATGCTCTAGTTTCTTGGAAAACAAAGAAACAGAAAACTGTTTCTAAGTCTTCTGCAGAGTCAGAGTATAGGGCTATGTCCTATACTTCTAGTGAAATTGTATGGGTGCAGCGTTTACTTGAAGATTTTGACATCACCATACCTCTTCCTGTTCAATTGTATTGTGACAATAAGGCCGCACAACACATAGCGGCTAATCCAGTGTTCCATGAACGTACCAAGCATCTCAACATCGATTGCCATTATGTTCGAGAGAAGGTACAAGAAGGACTTATTGCTACGAGACATATCTCATCAGCAGCACAACTTGCAGACATTTTAACAAAGCCTCTGGGCCAACAACAGCATCATTATTTGGCTTCCAGGATGGGCATGTGTTTTGATATACTTCCCCATGTCCATCTTGAAGGGGGGGTATGAAGAAAGTTGTTAGAAAGTTAGTTAGAGAAATAAAAGTGGTTAGGCTGTTAGTCAAAGGCGGTTAGTTAGTTGGGCTCAGTCAACTTGTATATAAAGGATACATACACAGTAGTTGTAATTATTCTCTTTTACACAATTAATACAAACACCATTATTTACTCTCTCTCTTACAATCATATTCTCTGTTTTTCATAAACATTCAACAATGGCGTACTCAAGCATTTACTGTTTCATCATCATAGCTCTATTTCACAGATTCTCTAATTTTTTTTTGTTGGGTTTCCATATTCATATATTCTTAGAATAGAATAGAAGGTGAGAAATGAAATTAGGGTTTGGGCGCTTGACTGCTGGGTGCTCATGCTATTACACCTCTTCAGCTTATGGGCTTTTGGGGGGGGGGGTTGGGCTTCTTTCTAATTATTCTAAATTGGGTACTAATTTACTACACCAATTTTATTTGTTAAAGAGTTCAACCTTCCACAAACCCGACCTATGTTTGAGATCCTTCGAGACAAAGTTTTCGGTGACCGTTTCGGTTTGTGTCAAAGAGTTCAACCTTCCGCAAACCCGACCTGTTTAAGTTTTGTGTTGCGTTCATATCAACCCAATTACTTAAATCAGTTAAATGGGTCACACTGTCTTATTATATCCCGCTAACTTCGTATCAAATTCAGACATATTTTCGAGACCTGTCAAAGATTGCCGCCCCTAATCGATCACAAATCGGACGAGTCCAAGCTCGAACTCGACGCCCCTACCCTATGTAGCTAGGGCTGTGCACCGGTCCAAGACCGAACCGGACCGGACCGAAACCGGAATTGGCAAAAATGATGGATCGGGACCGGACCGGAATATAAAAATTTCGCACCGGAACCGGACCGGTTGGGCCGGAATTTAAATAACATAGACCGACAAAATTATGAATTGGTAAAATTATGGGCCGAAATTTGAATATTATGGACCGGTTTGGACCGGATTTTTTTTATGTTTTCGAGGAAAAAATTTTAAAACATAAAATCCGGTCCAGACCGGAAAAAACCGGTCAGAACCGGAACCCGAAATCTTAAAAGATGGTGGACCGGAGACCGGACCGGATTTTTCAATTCCGGTTCCGGTCAGTAGATTCCGGTCCGGTCCGGTCCATTTTTCCGGTCCGGACCGGATTTTGCAAACCCCTATATGTAGCCACTGTTGGGGAATGTGTGTCCTCAACAATAGTGCGATCACGACAGTGATAAAATCATTGTCATAAATCTTATGAAATGAATATGCAAGGGACGATCCAATATTGATTTAGTCAACTGACCAACATTAATCGGTAATAATTGGCTGACTAGAGTTTAACATTACTGTCGTATGACGGTGGTGGTCAGTTGATCCCTTTAGGTCACACCTATAGGACTAACCCCTTAAACGTATATTGATTAATTGTATAGGATACAGATTGATCGATATTCTTAAAACCGTATATTGAGAAATTAGAGGTTAAATCTTAAAGGTAAGATTTATATTTGAAATTGAAATGTCAATTGTCAAATGTTAATCGATATTTATGAAATTTCGAAATTAGTATAATGAATGGTTCATGGTTATAACAAACGTTGTTAATATATCGTATCGACGATTATTACGATAACCATATGTTGGGACAGTAATTTCGAATTACTAAATAATTTGTTAAATATGATTTAATTAATTTAGAAATATTATTTATGTGATAAATATATTTTAAATTAATACAATTAATTATGTCACATAAGATGTCACATATTATACAATTGTACAAAATTAAGAATTGTAAAATGGAAGTCCATTTTACTCTTAAGGGAGCCGTGTAATATGTATGTTGTGGGTTAATTTTATCTTATAAAATAATTATAAATTAGGGTATGATGGTTAATAGGTAGCCATGCAACCCTAAGTATAGATAAGACAAAAGCAATCAAATTCCTTATGTTTTTAACCCCTATTACACGGTTCACTACTACCCACTATAAACCCATTTTCTCCATTATATATATATGTCATAGATCACACACTTATGACTAATCCATATATATTGTATTTTCTAGTGTGAGAAAGAAAACACAATAACCTCTAAAACTATTACTAGATAATATTTTCTCTAGTATACTAATATTATTATTAGTACACGGTTTTAGCCTAATTCCGTCCTCTAGTTTCGGGTTCGGATATTTGGTCCGTTTAAGGTAAGGTCTTGGTGCTCACTCATTGGAGGCAAGCTTACTTGGTTGCTTTTGGAGGATCGTCCTAAGCATATTTTGGACCGGTTGTAAGAATACGATTCTCATTATTTCCGCTTTTATTTTGCATGCATAAGATCGACTATATTAATATGAGTTTAATTAGTAATTAGTAAGACTAAATAACTTGAACTATTTAGTAAGACTACCTCGAGTTCCAACAATTGGTATCAGAGCACTAGGTTGCTTGCATGCAACTCGATTTTATACGTTTTTGCGGGAAAATACGATTTTAATTAAAAACGAAAATGAGTAGTACATATAGGATATGCACGAAAATGTTATTGCATGTATATATTTCTGGTCTTAAAATAGTTTTAAGTCATTTTGATGATTTATGGAATAATATTGTTCAATATTGTAATTAAAATGTTTAATTAGTGCCAGAAATCGGTTAAAAATGTTTTTATTTGGGAAAAATAGCTAAATAATGTTTCTGGCCATGAATTTTAAATATGTTCTCACATGCATTTAACATATTATGAATATATAATTTTCGAAATTATTGAAGGTTTTATGCATGGTTTATGATTTTTAATGGTTAAATAGTCATAAAATGAGTTAAATATGGGATAAATAGTTATATTATGAATTTAACTATAAAAATTTTGGTAGATGTCACATGCAATATTTAAAATATATGATGAATTTTCCAGAAATTTTTCGTTAATATTGCATGAATATTGATTTTTATCGTAAAAATCGTAATATTAGTGACATATTTTAGCTTAAATAGTTTAAGTTCGAATTTGACCATAAAAATTTAATATAGTGTCACATATATTATTTATAGCATGCATGTGAATTTTGAGCTTTTAATCTCGAATATTGCATGAGAAATGATTTTAATCGGTAAAATCGCGTAATATATGACACGAATTATTAAAAATAGTAAATGTTGCTTAAATGGTCCGAAAAATTCACCCATATTAGTCATATTATGTATGATCATCAACATATTTTTATTTAGTGCCAAAAGTTTCTGAAACTTTAAGTTTTATTTTTAAAAGATTAAAGTTGGAGATTGAGTGTTGAAGGAGTCATAATTATTTTTCAGATCTTAAACAGTGTGTACCTGTTTTTTCTTTGCATTTTCAGATACTTTGAGTGTCTAGGAAGATGTAAAAATTATATTGGTATTTTATTTCATAATTTTTGAAGTAGTTTTGAATTTTTCGAAATTTTATGCATGTACACGGCAATTTTACGAAATAAATAAGTATATTTCGAAAATATTTGAATTTTAAGGATTTGAAATTTTAGAAAATTTTCAGTATGTTCAAAATTTTGAATTTTGAATTTTCGAAATTTTTATGACTCGTTTGACTATTTTAATGCTATTTCCCGTAAAACCGATTAAAACCGAACAATATTAAAATAAGTTAAGTTAATTTTCGAAATTTAAGTAAGACTAAATTTTGAATCCTAAAATGTGTTAGGAAACTTAACTAAATCATGAATAGTGATTCATAAAGTGATTAGTGATTTTAAAATTGTTTAAATCACGTTATTCCATAAAACCGTGTTATTACGAATAACGATATTTAAAACGTGTTTAAATAGGACGATTTGGCTTAGGTTTTGCATTTTACATAAGCATTGCATATTTAATTATTGTTTATGAATGTCATAATTTATTTACGTAATTTTGGAATTATGTAATTTACTTAGTATGGCCTTAGATTTTAATCGATATTTCCCGTAATGTAAGGGTTTATCGATTCGGTTGTAATTTAATGTGATCTCGTATCACTTTATTTTATTGTTTTATTTTATTTTATAATGTATAAAATAGATAGAAAATTTGTAATTATTTGTAATTCCGGAGATCCTTGAAGACGGTGCCATTTCGGAAAGGAGTTCCGACCAAGACGGAGTTTGCCTTGGGATGCGTGCCGCGTGTGAAGTTCAAGGGACCAAAGGAGTTGGTTTCCGAATTTGTATTTTACATTTAATTTTCTATTTTAGGAAAGGCCATACTAGGGTTTTATTTATGCTTTCAATTTATGCTTATCATGTTTGCATGCATAGCCAAATCGTCATCCAAACTCATGCATTTCATCGATTTTATCGACCGTGTCAATCAATTTATCGATAATTCACCGACTTAGTTCACTTAAAGGAGATAGATAATAAATTGACAAGATCTCTTACGTTATTTAAAATCGAGACATAGCCTTACCAAAAAGTAAAGGACCCGCGAAGGATCTTCTTCATAAGGGAGTAGGCTCGGCTAAACCGGGGTGCAAACCTTATTACGTTGGTGAAGTGGGGTAATATGATTACTTATTCTTGAAATTTGGTTGATCTCGACGAAGGTATTCGAGCCACCGTAGTGGTAATAAGTTCGGGCTAAGATAAGAATTAGTGTAATTTTATCGACCGAGAGTTCTAAAAGTAGAATCGATTAAGGGGTTAATCTACCGAGTCACATTAATGAGGGATGTATCGGCTAAACCGTGCCCAATTTAGTGTGTATTTGGGTCTCGGGATCATTTACTTAATTGGGTAAGAGATCATTAAGTAGATGCTTAACTTGTTTATATTTACAAGTTTATTTATTAAAACGATAATTGTGTTTTAATTCCTTCATTTTCATTTGTAGTTCATTTTTCGACTTTCGACCATCAAAATGGCAAATAACGCTCCACCACTCCCACATCACGTTTCATGGCTTCGGTCTTTTATGGATCGTTGCAAGCTTGAGAAGCATGGCGCCAATTTTAAAGATTGGGACGCCCAATTGGTGTTGGCCGCGGAAGCTGACGATAAGACTCGTTATCTTACCATTGCCGCTCCTCCCACTCCCGGTGCTCGTTCATCGGAAGCGACTCGTGAGGCCTATGAGGCCTACATGAAAGAGTCACATGCTTTGAAGAATGTGCTTATATTTTCGATGGAGCCGGATCTCCAAAGAAGAATGATTAAGCTAACCACGGCTAATGAGATATACACTAGAGTTGCGAACATGTTTTCACAAGCTCCTAGGGTAATCCAATATGAGGCGGCCTCCGCCTTCTTCGATTTGACCTTAAAGGAAGGTCAAAAGATTAGTCCTCATGTGCTCAAAATGGTTGAGCTAGCCGAAACCTTGAAGTTGCAAGGGGTGAATGTTCCCGACTCGCTTATTATTGACAAAATCCTTCACTCCCTCAACAAAGTGAAATCGTATGTTCAATTTCGGGTAAATTATAACATGCGCAATCAAGTAACCTCCTTGGACGAGTTACATAAGATGTTGGTCCAAGCGGAGAGGGATATGGGACTTAATGAGAGTTCCACAAAGGATGTGCTTAATATCGATTCAAAAAGCAAGAGGAAGTTTAAGCGCAAGGCCAACAAGGGTAAAAATGTTAAAGCCTTCAAACCCGCATCTCCTAAGGAGAAGACTTTTACGAAAGGTGCTTCTTCTTCGTCGTCATCAAAGGTTGATGACAAGTGCCATTATTGCACTAAGATGGGGCATTGGAAGCGGAATTGCCCGAAGTATCTCCATGACCTCAAAGCCGGAAAGGTTCTTGCTGTAGGTATAAATTCTCGTCTAATTCATGTTATTTAATCAATTTTTGTAGATTGATACAAGTTATTGATTCTCACCCGTTTATAAATTGTTTTAAAGGGGCTCCTACCAAAGACAAAGGCAAGGAGAAGGAGAAGGAAACTTGAAGTTCCTTCCATGGATGGCTAAGGTAGCATCCGAGATTAAAGACATGAAGAGCATGGCTCTAATTTTCATTTTGATGTCTTCTTTCTTTTTGCATTTTAATTTAAGAACTTGGTATTTCTTGTACGACAAGAATCTTGTTGAAACAATGGTTGTAATAGTGGTGACTTGGTTTTCAACCCAAGTCATCCTTTTGTTCTTAATCAAACATGTTTGGTTATTTTAAGATGCTTTCATATGATATATAACATGAGCAATATGATAGGATCATTATAAAAGTAATTCGACTTACTTAAAAACGAGAATTGCATCCCGTGAAATACTTCAAATTCAAACATAAGAACATCAGTTCATTATAAGATTTTCACCTTAAATGAAAGAAAATGTTAATATCTCAATACTCAAATTAATTCTTTATCCAATACATTGTTGACGGGCGGAAAAATGCTATCCTTCTTAAATAACGGTTATTTTAAAGGATAGAGTGGGAGAAATTCTACGCCCGTAAACCAATGAAATAAACATAGGATCTTAGAGAAGAGTCCTATAAGGAGTCCTTAATAAGAACTCTAAAAGATTGGATAGAAGAAACTAAGAGAGGACACAGAAGAAACTACGCGAGGACACAAAAGGAAATGTTCCATATGTTGTCATTAGTTCCTAGAGAGGATAAAAGGAACCGTGAGTGTTAACAGAAGGAAATCGTTTCCATGATGTTAATGTTTCTGTTTTATAAAAATAATAGAGGAGAAATCGTCTCCCGTTCTCATGATAATATTAAGATTCTTTCCGTGGGAAAGAAAATCAAAATGAAATGTTCATTACGAGTTGAGAAAATGTTTGAAGAAAATCAAAATGAAATGTTCATTACGAGTTGAGAAAATGTTTGAAGTAAATCAAAATGAAATGTTCATTATGAGTTGAGAAGATGTTACCTAATCATTATGAAGATAGTGGGAGTTATTAAACTATAAGATAGTAATATGGAATTCAGTGGGAGAAAAGTTATTAAGGAAACGAAACCTACCATTTAGAGAGAATGGTGATTCTTTAAAAAGTAAAGAATATGAGGTTTTCAATTCTAAATGAATATATGTTAAGAACATAAATCATAAGTGAGTTTATTATATGATAATGAAACGTCACCGATCAGTTACAAGGTTTGGATTTGAATCCGAGATATGAAAATGTTAATTCATATAACCTTGATCAAGATGCCATAAGTTGAAATAAAGCCCTACTTCGATATAAGTTTCTCGAGGAGAAATAGTAGATCGAATCTAGGTAAACTACAATATAAATTCTAGTACAGTGTGACTATGTTCATATGGATGACATGTCATAAGTTTTGAGAAAACAGTGGGAGCTTCCTTAAAGTAAGGAAACTCGAGTCGAGTATAAGAGACTTGAAGTGTACTTGAATTAGATCATATTATACAAGATAATATGAGTCAAAAGGAAACCGAAATTTGTAGGTTTAAAAGATGTGAAGATAGGGTATATTCACATAACAAACCATTAATACAAATTGATGTATGATCATCAAAGATTGTTTATGTGGAGCAACAACATCGTATTGATTGTTCGCACATAACAATCACTCTTATCGTTTGAGTTATTATTATTAATATTAACTCACAATTTATACTTTGTGAAATCCAAATGGGTTGTAAGAGACAATTTGAACCCCAAAAGTGAACTGAATTAACTTAGTATAGCCCATAATCGCTTGTATGAGGTGACGTCTCGAAGCGACTACAATGTGAGGCGATTGATGGCAAGTTCAAAAGTCATAGAGTCATATGGGATGACTAGTCGATCACATCGGCAGACTGTGTAACACTCTGTTGGGCATTTAATGACCGCTTATAGAGTTCTGGAAATTTTATAATTAGCCTGGTCGTGGCGAGAGCTACTATATTATTCACATAAGTCGATTCTTTGTGTAACAACCCGGATTACAAAATAAAGGAAAAACATAATATAAATGAATATCAGAGTGTAACTCAATGATAACTGGGTTAAGGTGGCGGAAACACCTTACCCAAATCCGGATCGATACTCAAAATCGAAAACCAAACTAATACATTATTCAAAGGTTCTTAAAAACTTAAAACAAAGGTCCTAAACAATTTATTAAGCTCTCTTCGCACATTCCCCAAGCAAGCATCAACCAAACAGCGACCACCTGAACAACCTGAGAAGGGGGTCGACAATCAGTCGGGAGTAACTAGATGCTCTCCCAGTCATGTTTACAACAAATGAATGTAATCAACAATCATTAACAATTGAAATGCAGAACAAGTAAACATGTGAGATCATCTATACTCATGAAAGTCCAATCAAACTTACCATCATTTGAAGACACAATACTGCAATCATGTGAAGATATAAACGAGACATGACATGAAAGCAAACTTACCATACCATGATATTCTCAACACCAGACCAATGAAACCAACGAACTCAGACCATATGCGACCACTAGACCATGTACACTTACAACTTAAGTAACTCACGACTCATAGTAACATAAGGCACAATGCTAGCAATAAAGCGTAGCGAATATGGTGACACACAATCCATTGCAACAGAAGGCACAAAGCTATCATCAAAGCATAGCGAATAGAGCGAACGCCCGTTAAAGCGTATCACCACTGCCTCTAACTTGTCAGAGCGTATCACCACTGCCTCTGACTGACGGAGCGTATCACCACTGCCTCCATCGGTGTGGAGCGTATCACCACTGCCTCCACGGTACTATGTATAGCGTATCACCACTGCCTATGTGCCTAAGACCTGGCCAGACCTCTCGATGCAATAACTGTACACCGAACGACACTCGGGACCCAGAACGTATAACTGACGAATCTGGCCACCCCCGAACATAGACCAAAATAAATCCCACATCAATGGGTGGCGTTAGTTCATTCCGATAGTATATAACTGATACTATCGTCATCTATTCAAACTAGCAAACAACAATGCACAGTATAACTGACTGTACTAACATGCGTGAATACCATCACGACTCAAACCAGTAGAACATCATAACAGACTGTCCTAATATCAAATGCATAGAAGTATCCAACGACATATGCAAACACAACATCATACCATCACTAAACACAACTCAACATGTGAATCAAGTATAAACAACCAAAGTTATAGTAACTATAACTATAACATAAGTAATGGATGCGAGGTTATACTAACCTCGACTATAACTTCCACATATGGCTTGAGGTTATGGTAACCTTAGCCAAACCCTGACACGAACCTAAAGTTATATTAGCACCAACCATAACCTTGAGTCATACCTCAGGTTTATGTTAGTCTCAGCTATAACTTTAACTCGTAATTCAGAGTTATATTAGCTTCAGCTATAACTTTAACTCGCAACCCAAAGTTATATTAACATCAGCTATAACTTTGACTCGCACTTAAGGTTATACCTCTTCAGCCATAACTTTGAGTCGTACTCAAGGTTGTACTAGTTCAGCTATAACCTCGAATCATATTTTCAAGGTTACACATACTTCAACTATAACCTTGAGCAACGCTCTTGGCCATTAGCCTTGTCGCCATCTAGGGTTTCTCGCGAACCCTAGTTGCACACGACACCCATAACGACTTATTAACATATTATAGTCCACAATTACGATAATAAAGCATACATAAATATATGGAGCACAATTAATTCATGACAATAAATAATCAAACATGTACCAATCGTACAAACAATCATTAAATCATATTAATTACATCAATTGGCATAAACACAATTAAAAGAGAAACACCTAGTTACCTTTTTTTGCAATTAATGAAAACCTTCATAAAGACTACGACCAACAAAGCCTTGTCTCCAACACGTGTCAGTAAACCCAAAAAGAACTTTAACGAAAGCGGAAATCCAAATACTTGTGATAAAAATTGTACGAAACAATCACTCTTTCGAAAACGCCAAAAGGAAAGACATCTTCTTCTTTACTCACAAAACAAGAGACCCAAAATGTAGGTCTAAAGGTCCATACAAATAATTCTCATAAAAATATTTTGAATAGATTATATTGTAGAGGTAAGAGCAAAGATTGTGAAAATATAATTTATGTATGAGTTTAGAAGAATGAAAGATATTCAACAATGGAGTTAAAGAGAGAAAAGAGAGCAAAACAGACGAAAAGGAGTGAGATGTGAGGCGCGGCAACTCACGCACGAAATAGAAGGAGCAGCTTGCTAGCTTGTTTAGGGTTTTCTTTTATAAGGAGATTAAATAATGGGCTTTTCGTCCATTAGCTCATACAATGGATTATCTGATTGCAAATCTGATTGAGCCATACTAAAACGCAAGGAGAACTTGAAATAGAAAAGTAAATATTAAATTAAAATAATTAATTATTGCACGGACGTTTTAACCCATCCAAAAGTAGATTAAAACGAGAAATAATAAAAATACGACGGAAGATATAATTATAAATATTTCTGAAATCCATTAATAAGCTTCGGAATAATTAATTAAATAAAATACTTTTATAATAAAATATTATTATAAAATACGGGGTGTTACACTTTGACTTGAGACTGTTCGCCCAAGGTGACACAACCTCAGATTGGCTTTGATTTTAGCTCTACGATCAACCGTTAAAGGGGGTCAAATGGGCTTCTTTTGGGTCATGATGGACTGTGTTAGTCGAAGGGAACAGTAGGATAGGAATTGTCCAGTCCCTCGTCGGGGTTGTCTTAAATCTCAGGGCCGCTCGAGGAGAAGTTTAACTGAAAATGCGTGGCCACGCTCGGAAGGTATCTATGGTAGATAATTCCGGTCAAATCAGTTAAATCTCCAGATCGAGAAAAACCGCTCAAGATATGATCAAATGCAAGTACGATCTGGAAGACACCTTGCATTGAGTGGGAGATGACGTAATAGGACAAGAGAATTGGTGACGCACACTTGTCGAGGACAAGTGGGAGATTGTTGGGGAATGTGTGTCCTCAACAATAGTGCGATCACGACAGTGATAAAATCATTGTCATAAATCTTATGAAATGAATATGCAAGGGACGATCCAATATTGATTTAGTCAACTGACCAACATTAATCGGTAATGATTGACTGACTAGAGTTTAACATTACTGTCGTATGACGGTGGTGGTCAGTTGATCCCTTTAGGTCACACCTATAGGACTAACCCCTTAAACGTATATTGATTAATTGTATAGGATACAGATTGATCGATATTCTTAAAACCGTATATTGAGAAATTAGAGGTTGAATCTTAAAGGTAAGATTTATATTTGAAATTGAAATGTCAATTGTCAAATATTAATCGATATTTATGAAATTTCGAAATTAGTATAATGAATGGTTCATGGTTATAACAAACGTTGTTAATATATCGTATCGACGATTATTACGATAACCATATGTTGGGACAGTAATTTCGAATTACTAAATAATTTGTTAAATATGATTTAATTAATTTAGAAATATTATTTATGTGATAAATATATTTTAAATTAATACAATTAATTATGTCACATAAGATGTCACATATTATACAATTGTACAAAATTAAGAATTGTAAAATGGAAGTCCATTTTACTCTTAAGGGAGCCGTGTAATATGTATGTTGTGGGTTAATTTTATCTTATAAAATAATTATGAATTAGGGTATGATGGTTAATAGGTAGCCATGCAACCCTAAGTATAGATAAGACAAAAGGAATCAAATTCCTTATGTTTTTAACCCCTATTACACGATTCACTACTACCCACTATAAACCCATTTTCTCCATTATATATATATATATATATATGTCATAGATCACACACTTATGACTAATCCATATATATTGTATTTTCTAGTGTGAGAAAGAAAACACAATAACCTCTAAAACTATTACTAGATAATATTTTCTCTAGTATACTAATATTATTATTAGTACACGGTTTTAGCCTAATTCCGTCCTCTAGTTTCGGGTTCGGATATTTGGTCCGTTTAAGGTAAGGTCTTGGTGCTCACTCATTGGAGGCAAGCTTACTTGGTTGCTTTTGGAGGATCGTCCTAAGCATATTTTGGACCGGTTGTAAGAATACGATTCTCATTATTTCCGCTTTTATTTTGCATGCATAAGATCGACTATATTAATATGAGTTTAATTAGTAATTAGTAAGACTAAATAACTTGAACTAGTTAGTAAGACTACCTCGAGTTCCAACAGCCACAACTCACATCCACAAGTAGGGCTGTAAAATGGGCCGGGCCGGGATGAAAAAAGCCAGCCTTGGCACGGCCCTAAAATAATATAGGCTGGGTTGGGCCAGGAAAAGTCAGCCCTGGCCCAGCCCTATAGGGCTGCTAGTTGTGTTTGTAGGCTGTATTTGTGTTAGTTTTATTAGTGAACTGGGTCGGACTGAGTTGGGCTGCATTTGACACAAGGTTGCGAATAGGGCTGGACTAGACCTGATCATGGGCCGGGCTGGGCCGGGTTTGGCCGGGCTCGAGCTAAATAAATGGCCCAAATGCATGGACCGGGCCGGACGGTGGACCATATTCTTTGGTCCAAGCCCATACTTGTTCGGGCTATAATGTGTCTCGGCCCAAAATGGGCTAAAACGGGCCTAAATAATAGAATATGAAATAATCAACAAAATGGATATTTGAACAAACTATTAGTAACGAAATAAAATTTTCAAGTCTTAGGTGTTTGACTTCTGCTTTGGTTAGGAGAGCGATACCATAGTACCATACATAACTCATGAGTTGACGAAAAATTATTAGTACACTAACTAATTAAAGTTGTACGATAAAAATATAAAAATATCCGCAAAGTTGATAATTTAATGCATTAATGATATTAGATTATTAGCGTGATCTGATATACGATTACAACTTTTGAACATTTTTTTAGAAAAATAATAATTTCGGGTCGGGTCGGGCCAAAAACCGGGCCTTTACGTTGGCCCAAACCCGGCCTATATTTATGTCGGGCTTCTTTTGGGCCGGCCACGGGCTATTTGGGCCAAACTATGAGGCCCAAACCCGAGAAAAAATCGGGCTAAGCCAGGTCGGGCCATCGGGCCTGGGTCATATGATCAGCTCTAGGCTGGACTGACAAAATCCGGCCCTAACCCTGACCCTGACCCTATTCGCTAGCCCAACCCTAACGCTATGTGGATTAAAAAAATTTGCCAACGTAACAGGACTTGGCCGGACCGAGCCGCGCTGGCCCGCTACGTTGTCCAGCTCTAGCAATAAGGCCCACAACGAGAAAATTACAAGTAAACACCACCAGCAAGTCAGCGACAGGAACACCATGAAAATCAACATACCGAGCTCGAATCGCATCAAATTCATCCTCGACAGCAGCCTGAAACTCCTCACTACGGTAATCTACCTCCTTAAATTAAGTTTCATCAACAACAGAATAATCAAAGTACCGCAATTCGTGTCCTATAGTTGTCGAGCTTTTGCCCTCGGCGCCTTTTCATCCTAAGGTTTTAGAGCAACCAACCTAGGTAAGTTGCAAAACGGAATCTTGCGTGTTTGAAGGTATGATTTGTGTTGCAATGACTTATGATGTTTGACTGTTCGTTACTAATTAAATTGAGTGGTGCATGTGAATCAGTGAATGAATGTTTAGGTTTGTTGATATGATCATAAGCTTGTTGTAATTGTAATTATGAGATAATTTGTCTGCGTATGTATATTAATATAACTGAGTTAGGAGATGTTAAACCTGTTTTAGGGAAATTAGTAATAGTGAACTGTAAATTTCAAATGTAGGAAGTTATTGAAATGATTTGATTTTGTTGGACGTTTGATAGTGAGAGAGAATGGTTTGATGTTTTTGTCAGACCAGACAAGGAAGAGGGATGGGACGGAACAGAACAGAACATGGGCAGATGTTGAAAGGCCGCGTCATGTCAAGTTGTCTGTTTTCTGAGCTGCAGCTATACTAATGATTAAGTCACTTACGTCTCTCGATTCTGCCCTCAAAATCCACCAAGAGGTTGTTGCTTGAGCCCTTGCGCTGATGGCAGACGCTGCTGAATCTTGTCTAATCTCAGTCTGGAGGAAGATAAAACTCTGTGAGGAGCTTTTCAGTTGCTTACTGTCTGTAGTTTCTCAGGTAGCAAATTAGCAATAGTTCATGGAGGAGTGAGGACAACTACTTTGGGTTTTACTGATTCGGCTTAGGTATATTTTTAGACATTAGTTCGATAGCTAAGTAAATAGGTTGCTCGTGGAGGACAACTACTTCGGGTTCTACTGATTCGTCCTTTGGTCCTCACTGCGTGTGCACAGGTATATTTTTAGACTTTAGTTCGATAGCTAGGTAAATAGGTTGCTTCTTTTGGTGGTGTGATGTTGTATGTTCTGGACAGGCAGATACGGGGTAGCAGCCAGGGAGCCATGTTTGAGAGTGTTCTCAAGATAAGCTGTGAAATTATCGAATTTGGTTGGGGTAACTGGTAAGGACGGAGCTCTCGTTGATACGTTTATCTTGGGCTTAGCTACCTGCATTCGTGAGAGAAATGATTACGATGAAGAGGTAAAGGTTGACTGTTTGTCTCGAGTATTTATGGCTGTATACTGTGTACTCTGGCTCAATGACTGGTTTTGTTTCTTAATTAGTGCTTTACGAAATTAGGTGTATGTGAAATGTCTCATCATATGCAATATGCATGTGCTTGCTTCATTTTTCGGCTGTTTGTTTTTATTTTAAAAAAAGTTGCAAGGTGTATGGTAAATGGCTTATCAAATATAGCATAATTACTCGATAGGTAGAAGCATATGTTTCATTGCGTAGATATAAAATTTCTTTTCAGCAATGTTTCCTGTATTTTAATTTCCTTGGTGGCCTTAGAATTTAGTTGGTAAATAGTTCAGTACAAGTGTTCCAATTTTTTAGTTCAGCGCCTTGATCAGCTTGTTGTTTCTGGCTTTGGAGAATACATCATACAGCCGAACTTATCCTATTCCATTGTTGGGAAATTTTTGATCCCTATCTTGTCCGTCTCCTAGAAAACTCACTCCGTGTCCGTCTTGTCACAGAAGATTTTTTGGTTGTCAATTATATTATACTGCAGCCTTTTCCTGTTTGTGATATTATTATTTATTCTGCGCTGCTATTTTATTGTTGTCTTGTTTCAACTGTTTATTAGCTGGTTTTCAATCTTGTTCGTAACATCATTTTACATCGGCCAAACTGTCTGTATGCAAAACATCCAGGGCTTATTGCGACTTCGTGGAAGGCACCTATTTGTTATGAATAACGTGTTACAATAGAGCTTAATCTAAAGCGTCTTTTTTTTCAACAGTTCACAATCCTTGTATTTCTGCAGCGTCTTGGCGCAGTATTCAGATTAGCCAGTCTTGGCTTTGAGAAATCTTAACGCGTCAGTGTTGTTCTGCTAAGGAGAAGCTACCTGAGTAACTGTCAACTGTAAGATCTACTGAGAGTAAAACAGTGGCACAGGAAGCTACTACAGAACGAGTTCGGACACATGGATGAATGTTTATAGCAGTCCCTTGCTTCAGTGTATGCTTAGTGCTTTTCCATTTTAGACTTTTCCAGCAGCGTTTCTATTCACTGCCCGTGGTCTTACTGAAAGTAAATTACATTGTGATTACCGACACCGGCTGCTTTCATTGTGCTCAGACGTTGGCTTGGCTGCAGAGTCCAAAAATGGATGGTAACATCTTTTTTATTTTATTTGTTTTAAAATTCGGTTGTCCTTATCGTGATATAATTAGTTTCAATTTAAATATTTGGGACTCAGGTGTTTAGTGATTTCATTCAGAAGTAATATGTTTTTCATCATGCTTGTTCATTATCTTCCGGAGCTTGTCCAAATTGAAGCTTCTGGACTATTATGATTTTTCTTTTTTTGGGGAAATCTAATAAATGGAACTCAAGAATAAGTTTGTTATGTAATTATGCCAGACTTTAAATTTTTTTTTTCAATTTGCCTTTATTTTTGCAAAAAACATTGTTTTCTTTTTGAAGTATTTTTCACAAAGCTTCGCCGCGTCACTGTGTGCGGGAGAGGAGCTGATTTCTGGGACCTCTATTGCCTCCTGTTTCTAAAATATGTTCTGATTTTGATCCAGCCGCCAACATTGACCCTTCACTTCTGAAGTTGCTCCGGAATTTGTGGTTTTATGTGGCTCTTTTCGGGTTAGCTGCTCCTATGGAATAAAATCAGTGTCAGGAAAAGTCCTTTTTGATACCACTGAGTGGTGCTGCCGATGAACCATACTTGTAGTTGTGGAATATGAGGGATCAACCATCCAGTGGACTGCTCAAGCTACTCCGTCACTTGTGAGTTTTTTATTGTAAAAATCCTAGTTTGTATAAAAAATTATTACTTTGTTAAGACAATACCGCCTTCGGCTGTTTCAGTATAAATGTTTTAGCATTTGTTGTGTTTTTAATCAGGTTGTTAGCTCGGTGACGTGGCTTGAGGACAAATTTGAACTTAATGCTCTTCATAATCCTGGTAGAGGTCGTGCGAGTGGTAATGAGAATGCTGCTAACACAAATGAGAGCGCTTCTGCTGCTTTAGGTGTGCGAGTTAAGACTGGAGCAATGAGCACAATTTCAGGTTTTGTGCACTTGTACTCACTTTTTGGAAGCTTAGAGATGTCTAATATCTATTACTGTAGAAAAGAACCTCTTAGTTTACACTTCTAAGAAATATGATATGACCATTCAACATCTGTTATGGCATGGGCCTCTTCCGTCATGGTCAAGAAAGAGGGAAGTACAATTAAAAGTAGCTGGTTTATGAACGCTGCTGAAGTTCCCACTTTGTGAGAAGTGTAACAGCATCTGGCAGTCAGTTTTTTGTTGAAAGTTGTGGAGGAAGTTGAGCGTCATTTGTAGTGTGCTTGCGTGTCTCCTTCTGTAATTTGGATTTGATTTTGCTCATTGCTTCCAGGTGTCAAGGGAACATATTTGCTTGCTGTGGCATTTCTAGAGATGGTTCGTTTTAGTAGAAATGGTGGCATCCTCAATGGTGGTCCTGACTCCTGAATTACATCCTCTCGAAATGCCGTTAGTTGTGTATCTTTGCTGGTATACTTCTAACCTGACTTCATGTACTTGGGTAGTTTATAATTGATGCTTCTCGATGTGATTAGGGGGTTTGATTTAGTATCATAAATAATGGCTCATAGACTTTATAGCTTGGATTCTCTGTTGATCGATTTGAGGTTGGTTGTGAGCATAGCACTAAATACGGTGCTTTGGAATGTTGGGTTGCCTTGTCTGTAAATCCACATTGAAGCCAATAAACTGTACTTCCCTCTTGTTGATAGATGATTTGCAATTGCTGTACCTTAAGTTGTTCCTACAGATATAGTCGTTCCTTGTGTATTCTAAAGAAGTATTGCTCTTGCCGGTTCCAAGGTAAACTACAAAATTAGAACGGGCCTTCACTTATCATGTATAGTGTCTCTTAGAGACTAGAGGGCTGAATTTTTGTATGAATCTTTGCTTCGGCACTTTGGCAAATCGTCTTATGCTTGGGAACATTACATTTACATGCATGGCTTCTTTGGACACAAGATGCAAAAGTTTTGCTCAGAGTGCGGCACATGCTGTCTCTGCAATTGTCCAGTTTCTGGCAAATGAACAAACTGATTGTACTCAGTCAGATGCTAAAGCTGAATGTTCTGAAAATGGAGGAGCCTCGGATAAGAGGTGATGGTTTATTTTAGATAAAAAAGACACTGTTGTTTCTTTTTGGTATCCGTCACAAGCTTGATTAGTCCGTCACAAGCAAAACCGGCTGCGCTAAGATATACTCGTTGTTACCAAATTGGTGTGAAAATCTTAAATATATTGCCTTATATTGCTTCTTATTATTGTGTTATTTGTGTAACCTTATAAAATCTGATACTTTAATCCAATATATTATAAGGATTTTTTGTGCCCATCATCGACCTAATTAAGGGAAGAATTACAACATTAATTAACTAATTATGAGTTCATAGTCAAAATCTCATGATATATTGTTGTAATTCCTTCCTTAATTGGCTTCTTTAATGGTCACATTATAGAAAAACCTATATTGTAAAAATATAAACTTACCATAACAGTGTTCCTTGATATACTCATGATTCTGCCTTCTTTAAATTATTACCAAATAAAAGTTACACAATCGACCCTCCGCTTTGATATATAAATAAATTCGTTGTTAATCGAACGTAATAACATGGTTCCACATGATTACAAACGAGCTACAACTGGAAGTAACGTTTCAAAAATCATGAATATTTATGAAGACATATTATGTTATATATTAACTTTTTTACCCTTGAATGAAGCAGTAAGAACAAGTATTTTAGCAAAAAGATGGAGAAACCTGTGGAAGTTTAATCCCAGCCTTATTATTGAATTTCGTGATCACGAACGTATTCAAATATTGCCAAATAAAGATACAATTATATCCAATCTCTTAGATTCCCACATAGCTAAGTTACAATGTTGCCAGATTTACCACACTGCTAAGGATTTCTATGAACGACGGGTGCTCCGGTGGATTAACCGTCTCAAAGAGTCGCACCATGTCCGACATCTCGCTCTCCAAAGTGACTCTGTGAGTATCCCGTTCCTCTCTTAATACGTTCATATTTATTTTTAGGAAAAAACCGCAACCTTCCGTATTTTGAAGTTCATATATTTTTTTCCATTTCTTTTTTAAAATAGTGTTAGAGGAAAAGTAATTATCAAAATGGAAAAGAATTTTTTTATGCAAAAAATGGGTCTGAGCTGATTAGACTGGCCAAAGAAACCCAATCCGGTTAGACTTGATCCAGTAACTCTATTTGAAATTATTTGAATTTATAGTTGATTGAACATCTGGTTCGTGTAACATGACTAGTAGCTGAAATCCGGCTTAATATGAATTGAACTGAATCCAACAATAACTTTCTCAAATTTGAATATATTTTAGCCTATAAGAACTTAACCTACCTAACCTTAAGATATTCATTTTTTCATAAAAACACTCGTATTTTAGGGGCTTGTTTGGTTCATCCAGGAAAGTTGTATTCCTAGTGAACTTAAATTTGGTTGATATAAGAGAATTCACACATGGGGAGGGGCCGAGTGGTCATTAACTTCTCACATGATAACCCAATTATGGGTCGGTCATTAACTTTCCACATGATAACCCAATTATGGGTCGGTCATTAACTTTCCACTTCATACGTGACTTAGAACTATTCACACATGGGGAGGGCCCTCAGTCATTAACTTCCCACATGATAACCCAATTATGGTCATTAACTTTCCACTTCATACGGGAATTAGAACTTATGGGTGAGTTTGCGTTCTTCATTTTTCTACTGGAGTAACCAAACAACTCTTAAAAAATGTAGTTCATGAAATATTTTAATGAATTAAAAAGTAACCAAACAACTCCTAGGTGTTTTTTCATTAATTCTATATTGAGTTTTTTTGTCTGACATTTATAATTTAGGGTTTTAATTTGAGAATGGTGGAATTAAATAACTAAGGAGAAATTACATAAGGATTTAATTTGAGAATGAGCTTGAATAAGACATATAGGGTTGAATCTGACCCACTTTGTTGAGTTTGAGGATGAGCTTGAATAAGGATGAGACATATAGACGGAATCTTGACTTTTTTTTTTATAGAAAACCGATTCTCTGTTTTTTTTTTTACTATATCTACCGACACTGTAAATATTAAGTGCTATCTGACGAAAAAAATTTATTTATTTAATAGTGGTATTATGAATTATTGCATTCAAATTAAAAGGTCATGATGCATATTTAAGCTAATTTTTTAATGCCCGGCTTAAGAAAATAATGAGAGTATAACTTGAATCTCAAACAATGACTCCTCTTGGATAACTTAAACCGATTAAGGTGGTTAACTATAATGAACCATGAAACTAAGATTAACTCGAGTTATTCACAACGATTTAACTCGGTTGAAAACCGAACCGAATAAATCGTTTGCGAACTATATGTACTTGAATAAAATTGCCGAGCTCTGGACTTTGTCTCAAACTCAGTTTTTATATATTTTTCTACTTATTTGCAAGTCATCAGCGACCTAGCGACATAACCCCAAGTTGCTTGGTCGTTAAGCGACTTATTCCGTTGCACAATTCCGTGCAACCCTATTGTACGTGGAACCATTTTGGGTGAGTTCGTTTAAATGTACCTCATTTCGTTAATCTCTTTGTATTTCAACCTTATTTTGAATAACAATCTTATTTCGTTAATTTGTTTGTGTTGCGATCACTTTTGAATCACGTATTAATTAAATTGTGTAATGGTGCGAAATTAAAAGTAGTAATACAGGGCATAAGGCGGTCTCATATAAGAATGTGAATTTTAACTTTGGGCAGGTTCGGAGGTGGAGCTTGACATTCGGCACACCTGTTTTTGGCAAGCAGTTGCAGCAGTTGTTGTCTGCTCCATCAAAATTATATGGGATTCAGACATTGCAAGTTTTAAAACTCAGGCAGTATGTTTTGAGGGATGGATCTGCATTTGAAGGATGTGTAAATCTGATAACTCTTAAATTACAAGATTCGAAGCTCTTTTCTAGTACGACTATTGCAGAGATCATGTCGAATTGTCCTCGATTAACAAGTTTGAGTCTTATAAATTGTGTAGAGTTGTCATCGTCAAGATGGAAGGACTTGACAGTGTGTTCGGATAAGCTTGAATATTTAGAGTTGCGCCAAAATAACCGTATTAATAACCTGTATATCAATGCAGTTAGGCTTCGCACTCTTGTACTCGAATTTGAATCCAGTGTGAAGGACAGTCATATCGACACTCCCCTACTTGCTAATTTTCATCTTATTCATGGTTTTGGAAGAAGTTTTTTGTGGTATCCTCTCGGATTTCAGGTAACGCATTGTCTTTTTGTTTGTTAACTCTGATTTACTTTTCAACTTTTCCTAATTTCGTGTTAATGTAGAATCGCAACAACTATTGCTTTAGACACAAAGGACTGGAAAATCTACACTACCTATCAGTAGCTTTGAGTGTGGGACGTGATTCCGAGTTGTTGTGCCGTATCTTTCAAGTTTGCCTTCATCTCAAAGAGTTACATATCAAGTATAAACTTAGCCAGGTATGTCGCGAATCCAACGCTGGTAAGAGTTGAAACAGACTTATTACAGAATAATAAATTTTGTGTCATATATAGTATTCGGGTGGACCTCTTCCAGAAGAGAACATAAGGGCGTATGATGAACCGTGCTTGTTTTGGGACGATAACAAGATACATAGCAGAGTTGCACATAATTTAAGGGTTTTGGAGATAAACAGGTTTCGAGCTGAGCGTTTGGAGATGGAGTTTGTAAGATATGTCATGTCTTACGGAGACCAAATGGAATCGATTGTGCTAGACTACAACAAATCATGTTCAATTCATGTAGTAGACGCAGCTAATCAGATTCTGTTATCACATCCAAGAGCTTCTGGTAGTGCTGCCATAAGCTTGAGATTGAACTATGTTGATAATTGTTAATTATTTACTCGTAGTAGCTACCACAAGTATAGTTTCTAAAAATTAAGAAGATATTAAAGGATAATTTCCTTTATTATAGATTTGGCTAATACTCATGTTTTTAGTTTGTTAATTTGTCGGATGTGATTGATAATCAACAATTTCCTTTATTATAGATTTTGTCTAAAGAACAAATTTTCATTTAAGATGAAGCTATCATCTGATTCATCTCTGATTTTACGGTCTAATTTTCATTTAAGATGAAGCTATTATCTCTAATTTTACGGTATAAACTAGACGCGATTTGACCAACTAATGTAAACTTCGCAATTCGGAAGCATCAAGTAAATTTGTAATGTCCTTGCACATTTAATCTATCGTATTTCAAAGCTCGATAAGAGGCATGATGTTCAATAATAGGCATGGACTTCTTGATTTACAAAGAAGGTCTTTCAATAAATTATTAAGAGATCATCATTTTGTATCATTTTATTTATATTTCGTAATCCTTTTAACGAAGAAGAAAATTAAAAAGTGGATCTTATTGGATGATAGCAAATGATTACATCTTGGTCAGAATATATACAAGCATATGAAGGCATATGGATAGACAACCAGTAGCTTCTCATAATGAGTATTAAACATATTATAATTACTACATGTCTAAATGCAATGTGTAACCGATATCACATTAATCATAGCTTCTCAATACTCCCCCTCAAGTTGGAGTGGTTTGACAAGACGACTCCCAACTTGGATTGTAGATATCGGAAAGCATCCCCGGCTAAGGCTTTAGTGAAAAGATCGGCAATTTGTTCCTTGCTTCTCACATGAGATGTAACAATAGTTCCTTGCACAATGTGATGTCGAATGAAATGACAATCAATTTCGATGTGTTTAGTTCGATCATGAAAAACCGGATTTTTGGCTATATGTATAGCCGCTTGGTTGTCACAATAAAGACTCATGGGTCGGGTGTGATCAATACCCAATGATTTAAGAAAAGATTTCACCCAAAGAACCTCACTTGTGACGGCAGCTAAAGCTCGATACTCGGCCTCCGCCGACGACTTCGCGACCGTTGTTTGTTTCTTGGCCTTCCATGAAATAGGTGAATTACCCAAAGCAACGTAATACCCCGTAATCGACTTCCGTGACAATGGACACGTCGCGTAGTCCGAGTCCGAGAATCCACGAACATGTAAATCACATTCTCGACTTATGATAATTCCCTTATCAGGAGCTCCTTTTACGTAACGTAAAGCCCGCATTACCGCATTCAAATGATCTTCTCGTGGTGCATGTACAAATTGCGAAAGTATGTGCACCACATATAGCAAGTCCGGTCTCGTAATAGTCAAGTAAATAAGCTTCCCAACTAGTCTCCTATACTTCACAGGATCATCTAGGAGACGTCCCTTGGCTAGAGACAAGTTATGATTTGGTTGGATGGGAGTGTCGATTGGTTTCGCACCTTCCAATCCGGCTTCTTTAATTATATCTATTGCATATTTACGTTGACTCAGAAATAAACCCTTCGACCCAGTGGCCACTTCGATTCCCAAGAAATACTTAAGTCTGCCTAAGTCTTTAATGCCAAAATTTTTTAAGTCGTGTGCTAGCTTCGTCATTATTACTCACGACTATCATGTCATCCACATAAACAAGTATTCCAAGGAAAAGACCATTTTTATTGTAAGTGAAAAGGGAATAATCGGCCATAGATTGCACAAAACCATACCTCGTCAAGGATTTTGTGAGCTTTTCGAACCAATTTCTTGACGCTTGCTTGAGACCGTACAAAGATTTGTTGAGCTTGCATACTTTATTAGTTCCTCCTTTGTCAAAACCAGGAGGCATTTTCATAAACACTTCTTCTTTCAAATCCCCATGGAGAAAAGCGTTATTCACGTCTAATTGAGCAATTGACCAATTTTTCGCAACGGCAACAGCTAATAAACACCGGACACTCGTCATTTTCGCAACTGGAGCAAAAGTTTCATGAAAATCAATACCTTCAATTTGTGTATAACCTTGTGCTACAAGTCGCGCTTTATACCTCTCAATAGTACCGTCTGCATTGTATTTCACTTTGTAAACCCATCGGCATCCAATTGGTCTCTTTCCTTTCGGTAATTCCACAACTGTCCATGTCCCATTTGTTTCGAGTGCCTCATATTCTTGTAACATTGCCTTTCGCTACTCGGGAATAGGAGCTGCTTCGGAATAATGTTGTGGCTCGATAATTTTGTCAATTTTACTCAAAAAACATTGATGGGAATTAGAAAAACAATTTTGTGTGACGTAATTAATCAAAGGGTAACGAGTACCTTTCTGCTTGGACTTCGACTGCACGGTGGGAATTACAGATGGAGCGGGGTCTATTATCCGAGTCGACTTGCAGTAGTAATCTTTCTTCCACTGTGGTTCAAATTTTTGTCGAGCACCCCTACCCATCTCTCTGTTTTCAACGGTTTCCTCATTGTTTTCTATCATTTCAGGGCCTGCTTTGTCCATTTCAGCATTGATTTCTACATTATCACTCTCCTGATTCTCGCTTAAGACATTTTCACTATTATTCTCGTTGAATTCTTCAAGAATTGTGTGCTCCATGTTAACAGAGGGTGAGTTGAAGTGCTCAATTAAAGCACTGTCATCCGCCCCTTTTATCTCTACAAAAGGGAAGACATGCTCATAAAAGGTCACGTCTCGACTCTCAAAAATACGACGCCTCTTGAGATCATAAACTCTCCAACCCTTCTTGCTTGATGGATACCCAACGAAAATACATCGTATTCCCCGCTCATTGAATTTATCTCGAGATTTTTCTTTATTGTGCACGTAACATAGACTCCCGAACACTCTTACATTATCAAGGTTTGGTTTTTGACCATACAAGATTTCATAGGGTGTTTGTCCCTTTAAAACGTGGGTAGGAGTTCTATTAATTAGGTACGCAGCGGTGACAACACACTCCCCCCAAAATTCAATAGGTAAGTTTCCTTGAAAACGCAAGGCTCGGGCTTTTTCTAAGATATGTCTATGTTTCCGTTCCACTCTGCCGTTTTGTTGAGGTGTGTCAATATTACTCGTTTGAAAAACAATCCCGTGTTCACTATAATATTTTTTTAAAGCTCCGGAAAGAAATTCATTTCCGTTGTCACTTTGAACAATTTTTACTTGTTTCTCAAATTGAGTTTTAACCATATTGCAAAAGTTGATCATTAATTGGACCACCTCACTTTTTTCTCTCATTAGATAAACCCAAACAGCTCTACTTTTATCGTCTACGATGGTAAGAAAATATTGGGCTCCATTAAAACTTTTCACTCGATAAGCACCCCAAATATCACAGTGAATAAGACCAAACAAAATATCACTACGCTTCTTGTTTAATTTAAAACTGGACCTCGTTTGTTTAGCACGACAACATGGGTCACAAATATCCTTTGAATTCCAAATTAAATTAAAACCAATCAAATTAGAAAAAAGAGGTAGGATGCTACTCGATGGATGTCCGAGTCTGTCATGCCAAAGTCGTGCATCTCCATTTTTATTCACTTTAGCTACCGTCTCATCTCGACACCCTTGAAAATAATAGACCCCGTCTTCATGCTCCCCCCGTCCAATCTTCATCCTCGTAGATAGGTCCTGTATCACACAATGATTAGAATAAAAGGTCACGATGCAATTGTTTTCGTCAATAAGTTGTTGGACGGAGATTAAATCACATGTTAAATTGGGAACATAAAGAACGTCTTTAAGCACGAATTTGTCACTCAAAACAACTTTTCCATGTTCTCGAGCAATTATTTGAGACCCATTCGGAAGGCCAACGGTAGACGGGTTTCGACTATGTATATTAGCCAGCAAATGTCTTTGTCCCGTCATGTGGTGCGATGCACCACTGTCGAGGAGCCATCTATTTTTATTATTCATACCTGAGGTTTTGTTGTTACCTTCGCTCTTAGCCAAGAGAGTCCGGAGTTGAGTTAATTCCTCCATTGTCAGGTTGTGTGTGCTGCTAATACTTTCACCATCAGTCACGCCTGCTGCATTTGCCCTCTGTTGACTGCCACGACCCCCTCGACCACTGCCTCGACGGCCCCTTCCTCTTCCTCTGCCTGGGTTCCCCGGCTTATTCCAACAATTTTCTTCATTATGCCAAGGCTTTTCACAATAACCACAATAGAAAATGTCTTGCTCATCTCGTTCAGACATGACGCCGCTACCTCTGCCGCGTCCTTGAATCTGTATTTCAGTAACTTTCGACGCCATAGCCGACTCAATTTCTGGTGCCTCTTCCTTTCCTTTGGTCACTGTTTTATGTCTTTCTTCTCTTAAAACAAGAGCATAGGCTCTGCTTAGTGACGGAATTTCATCATCCATTAGAATATTTGAACGGATATGACCATAGAGACCCGTATCGAGTCCCATAAGAAAATGGTGCACCTTCTCTTCCTCACGCTCTTTAAGTATTTCCGTAGCTGCTCCACAAGTGCATTGTGGAATTTTGCTATAACTTGCCAATTCATCCCATATCATTTTCAAATTGGTATAATATTGAACAACGGACTGATCTTTCTTTTGCTTACAGTCATTCAATTCTCCCTTCAATTGATGCACCCTCGGTGCGTTTCCGGCGGCATAGCGTTCTCGTAAATCCTTCCAAATCTCTGTCACGGTTCCCGAGAAATTAATACTGGCGTGCAACTCCTCTTGGATTGAGCACCGTATCCATGACTTGAGCATAGCATTGCACTGTCGCCATGCTACTGCTTCAAGGGACTCTTCTTGTCCTTTGGGGATGGCAGGACTCTTGACTTTTCCCTCAATGAAAGCTAATTTATTTTTCGCATCTAGTGCCGTCTTCACCGCATCAGCCCATAAATCGTAATTCTCTCCATTAAATTTCTTTGGAGTTAATATTAAACTCGGATTTTCATTTGGGTGAAGGTATAAGGGAGAAGACGGTGAGATGTGATCAGATTTTATGTGCTTGTTTCCTTCACCGTTTGTCATGGTGATAGGTGGGTTAATTGAAAAAAATATTTGTGTTTTACCAGGTTCGTATTCCTGCTTCTGATGCCATAACGAAGAAGAAAATTAAAAAGTGGATCTTATTGGATGATAGCAAATGATTACATCTTGGTCAGAATATATACAAGCATATGAAGGCATATGGATAGACAACCAGTAGCTTCTCATAATGAGTATTAAACATATTATAATTACTACATGTCTAAATGCAATGTGTAACCGATATCACATTAATCATAGCTTCTCAATACCTTTTGTCATTGATTGTACCATAATAATTTCGTACCTATTTACATAATAAGTGTACTAAGTTTATGTTTAACCATATTTGTACATATTTTATTACCTTTAGTACCACTTTTTCTTAAATTTGTACAATAGTCTATCGATAACTTATTAAGAGGCGGTCTCTCAGGAGACCTACTGATTGATTGATTGATTAACTGAAGTTCAATAATAGACATGGACTTCTTGATTGATTAACTCAACCGGGATCCGTATTCGCTTAATCGTTTGAATTGTACAAAGTCTGAACTGCACATATTAATAGTAGAAGGAAAAATACAGAAGAACCGTGTCTAAAGTTTGTACAAATCGTCCTTAAATTTTCAACCAAACAATCAAAAACAAAATACAACCCTAGTTATCACAAGAGGGGCAGAGAGATGACGAAAACACCTAACAAACATCGCAATCTAAGCACGTACATTGAAATTTCTTATTGTCCGATCATACAAAATAGGATGTAAATAACAGATGGAACCTAGCAATCGCACCCACCAGACCTCGCCTGGTTTGCATTCACTACGTCGATTGTGTCTGGCAAGTATCTTCAGTCGGAAAGATGTGGCAGACATTGAAAATTAAGTAATCAGTCAAAGACATGTAAAGGAAGAATGGAAGAAAGATTCGATCAATTGAGAAGACAACATGAGTGTGTGTGTGCGCGTGTTGGGGATGCATTCCTGATAGATGAACCATCTCAACCAAAACCTTAAGGTGATGGTTGAGGCCCAACTATTATTAATATTCCTAATACGCTCCCTCACTCAAATGCCCGTTGGGCTTGAAGAGTGGTTAGTTTTGCACAGGCTCCCCCATACCGTGTGCTGGGTTTCCACTTCGTGTTTTTGAGGGGTTTTGAATTTGCCAGGATTCGAACCCGTGACCTTCGGTCACACTGGCTCTGATACCATATTAGATGAACCATCCCTACAGATTACACGTGATATATACCTACAAATTAAACCGCAATTTCTAAAGAGTTGATATTCAACTTACATTTCCTCTTCTTCACCGCTCTTCAGGGCATCTTTTGCTATGCATTGGAAAGCTTCTTCAACGTTTGTGCCTTCCTTGGCCGATGTCTCAAAGTAAGGAATGTTCCCCTTCGTAGCACACCAAGCCCGTGCCTTCTTTTCAGGAACCTGAAGTTAATGTTAAATCAGGCATGAGTAGATTACTAAATTTATTGTACTTTGTTTAATTGGAAGCTGCTAAGACTGAGTTAATATGATCGGAAGTTCAGAACTCACCACTCTACTGTTTCCTCCATCAACATCGAGCTTATTTCCTATAACAACAAACGGAAAGTTCTCTGGGTCGGAAGGGCTAGCCTGCAAGAAAGACAACAACAAGTACTGAACAGATGTAGGGTAAATCGAGAAAATTAGTACACTAAGGCCCTTCCGTCACAGTTGGAGTTGGTAGCAGCCAATGTAATTTGGACGTAACTATCCAAAGCTACAATCTTTGACTAGTAGACAATTCTACGGTGGTTAAGCATAGTCGGCCTTTGGAAGAGAAGCCTACTTCTGAGTCAACCCAAATATCAGACAGGCGCACAATTCATCTCACTGTAAGAGTCGCGCTTTTGATAAATATCACTAAATAAGAGTGCTCAAACAAGAAACATTCGTGGAACACGCAAGAATTGTATTTAATATGGTATCAGAGCCAGTGTGACCGAAGGTCATGGGTTTGAATCCTGGCAACCTCAAAACTCCTCGAAAACTCATGAAGTGGAAACCCAACATACGGTATGAGGGGAGCCTGTGCAAACTAACCACTCTTCAAGCCCAATGGGCATTCGAGTGAGGGAGCGTACGATCACCTTAAGGTTTTGGTTGAGATGGTTCATCTATCAGTATTCTCTCCATTTCATTTTTATTAATCAATTTCATGATAATTTTTGGTAAGAATAATAATTTGAATTCTTATTATATCCTTGCTACTACAAAAGCTTTCTGCCTATAATATTCTTTCTTGATCAAACAAACTTAAACATGACATCAACGGCAAATCAGGTATTTTGCATAATCTGGTAAACATAACCCTTGATGAAATGCAGAGAATAACAAATGAAACTGATGAGTCCATTATCATTAGCAATAAGCTGCTTCCCAATCCCAGGAACAACATATTCCGTTTGTTGGAAAATAACATAAGAAAATAAAGAAAACTCGCCTGTATAAGAAATTCTTCCCTCCAGTTATTTAGACTGTCGAATGACTTCATAGAATTAACGTCATATACAAGAACACAGCAATCTGCGCCACGATAGAAAGCAACACCTAGACTTTGAAACCTTTCCTGCCCAGCTGTATCCCAGATCTGTCAAGTAAGAATATCAGGCAAAGACGATGTACAAAGAGAACAAAACGTATCTAATAGGAATATTAATAATAGTTGGGTCTCAACCATAACCTTAAGGTTTTGGTTGAGATGGTTCATCTGTCATGGTGTCATGGTATCAGGGTCAGTGTGACCGAAGGTCACGGGTTCGAATCCTTGGGAGCCTGTGCAAACTAACCACTCTTCAAGCCCAATGGGCATTCGAATGAGGGAGCGTAATAGGAATATTAATAATAGTTGGGCCTCAACCATAACGTTAAGGTTTCGGTCTCATGGATAAGGGGTATCACATTATCAGCTTTCCAGCAACGCACATTCCAGCTATTGCTCTCACAGAGTGATTATTGGCTCTAGGTCATATAAGGAAATTTTAAGCAGTCTACCCCTCAAACTTGGTAATAATCGTAAAAGAAACTAATCCTTTTCCTAAGGTACGCCAAAGCCTAATGAAGGTCTCTGACTCGAAATCAACAAAGGAAGTAACTCTTGTACCTTCCTCTAAAGTGACAGCAATCATAACAATTAACGCTGTTGAGAAAAACCCCCCGTATGCTTACAGAGTTACGATAAAAATCAGTAATCTGAATGGCAAACATTCAAGCATTGAAATTTCTAACAGGATAAATCAATAGTGTTAATGAATCCATGTACATGACAACCAAATTGGAATTATCAGTAACTGTATTTCAGATAGTACAATTACAGTCGTCACACTAACCTGTAAGGTAAAAAGCCGATCATCAAACTGCACTTCCTTTGTCAAAAAATCAGCCCCGATAGTAGCCTTGTATTGATTGCTAAACTTCTTGTTTACATATCTAATCACTTTAGATTAAGGTAAACAGCTCCAAACAGCAAGAGTATATGAACTACAATATATCAGAAACACGGTTTAGCTTGGTTACGTGGTGGTTAGGATCAGTCCGTACAACCTCATAATCAGGGTTCGATTGTCACCTCATTCACGACAGAATCCCCTAACCCACAAAGCACCTGCCTGCATACAAAAATCAAAATAAATACGCTTCTGACTGCATTAATCTGAGACAAGGATACTGGTTCATCAAAGAGGTCTTCCCCACCCTGCAATCCAAATAAAAAACAAGTCCAGTGAGAGCGTACATAGTATTACAAAGAAAAAACCGGTTAATCGGTCATGACTCATGACAAATGATGGATTCATAAAAATGATTATATCGATAATATTTTACAGAACCACGCACGGCTAAGAGGAAGGAGACGGATCCCATCTAAACTTCGTGATCCCGTCATTTTGACTCTCCAAATGAATAAACTACAGAGTACAGAGTGCATAAATATGCTATATTTTTCTGCTGATTAATACAGTCTGGCGTACACACTCCTATCTATCTATGACACAAGTTCTTTGAACATTAAAACTGTTGGGAGTATAAAACCGATCCTAGGACTTCAACCATCAACTTAAGCTTTTGGTTGAGTTGGTTTCTTATACCACGAGATGAAGGGATATTTGCAGTAATCTCGCTATCTCGCTATACCAATCCCTCCTTGCTTCCCTAAAACTTCACTCAAGCATCCTAGCAACCCATGTCAAGTCAGTTTCCCCATATACAACTCAACTCTAATCACTGCAAACAATAATTCTCAGTACGCGCTTAACGCCACCTAATTTCTATGACCCAAAAGCTCAAACAAAATAGTTGTGCGCTGTGTTACTCTGACTCGGCTTGAAGGGTCGGACACGGGTACGTATCCAAGTGTCAAACACGGCTATTTTATGAAAAAATTCAAGGTTTTAGTCTAAAACAAAGTATCAAGTGTCGTACCAATGTCTAATGACCTTAGACAAAGTGTTGGACACGGGTACAAGAGATCCTATGAAGTGCCGAAATAACATAGGTACTACTTAGGCTCTGTTCTTTTCGGCTGAAACGAGCTGAATTGAATTAATTGGTGTAGAGCTTAATTGAACTAAATTGACTGAAACTGAGGTTAAGTGAATTCGGTTGAATTAAAAGCTAAATTTGTGAAGAGATTAATTGAACATAATTAATTGAACGTAAATAAAACTTAACGAATACAACCAAGCAAAATTGAAATGAGCTGAAATTAAGCCAGAAAGAACAGGTCCTTAGTGTATTGGTCAGGTAACGGATCTCATTTCATCTCATAGTTGAGCTAATTACGTGTTGTATGTATACAACGGCCTAAACCAAAACCATGAAAGCATGGCTAAATGCCTAAATTATTAATTAGCTCAAGTTCACGGCCTAAACCAAAACCAAAAAACAGTCCGTTTCTCCGTTTTAAGTTTAAAATGGGTCAACTACCATAGATAGCACGAGCTTTCTGCGGGTCGGTCCGTCTATCCTATTTAACCCGTTTTAAATTTAGAAATTGCGCAGAATAAAATCAAGTGTGTTGTAATTGCAATTCTACTGAATTTCGTATTAATATACAAGCAAACGAAACAAAGTTTAAAAATGGAGAATTGAGGTACCTAAACAAAACAATAATAATGATTGAGACGGAAGAAGTAAATGCAATAGGAAGTAATAATTAAAAAAAAAAAAAAAAGGAGAAGAAAAGAGAAAGAAAAGAAACCCGCTGTCGCCAAGAATGATGACCTTCAAGAGAGTTCTCCGTCGAGAAGGCATCCTGGGAATATACTGGATGTCTGGATCTAAACACACACACACAAAATAATAAGTTAATGAAATGAAATGTTATGTGAAATGTGAATGAATGAATGAATGAATGTGTACATTCGAGAGACAACACGAGTGACAGCTGACAGGTTGTGGTGCATGATGTGTTGGATCATACTTGAAAGTCGTTTCTTTTAATTATTTGGGGATGTCGACCGGTGGACCCCTTCTTCCTTGTAACTACTATGTCAATGGATCGAGTTTGGTTCGGGTGAAACTTTGCATGTCAATCATCCGTCCCTTTAAAATTTCATCCAACTCGCTCATTATCCATTGATAAAACGGATGGATCGATAAACGAATGTTGTATATTTATAGTACTATCTCCGATTTCTTATAATATTCCTGTTTTCGTTTTGGTCTAATTACATTGATATTCCCTCTTTCGTCTTTTGGACAACTTTGTGTGGTCAAAAATCAATTTTATGCGGGGTCATGTGTATTCCGTGGTTCAAATTAATTTCCTTATTTTTTGTGTTACACAAGAAATCGAAGGGGTATGTATCAAGTTAAAAATAATAATTTGACTTTTTATTTATACAAAAATAATGTTAGATAATTAATTTAGCTTAACTTTTTAATGTATAGTTTAGAAAATTTAGAAACTTAAAATATTTTATATCTTAACAAGAGTTAAATAAAAAGTAATAAAATCGGGTGATGGATATATAGTGGGTGAAATTTCTTCATCCAACCCATCTGTCATCGTTATCTGTTCATCTGTCATTCATCCATCATCTATTTAAGTCGGGTTTTCATTCATCTTTTAGAATCGGTTGGATCTGATTTGATTGGTTGCGGAAAATTGACATCCCTACACGGGAATGTCCATCACGACTCACATGGGGAATTTACTGGACGGAGTAATACAGTCGGGTTTCGAGTAGTCGAGTGGAATCACTTATGAAAGGATTGCAAACTTTTGACCCAACCTGTACCGAGAAAACAATCATTCAAAATCTAACCGAATTGGAATTGCATTGTTTTTGACCTGACTAGAAACCTAACTTTGAAAACGACCCGACTCGATATGAACACGACCTGATGCTGACCGATTACATTGATGATAACGACAATTATTACGCTTAATATCAATCAAAATAAAATCGATATAAAGTTTACTGTCGTAGTCAATTAATTATACTCAATATCTCTCTATAAAATCAATGTGGATGCAGGGGTGAAGGTGGGCTGGGGTACGGGACTGGGAGCGGTCTGCCGTGACAGTGGAGGGCGCGTCTTGTGGGGCTTATCTGTTCGAAGGTCGGGAATTGGGAGCGTGCGTGAAGCGGAGGCGGAGGCAATTTGGGAGGGTGTTAAAGAAGCTAGGAGAAGAGGCTACAGGAGTATAGTGGTGGAAAGTGACTGCAAAGAAGCAATCGAGGAGCTGAAGGCCGGGCCAAAGGGACGAAGCGATTTTCATTTATGTTTAGAGGATATTCGAGTCTTTTGTAATTCTTTTGATGAGGTTATTTGGTCTTTTGTTAGTAGGAGCTTCAATAGAGTGGCACATGAGTTAGCTCATGATAATTCGATTTCTGTTGGGCGAAAGACTTGGAGCGATTGTTTGCCAAGTCGAGCGTCGGAGTTTGTGAGTAAGGACATTGAGGAAATGGCATAACCCATCTGTGGGATTTCAAAAAAAAAAAAAAAAGAATGTCTTTAATAGACAATTTGATCTTTCACATTAATTTGGTTCATTTGTCTTCTAATAAATAATTCTTTTTTTTCCTTGGTTTTTGTGTCAAAACTAAAAGTAAAATAAATAACCGGGACCGAGAGAGTTGATGCATTTGGTTTAATAACAAATAACTAAACAATATAGTTGAAAACTGAGCATGTTTCAAAATGATTTTCACATTTAACTTTTTAAAAGTGTTTTCCAAAAGTTAAAAATCAAATTGTTACTTTTATTTTTAAGGGCAAAATAATGGTTTTTAAGTTCTTAATAAATTGTTTTCAATTTTAGAAAAATAATTGTCTGACAGTTTGAGTTTTGTGATTAAAAATTAGTTTTAAAATCTAGACCAAATACATACTAAGCTAATGCTAAAAAACCTAAAATTTTGCGATAAAGTAACTACATGTGATAAAACCTAACGTAAACCAAACTTGAATTGATTCGATACATTAATTTCCTCATCACCAAGAATATCCTTTATTTGTTATAAATTTGTTGGTAATCCAATTAAGTGACAATCATTGATCATTGATTTAAGTTAAATTTAAAAGGTAGGAAAAGGAGGACAACCAATGATTCCTATAATTTAGGATGAACATGGATGGAGAAGGAGATATTGATTAATTTTTCCTAATTGGGTTTCTATTAGGATGACCATTATTCTCTACTTTCATTGCTTTTCACATTTTGTTTGCCCTTCTCCACAAAGGTCTCTTTTCTTCTTCCCTTAATTATTTTTCTATAATTTTCTTTTTTATACTCTTTATCTTTCTCCTTTTAGATGCATGATTCATACATTGTAAATTTATGATTAAATCATATGATATTTTGCACATAACAAAAAGGAAATGCATGCCAATTATCAACATTGAAAATTAAAAATTGAAACATGTTAATTGCAATTAAGGATGAGGCAAAACACAGGCTGATTAGGCCATGGTCCAAACAATTTTCTTGGGAAAAAAATATGCACAATTTTCTTCTCCAGAAAAATAACTATAATCATAAATATAGGTAAAATTGGTAGTTTGGCCATAGGTAGAATTTAAAACTAGTTTTGTCCCTGGTTATAATACTTTGATTGCATTTACATTTACATGCATGTACGTCGTTATCTTTTTTATCCTTGGTTAATCTAAACGTTTGTCACATGATGTTAGGGGCTACCAGTTGGAGAAGAGGCAACATTGTGAAGAGTCAATATTATCATCCACGTTGAAGTTCGTTGAAATATTTGATAGATATGAGTTCGTCTGATAATAATGATAGTGAGTCTCCATCTCCTACGGGTTCTTCCTCCGACTCAAATTCTGATTCAAGTTCCGACTCAAATTCATCATCTCCACCACCACCTCCACCATCACCATCACCACCTCCCCCGTCAGATCAACCATCACCCCCACCTCCGTCTCAAAATTCAGATAACAATGATAATAATAACGGCAACAGTGGGGGTGATAACAATAACGACAATGGCAACAACAACGACAATAATGATAACAACAACAAGGGCGATAATAACAACAACGACAACAATAACAACAACAATAATTCACCATCACCTCCCCACTCTAAAAACAAATCACCAAATTCTCCACCATCACCGCCACCTCCAGGTTCAAAAGGAGGGCCTCGATCATCATTTACACCACCTCCTTCTTCACTAACCGATGATTCTTCACCTTCATCCGCAAACAATATTAATGCCCCTTTGGTAGCCGGACTTGTGGTCGGAATTGGAGTATTATTATTACTTCTAATTATCATCGTAATTGTTTGCTCTAGAAAAAGAAAACACAAACTACCTGAAACCATGCAATATTATAGAGATCCTTCTCAAAAAGGTATGTATAAGATTATACGTTAATATTTTCCCAACACAAGATTTATAATTACTCCCTCCTATTCATAGTGTTCCCTTTGTTTTTTGCACAAAAAATAAGGAAATGATTCTAGAGCACACAAAACACCTAACTCACATTCAATTGATTTTGGACCACAAAAAAGGATACAGGAACCAACCCTATGAATGGGAGGAAAGATAATTTAGTAATTAAAATGCGCAATTCAAAAGGTTTAGGGTTATTTCATGGGAATAATCCAACTTATGTCTCATTTTCTCATATTAATTCATACTAACAATTAACTAAGAAAAATCCAATCTAAAACATCATTTATTTTTCATTGAACTTTGACTATTTTTAAACTCTTATTATCGGTAGGCTAGCACGTCACCTTCACTTACTTTTTGTACAAGAAGAAGGAAAAACAAAAAGTAAGTCAAGGTGACGTGCTTGCTTACCGAAAATAAGAGTTCAAAAATAGACAAAGTTCAATGAAAGATAATTGAGGTTATAGGTTAAATTTTTCTCAATTAATCGTTAGTAGGGATTAATATGAAAAGATGAGATATATATGTTGGATTATTCCTATGAAATAACCAAAAAGTTTAATTATATTCATTATATTAAAGTGTTAACAGTTAGTCAACAAGAACAACAACAACAATCGCAACCACAACAACAACACTACAGTGGTCAACAGCCGCCATGGAACATGGGTCCAACCCAAGACATGAACTACTCTACTGCAACAGGGATGTCCTCAGCTCAATGGGGTCCACCAATGCCGCCACCACCGCCACCAAACATGATATCGGCCGAGATGAGCATGGGATACTCTTCAGGACCCACAGGACCAGCATTACCACCACCACACCCATCAGTAGCCCTAGGGTTCAACAAAAGTAGCTTCACGTACGATGAGTTAGCTGCGGCCACAGGCGGGTTTGCACAATCAAACTTGTTGGGTCAAGGCGGGTTTGGGTACGTACATAAAGGAGTATTACCAAATGGGAAGGACATTGCTGTTAAAAGTCTTAAATCAGGAAGTGGACAAGGAGAAAGAGAGTTTCAAGCTGAAGTGGAGATTATTAGTAGGGTTCATCATCGTCATCTTGTGTCCCTTGTTGGTTATTGTATTGCCGGAGGTCAAAGAATGCTCGTTTATGAGTTTGTTACTAATAACACCCTTGAGTACCACCTCCATGGTTAGTACATACATACTCGATCAAACGTTAAATTTCTGTTTTCCGTTCCAATCATTTGTTTAGTTCTGGTTAAAATACTTTCATTAGACTCATCTCTAAGTAAGGTCAATACGAAGGTCAATAGGGAGTCGAGTCAAGTTAATTGTAATTAAGAAATAAATTAGGATTGACTCAAGTCAATTTGAGTCACAAATCGACCCAATTTGGAGTAAATTGACCCAACAATCCACCTAATACGTGACATGTTGTAATTGGTCCGAAGAATTTAAGAAAAAGAAAAAATAAATAGAAAAAGTGGTTGTTTGGGAGAGTTTATTGACCTAGGTAATGACTTTCTGCTTGGGAGGGTTTAGGGGGGTCAAGGTCAATAAGGATAGATTAAGGCCTTATATGCAATTAACCCGATCAAATTGACTTGTTGTTTGAGAATGGTCTAAAGAATATTAGATAGTAATTAAATGACTAAAATGGTGTTACTATATCTCGATATTAATTTTCTTTGATTTTTATAGGAAAGGGTCGACCAGTTATGGATTTTCCAACGAGGATGAGGATTGCTCTAGGATCGGCTAAAGGATTGGCCTACCTACACGAAGATTGTAATTGCCACTCTAACTTTTTTTTTCGTCCTAATTAGTAATTACTCCCTCGGTTCCCGTCATACTTAGGGGGCGAACCTAGGTAGTAGTAAGGGGAGGCGGGTACTACCCCAAACTTAAAAAAAATTGACTTGACGAGTTTTTGCTACCCCAAATATTATTGAATAGTAGATAAATTACTGATATCTCACTAAATATACAATAAATATCTTGTGGTACAATGGTAAAGGTTTTGTTTTCTAACCTAGTGTGCCGGGTTTGAATCCTTACTTGCATTTAGAATTAAAAAAATGAATTTGGACCACACAAATTAACCTACCCACATGAAATTGAATTTGGTCTACAAAAAGCTTACCAAATAAGGAAAGAGGGAAGAAAACGTGATTATCCCGAATAAGGAAAGAAGGAAGATCAGGTTAAATAAGAGCGAGTAATTGATAATTATCACGAGTACTAACTCTAAAAAAAAACTATATGTTTAGGTCACCCGCGCATTATTCATAGAGACATTAAAACTGCAAATATCTTAATCGACTTGAGTTTTGAGGCCAAGGTACGTTCGTACCATTTTAATAAGTTGTCAATTTTTAAAGTAAATCAGATGTTTTACCGTTGATTAATTTTATTTGTTTGTAAATCGTAAGGTGGCTGATTTTGGATTAGCTAAGTTATCATCGGATACTAACACTCATGTGTCAACACGCGTGATGGGAACATTTGGGTACGAAATTAAACAAATATATATATATGTTTATACCCTTGTTATAAATTTCATATTGAAGAATAACGATTCTTGGTACGCTATCGTTGATTTAGGTACCTGGCACCGGAATATGCATCAAGTGGGAAATTAACAGAGAAATCTGATGTTTTCTCCTTTGGTGTGATGCTCTTGGAATTGGTCACGGGACGTCGCCCTATCGATCCTTCTAATGACGAGGAAGATAGTCTAGTCGATTGGGTTAGTACATAACTTTCTGATCAACTTATTAGACCTGACAAAATAAACCGGAACCTAAAAAACCGATTGGAAATATATGAACTGTTAACTAATCGATAGTGTACCCGATATGTATGTTTGTAATGTAGGCAAGACCTCTTATTGCAAAGGCAATGGACGACGGAGTATTAGATGAACTTGTGGATCCACGCTTACAAGGTGAATACAATCACCAGGAAATGCTACGCTTGATTGCTTGTGCGGGTTCATCCATACGACACTCTGCTAAACGGAGACCAAAAATGAGTCAGGTACGTCGTTGACAACCTCTTTAACAAGTAGCCATACTCGTAGGGGTGAGCAAAACTCGGTCCAGACCGGAAAAATGGACCGAACCGGACCGTTCGGTCCAGACCGAACCCGGACCGGTTGAGTTTCGTTCCGGTCCTAGGTCCAACTATTTATGTTGTTCAGGTTTCGGTCCGGTCCGGTCCAAAATCGAAAATTTTCGGTCCAGACCGATAGGACCGAATTGCGTCAAGATTGTGATTATTTAACTCTTTGACTTCTGAATTTTAAAGTTGTTTAATGTGTTATTTTGGTTACTTATTACTTATGTGTTCTTCTGAGTGACGTGCAAAGTAGTACAAATTAGAGTATGCGTTTTTATTCAAGACTTTTATTGTTAGTTAAATAAGAAAATTTGATTAAATGGGAAATCGGTCCAAATGGTCCGGTCTCGGGTTGGTCCGGTTTTTACCGGTCCGGTCCGGTCCAGGACCGGTTCCTTATAGGTCCGGTCTTCGGTCCCCAATTTAGTAGAATTCGGTTTCGGGTTCGGTCCGATTCTGGACCTATGCTCAGCTCTAGCCATACACGCGTTCTTGTGAACTGTTTCATTCGATATATTACAAATGTGTATAATCGAACTTGTCATATGTGACACTAATAATAACAGATTGTACGAGCATTGGAAGGAGACGTGTCATTAGACGACTTGAACGAGGGAACAAAGCCGGGAAATAGCGCGTTATTTAGCTCAAGCGGGAATAGCTCTGACTACGACACAGTGTCATACAATAATGACATGAAGAAGTTCAGACGACAAGTGATGAATAGCACTGAATATACAAGCAGTGAGTGTGGTGCCACAAACGAATACGGACATGGCTCTAGTTCAAGCGGAGAATCGCCCGGTATGCCTAAGAGAAACTGGACCTAGACATTGCTTTTTACAACTTGGAATGTAAATCAAATAACTGTCAACTGTTTTATGGGTTGTAACTTGTAATGTTGTATTCTTTAATCTAAAGGGCCTATTTGTTTGTTTCTTCTTTTCGACAAGCGTTCGTTGAGCTATCCCGACGTAAATTAAGTGATAAATATACGTATGTTAACGGAAAGAAGATATAAGTTTATTTCACAAGCCCAAATAAAGTTTCATTTACATTCAGTGTATGGGAGATAACTATCGCTTGGTTTGATAATAGATCCTGGATTTTATCAATGTGATATGCTCACATATAAGAGCATCAACAATGGCTCGTTCATTGATGGCCTGGGGGTCTTAGCTAAGGACAAATTGACACGTTATTCTGTAGCAGGCAAAATAAGAGGGCAATGATTTCTCAAGTTACGCGTGATTTGAGATTCATTTTTTTCGTGAAATGCTTGTATGAGTATGACTAATTAATTTTTAAAAAAATCATAATAACATTTATACGATCATATGTATTGGGGATAATTTGCTCATATTTGAAGAATAATGGCGATGTTTTAAATTTTAATGATGTATTCCTAGAATTTGAATCACAATGGGTTTTCGAAAAGATCCAAATTCTAAGAGTACATTATTGTGAAACACCACCATCATGAAATATTTACATCTATCTTGATTATACCGAAACAAATCGCTACTTAAATCAACTCCTCACACCTACCAATATACATACTTTATCAAAAGAAAGTTCTGATAAAAAAAGCGTTATGAAAACCATGTGCGAGAAAATCCTCACTGAAAAAGTGAAGAACAATATTAGGAAAAAAACACATAAAAAAGTAAGTAAAAACGTAGATACCCGTTCTCAATTGCTTCCGCGAACCACTCATAACTAGAATGGATCATAAGCCAAATTAGATCGTGATTGGGTTGATCGAGCTCGTGCCAAAAACTTATCCTATGCTTACAAATCAGACCGGACCAGACCTAAACTAACATTCCAAGCCCATTTATTTTGGGTTATAACGAGCTTTTGGGTTAAAGCGAGGTTTTTAGTTTGTTAGGTAAAACAAAAAGTGTTTGCCATCCTAGTCACCTTTTCCGTCATTTATTATGATAAATATAACTATTAATAACTATAAATAAGGTGATTTTTCTTCGGGTTAACAATGAATCAATCAAGGTTCCGATCGTGTTGGATCTATTTTGGGTTACTTTCGAGTATCCTTAAGTAATTTTATCGGATCGAGTCAGTTTCGAGACTGACAAGGTCCGCTTAGGAAACAAAATAAACACCTGTTCATAAGCCCAACACAAAAACAAATATAATTCAATTTCCTCAAACAACATCGATTCAAACCCCAAATTTTCTCCATAAACCAGAAATATTTTTAGGGAAGAACAAATCAAAATCATGGCGATGAAGCAATTATGCAATTCATTCACAAGAAGAATAATTGCAACCCAGAAACTTGAAATCCCCAATTTGTCCTCATTTTCAACATTATCTTCATCATCGGCAGCAACATCAACATCAGATGATGCAATACTGTGTGGAAGAGGAGATAAGAGGACCAAAAGGGGGAAGATATTCAAAGGGTCTTATGGTAAATCAAGACCTCAAAAGAAGCATATAATTCGAAGGCTTAAAGAAAAGCTCGAGGTTCCTCAGTCTACTCCTTGGCCTCTTCCCTTTAAACTTATTTAATTTAAAATTTGATGTTTTGGGATTAATGTTTGTTGTTGGTTTTAATAATTTGGGGATTTTAGTTTAATTGATGGGTTTTGAAGATTATGTTATGGTGATTTATAATTGAAGTGTTTTTTCATGATAATGTTAGGGTTTTGGAACCATATATATGTCACACCAGAGTTACCTTGGTTTTCAGAAGTTGTATTGTATTATTGCTGCAACCAAGCTAACTAACTAATTGTAAGGTTGCTCCGTCTAATCGCGTGCTGAAATAAACTAAACTTGATTCACCAATACGTGCGTGCGTTGAGCATCGGAACCATGAACATTGCAGAACACTTCAATCGCTTGCAACGCAGCTTCATGCTAAACTCCAAAGGATCCAAGACTATATTGTTTCAATTTGCAAACTCCAAATATTTAGGATGGCTTCCTATGAACGCTCTTAAAATCAATTTAATCAATTGAAAACTATCAAGAAATACTACCTCCTATTCTGAATAACTGTCACATTTGCCGTTTTCGTCTAGTCACGTAAATGTCACATATTCCATTTTGGGACATTGTTTATACTTATTTTATTCACTTAAACCCACAATAATACCACACCTTACCCCACAATACTACTTATTTTAATCACCTCTACTCACAATAATAATCAATAATATATTCCCTCTCTCCAATCTTCCCACCCCACACATTACTTTACATTAAACAAATGAATTCCTTAATTCCCGTGTCCAACCCGAAATGTGACAGTTATTCAGAATAGGAGGGAGTAGTTTACAAGGTATGATGTCGCACCAGATACGAACGTCCACAAGCATCCAGGCATTGTATATGACACGACACGAGTATATTGGCTACGGCAATAGAAATGATTCATCTCTAAACAATGGTGCATGAAACCATTTTCGGCATTACTTCTGTCAAGACAACCCGTGAATGTCACGGGTCATAAAATTAGTTTAAATATCATAAGTCATAACCCAAAACTACTAAAGAAACAATTCTTCAATATTATTACCACACAACCCAAATCTCGAAACAATTTAATTCAAAATCAACAAATCTTATAACATTTATTTCGATTGGATATGTGTTGTCATAAGCTAATGACTTTTTACAAACTTGTGATGAATGTGTATTATAATCTTTATTTTTTATTTGATATGTGTTGTGTGATCGTGTCACAAGCTTGCTGACGTTTTGTATTCTCTTTCTGTTTTAACATTATTTAAATTAGAAGCAATTGTCAAAAAATTATTAAAAAAATTGTAATTCGAAAAAACTTACTCCCACTTAGGGGTGTAACCGAGCCGATTTGAGTTCGAGCACGGGTAGGCTTGGAATCGGCTCAGAAGTTTGAGCTTGAGCTCGGAATCGGCTCGGAATTATCCGAGCTTAAAAAATCAAAGCTCTGAATCAGCTCAGATTAGGCTCGAGCTCAACTCGAGCTCTATTCGAGCTCGGTTAAATAATTTTTTTTCTTTACTTTCTTAAACTTGTAAGTCAAAATAAAAATAAATATATTTTAATACAAATGCAAATATAAAATACTTATCATATATAAGAAACATATGATTATAAATGTTAAAATGAATTTTTACTAGGAACAATAAAAATTACAAAATGACAAAATAGCTAAAAATAATAGAACAAATGAGCCTAACCGAACTTCCGATTTCGAGCTCTACTAAGCTCGGAATCGGCTCGGATTTGATCCACCCCGACTCGAAATCGGCTCGGAATTAGTTTTGACCGATTTCGAGCCGAGCTTTGACCGAGCTGATTCCGAGGGCTCTACGAGCCGACTCAGCCCTACTCCCACTTAGGCCCCGTTCTTTCTGGCTTAATTTCAACTCCTTTCAATTTTGGTTGGTTGTATTCCGCTAAATTTTATTTACGTTCAATCAATTGTTTTCAATTAATCTCTTCAAAAAAGTAACTTTTTATTCAACTAAATTCACTCCACTTCAGTTCCACTCAATTTAGTTCAATTAAGCTCTACTTCAATTTACTCAATTCAGCTCGTTTCAGCCGAAAAAAATAAGGCCTTAAACCGTCAACCCGACTAGCAACATCACAAAAATGACTCGGCAAAGCTAGTAAGATTTCAAACCCGAACCAAATGACCCGTTTTTCGGCATACCCATTTCCTCACCAATCACCATTGAGACATCAACCATGTAAAACATTAGACATACATACTCTCTCTAGTCTCTATTGCCAGGGAAAAATTTGACAAGAATTGCAGATCCATAACATCATTCGTTCAGTCAACAATGGCGCAACCTCTCATTAAGAAAGACGATGACCGCGATGACGAAGGTACTCACTCTTTACTGCATCCTTTCTTTAACTCGACAACAATTCGATCGACATTTTAAACAATCTGTCGGCTTAACTTAATTAGGGATTTAAATTCAATCGTTCGACAGTAATTGTCGGATTCCTTAATCATAGTTTCGATCTTGTTAATTTCATTGTGAGATTTGAGCGAATTATGATGTAATTAGGATTTATGATGATGTTGTTGGTACAGCGGATTTCTCGCCATTTTTGGGAATCGAAAAAGGAGCTGTTCTTCAAGAAGCTAGGGTTTTCAATGACCCTCAGCTTGATCCTAGGCGTTGTTCTCAGGTTTTGTTTTGAAATGCACTTGTTGATTTGATCAAATTGCTAAAATTTTCGAGTTTCCGATTGCTTAAGTTTGTTAATTGTGATTTGAATTGATGTATTAGGTCATTACTAGGCTTCTGTTCATACTGAACCAAGGAGATAATTTTACCAAGGTTCAGATTTTTCCTCTCTTGTTATAATTTTACGCGATTTAGTTGTGGTTTTTGGGTTAAATTCGTTGTATTGTGATGGGATTTGATTTAGGTTGAAGCCACAGAGGTGTTCTTTTCTGCGACCAAACTGTTCCAGTCGAAAGACACTGGGCTACGGAGAATGGTTTATTTGTTAATTAAGGAACTTTCGCCTTCGGCTGATGAGGTTTGTGCCTTGAACTTTGATTCTCTGTTAAGGCTAAGCCGTTGTCCTCCTTCTCGAAGGTTATACTGAACATTAAAGTTCCTTTCTCATTTTGGTGTTTTAGGTCATCATTGTCACCAGTTCCTTGATGAAGGACATGAACAGTAAGACTGATATGTTTCGGGCAAATGCTATTCGTGTGCTTTGTCGGATCACCGATGGTACACTTCTTACACAGATTGAAAGATATCTTAAACAAGCTATAGTTGACAAGAACCCTGTTGTTGCCAGTGCTGCTTTAGTTAGTGGTAATCATTTGCTCCAGGTATTTATCCTACCTAGTTGTTACATATGAATTTAGCATTATGGGTTTTGTTTGCTTGTCCAATTCTTACGTGTTTTGTGGTTTATTAGACAAATCCTGAGATAGTGAAACGATGGAGTAATGAGGTGCAAGAAGCTGTTCAATCACGTTCCGCTCTTGTACAATTTCATGCCTTAGCTTTGTTGCACCAGGTATGTTGGGCTGCATTTTAACTTTTTCTTTCTTTCTTTCTCTGCAGCAGATGTTAATTTTTGGCACATAACAACATTTTGACTAAGGTGTTATATATGTATCCTACAGAGAGAATGTATGTTTTTTTTCTTTCCCCATCGACAAACAGTTAACTATCAATAACGTTGAGAATTGGGAGAGGGAAAGTTTGAGCAGTAGGAATTGTAATAGAGAATTGAACAGAGATGCGAAGGTAGTGTGGTAGGAGTGTAGGACATAGTTTTATGACTGATGTTTAAATAGGTTTATGTTTTGGAAATTACAAAAGATAAGTGCTGATTAGTGATTCTTAAGAGTGGAAGCTTGTAGCTGTAACACGTAGAAGAATAGTTTCTTTCATGTGCTTCTCTAGGAAAAGGCACTTAAAATGTAACCTGGTTAGATGGATGTGCTCTTGTTATGTTTTGATGTTGGAACTTGGAAATGGGCTTATACTTGGTTATTTGATATGCTGTAGCGCAACCTGAAATCCATACTAATGTGGAGAATAAGTTTGCATACCCTTTTAATATATCTGAATTTAAATCTATGTACATGTAGACGTTTTGTCTTTCTGGTCATTTGATAAGCTTTTATTTTATGCATTTCTTTACTTGCGTGATGAATTGCTTCTATTCCGCTCTTCATTAATGTAGTGATTGGGAGAAGTATCCAATGATCCCCACTGGCCAACCTTTATGTTATATGTTCAGTTCATCCCCTTAACTATTGCATTTTGCAAATTGTTACTGTCATACTGTCACCGTTGGTGATGTGCAAATGTGCAGTCAATCCCCTACATTATATGCCAACTAAATTATTTTCTATATGCAGAAATCATACTAGAAAAGTAAAAAATACAACTCATGTATAGGCTTCTATTTTAAGTACATTCTGTAACCATGATATCAAATCATTTAGGGAGTAGGACTTTGTTGTTGTAATATTATCATCATAATATCATGGCATTGAAATATTTGTACCATCATAGAATTCACAAGAAATTTCTTGTTTTGGGCCTTTGCAGATAAGACAGAATGACCGTTTAGCGGTGAGCAAGCTTGTGTCGAGCTTGACCCGAGGATCAGTTCGCTCACCAATGGCACAATGTCTTTTAATTAGATATATAAGCCAGGTGCACACCTAATGACCTCTGTTCCTGCAGCATGAGATATATATCTTGGATATTCTTTTAAACCGATTACTTTCTGTAGGTGATTCGAGAATCAGGAGCTTCTCAAACTGGTGACCGCCCATTCTATGACTATCTTGAAAGTTGCCTTCGCCATAAGGCAGAAATGGTTATTTTTGAGGCTGCGAGAGCGATTACTGAGCTCGGTGGTGTTACAAGTCGGGAATTGACTCCAGCAATCACTGTCCTACAGCTATTTCTCAGCTCTTCAAAGCCCGTTTTACGTTTTGCAGCTGTTCGTACTTTGAATAAGGTGTTTCTTTATCCCTTATATCTGCCAGTCATCTGCTCACACTTTTCCAAGACTAACTTTCCTTCGCGTCACCTTTCATCCCTAAATTGGAAGTTGGAAGTGTGTAAAATTATCATTGCTTTTTCCCAGAAAGCATCAGTCTTATTGTAGTGCTATTGAAATGCTGTTGCCGGATATGTTAGCTAAACTTCTGCTTTATGTTTACTTTGGGAAGAGGAGTGGGTGGAAGGAGTGCGTTTCCTGGTGCTTATTTAAAGATAGGCACTGAGGTCAAATATTTAGGCTAGAGCCTGGGTTGCTTTATAGGCTTGTCTATTAGTAAATATGTAGCACTAATTCATATTTTCAATTTATCTTTATCTTGTAAACTGATAAACTACTGACGACTGTTGATTTGCAGGTAGCTATGACACATCCCATGGCAGTCACAAACTGTAATATAGACATGGAAAGCTTGATATCTGATCAGAATAGAAGCATTGCAACTCTTGCAATAACAACACTTTTGAAAACTGGTAATGAAACAAGTGTAGATCGCCTCATGAAACAAATCACAAACTTCATGTCAGACATCGCTGATGAGTTTAAGATCGTTGTTGTCGAAGCTATAAGATCTCTTTGTCTAAAGTTCCCCCTTAAGTTCAGATCATTGTAAGTTTCTACCATTGTTGCTGTTTAAAGCTGTCGATATCTAGTTATCTACGATTTATTTCCTTCTGATTGAAAATAATCCATAAGATTTGGCAATTTGGTCTACTGACTGCAGTCATAGATGACTGATCTTTGCTCATGGCTCCATTGCAGGATGAATTTCCTCAGTAATATCCTCAGGGAAGAAGGTGGATTCGAGTATAAGAAGGCAATTGTTGACTCTATTGTGATCCTTATCAGAGATATCCCGGATGCAAAAGAAAACGGGCTTTTGCATCTTTGTGAATTTATTGAGGACTGTGAATTTACTTACCTCTCCACACAGGTACATAATCTATAGGTTTCACCGAGTTGAATTTGCTGGATATTATTTCCTTAACTCTATTGTCCTTGCACTTCAGTCTATTAGTGACACAATTTGTTTTGTTCATTCAGATTTTGCATTTCCTGGGTGTTGAGGGGCCAAAGACATCAGATCCTAGCAAATACATACGCTATATTTATAACAGAGTAATTCTTGAGAATGCTACCGTCAGAGCCAGTGCCGTGAGCACACTGGCCAAGTTTGGCGCGATGGTTGATCCATTGAAGGTATCACATAGTTGTGCACTTGCATTGTCTTTATTTAAAGTTTAATAACTCAGTGGTCACCACTTCACCAGCGTGGCTTTTGTTTGCAGCCCCGTGTTTTTACATTGTTAAGACGTTGCCTCTTTGACAGTGATGATGAGGTAAGTGATTGATTGTTTGGTGGTTTGATTGTTGTTATAATGATCAATTTATTTCTATGCTGTCACCAAGAGGAAATTATGAGGGGTTTACCTGCAATGTAATTTTCAGGTCCGTGATAGGGCAACCCTTTATCTGAACATGCTTGGCGGTGATGGTGCCGTTGTGGAAACTGACAAGGATGCAAAGGAATTCCTTTTTGGTTCCCTGGATGTCCCATTATCTAATCTGCAGACCAGTCTGAAGAACTATGTTAGTAATTTTCCTGGTCTGACTTTGTTACTGTTGTCGAGGCCACTATTTTATTGATTGAAATTCTTGCAGGATCCCTCTGAGGAACCTTTTGACATCAACACTGTTTCCAAGGAGGTCAAGTCTCAGCCCCTCACTGAGAAGAATGCGTCGAGCAGAAAGCCAACTGGATTAGGTGCTCCACCAACAAAACCTTCAACTGATGTTGATGCGTATGAGAAGTTACTTTCATCTATCGCAGAATTTTCATCCTTTGGCAAGCTTTTAAAGGTTTTCCGACTCGATCAGTTTTTCATATTGTGATTGAAATGTAGCAGCTTGTTCAGTAAATATTCTGATTTTATTATCTCCTATTTGCCAGTCTTCAGCTACTTTTGAGCTAACTGAACCTGAGACAGAGTATGCCGTTAATGTGGTGAAGCACATATATGATGGACACATTGTTTTCCAGTACAACTGCACTAACACAATCCCAGAGCAACTATTGGAGAATGTAAGACCCATTAACAACATCAAAATTAGTACTTGTGCACTATAGCCCTGCACACAAAAGTTATAAGCTGTGGTCCGTTTGTTGCCAGGTTTCCGTTATCATAGATGCTTCTGAAGCAGAGGAATTCGATGAAGTAGCATCCAAGCATCTAAATTCTCTTCCATATGACACCCCAGGACAGACATTTGTGGCCTTCCAGAAGCCTGAGGGAGTACCTGCAGTTGGGAAATTTTCAAATATCTTGAGATTTTTCGTCAAAGAGGTAGGTACTAATATGTAATACAGAGTATGTCTTACTATACTCATCTCCTTATTATCTACTAAAAGATTAAGAGAACTCAAAGTTTTCCCGCCTAAAACACTAAGCATTTACTTTGGCCTAATTATAGTATGTTAAGCTATAAATGGGCCATTCCTTTACATCCCACTTTTACTAAAAGAATATGCCAACTAAAAAAATTACCTGCTCAACTATTGTAGCAAGGGAAGGCGCTTTCATTAATTAACCATTCAATAAAAATATTCTGTAGAATTGGGACAATATATGATTATATCATCTTTTGGGTATTTCAATACTAAATGTGTGACAGATTGGTACCTATTAAATGACAAATGATTTTATACGGTCTTGTACATAAAAGTTGATTTTTTTAGCTCATACATAAAATGTTGTATTATCATAGGGTACGTTTTTTTTAATAGAAATTATAGGGTAACACAGTCTTGTAATATGAGGCGGACCATTTTTATTAAAAAAATATTCTTTCAATACTTATCAAGAATAAGTATTGTTTCTTTAGTTACTAAAGTCTTTATACAACACAACCTAAAATATCGTGCATTAGCACTGGATCTATACTAGTTCATGTTAATTCCTTCTTCACATTATCCCTTCAAATGAATTCACTACGTATTTGTTCGGGTAGTAAATAACTCACAAAAGCACTCCTATCTGAGTGAGGGCACCAGTTCTTTTTTACATGGTAGCATCTCCTAAAATGATGTTCGAAACCATATCTAGTGAAGTGAATGGAGGCCTGGAAGAAGTACCTTTATTTCTATTCTAAAGTATTGTTTAGTGTATCAAGTATATACTTGTCTAGTTGTCTTAGAATTTTTATGGATGCATATTTGTGAACTTGTGACACACTAATAGTTTTGGTAGTTCAGGTTGATCCATCAACTGGCGACGTAGAGGAAGATGGCGTGGAGGATGAATATCAATTGGAAGACTTGGAAGTCGTGGCAGCTGATTACATGTTGAGAGTTGGTGTTTCTAATTTCAGAAACGCGTGGGAGAGCATAGGCGAAGACTTCGAAAAGGTCGATGAATATGGCCTGGGCCCACGAGAGAACTTGGCAGATGCTGTAAATGCTGTCATCAGTCTTCTTGGAATGCAACCTTGTGAGGTAAGCTGCTATAAATAATTTTGGAGAAATTAAATGACATTGTTAATAGGAGTAACTTATTTCTTTGTTTCTGCTATCAATCCCTCTTTGCTTTCTAGATAACGTCATTGCTTATTCGTATCAAAATTAGTGCATCCTTGTAGCACCCTGGCCGTTGGCCTAAATAAAATGACTAAGCATAGTTAGTTACTCAACTTCTAATTCTTGTAGTTGCTCCATCCCATCTATGTTGTTCCCATCTGACTTTGCTGTCAAACAAAGTACGCTTTGAACTGTATAATAGTATACAATAGTTGCAACTTTTTAAACGTTTTTTCTCAAAATCACTTTAAACTTTATTCTTGATTTATTTTTTTTGGGTTTTTATACATGTGATAAGTTCGATTTAAAATCTATAAAATCTCTTTGCCTTTCATTTTTTGTTTCACTCCACTTCCGTTTTTTCTTTTCTTTCTTTTTTCTCTTGTTGAGATGAGAGTTCACTCATGACGGTTCCAAAGGATGATTCATGTCAGCCGACCCCAAAACATTTTGGGACTAAGGCTCTGTTGTTGTTGTTGTTGTTGTTGTTTTTCTAAAAATGATAGTAAAAATATACGAGTAGTTAATAATCATAATTTCCAGTTGACCACCAAAGTAAAATGAGAAGGGTAAATTTTGGATGGAGGCATTATCATTTATTCATTTAGCATCCATGTGAGAGTATTCAGTTGATACTGATGGATCCTTTTTTTTTGGTAATCCGTAGGGTACCGAAGTAGTCCCAAAAAATTCAAGGTCGCACACATGTCTGCTTTCTGGTGTATACATGGGAAGCGCTAAAGTCCTTGTCCGTTTGCAATTCGGTCTTGATTCAAGCCGAGAAGTAGCCATGAAACTTACTGTCAGATCAGAAGAAGAAGCAGTTAGTGACACTATCCATGAAATCGTTGCAAGCGGTTGAAAATTGAAGATTCCTTCTTTTGGCCTTTTTGGTCATCGATCAAATTGTATCGGGTGGCAGACTTTTTGATGGTTGTAGAAATGAAGACTTTACTATACAAGTTTTACGCAAATTCCTTGGACAAAAATGTGCAAATATTGCACATCACGGTGGTATTGAGATGATCGATTGTATTTGTAGTGATTAGTGAGTCGGCTATTGATTTAGAACTTGTCTCTCGAAATATCTTCATTATTTTTTCGTAGATTGTGTAACTTTTATTTTCAAGTTTCGTCAACTTTCAGGCAAATTGCCAGAGTTCATATTAACATTTCATTCATATTTGAGATCGGCAAAATAAGAGCACCATGGTTTCTTCTATCCCTCACCGTTGAACAACATTTTCCATTGAGTTATATCTTACAATACGATGTTTTTTTAAATAAAAATATAATTACGTACTTGCATTTAAAAATACACGGGAAAAGGTACTTGCAGTATATGACGCGATTTTAACTTTTTACAAAATTGCAGACAAGAATATTTCTTAAATATAATCTTGTGTATTTTCAAAAAGTTCCGATGCCGGGAATCGAACCCGGGTCTCCTGGGTGAAAGCCAGATATCCTAACCGCTGGACGACATCGGACTTGTTGATCATTAATACCAGTATCTTTAATAACTTCAATTTTCTTAGGACATGTTTTCCTTCCTTTTAATGAGTTATGTGATTTGGAGTAGATCATGAAATGGACTTCTAAGACCCAACTCTCTACGTGAATAGTCGATAAGAGGAGAATAGATTATACCAAAACTCCAAATCTTTCGAAAATGAATTTGAGATGTTTAGGAAAGGTGTAACCAACCGTCCTCTAATAAAATAGAATATAAATTCTTATCGGTAAACTAATGTCTTACGTGTGTGATTTATTTGTTGTTCTTGACATCTTGACTCATTATGACTCAGTTAGCTGAGATGATGATGATGAAAAGCGAACTTAAACTTTGAAGGACTTAATACACGTTCGAGATAACTTATGGAGGTACAATGTCAAAAGCATTTGTTACGGAGCATTTAATAAGGTAAGGATAAGTCGAAAACAAATCCCATGTTTCAAATTCGATTGTTAGGAACCATGCTTATTGACCGTCACAAATGTGGTCAAGATGATTGATCAGATGTGTCGCTGACAACCTTATATCATCTATTTAATTTTGAGTCTAAGAAGTTGTACCAGGTTATGTTTTTTTTTCTTACCAAATTCTTATCACGTGTTTAGGGTCGCTTCATGAGTTAACATATTAAATTATCAGCCATATATAAGAAGTATTCATTTATTGTAAAAAAGTACCTGATTTTCGTTAGAGACTCGTTTATGGGTACTCACACCCTCAAATGTCTTTTGTTGCTTCTCAAAATTTGCGTGTTTGCTTTATTTGGCCCGTCGACCGTCCGTACGATTTACCGACATTTTTGTTCAGGAACCATAAAGCCCCGAAAATCGTGTATTCAACAGTTTTTCTACCACGTGTCTGGGGTCACTTCACGAGCAACCATATTCGATTTTCAGCCATAAATAACAACCATTTATCTATTATTAATGAGTACCTGATTTCTGTTTCAGACTCGTTTACCGTGTAGCGGCACCCTCAAATGTCCTATGTTGCTTCTAAAAATTTGTATGACTGCTTTATCTGATGAGAGGAGCCGTCCGTAAAATTTGTCCTATGTTGCTTCTAAAATTTGTATGGCTACTTTATTCTATGTTGTTTTAGGAAAAAAATCAAGCATTCAATATTTATTATATGATATAATGAGCCTATAGACAACGATTCGGGAAAAAAATCGCCGATTTTGAAGGTTATTATCCACGTTGTTTAGACCGACAAAGTCTCAGGATAAAAATTCACGAAACTCATACCATAGCAACTTACCATATAAAATGACTCATGTTAAAATTCGCATACAATTTAAAATAGACACATTTAGAGGCCCTAACATTACTTTAAAGGTCGTGCTTGAAATAGACAAAAAAGTTATATATTTTATTCTATGTTGTTTTAGGAAAAATTGAATTATTCAATATTTATTATAGAATATAATGAGCCTATAAACAAGGGTTCAGAAAAAAATCTTCCGGGTTTAAAAATGACTGAAAATAGCCGATTTTAAAGGTTATTATCCACGTTTTTTAGGCAGAAAAGGTCGCGGGATAAAAATTCTCGAAATTCGCACCATAGTACCTTAATACTATATAAAAATGAATAAAGGTGTTAAAATTGTCGTACGTTTTAAAATACACACATTTAAAGGTTTTACATTTCTTTCGGATTAAAAATGAACAAAAATCGCCGATTTTGAAAGTTATTATCCATGTTTTTAGGCCGACAACTACAAGGTCCCGATATTAAAATGCACAAAATTCGCACCATAGTACCTTAATAGTATATCATATAAAAATGACTCAATGTGTTTGAAATAGACAAAATTATTTTAAAGGTCGTATTTGAAATAGACAAAATAAGTTGTATATTTTATTTTATGTTGTTTTGTGATAAATCCGAGCATTCAATATTATTATATGATATAATAAGCCTATAGAAAAGGATTCAGAAAAAAAAATATTTCGGGTTCCCAAATGACTAAAAATAGCCGATTTTGAATGTTTATTATCCACGTTTTTTAGACCGACATGACGCCAAGATAAAAATTCACGAAATTCAGACCATAGTACTTTATTACGATATAAAAATGACTCAGGGTGTTAAAATTGATATACGGTAAAAAATACAAACATTTTGAAGCCCTAAGATTATTTTATGTTTGAGATAGACAAAATCAGTTTTATACTTTTTTTCTATGTTGTTTTGTGACAATCCGAGCATCCAATATTTATTATAGGATATAATGAGCCTGTAAAGAAGGATTCAGAGAAAAATCTTTCGGGTTCTAACTTGACCAAAAATAACCGATTTTAAAGATTATATCGACGTTTTTTAGGCCGAGAAGGTCCCGGGATAAAAATTCTTGAAACTCACACCATAGTACCTTAAGACCATATAAATATGATTTAAGGTGTTAAAATTAGCACACGATTTAAAATAGACAGATTTAAAGGCTCTAATATTACTTTAAAGGTCGTGTTTGCAATAGACAAAATATGTTATAGAAGTATACTTTATTATATGTTATTTTAGGAAAAATCAAAGCGTCCCGGGATAAAAAAAAATCGAAATTCGCACCATAGTTAGTACCTTAATACCTCAATATGTTTCAGCCGAAAATCGGATAATCGTTTAAATTGATATACAATTAATGAAGTCATTTTGTTTGGTTTAAACATAAAAGATACTACCTATGATTTCCTATGATGTCCCCCTTTCCATTTTGGTCTAATAACATTGATGTTCCCTCTTTCCTCTTTTGGACAACTTTGTGTGGTCCAAAATCAATTTCATGTGGGGTCATGTCTATTGTGTGGTCCAAATTGATTTCCTTATTTCTTGTGTTAATATCAAAAGGGAACAACACAAGAAATCGGAAAGAGTACGAGGTATAGTTTCTCATATTCCTTATTGATTTAGCATCCATGTGAGAGTATTTCGGTTGATAATTTGATATTGATGCATCCTTTCACGCAAATTCTTATTTGCAACGGCACTATCCGTCGCAAGCCTGTAACGGATACCGTTTTCTCTTACAAAATACCCATTTTTTTTTCTCTCTTCAACGCTATTTATGTAGTCCTCTTTTTCAACTAACTTATTTTATATCCATTTTATTTCACAAAATATCCGTCACAAATAGTGACCCGCCGCAAGTAAGACTTACTGATCCTCACTAATTCACTTCAACATGTGACACTGTCCGTCTTTACAAAATTGCCACCAAGAATAATTTTTCAAAAAGTTCCGATGCCGGGAATCGAACCCGGGTCTCCTGGGTGAAAGCCAGATATCCTAACCGCTGGACGACATCGGAGTTGTTGATTACTCATGCCTGCATATTTTACTTTAATATGCAGTAGGTCATGAAATGGATTTCCGACTTCCAAGTTATGTTCAACTCTCTACGAGAATAGTCCACATGTTGTAATACAATTGGTGGTATAGTAATTAATTAATTAATTATATTTTATATTTTATTCGTCTCAATTATTTATTTACTTTTTCTTTATTAGATATTTTTAATTGAAGATAAACAAATGATTGAGACGAATAAAACACGTCAATTTGTACGGTTTATAATAATCTTAGATTATTTATTACGGAATGTCTGTTTTTCACATTTTAACTCATTATGACACAGCGAATCGGGATGATACAACACGAACTAGCTTCATTTACGTTCGGGATAACATGTCGAGGCATAGTGTCACAATCACTTGTGAAACATTGAAAGTCGAAAACAAACCCGATGTTTTAAATTCAATTGATAGGGACCGACGGACCGTCCCCTTGGCCTTCACAACCACGGTCGAGACGATTGATTAAATGTGCCGGGTTCGGGAATTGGAAACAACATTTTACTCACAGGATCATTTGATTACCGCCATTCTTCTTCCCTTGTCGAGATTCGAGAAGGCGAATGGTAAAGAAAAGATTGCGAAATGACAATTAGGTTGGAGTAAACAACATTTTCATTGCCATAGGCTAAATACGTCATTTCCGTGAGAACCTCGGACGATCGTCTGCTTTACATGATTACAGTACTACTACAGCCATCCTTCCTCCATTAATAGAAGGTGAGCGATGAAGAAAAAGACGGAGAAATGATAAAGCTTTATGACTCAAGAGAGGAAGAGGAATACGATATAACACAACCACCACCAATGCCTTTTATCGTCTCTTCTATCTACGGAATTTTTTGCAGTAACACCTAAAGATAGCCGGGTATTGCTCCCACCACCAGGGTATACACACCCATTGTAACCTGTTATAACACCGAGTTAGTCTCAAGCTAACACTAATGAAGCATAATTCAATATCATAACAGCAGTAACGAAGCATGGATACGAAGTTAGGGGTGGGTAGAATGTAGTTTAAAAATTTTAAAAGGGGGGTGAAAAAGTAATATCAGAAGGCAAACTCGGAAAAAAATTCCCTAATTTTAGATTTTTAACTAGAACTTGCAGATTATTACTTGTCTAGCGGGGCGAGCACTCCTACTATCCCCTTATGTGCCCACTTGTGGACAGTGGACTCGATAATATTGCCTAAGTTGAACTACCCAAAACCAGACAGAAAAGGGCAGCCCGGTACACGATGGCGTCCCTGCTAGGCGAGGGTATGGGGAAGGGTCCCACCAATAAGTTCAAATACTTATACATTAATTGTTCAATGCGTATATACAACGGGATGTATAATTGATAACTACGTTATCTCCCTAATTTAAGTACCTCAATCCCTTTGCTTTGTCTCATTTTTACCTTAATTTCTCCCTTTATTTCCTCATTTTCGCCTAAAGTATCATTACATGTTATTTTCACGCATTTTCAATGTGTTCGTAGTATTGTCATGCTTTTCTAGGTGAATCGGGGCTATAAGGGAAGTACGAGGAAGTTTACAAGCCAAGAAACCAAGTTCGGAAACCTTTCTAGGTGTTTCTAGCTCATTGGGCAGTCAGGTGTATCTACACCCACCTAAGGAGTCATCTTTGACGTATCTCAAGCAGTCAGATGTTGCAACACCTGACTGCCAACGTTACACCCGACGAAGGAGAATAGGGGTAAGCCTTCCCTTGCCATTTTGCCAAGAGGCTGCTCCAAGGACTTGAACCCGTGACCAAAACCAGATAGAACTAAAAAAATTAGTGACAAAACCCATCAGAAGGAAAACCGATAACTGACAACCTGAGTTGTTCCACTTAAACCCGAATGCCAACTCGAGGTGACCCGTGAGTTGATACTGACCGGGAAGGATTGATGAAGTGACAATAAATTAACACAGTGAAGTGAAGTTAGAATAATCAGCTTACTAGGATTAGTATCTGTAACTGTAGCAGTCTGGAGGAAATCACAGCTCAACGGATTCTTGCTAGTCGTCTGGTAGTAAAGATTCATTGCATATGCAGCGTGTGATGCGACCGTGTTTGGGTCAAAGCAGGCCCCACCAGGTTGTATTTTGCTGCAGTCAGTGCCGTGGCCGCAAGCATAGTCAAGATTGGCTTGCAATTGAGCATCTGAGACACCTTGCTTCGGTACACACCAACCCCCTTGAGTTGGCTTTGGAGATGGAGTTGCTGGTGTAGTAGACGGGGTTGGAGTTGTAGACGGAGTGGATGGACTTGTTGAGGGCGTAGACGGAGTTGTCGAGGGGGGCTACAAGATGACGACAAATCAGCATTACAACATTCATAGTTCAATATAACAAACTACGTTAAGACGCTGAAATGAGCTGAATTGAATTAATTGGAGTAGAGCTTAATTGAACCAAATCGAGTGGAATTGAGGTGAATTGAATTTAGTTGAATTAGAAATTAATTTCATGAAGAGATTAATTGAACATAATTGATCAAACGTAAATAAAACTTAACGTAATACAACCAACCAAAATTGGAATGAGCTGAAATTAAGCCAGAAAGAACAGGGCCTAAGACAGGGTTACCTGGCTACTACTCTTGGAGAGGCCAACATCGTATGCCATCGATAAGTCAGGCTTAAAGAGACCAAATGACCTCTCAGAAGTCGGGCCTGGCTTCAGGTCCTCATCATAAAGCGCAAAAATGTAAGTATCGACAGATTTCCCGGGCATAAGTGGGGTTCCGACCATAGACCTAAGGTGGTTAATCAAACCTCCATTGTAAGCCTTCGCGTTTTCTACACTAGTTCCCACTTCGTTGCTGTCTCCATCGTATGCCCATCCCGTCTCAGCAACCACTATTTCGACGTCCTTGTATCCCATTGCATTCAGGGCCGAATGTACTGCATCAACCTGAACCAAACATGTCGGTCATTATGGAATTCTATGTTATTCAGATGGAAACTTGTGACTGAATATCAGCCTGAATTTACATTCACAAGATATCGGGATTCAGAATGTTCACTTCTTAGATGCAGTCTATTGCAGAAAAAGAAAAATGTAGTATGAAATCTCAAGCAGTAAAAAAACCCTCTATTTACCGAGAAAATGATCTTAGAAAGTTCAGACTGTCATATCGAATTATTCCAACAGCAACACATGAAATCGTTAAGTTTTGGTAAAAAAGGGAGCGATGCTGTAAAGTATCTGACAAGGCGACACACACATATGCCAGGGGAAAGGGAAAAAGGAAAGTCGGAGTAACAGATGACATGACATGATGGCAAATGTTTTCATTTTTCAAATTACCTTTCACACTTTTCACAATAATGCATACATAGTACTAGTACGGGTCGTATTTTTCCACTCTGGTAACCCCATGATGCAAACTCGGGCCTGCGTTCATTGCACAAATCACTTGGACAGCCTGTAATTATTAACCTTAACCAGGACACGTCTTAATTAACGGATGGTCCGTCCAATCAACAAGGAGAATAAATTCAGCCTGTGCTTGAAGGGTTCCCACAAATAACGGGATATGAACCATGGGGGTTGTCGGATATACTAATAGGAATATTAATAATAGTTGGGACTCAACCATCACCTTAAGGTTTTGGTTGAGATGGTTCATCTATCATGGTATCAGAGCCAGTGTGACCGAAGGTCATGGGTTCGAATCCTGGCGACCTCGAAAACTCACGAACTAAGGTTTTGGTTGAGATGGTTCATCTGCAGTCAATAACAACTCGACAATTTATCCAAAACCAAGTCATAAGCAGAATAACTTGCCTGGGCGTCGAACATGTTCATATACTTGATATTAGTCCCTGAGTCGACCCGTCCTGCATTAGGCTGAAAAAGGCAAAATGCCAGCGTTTCAGGCCTCGGGTCACTCTGGTAAGCAAAAAATGGATACGGGTTGATAGTCAAGGGCGACCCATTTGCCTTTAGGAAGTCAAGCAAACTTTTCATAGTGGCTCCATATGATGAATTGAATGCCCCACTTGAAGGCGGGTCGGATTGACCCAACACTGCCATTGAATTGACTGTTGAGACCTTGATCTTTCCTCCGAGTTGTGCACCGTTTAGGGAATTTTGGATATTCTGCATCGCCGGCACTAGCTGGGTGATCAGATTCTGGTCTCCTGAATTTCAACATTGTCTATATTAAGTCATGATCTAAATTTCTGAAGGCATTTCTTTCTAAATTCAAATATAATACTCCGTACTCCGTACTAAGATTAACCACAAATTCTCATTTGTGACAGACTAAATCCATCACAAGCTTGTGACGTGAGACAAACCCAATACCTCACCGAAACCCAAGCTTGTGACGTATATTAACAGCGCTGATATTCCCGAATCTGGTGCTTATAATTCGCTGTATTAATACAATAATTGCATATGGAATTCTAAGATCATACTTTTCCTCTTTTTCTTCCTTTTCCCTTTCAAATCTATAGTACTTAATTGAGTAACAGAGAACAAATTAGCTTTAAATTACACGCAAAAGATTAGTCAATTTGGATCATCATACAATAAAGTAGTTTTCAAAAATATTCTAAAGTTTCCACCTTTCTTTATTCTAAGTTCTAACCATTACATAATTAATAATTTTATGGTTCTTGGATCAATAATTAATCAGATTAACTCTTACAAACTCAATACCTCACCCCTTAACAACTTCCGCAAATTGTCGAGTGAAAAGGGTCAGATGTACGCAGACTCACCCAATACTAGTAACACACCCAAATTTCACAAAACCTATTAAACATCTCACTTTTCTCGACTCCTACTCCTGTTCGATCCAATTCACTACATTTTTCAAATTCCCCCCTCACATATTCGACCAAATGTAGTGAATTTGACCGAAGAAAAGAATTACTCTTAAAGAAACTTAAATTTCTAAAAAAAACATTGAATTACCCAGTGGCGGATCTAGGGGTGGGCCCGGCTGGGCACGTGCCCCCATGAAATGTTTGAGATTAATTTTTATAAATCTCCAATATAAACATATAGTTATCATGGTATAGTTGGTAAAGCTGTCAATTTCTATTTAGAAGATGGGAGTTCGATAATTTTTTTGGCAACAACCACTTTTATTGGAGGAAGTAAATTCATATGGGGAATTCTATTTCCCATGATATTGGTAACCAAACAATATCATGATTATACAACATCCCATGATTTTAATGGATAACCAAATAAGCCCTAAAAATATTTTCTTAGACACGCGTAGATAACGCGACAAATTTTTTTTTGTGCCCCTTGCACAAAAGTCCTGGATTCGCCACTGGAATTGCGTAAGGGCCAGGGGGCTAAGGATACACGTTAATAAGCTAACTAAAGAAAAAATGTCGCAAATATATCATGAAAAATGGTCGTACAGACTCATATTTACCGTAATTAATAAAACAATCTTGAAATTCTTTCTCATGTATTCTCAGGACCCACGTTAGAAAAACCGATATTACTATCATGAAAAATGAAGAATGAAGAAAGAAGACCTGAGGTAATGACTTCATTGCCAACAGTAATGAGGATAATATTACTAGCAGGATAAAAAGGAATAACATTAGAAGCAACCCATTGACCCGCATGATTCGGGTCAGTTGCAAGTGCAGGTATATCTCCATTTGCTGCTCCTATTACAATGCTTATTCCTGTATTTGCTAAGGCCCGTATCATTCCCGGGTCTGCTCCGTATAGCCTTACTTTCGATATTGATGTCGATTTTAGTAGCTTTACTGTCGCTTCTGGTGGCGGCAGGTTGTCCGCCACCTGCCCATAGTTCACTCCTAAGAAAGATTGAGCTTCTGCAACAACTTACATACACACAAGTCATTTACTTTTTTTTATTTTTTTATTAGCTAAGAAAACTAGATCGATCATAATTCATACTTCCTCCATCCCAATCAATTCTATATATTTCACTTGTTGGGCACTATTCATAAGTTGAGTGAAGACATAGTTTCTAATATATAACAGAAAAGATAGTCAAAGTGAGAGATTGTGAATATACAAGTTTTACGCTCCCATATATTTCACTTGTTGGGCACTATTCATAAGTTGAGTGAAGACATAGTTTCTAATATATAACAGAAAAGATAGTCAAAGTGAGAGATTGTGAATATACAAGTTTTACCCTCCCTCCATTCTTAATCCTCTTATCAAGACAATTCAAAAAAAATCTCAAATAATATATTTCCGTGAACGGATTGAGAGAAAACTGACGTTGAATACTCAGTTGTGAATAGTGTCAAAAGGGAAATCGGGTGATATAAAAAAGAATGGAGGGACTAATTTTTATCGATATGTAACTAAAGATATTAACAAAAGGAAACGGGTATTGATAAACGTGAATAAAGCAAATGTATAGAATTGATTGGAATGGAGGAAGTCCTTTGAATGAGCGGATAAGTTAAAGCTACCGGCTTTCAAACAGCTCAAAAAAGTTAGCAACCTTGTTAAATTCACGATCACAAAAACAATGTTTAATTATCACTTCATCAAAGAAATGAAAGTCTAATTCGTGCAATTGTGTCTCATTATAAAGTTGATAGTAATAAACGAGTATGTAACCAATAAAAAGACCGTCTAGTATACACAGAATGAGACGTCTTATTCTATAATTTGTGATGGACTTACCAATGATGGAAAGGAGGAATGATGAGATGAGGAAGATAATAAAAGGAAGAGAAAAGTTGGGAAGCTTTACTGCCATGGCTGCTATTATGCAACAATAATATCAACTAAGTTTGGTTATTGGTCTATGTATGTCAAATGATGATTATGATAAAATAAAGAAAAAGTAAATAAAAATGTATAGAAGTAAGAAAAAGAAAAGGAAAAAAGGTTGGAAAAGGAAAGAATATATGCAAGGAGTGTGTAAGGGTGTATGGAGTTTGGAGTATAGTACTGGTTTGTTTGGATTCAACAATGCTATGTTATGTTATGTTATCAATGAAGAAGAGGAGGTGGTTGGATGATTTAACATACTTGAGGTCGATTGACAGCTATGCTCCACGTCGGCTAGATCAACTCATGCTGGGTTCCTATAATATAACAATAAGTCTCTCTTCAAACGAATATAACCGTTTTAAGATTAAAACGGGTCAAATATACACCACTTGCATAGATAAGACAAATCCTTTTGCTAATATCTAGGCATTTTGGTTTTGTCTTATATATAAAGTGATAGCTATTTGATCCGTTTTATTGCTTCAAACGGATATGTTTGGTTTGAAATAAGAATTTGTGATAATATAAAGGGTACCCTTTAACGTCATTTTTAAGACACTGGAAGAAACTCTATTGTCCCAAGTCTTTTGTCGGTTTACTCTCAACTTATTGTTATGTACTAGACCTTGTAAATGGATTATTCTGCTTATGTTTGAGTAGTTACAAGATTAATGGATTATTCTCTTCATGTTTGAGTAGTTACAAGATTTGTAAACTCGGTGTATATTCGTGGTAAATAAGAATTTATACTTGATTCAGAATTTGTTAAGATTTTTATGATGTTTGTCGTTTTGATTTTTAATAGTTCATAAATTAGAACAGTCCATCTTATTTGCGACGGTCACAAACTCGCGACCTTTCACATCCTTTCCTACTTACCCTCTTACTTATCTCTCATTCTCTCCCACTTGCCCTTTCTCTCACGTCACAAGTTTAAGACGGATTTTATCTGTCACAAATGAGAATTTATGAAATTAGAAAATGAATTATCAAGTTCTTTTTTGCTACACAACAGTTAAAAGAACTTGTTTAGTCACTGCTTTCAAATGTAAAGTTAATGTTAATTAAATCCTCAAATTTCAATACGTGTGTAGTTTTGGAGACGGACATTTTAGGTATGGTTTTTAATTGCATCACTTGATTTGTGTAAATTCGACAAGTATTTAAATTGCGTCACTTGATTAACAGAAAGCGTGATGCATCTAATCCCGAAACCGGCCTTTCTCAAGCCAAAAACACATATAATATCAGTACTAAGTTAAAATAACATAAAATTTGGATCATAAAAAGTAAGTATACAACTAAACAACGTTGACGGGCAACAGAAAAAGGGGAGCCCATGGGATTTCACCAACCGCACAATTTTCTACCAAGTACTAATTTTCCACAAAGAAACTTGATCCGAAATGACCCCCAATTCCACAAACTAGTACAGGTTGAAGACTTAGACCACATACTTCCAAAGACTTGGAGTAAGAAGGGTCAATTTTTAATACTTTTGCGGACTTCCATACCGATGATCTGGTATGAAAGTCCTGCTAAAGTCTTGAAACGACTTCTACCGCTCAGTTAACCCAACTGCTTCTCCAGACGATTTGGTTAACTGAACTACAGAAGATACTGATGAAAGGCTAATTTAGATCAGTAAAGGAAGCGGGAACGAGTAACATCTTTCTACCAAGAGATAAAAGAGCGAAGAAAGTCCTCATATAGATGTGGAACAAGGACATACAAATACAAATTCTAATTACGAATTCATACAAGAGTGAATCCCGTGACCTCATGACACGACAGTCATACAAACGATATATAGCAACAGCAGGACGAATAAAAGAATATAAGAAGAAATGGAACACCAGATACAAAACTATATATTGTGTGTTAAACAAACTGATAATAATTAACCAAAGAGGCCAGAAGTAGGAATATGCACTTCTTAGCCTTGACCGGAAAAATTAGATAAGATAGTAATCGTAGTATAAATTCAAGAAAAACCTAAGATCCTCGTTTGAAGATTATGTTATGCGCCTGAGTGAGAAACTGGAGTGGTCACAAATTGACCATCCTTGAATATGTGAAGGTACTGCTGTGGCAGAGAATGCTCTCCCTACAATTTGACAAACCAAAAACAGAGGTCAGCATCATTTGCATTGGCCTCTGGGAAAGAATTCTAGCACTCCGATTCTCTAACATGGGTATGATACTTGGAAGAAAAAAAAGTAACCTATTGGATGGATGATAATTCAGTGTCTCAGTCCATCGCAATTTTTCTACAAGCCTCGGGGAAAGAATTCTAGCACTCTGACACTTCAACATGGGTATGATAACCAAGTGGTGTTAGTCCAGTAGTAACTGAGTTAAACTTTAAGGCTTGCAGAAATGCAGGAGTTGAGAGGTCTCAGGTTCGATTACCAGCTGGGGCGATGACCACTTGGCCACTGCAGCCCCCGAAGGGGTGGCTTACATGGTCCATGTGATGGTGCGGGAATGCATGGGCCCGGACGATACTTCTAACTAAATATGACTAAGAGAGATACTTGGACATTTTAAACCCAAGTACGTGAATTTTTTACCTAAAATAAATCGAATCAGACACTTGGAACCGCACCTGTACATACTTCAAACTAAATATGACTAAGAGAGATATTTGATTGGCAACCTTCTTCCTTTTACATCGCCACCCCCAAAACCCCTTAATTTGAACCAACAATTTTTAGAAACATGATGCACATAAAAGAACTGCTATGCAATACAAAGTTATTAGTTATGACCATGCTACATACCCAATCACCATCGGCATCAGAAGCAGGTACCATCACGTTGACCTCACTTGATTTGGCTGTAGTTATAGACGTCTCTAAAGAATCTTTGCTCAAGTATAACTGACATCCAGCTGTATTATCAACAGAGATTGTTGGAGCTGAACCCTAAAATGAAAGCTGCCAAGTTAGCACATGAATGCTAGTAAAGTCTAAGGAGGCTGTTCTTAGAAATTCGACACAGTACCTGACACTGCACTTGAACACTGTTACAGTTCACAACCTCACAGGCTGCAACAACATCCTGTTTCAGGAGTCATGGCGTGGGGTAAGTCAACAGTGCCTTTTCATATATGTTTAGAAAGAATTAGAATAGTGCTCCACCACATACCTGGAATAAAATTCCCATTTTTGTGCATTTATCAATCGTGATATTGTTAACTTTTCCTGCATTAAAGAAACAATCATGAACATCGAGTGCAGGTTGCAAATGAAACCAACAAGTCGAGAAACAAAAAAGAAAGAATATACAGCTACAGCAAGATATAAACAAACCTTTTATCTGCAAAACGGAATCCTTACATCCAAAAACATAAACAGATTGCTTTGAGTCACAGTCATCTATGACCAAATCCTTATTTCCGATTTGATTTTCAACAGCCCACCTATCCAAAAGGACGGGAATTTGAAGTATCTTCAGTCACTAAAGTTTATATGAGAGTAAGATATAAAAATCAACGGAATTTTGGAATACTCACTTTCGACCCATCTGAAGCTCCAGCTTTGGAGGCCCTGTTTTGGAAATTGCTAGAGAACGGACCTGTGGCTCCTTCTCCTTCTCCGCAACAGCAACAACGCCACTACGGTCAGCACGATTCTTAGTCTTCATGTCATCAGTAACCTTTCTCAGGCCTATAGACAAGATAGTGAGACAACCAACATTGCAAATAACACACAAAGCGCTTACGAAAGGCAGATTAAGTGACTACCTGATGTAAGCTCCCCACCAGAACTGATCTCACCGAACACAGCAGACATCCCTTTCTTTGGTTGAGATGATGAAGGTTTAGGAGAATCACTTGAGAAGAGTGCAGCAGAGGGAGCAGGAGGTGGCGCAGGTGCAGCAGAGACTGTTGCTTTGCCAGATGTGCCCCAAACAGGTCCCAGTGGGTAGTAAGTCTTAACATATTCCCTCAAACCAGGCAAATATACCTCTTTCATAGCCTTGGCCCACTCTGCATGATTGGGGTCCTTGTTTTTGTACTCTATCAGAACCTAGGCAATGCAACACATTTAATCCTTTGTAGTCAAATACTTTGCACTGCAGATTGTTCAAATGGTAGACACTTCAAGGTATTACAAGACCGAGATGAGAAATTTGAAGCTATTCAAGATTGCATAACCATCACATGTTTACCTTTCAGTCATATAGAACTCAATCACCGCGAATTAGCATGTACTCTATTTAGAATATGAGTTTTCATTCTGAAAAAGCAGAAATTTAACTAAAAACATAATTTGTCATTCACACCTAAAAAAATCTTTCCTCTGATTCACAGAATAAGATGTTTAGTTTGCTTCAATTATACGGTTTCCTATCATAAATAATTCCTATCAAGGCATAAGGAGGAGAAGACAGTGACTGGAAGATGAGAGAGACAATGATAGGAGGACGATACACAGAAGAGCCAACATTTTATCTAGGGAAGAAATGGTGAAATCTAAATTCAGGACAACTAATGTCAGTCTTTTTCCCTATGATTATACTAGCTGCAATAAATAAATAAAAAAGAAAAAAAACTAACATTCATCGTAATATTCATGCATTAGGCTAATACATCATACAGTATAATTTAAAGCAGAGGGATTAAATTCAGAACAACTGATGTCAATCTTTTCCCTTTGATCATACTACTTGCAATATTCGTGAATTAGGCTAACACATCATACAATTTAAACCCGTGGGGACTGGGGAGTAAGAGTATATTTCTGAAATAAGCTGAAAATATAAGACATCTTCCTGAAGAATATGGTAGGGCTCATGTTCAAGCATATGCTGTGAGTGGCTAAGGATGATCAAACCTATCGGTGTCAACTTAGCCTAGATAACTTATACAACAGCTCTCATTTAGTCGGAAAAATCAATTTAAAATCAGTCACTCACAGAATTGTCATCATCATAAACGAAAGGTGTCATCACGAAATAGTAATTTCAATACCTTGTTATTATAAAATTCAGCCATTTGCCAGCTTTCTTCAACATGCGCTATAGGCATGCTCATGCCTATCATTAAATCAATCAAACAATTTTTCAGCAAGCAAGAACATGAAAGTTGAAACTATCAAAACAATTCACCATTACAGGGTTGGTGAAGGAAAAAGAACGCACCGCAGTCTTTGCCAGTAAACGCAACCCATGCCAAAGCAGAAAGACTGTCTGCAACTGATTTCTGATGGTTGAAAAATTCTGAGCGCTTTCCTTCAGTCAAGACAGTAGCTTTCTTGATTACTTCGTTCAATGGTTTTAGAAACTCAGCCATCCCGTTCATGTCAGGCTTCTGAAAAAGTTAAGATACATTTTGTATATCAAACACTACACGAGTACACAGGCAATAATTTCAGCATAAAATCCACTAGTATCGGGTAAAATCACTTTGCACAGCAAAGACAATCCCTTTTGTGATTAAGTTAGCACAACAAATATTTAAGAGATTATGTCAATCACCATCAACCTTCGACCAATTTAAAGGTCTAAAATTTTAACCTCGTGCATTTAAAATACTGAAATTAGAATAGGACTGCACTGTCAAAAAAGAAGTTCAGAAATGAACTTCTAATCTAGTCAACCATCGAAGAGCACTTAGCTTCAATAATTATAGCCTTGCACAGCCAGCAAATTGATAACTACTTATATTTGTTTGAAGCAACAAATAGTAAAAAATTCAGCGCTTTAGTGATTATATATTCATAGCGCAGCAAAGTCGTGCCAAGTATGAATCAGATCAATCTTCACCAATATACATTTATATTACAGTTGGATTCCACACCAGCATTATCCTTTCTTATAAACAGGCGCGCTACTTGCTAAACCAAGGTTTCTATCAATCAAATATCCTCACATTTTAGCATGAACTAGCAGAAACCTATCAAATCGCAATTGTGTAAGATCACATTCTATTATTAGAAATACCACAACCTCCTCATCTCCTACCTCAAATCAATGCTACACATTTCACCATAACTCCTACAAATTATAATCATCATATCATGATTTCTACCAGTCAATTCTCGATTCTGCTCACATTGCAGCTTAATTAGCAAGAAAACATTGAATCGCCATCGTATATTCGTATATGTTCACATTATTTAGGATCATCATAACCTCGTCATCTCCTACCTCAGATCAATACTACACATTTCACCGTAACTCATACAAATTATAATCATCATATCATGATTTCTACCAGACAATTCTCGATTCTGCTAACATTGCAGCTTAAATTAGCAAGAAAATATCAAATCGCAATCGTATAAGATCACATTACACGGGATCACCATAACCTCCTCATCTCCTACATCAAATCAATACCATAAATTTCAACATTTCAGCGCGAAAATCGTAAAAACAACGAGATTACGAAATTCAAACAGAAAACAATTCCGATAATGTCACAAATCACCTGATTATGTTTAACTCTAACGAGATGATCACGCAAAGCATAGAAAGCCTCCTTAAGAACATCAGAAGCTTCTAGAACCTCTCCACCAATCTTCTCCGCCACCGCCGAAACCCTACCAACGCGGCTCACCAAGAAATCATCAAACGCAGCGATCGCCGGATCAGACGCCGCCGTTGCCACGTCATCAACACCGGAGAAATTGAAATCACGTGACCGCGGTGCGGTGTTGGAAATGGACTCTAGCCTCGTAACCGCCTTCTCTAACCTCGATAACAGCTCCGCCTCCATTGTTGTTGTTGTTTCTCTCTCTAGAATAATGGAGATATTATTATATTATTAAATTATGATTTTAATAATAAAATAATTTGGACATTGTTGTGTGAGGATTGGAGGTTATAATGTCTGTGTGATGGAGAAAAACTGAAGAAAGAGAAAGGAGAAATTTGTTGTTCGTAGAAATTTTAGGCGGGGAACTTGAACCCGGTCTCTCAGCGTTCCATTATACTCCCATCATTTTTTTCATTAAATACATTTGCTTTTTGTACACTATTCACAAGCGAACATTCAATTTCAATTTGCTCTCAAGAAAAAAATATATTTATGTGGGGTCTTGTTTAATTCGTTTTTACGGGTACATTGAAAATATATAACTTTTATAATTTTTAAAAATCCGTATCTAAAATATTAAGCACGTAAAATGTGCGTTGGCAAACGTGAAAAAGCAAATGTATTGAATGGAAAAAAATAGAGGGATGCATTATGTGTAATGTAGGCTGGAAATTAGAGGTTCCGGGTTCAAATTCCCGTAATTGAATTTTTTAAATATTTTTTATTTTGTCAAGTGATTCATTAAATATTTTAATTTCTCTAAATTAGGGGTGACAATCGAATTACTCCGATTGATTAAAGATAGGTTAAAATGAGTCAGGTATATCGTGTCTTCCAAATTTCAAAGGGTTGAGTGAATATCGATTGACGATTTACAATCAAATCCGGTGGGTTTAATTCAGGATCGGGTTGGAACGTAAAGGCTACTATAAATTATCGTAAATTTTACGTATGGCCGGAACACGGATGAGCCAGGGTTGGTGTACCAAAGTTTCGAGTTAGGTATGCATTATATGTGTCACGTCGCCCGAAAATAACCTCGCATCTATTACAGTTTACAGTATTACGGATACGGAGTACCTATGTTCCGTACTGAATTGCTGAGTCGTAATGCAATAATGCTCGATCGAGGAATAAGCATTGCACACAAAGAGCACACGAGAATTGCTCGGCGTATCTATTTAGAAAAACGGTTTTTATATGAACGTATTTATTTACAGGGAGCATTCACCAAGAATTCCTCAGAGCTCTAACTACAGATCTATCAATGGCGGATAGAGTGAAGTAAGCCGATGAAAGCTGCCTAGTGAGTAGTGAGGATAATAGGTGAAAATGATACTGCAAGTCTGCAACCACCTTCTGGTATGTATATCGAACTGACAGATTAAGATAAACAAACTCGTCTCTTGCCGATCATCATCTTGCAATGTCCTTGATTGGGTAACAGATCTTGATGGTCGAAGATCCAATAGGAGCTTCCTGACGAGTAGTAGAACGATGATCCTGCAAATCGTAAAGCTTGACATAGTTAGGCATCCTGTTTTAACTGATCACGGTGAAAAGTCGTATTTTTGTGCAGATCAGTCAGGCTGGTGCGGATGTCAGTATGTCACTGTTGCATCCGTCTTAAAATTGGGCTGTCGACAGATAGAATCAGTTTTATAACGCTTTTTTAGAGATGACAGCCTTTTACACGCACACCAACCAGTTTTGGTTTCGGAAAATTAGGCAGCAAAAGGACTTACAGAGCGGAACGGGAAGTCATCAGCTTCAAGCATATGCACAATCTGACCCATCTTTGGCCGCTTACTGGCATCCAGATCTATACACCGAAGGCAGACCAACAACACCCGTTTCAGTGCCCTTGACGAGGGTTTTTCAGCAATCATAGGGTCCAACATTTCTTCTCCGTGTCGATTTGCTACCATTCCCTTAAACCAATCAACCAAGTTCATCTAAAACAAACACAAACAGGATTTAATGATTTAGGCCCTGTTCTTTTCGGCTGAAACAAGCTGAATTGAATTAATTGGAGTAGAGCTTAATTGAACTAAATTGAGTGGAACTGAGGTGAAGTGAATTTAGCTGAATTAAAAGTTAATTTTGTGAAGATATTAATTGAAAATAATTGATTGAACGTAAATAAAGCCTAACGGAATACAGTCAAGAAAATTTGAAAGGAGCTGAAATTAAGCCAGAAAGAACAGGGCCTTACTGAGTAAACGAGTAATAGATATCAAGAACTAATTACCAGAAAGCACGAAACACTAACTAACCTCGCCGGGTGGTTTGGAGTAATCAACTGGGCATCTCCCTGTGATTAATTCCATTAGGAGAACGCCAAAACTGTAAACATCACTTCCTTCGTTTAGCATGCCAGTACTTGCGTACTCTGGAGAGACATACCTACACAATACGACCTTGGATCAGCTGGCAGTTAAGGTTATTGTTAATGGTCAAGGAACGGGGTCAGTCGAGTTTTATATCACGTCATTTCAGGGTTCGGATACACAAAAAAGAAAACGAAAAAGAAAAGAAAAGACAAACCCAAATGTTCCCATGACTCTTGTAGTCACATAGCTTGCTTCCGAACCCAGGAGCTTGGCTAGTCCGAAATCTGATACTTTGGCGTTCCAGTTTTTGTCGAGAAGGATGTTACTGGACTTGACATCACGATGAACAACTTTCGGTTCTAGTCCCTCGTGCAAGTAAGCCAGCCTAATAGAGATATGTATTACATACAGATTAAAAAAACAAAAAAAAATACTAGCCAAGGAGCATCAATTATCAGAGAAGTCACATTTTTGATATATTTGCATATCAAATTGAAGATTAAGGCTCTGTTTGTACCAAACAGCGTATTGACCAAATTTCAGCATATTTGAAAGATTTAGCACGTTTGACTTACCAATATGCTATTTAGGGTATTTGGTTAATGACATATCGAAATAGTATATTGGGGTCCAATGTGTTATTTTACAATATGCGGCTGCTACCAGCCTATTAGATTAACATATAATGAAAGAAAAAAATTGTCTTATTTACCCTCTTAATAAAATATTAACATTCCTTTTATATATTTAATAAATAATTATTTCATGTCCTTAAATGTCGTTTTACAAATATTCTAGACAATCTGCTAATCTAAACTGCTAATTACCAAACACCTCTAAAATAATTCTGTTAAATAAATCTGCTAGTCAAATCCGCTAAATCATTCTGCTAGTCAAATCTGTTTCTGCCAATATTAATCCGTTGTTTACCAAACAGGGCCTTAAAGTCGATAAATCACAAGCAAGGTCTATGATTTGTTGCACGTAAATTTTTAACATCTGCAGCTAGTATAGACTATAGACCGGCTCCAAAACATAAAAGTTGAAAGCCTCGCAGAACGAAAGATGGATTCTTGAGTAAGCAGGGGACAAGAGTTACCCTTTAGCAGTTCCAATGGCAATCTTGATACGGACATCCCATGTCAGTGGGCTAACAAGCCGGACATCTCCATGCAACCATTGTTCTAGATTCCCGTTATCCAAATATTCATACACAAGCATCCTGCAGAATCGCATCAAAAAGCACATGAAGATCGATTGAGTATACTAGTCTAAAAGGCGAACAATGAAATAAACCGCACCTCTGAACACCGTCTGCACAGTAACCAACAAGTCCAACCAGGTTCTTGTGCCTCACTTTTCCTATGGCTTCCACTTCCACTTCAAATTCCTTCTTTGCCTGCCCCCTATAGTAGCGTGTATCTTGTATTAGACGGTCTTACAAGTTACCCAACTCAAAACTTATGTATTCCTCAATCCTCGGTTAATTTTATGGTTAGTAAAACCGTCTCATGTGAAATTTAGCGTTTATCCGTTCATAATTCAGTAATAGCCTTTTTCACTTTATCACCACATTGATCTATAACATGAACTCAGCTGAGCAGTGAGCTCACATGAGAAAGCAAGTATTAATGAATGCTACTAGCTCAAGTTGCAGCAACTTTGAGCATCCTGTCATAAATGAAAATCTCACTTAAATATCATCAAAACATGAAATCTTTAAAATTTGGATCTTACTCATTTACATACACACTCGGCATAACGCTAAATTAGTCGCCTAATCTCGATTAAACGGGAATTTCTCCAACATTCTCAAAAGTTAAACCCTTAGCTAAATAAAGTGGTGTTAGTCCAGTGGTAACTGAGTTAAACCTTAAAGTTTGCAGAAATGCAGGAGTTAGAGAGGTCTCAGGTTCGATAAGGGGTGGCTTACATGGTCCATGTGGTAGTGCGGGAATGCATGGGCCCGGGATTAAACCTCTCGTCATAAATAAATAAATAAATAAATAAGAAAAGAAAAAAGTAGGAGATAGCTCTCACAAGGACCACCCATAATCAAATCTAGGAGAACAATTAAAAGGAAAAAAAAAGTAAATCTAGTCAAAAGAGAAGAAATCAAAAGCTTCCAAAGGACATAAAACCATATGATTAAAATGAGAAAAAGGGATTAAAGAGATGTAAAAAAGGATGAATAAGAATATAATACTGTATATTTTAGTTAACCTAATTACTATAACTTACCTATATAAGAATTAGAATATGATGATGATCGGAAAAAGCGATTAAAGGGTTCATTGAGCATTCTACTTTCTCAATGCAAACATTCCTCCCGTGATCTGTCTCAGTCATTTGTTTACCATTTTAATCTTTGTGAGAGGTATCGTAATCAAAGTTAAAAGACAGAAAGAGTAAGACGGGGAGGAATATGCAATCAAATACTGACACATGCGCTCGAATTTTCCACCTTAGATCTAAACAAAGCAATACTATACTCATCAAGAATCAAGATCATGACTTATTAGCACAAAACATGTAAATAAATATCCACAATTCACATGCTAAATCAACAAAGAGGACAGAAGAACAATCATAAATCATCAGCAAATTTGAACATCATGCATTGTGAGATAGCCCAATTCCTCCATAAAACCGTCTCATACAAGAACGTAGGTTTAGCTAAACCAAGAACCGTCTCATACTCGCGACTTAATTTGAAACATTTCTAGCAATCCCATCACTTCCTAATCTGCCTTCCAACAAAGATCACATTTTTTTTCCGAAATTAATTAACAAAATCAAAATTTGGGAATAATATGCAACCTAACTTAATGAGTAAAACAAGTAAACAATTCACAAGATAAGTTCATCAAATACATGATCCCACCAATTAACATAAATATCCTATCCATATAATAACTACTGCATCATATGGGTCGGTCTCATTATAACCTTATCATAAAACCGTCTCACACAAGAATCAGTAAACATAATCCACCACAAGACATTAAATAACTCAATCAGCCAATTGTGAAATACTCTCATGCCAATGTAATATGATCCATTGATCCCGACCCAATTACTCATAATAATCGTATATAAAACCGTCTCATATAAGAATTAGTAAACATAATCCACCACAAGACATTAAAAAACTCAATCAGTCTATTATGAGACAATCTCATTCCCTATAATCCCAATTCCCAACCCAATGAATCACAATAATCATATATAAAACCGTCTCATACAAGAATCAGTAAACATAATCCACCACAAGACATCAAATAATTCAATCTATTATGAGACAATCTCATCCAATATGATCCGAACCCAATTACTCATAATAATCGTATATAAAACCGTCTCATACAAGAATCAGTAAACATAATCCACCACAAGACATCAAATAATTCAATCTATTATGAGACAATCTCATCCCATATGATCCGAACCCAATTACTCATAATAATATAAAACCGTCTCATACAAGAATCAATAAACATAATCCACCACAAGACATTAAACAATTCAATGAGTCTATTATGAGACAATCTCATCCCATATGATCCCAACCCAATTACTCCCAATTATCGTATATGAAACCGTCTCATACAAGAATCAGTACACATAATCCACCACAAGACATTAAAAAACTCAATAAGTCTTTTATCAGACAATCTCATTCCATATGATCCGAATTCCGAACCCAATTACTGAAAATAATCGCATATAAAACCGTCTCATACAAGAATTAATAAACATACTTGTTATTAAGCAGATTCTTAACAGCAACAACAGACCCATCCTCAAGAACACCCTTATAAACAACACCATAACCACCTTCACCAATAACATTTTCCTCAGAAAACCCTACTGTCGCCATCTCAAGCTCTCTCAAACTATACCATCTTCCCCAACCAATGTTCGCCACCTCGGCCGCCGCCGCAGTCGAGGATGATCCTACAGACAGCTTACTTGAAGAACAAGCATCACTACTACTCTCCCCTGATTTCCCCTCCTTTACTCCATCAACTAATATCCCAATTTTTTCAATTTTAGTACTTTGATTTACATTATTTCCCTCAATTTGGACAATTTCCTTCATTTTAATCACATTTTGATCATTAAATAAGGGAATTACGCCAGAATTATGCTTCAACAACACACCAATTCGATTTTGATTTGGATTTCGACTACTACCCACATTGTCTTTCCTCTTGATCAAACAAAAACAAAGAAGAAAACAACAAAATGTGATAAAAGCAAGGAATAATAAGATCAAAGTATAGAGCTTTAAACCCAGAAAAGAAGTTGAATTAAGAGTTTGAAGAAATGGGTAATCTGCCATTGTTGTTGGGAATTGAAAAAGCTGAAAATGTAGGTAAGAAATGATGATTGTTTTCAAAGGAAAGATTGAAAGTTTAGCATGGTGAGTGAGAAATAAATGAGGGATTATTTTAGGGTGAAATTGGTTTGAGAATGAAGTAAGTCGTTAACCAGAGATGTTGGAGAAACAGAAAGTGTCAGAATTCAGGAAGAGAGTGTGAGCGTGACAAAGAGAGAGAGAGAGAGAGAGTCAGACAATTGAGTGAATGTGGAGAGCGGTTTCAACTTTCAACGGACATATTACAGTCTACACTGTAACTCTTGTCGAGTCGGGTCGTGTCGGGTCGGGTCGGCTTATTTGGGTTTCAGGCCCTGTTTTTTCTGGCTTAATTTCAGCTCCTTTCAATTTTAGTTGGGTGTATTCCGTTAAGTCTTATTTACGTTCAATCAATTATGTTCAATTAATCTCTTCTCAAAATTAACATTTAATTCAACTAAATTCACTTCACCTCATTTTCACTCAATTTAATTCAATTCAGCTCTACTTCGATTAATTCAATTCAGCTCGTTTCTGCCGAAAAAAACAGGGCCTAAGTCATATTCGGACATACTCGTAAGTCCTATCACAGTTTACACGGGAATTTTGGTTAAGTCGAGTCGGATTGGATTATTTTAGATTTAAGTCATTTTCAAAGATATTATCGTCTATCGTGTACACAAATACTTGCCTTTTTTTTTCACAAATTCTCATTTGTAGTGGATAATCTATCCGAATTTTTTTATGGGTTACCTAAAACCTACTTGGGTAGATAAAGACAAATTATTTGTGATTTCACAAAAACTTTAGAGAAACGGTCTCTCAATAGCGTTACTGGAAGACCTCTCATATGATTAGGTGAGGGACCTACTTAAGTTTTTGTTTGTCTATCATATGGAGTATAAATTAGTGAGAGACGGTCTCTCACGGGACGTGTTGTGATTTTCAATCGAGTCGGGTTGGGTTAAGATATTTTGGGTTTAAGTCATTTTCAGACATATCAGAGTCTACATTGTACAGAAATACTTGCCTCTTTCTTTTGCAAATTCTAATTTGTGACGTATTATCCGTCAAAGTTTATGATGGGTTAAATAAAATCTACTTTGGTAGATAATGATAAATTGTTTATGATTTTCTAAACATATACTCCCTCCTATTCAGCCTATTCTTCCCCTTTCTTTTTACCTCAAAATTAAGGAAATGAATTTGGACCACAAATCACCGTACCCCACATAAAATTGAATTTGGACCACAAAAAGTTTACCAAATAAGGAAAGAGGGAAGAAAACGTGATTATCGTCAATAAGGAAAGAGGGAAGAATATGCTGAATACGAGGGAGTACGAAATATTACTTTTATCTTATCTATTTACGTAGGTGATATATCATCACATCAAAGACTCACTGTTGTTTTATTAATTGGACCGACTTAAGAGTAATTGACCGTGTTTTGGTCAATGAATCAATTTGATTGAGTTAGGTTTAAATCATTTTAGGTCATGTCAATTTTGGATTTGTTGTTGGTTTCAGTTGGCTTATTTTGTTCAAGTCATTCTCGGGTTAACTATATTAAGTTATTTTTGGATAATAATTTATTTGTAACAATAAACATTTAGGTTATATTATAATGAGTCGGGTCAATTCCGGATCTAGATTTTGGGGTGTCCGATTTTAGTTTGGATCAATTTTATCAAATCTAACCACAAGGTCCACAACTAACCATATTGTGTCACGATATTGGCGATATGGCTATGTCGAGTAATAGGTAATACTAGCTAAACATCTATTATTTCGTCTCAGTTTTAGAATAACTCATAAAAAAATAAAATAAAAAAGCGGATGAAAATTGATTAAGATAATTGTATGTTGATAACTGAAAACTAAAAAAATTGATGGTGATGATATCTTTATTTTTTTGTACTTTGTATGTATGTATTTACGTGAATTTCTAATATTATATTTTCCATCCATCTTCAATTATATTTACATATTTTTTTGTGGTCCTATTGTAAGAAAATAAATATAGCGAGATTAAAATGACAAAAACGATAACATAATTTTCGTGAATAATGCGATTTTTAGATGAATATGCATGTACTATTAAAAATCAAAACGGAAGGAGATAATGCACCCAAGACTTACAAGGAATGAGATAAATTACTAATCCTTAGATGAAAATAACATACCATTAAAAATTAAGTGCAAATTGTACGATCTTATCTATATAATTACAGAAACATTTCAGAAGCCCTGGTTTAACCACGTCATCAACGCATGTTTGATTTTTTTTTAATTATCTCAGGTGGGTCCCGCAACGTGTTTAATGAATTTCCTGAATCATAACCGCCCGATATTCTAAATAAATGCCCGATATCATAGTTTCAGAAATATTACGTAACATTTTTATATAAATTCGTAAACATGAATTCTTATGAAAAACGGTCAATTTGTATAAAATAAAATTAAATATTATATAATCAAATATATATGTCCCGTCTAAAACGATTAGACAACAATTATTTATTTTTTTAATTCTCTCAGGTGGGTCCCACAACGTGTTTAATGAATTTCCTGAATCATAACCCCCCGATATTCTAAATAAATGTCTGATATCGTAGTTTCAGAAATATTACGTAACATTTTTATATAAATTCGTAAACATGAATTCCTACGAAAAACGGTCAATTTGTATAATATAAAATTAAATAAATAACATCCTAAAATTGGTTACTTTAAAGTATTTTTGGAACAATAATATGACTAAAAATGTTGGTTAAACTATATCAAGTAAATCAAGAAAAGTTATATTCATTTTTAATTTTGTATATAAATAACAAACATACATTTATTTTTCATGATAATCATATCATTATCAACATGTCAAAAAAATGAACACAAGAACTATACTAAAAAGTTTATTTAAAATTTCAAAAGAAGACAATGATAAAAATACGAAAAAAATACCACAAAGTTCTAGCATAAAACTTCATGGAAATTTTTTTTAATTACGGTAAAGCTTCACATAAATATTATTTGAAAAAAACGCTCCAAATATTAAATTAATAATGACACGATAAAAAAATGGGATATTGAAATTGCAAAAGAAAAGTACCATAATAGATACTTCACATTTAAAAACACGAGTAATAATGGGTTTTGGGGGCAGTCATTTCTTTTTTCTCTGATAAGGTAAAAAACTATATTGATCCCCTAAAGTAGGACCAACCTATTTCATTATTTTGGATGAGGTAAGTTGAAACTATCGGCGTTCAAACCATCTCCAAAGAATTCGACATATCGACAACTCTGATTTATGAGTGAGTTGTGACGCTGAAAAATGAATATATAATGAAGAAAATTTTGAGATTTTTGTATTAGAATTTACTTATCATTGTATATTGTAATTCTATTATGATATTTCAAATTTATATAGATTGATTGCGTTTTGATATACTTTGAATATAAACTACTCCCTCCTATTCAGCTTATTCTTCCCCTTCTTTTTTAACCAAAAATTAAGGAAATGAATTTGGACCACACAAATCAGCCTATCCCACATGAAATTGAATTTGGGCCACAAAAAGCTTACCAAATAAGGAAAGAGGGAAGAAAACATGATTATCGTCAATAAGGAAAGAGGGATGATTAGGCTGAATAAGAGGGAGGATATGTTAATATTACAATATTGTTAGTATATCGGTCATATAAAATTATATTACAAATCGAAAATTGAAAATATGACTAATCATTTTTTATAAATAACAATACTTGAACCTGTATTAAAACTAGTTACTATAAGTATTAATTTGTTTCTCTATATGTAACCGTCAATAAATTGTACCATTAATTGTATAACAATTAAAATTAGTTATATTTTACCAGATACGTAATTTTTTTTTCTTAATACATACGTAAAACATCTATAGTTCTCGTACCAATAACGAGCCGTGAAATTAATAAAGTTGCTGACTTTTATTGAACATTTATGTCTAACTGTTTCGAGGTGGTTTAAAAGTCGGTGATCTCAACTTACCTCACCCATTCGAAAAAAATGAGAAATAAGAAAAATGAATTTAATTTTATTATCTAATAAAAAAAACAGCTGGTCTTGCTTGTGACGGACTAATCTCGTCACAAGCTTGTCAGTCACAAGCTTGTGACCTCTCACAAAAAGGGAGAGGGGATGAGGTTTAAGGTAGGACACCCTTTATCTACTTTTCCACTCACCTCTTATGGTATTTTTATGAGAGAAAACGGTATTCGTCATAACTCATAAGTTTGTGACGAATACCTCCCTAAAAAACCGTGTACGGTGTACCGATTGCAAATTTCTGACCAATAATAATTTTAATAATTAGGGAAAAAAAGGTCCCATAATTATGATGTACTGATGTGGGCGCACCGGCACAGGCTTTACGGCTTTAATAACGGAATTGTGAGTAGAGTACTAGAGCCTATGACTAGGGATGTCAATGGGGCGGGTCTTGGCGGGTCTCGCCCCGCACCCGCCCCACGTGGGGCGGGTGTGGGTAATGATTTGGTGGGTCGTGGGGCGGGGATGGGTTTCAAACGCATCATTCGTCGCGGGTCGCGGGGCGGGTGCGGGTATCACATAAGACCCGCCCCATACCCACCCCGCCCCACACCCACCCCGCTCGCCCCGCCCCACATTCCCCTTCCCGCTTATACCCACCTAATAAATAATAATATCTAATAATAATATATATAGATAAAAAAAATATAACTTAAAAGATTAAAAAACTTTTAATAAATAAGTAACCCCTACCTAGTAATCCAATAAGACCCAAACAAGTAAGTAACCTCTACCCAATAGTCCAATAAGGCGATAATCACTAGTTCACTAATCAGTATTCCGAATTTGAGCTGTTGTTTGTGCATGTGTTTCGTGGTATATTTGTAGGTAAAACCGTTTCATGGCTCAACGGACTCTTGTTAATTGAATGTTAAGGCATTTTGCGAAAATTTATTTGTAGAAGTAGTACAATTAGTATATTTTAGATTCACGATTTACATTTCTTGAGAAGTTAGGCGGGTCAACGGGTCCCCGCGGGGCGGGGACGGTTTTGAACGGTTCAACCCGCCGCGGGTCGCGGGGCGGGTGCGGGTGCGCAATAAAAGTTCGTGGGGCGGGCGCGGGTTGACCCCCCTCCGCACCCGCCCCGCCCCATTGACATCCCTACCTATGACTCACTACGCCACTACCTACCTCCGTGACACTCCTTTTTTTGGTTCCTAACAAATCACTAACCAAACAATGACTTCAATTGATACCGGATTACGGATTATTTTGGTCTAAAATAATATGATGTGATTTTGAGTAAATTATGTGATGGATCACTTGATTTTGTTTTGAATCGAGTTAAATCGGGTTTGATATATATTGGATTAAACTAATTTTAGTTTCAATTCGATATTAATCGGATTCTTTCCAGTTAGCCACTTTAAACAGTTTGTATTTTTCGAGTCAGGTACGGTTCGAGTCGGGTCAACTTCAATTCAGTTCTATTTCGTGTTATAATTTTTCTTAATTAACGGTAAAAATATTAGCTTAAATGATCTTATACTCTCCAATTTGAATGTAATAATTCATAATATCATTAATAAATAAAGAATTAGTGATAGAACACCTAAAATGTGAGTTTATTCTGAAAATATAGACACTTTTAATTCAAGTCAATCGGTTCGATTGTTGTAGGTTCATTTATACTCGGGTTCAGGTCTCATTCAGTTATTATTGAATTCGATTCAGTTTCGGTTCCATTCGGACTTAGTCAGGTTTCGGGTATAATTCAAGTTACTTGTATCATATTGTCGATCGGTTTTTCGGGTTCAATTTTATTTTGTCATGTGTGATTTTGAGACATTTTACAGACAACGAGCATGTGAGAATCAGACCCTCAACATACCATCTTAGTTACATTTAACCATAAAATAATCAAAAAATCTATTTTTTTTATATGACGGAGATGGTCCGTTTAAAAGAGGAATTTGTACCAACCAACAATGTATCAATGTATACAAATTGCTTTCTTAGCCGGGTTTGTCAAGACTAGTCAGGTCAATACAAATTTACGGCATTTTAAAATGTGCTTTAGATGTATTTTGAGTGTAACATTTTGGACAAGGGGTATTTCACATTTTCACTATTCTGTCACTGTTATTATTTTAATAATTGTGAGGAGAGTATTATCCGTTTTTAGATTGTTTTTAATGAGATTAAAACATTTACCCATGTTTATTTCTGTTTTCTGTTCAAGCTAGGTTCAACCTACATTTTTTGTAAGACAAATTCTACCATAAATGTAACTACAGAATACTCTATAAGATGTGATTGATATTTTTTATAATAATGACGGATATATAACGTAGATTTATGTTTTGTACCAATTTGACAAAGTCTAAATTCTATAGTTAATAAATACAACAAAACGACTCGTAAGGGTGGAATCTAATGGTTAAAACTCAGGTAAAACTCACAGGAGACCTGGGTTCAAACCTTCCCAAAAGCAAAATCCGGCCGGGTTCCTTCTTTACCAAAAAAAACAAAAGTACAACAAAACGTATGATGATAATCCATGAATACTAGCACCGCAAATTCTCGAACCCGTCTCATCATGGAACTTTTTTTACAGCCCTTTTAATAGAGCAAACTATATAACAAGAAACATGTACATAATCAAGCCAATATTGAATGTATTTCAATAGGCACTTTAGTTCCAACTTTTCCAAGTTTCGAATCCACAAGAACGATCGTGATTCGTGAGTAGTATATACAAATATGTACATAATCTAGAAGGGATAATAAGTGGTACCGTTAAGATCATTAGATGGAACTGGTTTCTTAAGAGAAATGTGTAGGCAGAGGTGGTCGAGTTGCACGACGAAACCAGGTGTTGAATGCAGTAATTAAGTGAGGACAATCTTCGGAATCCCTTGTCGAGAAACTAAGGCATTGCTGTAGCAATTCTTGGGCATCGTCCATGGGTAATGTGGAAATGATTCTCAGAAACGTTTCTTCGAGCTCCAGATAGAGAGACATGGGACTGTGAAGAGCATGCTTATGGCTAGGGAGCACCGGGGAGGCGTTGTCTTTGCATACAATCAGCACCGGAAGCCAATCTTTCACCAGTTTCATTCTAACCTGAAAGCCAAAATTAAGAGAACTGGTTCAACACTTTTAAACTGGTAAATTATTCATAATTTTTCAATGCGGATCAGTGATTAAGGGTATTCCCTACCCTGGCTACCGTCAATTGGGAAAGGCAAATTAAGGGTATGTAAAAGTATAGCCTCATGGAAGCGGTGTGCATCACGCGTGCGTGTTGATAAATGGGTCATACAGAAAGGTCCACAGAACACTCGAATGAACCCGTGAAATAACAGTACAAAGTAATGATATAAGTATATAACCCTTCTCAAGTTAGTTTCTTTCTTTAACAGGAGTTAGGAATCATAACCAATGAGTCAATGACGGCTTATTCATGAGATAAGCTTTACTACCACTTGCACCAACCAACTGTAGTAACACTCGTACTTCTGATGAAAGAAATCGCATGTTCAAAACACAAGCATGTCAATATTTTTGAAAAAGTGACGTGAAATGATGAGAACTTTCATGTGCAATGAAATTGAGCAAGTCAGATGCGCGCGCACTGACCCGTCTAAAGCTCAAAGCAATATAATTTCACGAAGAATGACTAATCGAAAGAAACACAGCCACAAGAAAAGCAGGTGTAAAAGAACAGCCCAAAAGTTCCAGGCCCAAGTTCAGAACAATGACAAAGGAATTGTATGGGATCATGTGCACAAGAGTATTTCATCACAACAGAAAAAGAATGAAGGAGTATTTGCTGTGGAAAAGGACAAGGGAGTTGGCAGGAAATAACAGCTGTAATATCAAATGAAATACTTGTCTTGTAGTGTGGCATTTTAGGGTAAACTTTGTAAGCCATGCTATATATACACAAGGCACTAAAACATGTAAGCAAGGCAATGAAATGAAAAAGATGAGAGCCATCTAACAGAAAACTTTTCATCCATAAAACTATTTGTTCTCTATTTACAACAATGTTTGAGATTTATTCATTCAACATGGTATCAGAGCTATGAGCATTATACGCTCAGGTTTCTGCGTATCCATTTCCTGTCTCATGATTGTAAGTCTTTTGTGTTAAAGTTTCTTTTTTTTTAGTGTGTTGTTGCTCTCCTGGTGTTGTTCTTGTCGTAGTATCCTTAAAGTTTGTGTCTTTTTACTGTTTCTGTGTCTCATCATGCCTGACCCATCTGTCACTGTAATAGAAGTAACAGATCCTCTTTACTGTCACCCAAATGATAACATTAACTCTCTGAAAATTACCCCAATGTTGACTGGAGTTGAGAACTATATTCCCTGGAAAAGAGGAATGGAATTAGCTCTCTCCACAAAAAGGAAACTTGGTTTCGTGTTAGGGACAGTAGAGAAGCCAAAGGGAGATCAGGTAAAATTGGAGGCATGGGACTCAGCTAATAGTCTTGTTATTTCTTGGATTGTTCAAAATGTCAGTGAACCCATTAAGATGGCAATCATGTACACAGTATCTGCTAAAGAAATCTGGAAAATTCTGAAAAATAGGTACCTTGTTAGTAATGGAGCAAGAAAGTATAGACTAAACAAGGAAACTTATGAATTGAAACAGAATAAGAAACCTATCATTGAGTACTACATTCAGCTTAGAACAATTTGGGATGAATTGGAAAATTTGAACGATTACCCAATTGTCACTATAATGACTGAAGAGATCAGGCTTTTCATGGAAGCCATGGAAAAGCATAAGGAAGAGGCTAGACTGTTTCAGTTTCTTAATGGTTTGGATTCTGGTTTGGAAATACTCCCCAAAAGTTGCTGTCAACAAAAACCAGCCATTTCAAAAGAATTTCTCAAATAGTTTTTCTGTTTATGTTCCTAAGGTAGACTATGTCAGTCATGAGCCATTTGTTTTCGAAAATAATCTTTGTAACAGACCTATATTTACTATGAATGCAAAGAAATGTTCTTATTCTCTGTGGCACAACAGACTTGGTCATGCTCCCATCAGTAAACTACAGTATATTTCTTCTCTTCAAATTAATGTCCCACATGCTCAAAAAGATATTTGTTTGTGTTGTCCCATGGCTAAAATGACTAAAACACCTTATTCCTTGAGATCTTCCACTGCTGCCTACCCATTTGCCTTGATTCACATGGACATCTGGGGTCCCTATAGAGTTCTCTATAGAGGAAAATATAAATACTTTTTGACTCTTGTTGATGATTGTTCGAGAGGGACATGGGTGTATTTGCTTGAGCATAAGTCTGAGGCATTGGGTTGTTTGAAAGAATTTTATCAGTTTGTCAAAACGCAGTTTGGAGGTAGTATAAAGATAGTCAGATCTGACAATGCCCTTGAATTCGATGATCAATTTTGCATTGACTTCTTTGTGTCAAATGGAATTGTGCATCAAACAAGTATAGTGGACAGGCCACAACAAAATGGCACTGTTGAAAGAAAACACAGGCACTTACTAGAGATAAGCAGGGCTTTGAGATTCCAAGCTGGTCTTTCCCTAGGCTACTGGGGTGACTGTGTCATGACAGCAGCTTATATTATAAACAGACTACCCTCTTCTGTGGCAAACAACAAAACACCCTATGAAATCTTCCATCACAAATTGCCTAATTATTCTCTCATGAGGACATTTGGATGTCTTGTCATGGCATACAATCCCATGAGAAACAAGGATAAATTTCAAGCAAGGGGTATAGCTTGCATATTTATTGGATATCCTGCTACTCAGAAGGGATATAAGGTTGAAGAACTTCACACAAAAAGGAGATTTGTCACTAGGGATGTTCAATTCTATGAGAATATATTCCCGTACAGCACCAAAGTTCCAAATCAAATCTTACAACCATGTCCTGTTCAATTCCCTATATCTGAACCAGTTGCACTTGATGATCCAACTCCTATTCAGTACACTAAGACAACACCTACACAGTCTGTGGGAGAACAGGTTTTAGAGATGGATCAGGAAACTCAAAGAACAGCCCAAAATGATGTTTCAGCAGCTCCATCTGAAGCTCAGAGAAGGTCTGAGAGATTAAGAAGAGAGCCTGGTTGGATGAAAGACTTTGTTGTATCCAACACAGGCAAAAACACCAAAGATAGTGTTGTCCAAGCATCAAACATTGCAGAGGCAAATGTTACCGGACATTTTGCCAATATGGTGTCCAACATCCTCAATAATGAAGAACCTGCTCATTTTAATGATGCTGTAAGACAGAAAGAGTGGGTGAATGCCATGAACACTGAGCTAGATGCTTTGGAAGAAAATGAAACATGGGAAATTGCTACTTTACCAATAGGGAGAAAAGCAATTGGAAGCAGATGGATTTATAAAATAAAATACAAACCTGATGGATCCATTGAAAGATACAAAGCAAGGCTTGTGATTCAAGGTTGTAGGCAAAAACATGGTGTGGACTACACTGAGACATTTGCACCAGTTGCAAAAATGACAACTGTGAGAGCTTTACTTGCTGTTGCAGCTATGAAAGGATGGCACTTGTGCCAAATGGATGTAAAGAATGCTTTTCTACATGGTGATTTGAAGGAAGAAGTTTATATGACAATGCCTCAGGGATATATGGGATCAGGAACTAGAATATCTGTAAATCAGTTTACATCCAAGAATGACTCAACACAAGTGTGCAAGTTGAAGAAGTCTCTCTATGGACTTAAACAGGCCCCAAGGCAGTGGTTTGCTAAGTTGTCCCAATCCTTAATGCAATTTGGTTTCTTAAAGTCTAATGCAGATCATTCCTTATTTATTAAGGCCAAAAATGGGACCATTACCACTGTTCTTGTATATGTGGATGACATGGTCATAGGGGGAAATGATCTGGGTGAGATTAACAGACTTAAAGCTATGCTGAGCTCAGTATTTCACATGAAGGATCTGGGAGAATTGTCGTATTTCCTTGGTTTGGAAGTCACAAAAACCAGTCAAGGTTTGTTCATCTCTCAAAAGAAATATACAATGGATATGCTGAAGGAATTCAAAGTTGACAAACAGAGATCCCTTAGAGTTCCATTGGATATCCAATGTAAATTGGAACCAAATAAAGGAACTAGTATGCCTAATCCTGAGGTGTATAGGAGAATGATAGGGAAGTTGATCTATCTGACTATCACAAGGCCTGACATAGCATTCTCTATACAACTTCTAAGTCAGTTTATGCAGTCTCCTACGTCTGACCATTTCCAAGCTGCTAGAAGAGTGTTGAGGTATCTGAAAAATGCACCAGGCCAGGGTATCCTTCTGGCCAATGACTCCACAGCCACTTTGACTGCATACTGTGACTCAGATTGGGCGTCATGCCCATACACTAGAAGGTCCACCACTGGTTACTGTGTTCTTTTGGGTAGCTCACCTGTGTCGTGGAAGTCCAAAAAGCAGACTGTGGTGGCAAGGTCATCAGCTGAAGCTGAATACAGGGCAATGGCTCTTACCACCTGTGAAATTACTTGGCTATTGTCTCTTCTAAAAGATTTGGGTCTGACTAAGCTAGAATCAGCTGCCTTAAGGTGTGACAATCAAGCAGCTATAGCAATAGCAGCCAATCCAGTGCTACATGAGAGAACTAAGCACATTGAGATTGACTGCCATTACATAAGGGAAAAGGTAGCGAAAGGAGTGGTAAAGCCAACATATGTTCAATCTAGAAATCAGGTCGCAGATGTCATGACAAAGCAACTAACTGTCCAGCAACACTCAAGATTGTTGAACAAGATGGGAGTGATAGAATTACCACACTCACATCTTGAGGGGGAGTGTAAAAGAACAGCCCAAAAGTTCCAGGCCCAAGTTCAGAACAATGACAAAGGAATTGTATGGGATCATGTGCACAAGAGTATTTCATCACAACAGAAAAAGAATGAAGGAGTATTTGCTGTGGAAAAGGACAAGGGAGTTGGCAGGAAATAACAGCTGTAATATCAAATGAAATACTTGTCTTGTAGTGTGGCATTTTAGGGTAAACTTTGTAAGCCATGCTATATATACACAAGGCACTAAAACATGTAAGCAAGGCAATGAAATGAAAAAGATGAGAGCCATCTAACAGAAAACTTTTCATCCATAAAACTATTTGTTCTCTATTTACAACAATGTTTGAGATTTATTCATTCAACAGCAGGAAAATCTAATAGTCGTGATAACAATATCCACGACACTATGTGCAAAATAATGTCAAGAGTAAGAAGCAATAACACAAAGTAGAACTGAATATGACGACTGCCAACTAGGAAATAACAAATAATGAAGTGAAAAGCCGTTTCTGAGTTTTTTCCTGTCCTCGTATAACGAATTAGACAAAAACGATCACGGAGAAGACAATCAGAATCAGAATAAGTTCTGAAGGCAGTAGAATGATGCTACCTCACAAGCAACTGCCCCAAAAAACAGACATATACTTGAGAAAGATGATCAGTTGCAACTATAGTGAAAACAAGTGAAGTAACGAGAACTACAATGTTTTCCAAACACCCTGTCCTAAGACAATGCTATAGGCATTGAATTGCTACCCTGTGAACCACGGTAATATTATTTTACTTATAGCGGCTCGCTAACTTAATAGCCTTAAGTGCATTGTGAAACTTTACCGCAAAAGCTGCCCTATGGAAAATGCTAAAACCTCAACTAGAATTTCGTTATTAACACAAACCAATAGATAAAACATCCATCATCATTCAATATGAAGAACCCACTAGGCCACAACCACCAGCATTCGGGTTTAACGCAATCTGGTGGCGAGCAAATCTCTACCAGTTCAACATTCAACAACAGAAGTGAGAATCTTCAGTTTTAAGGACAGAGGGATTTAAAATCCAAATAATCTCTCTCCAAACCATAACTGCTACATTGTCTGACTCGACAACAAAATCATTCCTATGCTTCAAGGAACAGGAGAATATGCAATGACCACAAGGCAAATGCATTGTACATTTGTACCGATAAACAAAAGACAGCAAATTGTATAACATTGAATCAAACATTTTTAAACCAATCACAAGAATTAAAATCAATCGTCGATACTATATGGATACACGAAAACAAAGATCATATTCTTGCTGCATCATGAAATCTATCATCACATCACGTTCATAAAAATTTAACCAGCCATGGTCGTCATCATCAATTGTTCCAATATACCAATAATCATATTAAAGATTCACAGCTATGCAGTGGTACTGTGGTACAATGAGGTAACAATGAAATATTTTTAATTACTATAGTTCAAATTCCGAATTTTCGTCTACATTACTCTATTAACTTGTCAATTCGTCCGCCTATAATTTTAAATTTTAAATCTATGTTTAGCCCACTCATTGTAAATGCTGCTCTGCCATTGACTATGATACAGATTACAGACAAAAAACAATGGACTAGAAAGCATTAAGAAGACGGTATATACCTGCCTCGAGACCAATATAGACCCCGAAACCACAGCACTGGCAAGCTTGGAAGTACATTTCAGCACAACAGTAGGAAGTCCAGGAACAATATTCCTCCAGGCATCATCCTGAAACGCTCGCTGTAAATCAGCAGCAAATGAAGCCTGCTCACTCCACTCCTTGACTGCCACATCCGCAACCCGAAGCTCAATCATCCTCTCCACAATCCACATCAAATGTTTTCCATTCGTCAATGCTGTGTGCAAATTTAACCTCTGAATAGCCTCTGTCTCATTATGATCACCTCGAAAATCTGGACTCGAGTACTCCTCCAATGATCCTTTCACCACCTTTAAACTCATCATAAACGCATTCTCCAACACACGCCTAGCCGATTCTCGGGATGAAAACTCTCTCAACAACCTTGCGACAAATGCCTTCACTGGTGCAACATTTGGATGATTCTGCTTCGCCGAAATCAACAAATTATGCAACATTTGCTCACAGGAATCACTCCTCGACGAAATAACCCTAGCTAAAAGCTCATTTGATTCGTCTTCACTCAAAATTGGCATCAAATTCACAATCAACTCCTCCTCCTCCTCGTTCCACGGCACAGCTTCCAGAAACCTCAAACATTGCTTCACACAATCCTCAAACAACAATTTCACCGCAACATGCAAAATAGATACCGCAAAACTCACACTCACAATCTCAGCACACAAATCATCAGCATACAGCAACTGAAGAACGATCAGATGTGAACGCATTGAACCTGCACTTCGCCAAACTAACGCTAAAACTCTCGGAACACAAATATCAAACTAAAGCAGCTGAAGAACAATCAAATTAAGCCGAATATAACCAACATTTCGCAAAACTAACCGCAAAAAATCTCGGAACACAAATAATCATATACTAAAGCAGCTGACGAACAATCAAACTAACGCTAAAAATCTCGAAAAACAAATCATCATAATAAAGCAAATGAGGAACAATGAAATGCGATTGAATCGAACCTGTACTATGCGAAACACCGAGATTCATCTTCTTCACAGTATTCCGATCATCCTTACACCATCGATCAGACAATAACGTCGAGAAATACTTGGCTTTACAAAGAACGGAAGAGTGGAGATAAACCTGAACTTCATCGGATAAATCTTCAGTAGAGCTAGAAGCGTCGGAATCTTCTAGAAAGAGACGAAGGAGAACGTCGGCGGTAGAAGCGTCATTAAATCCGCCGGGAATAAGAGAGAGAAAGGAATTACGGCGAGGGAGAGAAGAGGAGACGGCGGCGGTGGAGGTGTCGCGGTGGTTGAAACCGGGATCGATGGTGGCGTTGACGGAGGATGCGGTGTTGATACGCTGTCGTTTTTTCGGGGTTGGGCTTCGTTGCATGATTGATTGGGGGATATTTTTTAGGAATGAAAGGGAGTGATTTGAGTGATTGTGGATAATTGATATTTTGGGAAATGTGAAATCTAATACGGTCGGTATACATTTACGCAAATTCTCGTTTGCGACGGCGATATCCGTCACAAGCTTGTGACGACACCGTTTCCTCTCACAAATATTTTTTCTCTCTCGGACTTACTAATACATTTAAGATGCCCGATTGGGGTATGTGTGAATTGTGATCAATAGAAAAAGTGACGACAATTTTCCGATAAATAGTTATGACTTTTGATTAACGATAAATCTTGCTTGTGACGGGTCACCATTTGTGACGGATATTTTCTGAGATAAAATACATACAAAATGAGTCAGTGGAGAAAGGGGACCACATGAATACTGTCGAAGAGAGAGAAAAAGTGGGTATTTATGAGAGGAAACGATATACGTCACAAACTTGTGACGATACCGCCGTCGCCAATGAAAATTTGTGTTTGATTAAATAGTGGCTATATTTTTTTGTTAAAATATAACCTGTTTTTTTTCAAAATGTTCCCTATGTATTATAAAGTGGTTATTTTACCAAAAAAAATTGGAAACATTTTTCAAAAAATACACGAGATGAGACCATCGCATAAAATAACTACTGATTCCACACAAATTATCAGATCACACGTGCGACCAATATAAAAGTGACCACTTTTTAGTAAATACGTAGTAGTTATTACTTTTGATTAAATAGTGACAATTTTTTCGGGTTAAAATATGACCTGTTTTTACATAATAAATATGTCCTTCAATTCATTGTTCAATTTTATTTTCTCCATGATTTATCTCAATCATATACATGAACCCGGAATTTTATGCCAAGAGGAAAGGCCTTAATTAATCAATAAGAAAGATCTAAGGGTCGAGGGGCGTTGCTTTGTGTTACCGTTAACCTCCAGAAAAGTCTCAATCCTAGAGCGCCATCTTTTGGCGTGATGCTCCGTCGTTTACGAACTCCTAACCCAAACATAGTAGATAGATCCTCAAATGGGATCTCTGATTTAGTCACTACCAATAACAGTTACACAATGGCTCACAATAGAAAATTATTGAATGAATTGATATAAATTGCCATATATATAATTGCTATAATTTTTCGATTGAATTCATCAAAATTGCTATGATTTATTGATTGAATTGGTAGTTATTTGTTCGATATAAAAATCAACAATCATAGCTTCTGATGAAATTTGATTAAGTTTGGGAAGAATAAGAAGAGAGAAAATTTGGTTATTTGATTGAGATGAAGGGTAGTATTTGAAAACATAATGAAAAAAAATACATAAAAGAGTAATTGTTATCCATAAAAGAGCAACCACGTTTCTTATCTCGTCTTGTATGAAACCGATTTGACCTTAACACATTTAAAAGTGACACAACCCGAACAACTATTTGCAAATGTGAAATAGCCATGTTTTAGAACTCGAGAGGCAGACAACTAAATTTTGTCAAGGGTTTTTAGCAACACAAAATTAACACAAATTTTCATTTGTGACGGTCGACAAGAAACATCCGTCACAAGTTTGTCCGTCACAAATGAAAATTTGTGTTTGAAAAATGTATATAAAGATATGAAACGGATAAACTACTCCGTATGAGGCAATGTCACTATAAATCAACTCAAAACTTACTAATATTCTGTATTTGATAATACCACATTTGAAATTGCAATCTAATGTTTTTTACAAATTCTTATTTAAGACGGACATCGTTTGTAGATAAGATAAAATCAAAATTCCTAGTAGTGCAATGTGGCTCCTTAACACACAAAAAATGTTCTTGCGTATTAGGCAGAAAACTACTAGAGTCGCCTTGACCGCTATTTCTCCAGCCATGAAAAGATTTAGAACGTATTTGCAGAAAACGAGCAGAAGAAAACCTACGAAACTTTAGGGGAAAGAAGATTCTGTAAAAACCAGTGAAGGATAACTAGCAACAAAAGAGCAGTAAATTTCCAATATGGGATAAAGTAGGCCCAGAATAATGTGGCTAGCACCGGTTGCAGAGAAAAATGGAGGTAAGGTTCACTATGGAATAACTAATGGCTATATTATGAATGTTGCTTCTAAGTGTGCACCGGTGAGGTGGTGAATGAGAGTCGGATAGGCCAATGTATTAGAACCTGGCAATGTAGGGCGACCGATTGGAGATTAGTGAGAAGATCCGTTGTGAACTGTGCACACTGGAACCACATCCGCCTGGTTCTAGTCACCGAGGAACTGCAAAGGCTAGAAATGCCAATGAAAATTCAAGTACACGAAATCAGTAAACTGAAGGTATTCTACAAAAGAAGAGCATCTTTATGGAAATAGGAAAGAAAAACAAATAAACAATCCTACCACGAAGGAAAATGAAATCAACGTCAATAGAAGAAGCACGACTTATATGAGAAGGTGTTGCATGCAAGGTAGCACGAAAACGGACACGGACACGGCATCCCATGAAATTTAGGACACGGGACACGTCATTTAAATATAATAAAATATATATTTTATGGTTATAAATAACGTGTATTTTTATTTTTATCATATATTTGAAGTTAAGTCTAAACAAGTAAAGGTACAATTCAACTTTTACTATAACTAATTCTCATTTTTTCACCCAAACTCATCTTCTAATCGATCTTTTTTAAAATTTTATTCCTCGTCTCAACCATAATATGTTTAGCCATGTGTCCAACGAGTGTTGGGTGTCCAAGTATCGGACATGGTGTCGGACACGGGACGGCTAATTAGGAGAAGTGTCCGTGCTACCTAGGTTGCATGCAAGACAGACTAAACTAATTCACCAGATAATTAAATGAGGAATGCAAAAGTCTATCGGTAGGTCTCACATGTAAAACCGTCACATATATAACTCGCTGCAATAGTAGAGACAATAAGACCACGCCAAACAACAGATTGTGATGCAATAAGAGAAGTCTTATAAAGTACATAGCGGACATCTTACATTTTACTCCAATGCATGAATTTCACCAGCAGTTGTGCAAAAACTGAACGGTGATCACGTGTATGTATAGTGTATATTGATGTCATTTTAACCCCATGAAGCAGGGGTTGTCTTCATCTATAAAGAATACTCCGTAACTTAGTTAAGTTGACTAAACTACATAAAAACTCACATACACAAGCTCTAAGGCTAAGTGGTGGTTGTGGGCAGCAACATAAGCAGCTAGCGTTGTTCACAATGACCCCCGATAAGGCTATAAAAATAACGGACATTGTTCCTAATCCAAAAATGTACCATTATTAGCTATCATAAAAGCACCATATGGTAAAACTTCAAGAGCTTACAATAGGAAGCAAGTGAAACAAAGCGGAGACAAAAGAAGCCATATAGCTAGGTAACTTTTGTCATATCGGAAATGAGAATTGAGATTATTAAGGACATCTGATTCTAGCCCAAAGAATAAAAAAACTTAATAAAATCCGCTGTAATACAAAAGACACAATATGAGTCTAAGGTCACAAAACAGCTAGGACTCTCTCAGAACAACGTACCCTTAAGAAAAAGTGGGGAATCCCTGATCATCTAACACAAAAGACCTAGCGTAATTTTATTTTCCCATTGAAAACCAAGATGAAGATAACTTCATCTTGTTACTTCCCTCCACATAAAGACGACATTAGCGAGCTTGTGAGTTGTGACAACCCGGTATAGCAAGTCCTATACAAGAGAAGAACCAAAGATATTCTTCAATCAGAGCAACGGAGGAGAGAACAATAAATCAATCATCTTAACATGAACTAGCAAAACCAACACAGGATTTGGAAAGTATTTCCATGTGGCCATGCCGGCCTATAGAAACAAAATTTCATGCTATTCTGAAATTGTATTTAACCGTCATTGAAACCAATCATGTTAGTCCGTCTCAAATCATTTCGGGAATAACACTATATTGTTGGTGATGATGCTGAAATCGTGACAAATTATACCGAGTAATATGTAACAAACCCAGATAATCACCAAACCAATGTTTTCTTGCTATACTCAAAATGAGGAGAAACACAATAACACGGTAGACTTAGAAACTAACATACTCGTATAATCAGTTCATTGATGTAACAATTTTTTTCATTTTTGCACCATTACTCTAGGGCAAGCAAATCAAATTGCTCAGAACAGAAACAAAGTAACCAACTTAACATTTTTTTTACTACAGTAAGACTGTATCCGAAGCTGAACTAAAACATTAGATTGCAAAACACCAAATAATCCACCGAAAACAATAAGAGAGATAGAGAAAATGACCTTGTGCAAGGGAACTCCAACAGGTTGAGTCCACAGCGAGAATGGAATTAAGACGAGCAGACGCAATTGCGCTGTGAAGAGGCTTCTGCGACTCTACTACACTCACCATTGCTGAAGCTAACCTTAATAATAGCAATAGAATTATTACATCAGAATATATCAAATTAATAAGCGATAAGGTGCACCTAAGAGACATCAAGCATGTGCCTAAGAACAGCGGCAACGAGAGGGGGCTATCAGAGCCACTAATGAACGATTCAACGTAAGACACAAACTTCTAACTAAAAGTTGGACTTTCTTCCAAATTGCTCTTTTACATAATCAATTCGCTAGCAGCGCACCAAAGCAGCGTAAGCCATGAATTTTAACTAGAAGTTCGACTTTTCTTCTAAATGACTCAATTATACCTAAGAGAAGCATGTACCTAAAAACAGTCGCGAAGCGAGGGGCTAGCCGAGCTACAAATCAACTTAAGACACAAGCTTCTTCAACTTCTTCAAAATTACTCGATTACATTGTCAATTCGCTAGCAGAGCTGCAAAGCAGCATAAGCCACGAACTTTTAACTAAAAAGTTCGACTTTTCTTCAAAATTACTCGATTACTTTGTCGATTCACTAGCAGAGCTGCAAAGCAGCATAAGATTCAAACTTTTAACTAAAACCAAAATTACTCAATTACGTGGTCAACTCACTAGCAGAGCTGCGCATAAGACACGAACTTTTAACTAAAAAGTTCGACTTTTCTTCAAAATTACTCGATTTCATTACCAATTCACTAGCAGAGCTGCAAAGCAGCATAAGGCACAGACTTTTAACTAAGAAATTCGACTTTTCTTCAAAATTACTCGATTTCATTACCAATTCACTAACAGAGCTACAAAGCGAGGGGGCTAACAGAGATACAAATCAACGCAAGACAAACAATCAACTAACGACATCGCTTTTCAACTAGATTACTCGATCACATTATCAATTCGCCTCCTAAAAGTTTCAATCTACGCTTAGATTAGTAAATTGAAATCCTGGTTCCGCTACTGCTTAATCAAAAAGCGCAAGTAGAAGTATCTAATTCAACAACTGAACATAACTAATAATGCGGAGAAACGTAAATTAAATGGAAACAATAGAGAAAGAAGAAAATGAAGAGAGAGATATACCTAGAAGCGGAGAACATGGATCGGGTTTGAGAAGAAGAGAAAGGCGAAGCAATATGCTTTGAAGTTGCTGATAATGTCGAAAATGGAGACGAAGAAAGTTTTGAACTAGTGAAGATAATAATATTGGCGCCTGAAGTTATGGCTGATCGTATTGAACTTCTAAATGTCGCCATTTTTGTGGTATTCTAAGCTTTTTGGAGAGTAAAGGTTAAACCTAGTGAAGGGAAAAACTAAATCATGCGATGGCTCAACAGTTGGCCCAATTAGTCGTACACAACTTCTTCCTCGTTTTAGTCTTTTAGACTTTATTTATTTATTTATTTATTTTTTTTGTTTTTTTTTTTATAATGTAAGAAAACTAGGTTGATCATCTTGGTTAGACCAACTTATCTCATCCTTTTGAATGATTAAGGTAAGTTGAAGCCATCGGCTTTCAACCCACCTCGAAAGAGTTGGACATGAATGTCCAACAGAAGCCATGAAGTCAGCAACCTTGTTGGCTTCACGGAAGCAATGTTTAATTATCACTTCATCGAAAAGATGAAGATCAAGTTTCACATCCTTGATAATACTAGAGATTTCCCACGGGATCTGACAAATGCTACGGAGTGAGTTAATAACACACAAATTATCACCCTGCACAATTAACTTAGAGATTCCTAAGTGTTTAGCTTAGTCTTTTAGACTTAAAACGGGTCAAATTATTCATTTCCTTTAAAACGGAATAAATTATTCATTTCCTTTACTTTTTGGGTGTTGCTAAACCTAGTTTGACACATAATTTGAAATCCTCGACACGTTATTTAACTAATTTTCATTTTTACGTTTTTTCTAATTATTCACTTACATTCTCTTTAGTCTCATTTTACATGTAATTAACTTTGAAAGTTTAATAAGAACGGTTTTCATCACCAGGACAAATCGAAACGACCAATTAACGCAATTAAACCTAATTAACTTTGAATAAACATGTGAAAGAGGCATACACTAAGGAGTCGTTTGGTTACATACGGGAACTTCCAATAGTTAGGAAGTTTCATATCACATGATTTCTCAATTCATGTGAATTAGACAATGTTGTTTGGTTACATGTAGGCATTGTAATTCAGGTAGACATTCACACTTACCTAGAAGCAACTTCACCCATTATGGAGGAAGTGGAATTCATGTGAATTGCAATAACCAAACAACCTACCCATTGGAATAACCAAACAACCTACCCATTTTGCAATACACATGAATTAAAGTTCCTACTTAACTTAATGGGTAACCAAACGAGGTATCAACTGTCAACACACCCTAAACGAGGGTTAGAACCAAGATTTAGAAGCATAAGTAACGAGTTTAAAGGAATCTATCTACAACAAAGGTCAACTTTAAACCGTCATAACTTGAGTTTGAGGCATGGGAATGAAGTTATTTAAGTTGGAAGTGATATTTTATCTTCTAACGCTATGTCACACGGCTCAAACAAAAAAGAAACAAGAGAGATATGATCATCTTATGAAAATGTGAAAGAGCATGAAAAGTTTGGACGCAGATCAGCCCATCTACGTCCACACCTAGATCAGGAAAAGTTTGGAAACTTCATATCTGACCATAGTTTTTTCTTTTAAAAAAACTCAATTTGTTTTTGTCGATCGTGACACTAGTAATTTGTTAATTTAAAACTCGTCGTCTTACATTGATTAGTTTACCGTTCAGTATACTTACAAACTTCATCTTCACGAGCTACAGCATATCATTACGCAGCAAAATCGCCACAGGTAACTGTATACATACAAACTGAAATATCACAATATTTGCTCTCTTCGGGAAGCAGGAAAACCGTATTTGGCCGTTCAACTATCTTTTAAAAGTATGGAGTATATTACAGGTAAGCTTGTAAGTCTGTAAGGCTTATCTCACAATCAACTACATATGCCACTTCATAGAACATACCATCATACGGAGGCACATAAACTCGATAACCATAATCCGCAGCTAACAACATATCAAAACGAGCATCACGGCAATGTAGCAACAATTAAGAAATAAAGGAGCAACAATCACAAGATCTCCCAAGATCCATGAACAGTGAAGCTTTATTGAACGCAATAGAGCCGTGAGCAAAAAAAAAGAAAATATTATCTGCCTCAGTTAAGTAATTGATCACCGGTACAACCTTTCAGATCTCAGATTCTCGGCAATCTCGGTTTCCCACCTGTCACCATTCTCAAGCAGCTTCTCTTTGTCATACAGAAGTTCCTGTGACCATTTAAACAATAATGGGAATTATACGAGGGGAGATCATCATGGGCAAGAACGAGTACATTTTACCCCTTGGTGGTATGCTGGTATGTTAAATGAATCTCAACACATCACAAAAGAAGAACTAACCTCATGAGTTTCTGTAGCAAATTCAAAGTTGGGTCCTTCCACGATAGCATCAACGGGACATGCCTCTTGGCAGAATCCACAGTAGATACACTTTGTCATGTCGATATCATACCTTTAAACCATGAAACAGAAAATCTCTCTGGTGAAATGATGCTTGGGAAAAAAAATTGTGCGTTGTGCAATTGTCTAGTTCAGCCACTACGGTCAAGTAAAATAATAAAAACATCAAGCTGAAGAGTAAGCAAATATCGATGAATACCTAGTGGTTCTCCGGCTGCCATCTTCCCTTGCCTCTGCCTCAATAGTTATTGCCTGTGCTGGGCAAACCTGAGTTTTATACAAGATATTTAGATTTGAATACCATAACCAACACCATAACCATCGTTTAATAATGAGACTAATGGACCAATTGTACAATGTATCCTTTTAACATGAACAATATCATGAATAAACGCAAGAAAAAGAGGTCAGACATAAGAGGACCGGTTTTTCGAAAGTTTCACTGGCAAGAAGCATATCAAATTCTCAAACGACACTAAAAAATCTGAGAAAATGGAACCAGAGATTTCCAGCCAAGCAGTTAGAATCCAGCAGTTCTGGGAGAAAGTAGTCAATGGGTAATCAGGTATAAGGTGTGGATCAAGCAGTTCCAAGGAACATGAATACCAAAGAGCTAAAAAACATAATACTTTGAATAACTAGTAGTCCATAATGTGCACCAGTGGCATACTTATTCAATTTTTGTTGTCAAAGAAATCATCGGGGATTTTATACTTGCGTTGGTGAGTATCTAGATGAATTTTCTAGCTAATAAGAGCTTAAGAAAAATCAAAACCAGTCTCATTGTTCAGCTTTTGCACCCTGATTTTTATCTGACTGAGGAACAATATTTCAACATATTACTTTAATAGATAAGATTGCTCCGATTTCACAGAGAGTTGATGCAGCTTCAGATTGCACTAGGATCTTGTGATCATTATATAGGAGTATGAAGAGAAAAACTCAGTAGGCACAGACTCACAAGGTCGGATCTTCATTATCTATGCTCTTTTATGATGAATTCAAAATATGTAACATGTGTGTGCACGCATTCCCACTAAAACATAATTCATCAAACAAATGGCAGCAGATAAAAAGAAGGTCGGGCTACTTAAATTGAGTTAAGCTAAACTTTTTGCAGTTTATGTTCCAAGAAGATGAAACATTACAAGTACTAGGATAAGTTTGACCTTAACCTTTGCAGCAAAAAAGGGGAAAAGTGGAAATCAACAAGCAATCATACTAAACACAAGATACAAGATAACAAGCGACATGCTTTCGAAGCAATATTAACCTGCTTTTCTTTAACTTTTTACCCACCTTCTTTGATCAAAGTTCAAACAGCTAACTGATAACCTACAGTTTTTAGAACCACCACCATACTCGACTGTCACATCATCTATGAAGATAGTTGTATTTTTCACATACTTGTACAAGAAAATATAACAAAAGATAATTGATAAAGCACTCTCTGTTCTAGCGAAAAAAAAAACTAAGATGCTACTGGTCAAGGGCAGGGTGTCCCTAAAAATCAGTTCACTAAGCATAGTTCCTAGACATTTATAATTAATTAAGAAAATGGTGCACTATCTGGTTGTTTTTCATTTTATTGTGAAGCAACAATCAGTAGATGCAGAACACAAGTTTCATTTGGGTCATCCATAAATGGTCTCTTAGCAACATGGGGGAAGGAACACGCGACCTCTCCCCTACCACACTATTTGCAAGAGTCTGTAAGACCTTGGGTTAATGATGTTATACAAACCTCGAAGATTCAAACGAGAAAACAATTGGGGTTCTTACAGCTTCACAGAGTTTACAGGCAATGCACCGCTCTTCTCCAGTTGGATAACGACGGAGAGCATGTTCTCCACGGAAACGAGGGCTCAAGGGACCTTTTTCAAACGGGTAATTGATCTGCAAAATCAAAGTGTTACAAAACCTGTTCTCACTTTAATTTTTGATTTAAGTATAAACTATTCGTCTACTATTGAAAAGAGTAGACGAATTCAGCAGATAGCGCAACAAGAAACTTACAGTCACTTTTGGCTCAAAGAAGTACTTGAGTGTCAAAGATAATCCTCGAACCATCTCGGTTAGAAATAGAGTATTTATGCTTCTCTCAAAAACTGAATCACAAATACAAATGTCAGAAGTTGAGAACCCATTATGGAAATAACACCTATCCTGAAGAAACAGAATCAAAATCCTTAGAAATACAAGATAAAATGTTGTATAGAGGATTAGAGGATGATGTGATTACCGGAACTCCAATCCTTTGAGATCTCCTTTGCAAGTTGTTCTCTTTCTTCATCATCTGTAATGTACAGATATCAACAACATTACTTTGTGTCTCTATGTTTCCTTAAACACGTAAAGTAAGCACTTCAACATTATCTGCTTTTGTAACTTATCTGAATCTAATTACTGTATATTCACCCAAAAGTCTAATCAACATTCAACTACTGGCATTCAAGGCAAGCTGCATATATATATAAATAGCAACTAATTATAGCCCTCAATGAAATTACTCAGTTACTGACATTGTAGCAAACACAAGGACGAATTCGACATGAATGGAGGACTAAAACACCTCATATTTCATTATACTACCACATGCTGGCACTTCTATAGGGGAACCATAAGAAAACAATATAAACACGCACCGACAAATCTTAGTTTGAAACAACACTAAAGCTAAGTCAAATGGCGCGGAGAAAGATGAAACAGTACATGATTTTCACCTAACGCACACAGAAATAACACTTTCTGGAAATGAACCCGAATCATTTTTCACGATCAATATAACGAAGACCTAAAGCACGGGCAATAGCCTCCATGCTTTCCAATGCTTAATCCATGTGTTCTCCTAAAAAATGAGTATTACCAAGTCCGATAAATTATTATAAACATCGACCTAGATCACGCAGATAAGTTTATGAAGATAAAGGGGATAAGGGAACGATGATAAAAACAAACAAACAATACCTCCCTTCCAGAGTCTCATCCCCACCCCCATTATTAATCAAGCACTCTAAATCAAAATTGGCATATCCTGATCAATGATCGATGATCTTACATAAGCTAATTACCACATAATCAACTCAAAACATCCCCACAGATACATGTGAACTAATTCTTGCCTCTCATTACATTATTCTGCTTAGCTAACAGCCAGAGAGCAGCAAAGAAGAGCTGTCATACTATCATTTGAAAGGTTGTTGGCCTTTTTACTTTTGTAAGCTACTAGAGGCACCTAATTACCAACTGAACATGTCTCGTAACTAAAAGAACTAGGAGATAATAACTGGAAGGATCAGTATCTACTCCTAGGATGTTTGTAGTCAAAATGAGTGGTAAACTCAGTGGTAGTGAACCCATCTACCTTTCCAATCAAATATAGACAAGATAGCAAAAAGTTTTGATCAGACGAACAATAAGCCTTAACACTTCCAACATCATTATTTGAATTCGGATATATCACCAAAATATTCAATGCACCCTTGATCCTCATTAAAAAGACTACACATTCAGCTAGCAATAATTCACTGCCAAACACAAACTTAGTGTTGGATTACATAGAAGTAATTTGTTTCATCATTCAATAAAAGACTACAGTGATGCATCCAAAAACACATACCTTTATCAGTTGAAAATGAATGTTTAGTAGCAAACGATCTTGTCCCGTACAGACCAGATCCTACCAAAGCCTGCCCACCCAAAGCCTATAAACACGAGCATCAGAGAATTAATGAGCTCATTACACTAGCCCGCTCCAACCAAAAAAATAAAACTAACGAACGTCTGTAACATAACATTTCAATCTACACGAAACCCAATTTTACTCTTAACACCAAGTGAACCATTCAAATGTTTAACCAAAACTTCACCTTATACTCTTTTAACAAACAGTGAGTAGTTGTGTAACTTGTTTTGAGTGCCCTTTTAATCAGCATCGCTTCGCAGCCGCGTTACATGTAATCGTAACTTGTATTGTAGTTTATATAACCATTCAATTGACTAACATTGAACAACAGCACCACATAATCTAAAAGACAAGAGTTTTAATACATCAATCCTATGTAACTCCGACTCGATTACAAGTGTCGGACACGGTTATTTTCCGCGATTTTATCGATTTTTTTACGCTTTCAATCATCTCAAAAACACAAATAAACAAGCAGATAGTTTCATTCATCTCTAAATGACGCTTCTTTGACAAAATTACATTGATTTCTAGATTAATAACAGTTTTACGAGCATAATTCCACCAATTGATTCATCTAAAACGCATTCAATTCGCTTCAATTAAATTACGCAGCTAATGAATAATTATCAACAAAATATCGCAAAATTACAGATGAATAGAAATGAAAAAAGGAGCAAGATAAATGTTTGAAGATTAAGAAACAGCAGATGCTTACAAATTGACGAGAACGCAGAGAGAGAAGAGACCTCCGAGCTATAATCGCCGCCATTTTCAAACAAAGCTTCAAAACGATGTCGCTTAATCAATTGAATTGAGATTCAATCGCTGTGTTTTCTCTCTCCTGAATGAAGTGGAAACCTGGCGAATAGGTGATGTGGAGTTAGTTGAACCGGTAAACGTTTCAAACCGTTTTTCTACTAATACGGTAAACGGGTTATTTGGCTCGGGTTTATAACTTGTCCAGCTCAAGCACATATAGAGTACATTATAATTTGGTTCAGATCAAGTTAGTCGGTCGGAATAAACCGTCTCTAGTTAATGCTGTTGTTGAACATTTGAACTCGATACCTTATCAGATGTCGAAATTGTCAATATCCCAATATTCTGTGTTTTGCATAAAGCTTGCATTCGCATGGAATACGTTAAAGTCGTTCTTGATAAGTGCAAATTTAGTTCAACTACGTTCAATTCACTACAGTAATTTTTTTACGGAGTTCCAAACTCTCTGTATAAATCATTGGCCTTTTATCATTCTCTCAAAGCCGATTTAGAATCAATATCAGAGTAAAGAATCGCGATTTCAGAGCTCATTTCTATATTGGAATCACAATTACCATGGTCACTATTAATATTCATATTTGTGGTGACCAAAAGTCGGTTAGATTGAGCACACGTCAGCCAAAACATAAATTGCATCGCCCGTAGACAAGTAGCCATCCTATGGGCGGGTGAAGGGTGTTAACGAGCTGAGCCAAGCCCGAGCTTGACCTTGCTCAGCTTGTGCTCGATTACCAAAACTCGATCTTAAACTCGAGCCGATCTTACCCGAGCTTGAAAAAAATGTGTTCGTTACAAAACTCGCGAGCTTTAACACGATCTCGAGTCAACGTCGAGCCAAATCGAGCCTATATAAAAAAATTTATTTTTTTATTTTTTTCTTCCGATACTTTCAATAACAAGGTTCGAAGATTTTATGTAGAAATATTTAGCAAATCAACAAGATATTTGATATATATGCTACAAAGAAGATATAATAATGATAAAATATTTTTATAAAATTTGATTAATACATTATGTAATCTCAAATGTTCGAGCCGCTCGCGAGCTTTTCGAGTCGAGCCAGCCTTTGCACGGCTTGACTCGTTAAGCTCTCGAGTCGAGCTCCCACGAGCCAAGCTTTGACCGAGCCGATCTCGAGTTGCTCGCGAGCTGTCTCGTCTCATTAACAACCCTAGGCGGGTCACCCGATTCCCATCCGAGAACTGTTCTAGGTCACATCACTTGCAACAATCCACAGACCGAGAATTTGAAGAGACAGTCAAACTTTGAGTACCGTAATGAATTAAGAGAAATAAAATAATACATGAATTTCACTAAGCATCTAAACTAAAGTATAATAAATCACACTTCCACAACATAGACCCAGAAAATCAAATAAGATCAATTACAGAAAAAATTATACTGCAGCAGCAGCAGCAGCAGCAGCAGCTTGTTTTTTTGTTGCTCGTCGTCACAATTCACAAGCAAGCTCAAACAAATGAGACCAATGACTGTCGACAAGCACCAACTTATCACTTGAAAACCTCGATACTGGCACGAAACCATCATCACAATTCACACGAATACCCACCAATCAACCAACCAACAAAATTGGCCCGAAAACCCACAAATTTCTTAAAGCAAACACGATGTGCCAAGTTCATATACCGGTGAGTCCGGGAGTCCGGGACCTAAATATGTGTTATTGACAAAGAACAATCAGTCAAATTCAGTTTTAATTCTCGGCTTGTCTCTCTACATTTTTTGCACATGTATTTCGTTCCCTGAATGAATGTCGTCTACCTGGAACTATTATCCTTGTGGGGCTGCACTATCGGCCCCACCAACTATTCGGCCGCTTCCCTGAGACCCGGTAGTTTCCATAAGGGGTGCTGACGTAGCAGTTGCAGGGCCCACTTCCAAGCTTTGTCTCCAGCTCCCGAAAACCGAGGTATTCCAAGATTCTCTAGAAGAAGTCGTTCTAAGCCTTGCCGAGCCCGTATTCTCTTCTCTTACGACCTTCAATGGGTTCTCGAGTGCTTTAAGAATATATCTCATGAGGGGCCGCCTCGAGGGTCTCGGGTTGAGACATGATCTGGCAACAATTGCCATTGCCCAGACTTCTTCCAAGAGGTCTTCATCGTAAATCAATGTGGGGTCCACGATTTTGGTCACGAGTTCCTTGTCGTATATATTTATGTAGGATAACGTTTGCTCGAGCCACTCCTTCATGCTGGCATCGTTAGAGGCGCTAACACCCAGCTTACCTGTGACCAGCTCAAGTAACACCTTACCAAAGCAGTAGACATCATATGCACTCGTTGACGTCTGAGAACCTGCCAAGAAAATTTAAGGGAATTGTTGTTGAATTCAAACCAAATTGGCCGACATAGCCCGGAAAATTGTCCATCAAAAGCAAAGAGTCATTTTAAACGGAAATAAAAGTCGAAAGAATAAGTACATTGCTACAACGACTTTACTGTCGTCAAGCATATAACTTAATTTTTCGGCATCCAAACCTCCCTATCTTAGCTATTCCATAGCTTAGGACTATATTTTGCAGCTCAGAAGCAGGGGCGAACCCAGGATTGAATGTCTGGGGTAGCGAGAAAAATTAAAAAAAAATCAATACGGATTTGAACACATGACCACAAGAAGGATATTCAAAGGCTTTAGCATTGAGCCACATGATATTTATTATAAATTTATTGGGATAACATTTAATTATCTACTATTTATCAATATTTGGGGTAGCAAAAATCCGTCTTTTGAAGCAATTTTTTTAAGTTTGGGGCAGCGTATGCCACCCCTTGCTACTAGGTGGGTTCGCCCCTGCTCAGAAGTAGGGGGTTATCACAAGGGGGGCTTCAGCCGGGATTAAATGGACTTAAAGGCCCACGGACACACGATTAGCGGGTTTGAGATACAAGTGGACCGGATTTTAGTGTATTTTCAAAATGCATTGTTTGCTCCCCCTTCTTTTGCAGGCGAGATAGGATGGCCCCAGTGGGCAGAAGGGCCTGCGAATGGATCTACTCAACAGCATTATTTTTACGTATTTTATATTTACTTCAGTTTTATAATGCCCAAATACGAAGACTTTTGGTGGAGAACTTTCGATAAGCCAAATCCAATCCATCATTATTTATCTTTAAGTGCTTAGCCTTCATTAGATTACGCCCAAGACCACTGATATATACGACATAGAAACAGATGCTACTTAATCTCAACCTAAAATGGCTTTAATATGATTTTCAGGCAATTTTTGGCAGAAACATAGAACAATATCTTATAGCAAGTACTAGGAAGTCGGAACTTGTCGAGGAAAAATTCAAACTTCGGTTATGATTATGCGATTTTCATACCTGATGTCCCTTCTTCAGAAGTCCTGCAGAAAATAGAAATAGACATCAGAGTCGCGTCATTTACAGTAAGATGCATGCTTAAGATTTGAGCTTTTGGAAAGTAATGGAAGGGACATCATTTCGAAGCTTCATAAAAGCTGTAAATTTTCCAAGAATATGCAAACAAGATGATAGTGAATTTTCTATGAGACGGTCTCCCGCGTGAGAGCAATCCCGTATCCTTATTATTCCTCATTTAGTTACATGGATAGGAATATAGGATCACCGCTGAGACCGTCTCGCATAAAAGTTTGGAGACAATGTGTAACATTCAGAACTTAAATTGACATCACAAGTATACTAAGTATGAGATCTCTCAAATGGTCAAAAAATGAAGTAGAGTACTCACTGTGGCAACCTGAACAATCTTGTAATCACTCCGGGTTGGGTATCTCCCTCCTGAACTCGGACCTCGCCAAGGCTGCCGAGCCTTACTTCAAATTTATCGTCAAGGAGTATACTGCTTGCTTGTACATCCCTTCGAAAAAAAGAAAAAAGTTGTAATATAAAAAGGAAAGAAACATCTCAGATGTAGAAAACAAAGCGAAAGGATAAACGAAACTAGAGTAGGAAACTCTACTCTCGCCTTTTAACGGATCCCCTTGTCCACCTTAGGTTGTCTAAAACTCAAAAACCGTTTAAATAGAGTCATTGTTCCGTTAAGCAGTTTCACGAGTCACGTTACCTCAGTTAAAGTCGGTGCCCCTCATGCCTTGAAATAAATGATCTTGCCAAAACGAAAGTCTAGGACTTGTTCTTTCTGGCTTAATTTCAGCTTCTTTCAATTTTGGTTGGGTGTATTCCGTTAACTTTTATTTACGTTCAATCAATTATTTTCAATTAATTTCTTCACAAAAATAACTTTTAATTCAACTAAATTCACTCCACCTTAGTTCCACTCAATTTAGTTTAATTAAGCTCTACTCCAATTTATTCAATTCAGCTCGTTTCAGCCGAAAAGAACAGGGCCTTAGAGCGTTTTAGTGAAAATCTTTCAACAATATAATTTTCCTTACAATAGGAGACGTATTTACTTTTTTCCCCGTTCTTATCGTTTCCATGACAAATGGTAGGCAAGACTTATAATTAACCCTTGACGCGCTATTAGAACAATTGCCGACATCAAATGATTATGAACGACTGAAAAACAATCAGGAAAAACAGAATGCATGTCATGTCGTATACCTGTGAACATATGGTGGCTCACATTCATGATGCAGATACGCAAGACCCTCAGCTGCGCCTATTGCTATCTTTAATCTTGTTATCCAATCAAGGGATTGCAAATTGTCATCATCCGTATTAATCTTCCGGAACAAGGAACTAGACAAATCGGAATTAGGCATGTGCTTGTAAACAAGGTATTTTTCGGGGTTTTCCTGCTCCAAGCAGTAGCCCACGAGAGGAACAAATCGAGAGTGTGATACTTTACTGAAAAAGTCACACTCTACAAGGTACGTCTCCCTCTTAACAGAACTCGGGTTGATTCTCTTGATCACCACGGGATTTCCACCTTCTAATACACCCCGGAATAAATCCCCAGAATGACCATTTTTTATGAGATTAGCATCGTTAAAGTTTCCCGCAGCTAAAAGCAGCTGTTGTTGTGTAAATTTCTCTCCAAGACTCGTGTAATTGAGTGGCAATCCCGGGGAAGTTGGGCCAGCACCGGCAGCAGGGGATGGGTCCACACCACTGATTCTTTGATTCGTTCCGCCATTCTTTCGAGCACATAAGATTAGAAATAGCACGAGAAACACCAATAGTAGAACGCCCACTCCCCCCAAAATTGCAGCCAATAAAATATTGCGCCGCCTGTTGCTTTTTCCTGGCACATTCCCAGCAGTTGGGGTCACATTTGTCTTAGGAATCCCAAAATTGTCGAAAACTAAACCTTTAGAAGCATAAAATGAAGCACATTCCTCCCGTGTCCGCTGATTCGTAGCATTTTGGAGACAATTATCACTGAAGGATGTACTGACATTCAATATATCTGGTATCTTCCCCTCAAAATAATTGCCAGACACATCAATCGAATTAAATCTCTGAAGCACCGTCGATAATCCACCATAATACTTATTATTAGAAAGATTAAGGACTTGGATTGAAGATGTAGCATTGGCATTGAAGCTGACATTCGGAAGCATACCCGTAAAGTTATTTGAAGAAACATCTACAAGCTGCAATGTAGGCATTGTCCATAATGCATCTGGAACCTTCCCTGAAAAGTTGTTATGGCTCAAATCCACAGCTTGCAACTGGGTCAACCCCGGGAATAACCCAGCTGGCAGTTCACCAGAAAACATGTTGTTCCCAATCACTAATCTCCTCAAGCTCCTCAACCCCCTCAAATCCGGAGGCAATACACTCGTCAAAGAATTAACACTAAGGTCAAGGTCAACGAGCGCCTTAAGATCACCAAGTTGAGGGGGAATATCAGCTATGAGCATATTGTTAGAAAAATTCAAAGTCCGGAGACGGGATAACATCCCAATGCCAGGAGGGATAGTCCCAGATAAGAAATTCCCGGAGAGGTCGAAAATGGAAATGTTCTTAAGGGAAGATACAGAATCAGGAATCAAACCCGTGAGTTGATTATGAGAAAGATCAAGGGTAGAAAGATTCACCAATTGACCTAAAGCAGCAGGAACAATCCCACTGATACTATTATGAGAAAGAACCAAAACATTCAACCTAGTCAAATTCCCCAAACTAAAAGGGATAGAACCCTTAATATTACATGAACCAAGATCAAGCACTTGCAAATTCCCCAAACTTTGACCAAACAAATCGGGTATTTGTCCCGGGAGCACGAAACCAGAAGCATTAAAACTAGCTAATTGGGTCAAATTAGCAAGAGGATCAACAGAAAATTGAGGGTTTTGACCCCCAACTCTAGTCCTCCTAAACCCTGATACATTAACACCAACAACAGACCCATTAACACACTGAATTCCCTTCCAAACTGAACAAGGGTCAGATTTAATAGGCCAATCCCGGGCTCGAATTCCTAACCCTGATCTGAGTTGAATCAATGCAAATCTCTCAGGTAACACAGTAACAACTTGCTGCTGAGTTTGACCAACAACAACCAATGTACTACCTCTAAATCTCAACAACAATACAATTACCAAAATAATCAAAGAATTTGGTACAACTCTAAATCCAACCATTTTCATAATACCAACAACAACAACAACAACAACAACAAATTCAATGAAATTAGTACTAATTTCACTGATCTAAACATCATTTTATCACCAAAGTTTCCATCTTTCTTCCACTAATCTTCTGAAAACACATATGTTTCACAATAATCAGGGTAGTTGAGAAAACCCATTTGCTTAATTCCACATATCTTGCTCAAAGATTTCACCTTTTTCTTAAAGTAACATTAAAAATTCCACTAAAAGACAGGAACTTTTCAGCTTACCTTAATTCTGAAGCTTCAAATTTTGCTGATTTTTTCAATTTCTCAATATCTTTCAGTAAAAATCATGCCCACCATGTCTTTTTTTCCTTAAAACAAAATAAAAAAATTCCCTCTTCTAATTCTTACTAAATCAACTTTTTTTATTTTGCTTTCTCTCTCAAAAAAACTCTACTTTTCCTTCAACTCCCTTCAGTTGACAAAGGGTTGGAGAAAAAAAATAGTAAAAGTAAATATATGATAAAAATTAATAATAATAAAATGGAATAATTTAATTATAGTAAATAACTAAAAACCCGTCTCCCAATAATTTAGAGAGAAATCGTCTCGAATATTTTATAATTAAGAAAATATGGTAAGTGTTGATATTGATGTAGTTTGAAAAAGATCTGATGTATAAAAAGGTGGGATGGTCAAAGCTGTGTTACTAATACTAATTGTATTATTATTTTTGTCTAACTTAGATTTATGAACAATATTGAACATGTCACTTTCTCAAACATAACAAAGACATGAAATACTTTTTCATTTCCAACAAGTTAAAAAAATATGGGGATTTTAATTTTTTTTGGATGATGACATTTTGTTTGGATTTTTCTTTTGGTGTTAGTTGAATTATTTTGTACATTTTGTTTTCTCACTATGTTTGTTTTGAATTGTGATATATGGTTGGGAGTTTATTATTGATTTTGAAAGATATGGGAACTCGTTGTTGTTATTTTCGAGTAGATATGAAAGCATGCAAACTACGTATATCGGTATATCAGGTTAATTATCGTTTTTTTACGAGGTGATAGGTTGAAGTTGAGAATGCATAATTTCAACTATAAAGCTCTTACAAGATTGCTCTTGGTAAGGTTTGAACCTAAGATCCTAGAAAATTGTATTCAAGTTTTAACCACTAAACTTCATTTTTACTTACAAAATTGCTCTTGGTAAGGTTTGAACCTAAGATCCTAGAAAATTGTATTCAAGTTTTAACCACTAAACTTCATTTTTATGGGTCGATTTGGATTTTAGTAAGCTTATCCTAAAATCGTTATAAGTGTGAAATGGATCAAATTATGTACCTCAAGCACAGTAATTGATTGAGTGAAGATTCGAAAGTCTAAAATGTGTTATCAATTAGTATTGAGTATCAAACAAATGAGTTATGTGTGGTGGTTGTCCATCTCATTCCACAAATAGGACTATACATCCAGATGTATATGAGCATCATACATCTAATACAAATCTAATTGAGCTTATATGCAATTTTTTTTTAGCTTTTAACAGTTTTTTCTTGCACTATAATTTTTTAGTGTTAAATTAAAATTTGTAGGTTTTATATGTATTATTTTCGTGTTTCAATATAAAGTTTTGATTTACAAGTTTTTTTTATAAAGACACTCAGACTTTTTTCAATAAAGCTCGTAAAATATATGTATAAGTTCAAATTTTTTGTTATAAAGCTCGAAATCTATACTAGCAGATGTATACATCTGGTTGTATAATCCTCTAATTGATCTCATTCCTTAATTATGATGTCAAATCGTCATGGATTCGATTCCTACCATTAGAATAGAGCAAACTCTTTAGTCAGTCGTTTATCTCTTCGCAAGAGCACCCGCAATGAGGAAATTATATATTGTTATCGATGATGGACACCTCGTTTTATGCCCGAAAAAAAAAATAGTATTGAGTACTAAATAGATTAATTATCATCATGAATTTTAACTAACTACTATCCAATTGATATGACAATAACACAATTACTAGGAAATTTAACAAGCAACAACCAATTTACTATTACAAGAGGAACTCAGTCATTTAAATCTCTGGTTCTGTTGCTCTCAACTATCTTTATTTAACATTTTGTCCAAAAGTAATGCTCCCATCCTTTTTCTAGCCATTGAAGACAACCACTACTTCTCTCTCAATAGTGATAACAAATTGATGGTTAGTAAACATACAATCAATTTGTTGTTGGTCTAAGTAAAGCTCTATTTGAGGATTGGACTACTTTAATCTCTAATCCCCACTTTCCATGGCTAGGAAAGTTAAATAAGCTTACCACATTTACTTAAAATAATGCATTTTACTTAATTGGATGAACACTAATTGGGATAAGAGGTTTAGGGCAAAAAATATCGTATTTAGGGATATAATCGAGCTGATTTTTTGAGCTTGAATTTGGATACGCATGAGGACGGCTCGAATTTTGAGTTTGAACTCAAGTTTGACTCAAAGAACGTTAGGTCTAAAATTGAAGCTTTAGACCAAGATTAATTATCATTATACAAGTATAAATCCCGCGTAATGTATGCGCGTTGTTCCGTTGTATATAGAATTTTTTTTTTTCAGATCAGTATATTAATTATACAAATTAAATTTGCACCTTATTATATTAATGTTTAATATTTCACCCTATCATAAACATAACAATTAAATGGAAAACTAATAAAAAATAATTAAAAGTAAAATTATGTCGTGTGTATTTTTATAAAACTATATTTTTTTTACCATAAAACTAAGGATTTCCTTTATAATTTTAATTTCTCCAACTATTTTAATGATTTTTTTGTCACGAAGTTAATTGTAAATATGTGTCAAGTTATTTTCTAATATATACTCCCTCCTAGTCTCAATAAATGTCCCATTGTGTGTTCGGCACAAGAATTAAGGAATTCATTTGTTTAATATAAGTAATGTGTGGGGTAGGAAAATTGGAGATAGAGAATGTATTATTGATTATTATTGTGGGTAGAGTGATTAAAATAAGTAGTGTCGTGGGATAAGGTGGAGTATTGTTATGGGTTAAAATGATTAAAATAAGTATAAAAAAGAAAATAGACAATGGGACAGTTATTCAGAATAGGAGGAGTTAATAATTATTGCATGGAAACTTTTGCAACTTATAGTTTATAATTTAATACCAATGTTGTTTAATATTAATGAAAAAATAATAATTATGAATTTAATAAAAAGATTAGAGTTTTTAATTATAAAAACATACTTATTGAAAATATAATAATTTAATGAAAGAAAATTTTAATTATTTCTTAATTTAGGTATGTAATTTTTTCATAAAACTGAAAGAGTTTTTATATTTTCGTAATTTAAGTATGTGCTTTGTGGAGGGAAATCTAAAAGAATTTTGATTCTCTTAGTAGTAAATAAAAAGAAAATTATTCTCATTTATAACTTTTATATCTTATAACTAAAGCTACTCTTCAATAAAAAAGGTTATAAAATGAAAACATGAAAAAATAAAATAATGGTTGAGACACTCAAAAACCGAAAATGTAAAAAATTGTTCAAGGTAGAAGAAGTATCAATGTATAATGTATTACCAATTATTGTTTAAGATCCTCTTAACTAAACAACTCCCACTCACGATTAAAAGGTGAAAATAAGAGGAGATTATAAAAAGTTTGAAATTAAAACGATTTTAAGCAATATCCATTAATGGAGTAGAATGATTTAGCACCTTTCAAAAAAAAAAAAGTAGAATGATTTAGCTAGACACAAAATTAATCACAAGATTTAGGTTTCAATCTTTTGTACTTAATTTTAGCTTATTTCAGTTCAGCTTAGCTAGTTTTAATCAGTTCAGTGTAGTTCAAATTTAATAAGTTCAGTTCAGCTTGTTTAAATTCAATTCAATTTAGTTCAAATAATTTTAGCCAAACAAAACATCGTCTTAGACATACAACAATCGTTGTGCTTATACAACAACTTTACACCACATTTATCGAAAATTTGTATATTCATATATATAAGCGTCGTTTGGTTACTCATTAAAAAACGTAGAAATTTAAATTCATGTAAATTGCAAAATTGATCTCTTATTTGGTTACCCTAATTCACATGAATTTGTACTTCTCATGAATTACAAATCCTCCATAATGGAGGAAGTGACTTACATAGGTCTCCCTAAGTAAGTGAGCATGCCTACATGATTACACTTCCTACGGAACAACCAAACAATATTTCTTAATTCACATGAATGCTAAAATCATTTGTTTTATATAACAAGCAAACAATATTTCTTAATTCACATGAATGCTAAAATCATGTGTTTTACGACTTCGTAGGTAATACGAATTCTTATATGCAATCAAACGACTCCATAATATATCAATGCGTTTTACTTATGACGGTCACAATTCTTTCCTACTTGACCTCTCATTTACCTCTCCCCTGCCTCTTTGTCAAACGTCACAAGTTTGTGATAGAAATCCATCACAACTCTAAACTCACAAATCAAAATTCTTGATAATATATATATCTAAGTGGATTGAATAACATAATAACGCTTTGTGATAAATATATATATATAGCTTGTACGCCATTCACTAGTTAATTCAAGTCTCATCAAACTAAGTGTTGACTACTACAAATGTCGGGGAACAGTTGGTAAAGTAGAGGAGGAAATCTTTAATTCTTTACAATTAATGTTCCATGAATCCATATATCTTTTGGAGTAATTGTTCGAGACCTACCACCAATTTCCCCCTCTTTCTCTCTCTCTCTTCTAAATCCTATTCAATATTTCAATATATCAATGGTAGGGTAAACCGTAAACATATCCTATTATCGCTTTCATTTGTTTATTTACGTTTACTTTTGCATAAAGATAAAGTAAGTAAAAATAACTAAACTGGTTATGTAATGTTTTTATATGTTGGATTACCATTATATCATAGTGTGTGTGCAGGGGCGAACCCACGGCCACAAAGAAGGATATTCAAAGGCTTTATCATTGAGCCACATGATATTTACAGTAGATTCATTAGAATAACATTTAATTATCTATTATTTATCAATATTTGGGATAACAAAAATCCGTCTTTTAAACCAAATTTTTAAAGTTTGGGGTAACGCCTGTCACCTCTTGTTACTAGGTGGGTTTGCCCTGTGTGTGTGGACATCACAAAATTTAAAAGGATAGAATGGTTATGAGATGGTAAAATGATGTCCATATAAGTAAATGTAAAGAATTAATAAATGGAAATTATGGAATGGACTAAAAACGAATACGGGGTGTTTGATAAACAGTAGAATGATGAAATTTCATCATATCTAAGACTTTTAGCGTGATTGACTCAAAAGTTACTAAATTATGTGTTTATTAATGACATATTGAAACAGGTGATTGAGCTCCACTCTCCTGTTTTTCAATCCAGTCTGCTATTTTTCAATATGTTGTTCCCTGAGCATATTCACTTTAATAGGGTGTAAAGAATTAATCAATTTATAATTTACACATGCATACAATAATGTATTAACATAAATATCTTATCTATCAAACACTTCTACTAAATCTGTTAATTATAATATGCTAATCAAATATCTTAAACAAATCTATTATTTGTAATTTGTTTAAACAATTTATTTCTGATAATTATAATTTGCGAAGTATCAAACAGGATCTACGTGAAAAAAACAAATAAAACGCATCCATATATTATCATATATACAAGTTTTATACTACAAAAGTACGAGCATAATTTCAAAGTTTCTAATTCACGTCTTTTCACACACAAAATCGAGATAATTGCTTATTCCTAATTTTAAATTATTATGGATAATATGACACTAAAATATTATATATCAAATATGTAGCCACATATTATCTTATGATATTTTCAAGGAATTTTATCATCAAAAAACTTTAACAGATGTGTGATATGACAGATTTGGACACTAATTTTCATTGATGTTTTGATTAAGGTTACAAAAGATATCCTTTACTAGTCTTTTGCAGCAAGTCTCGCTAAAAACGGTGACAATTCGTCTTCTCAAGAAGATGGACCAAATGTTATCATTTTAACGCCAAATGTAACAAGTATAAATTTCTAAGTTACCAGGTTATTTTTTCACATGGTCACATTTGTCCTTAAAATGGTGACATTTTGGTCCGTCTTCTTGAAGAGACGGAATTGATCCGTCTGCAATGAGAATTTGTACTCTGTTATTTTGTGGATGTCTTGATTGGGAGTATCGAGTATGAAGATATATACATCGTTAATTTTTTTTAGCAAGATGGTCTTATTTTCAACCTAAATTGATAGATCTTTTAATTTTTTTTTTTAGTTTATCCAAAAATTAACTACTTATTATTTCACGGTAATAACGACTCCAAAAACGTCCCTCGAAGGATAAGTGTAACAATCTATATATATTCAAGTTTATTTCTAATTTAAATAACGCACAATTTTTAGAGTATCTTTATAAAAAGCACTTTTACAAGAGAATTTTAAAACCTAATCTCATTCACTAACATAAATAACCTCATTTATATGTTTAATTTGAAGTGCTTTTTCTATCCATAATTTGAAGTGCTTTCTCTATCCAATAGGTTTTCTGATAGTCCGCCTCTTAATAAGTTTATTAAAAGACTATTGTACAAATTTAAGAAAATGTGGTATTAAAAGTAATATAATAGGTACAAATTATGATTAAAGATAAAACAAGTACATTTATTATGTAAATAAGTACGAAATTACTATGTACCATCAATGGCAAAAGGGTCACGAAATACAAATAAAATGGTACAAAAGAATGGTCTTTCAATAATTTATTGAAAGACCGTCTCTTTCAAATTTTAGTGTTCTCTATTTATATGCAAATCTCTTTTCATGTTGTTGTTTCTGACTGCTATGTTTCGTATCTCTTAATATATAACTAGCGTTGTCGTATCGATTTGTTTAATTCAGGTTTTCAAAAGGGAATACCCTAAAAATACAAAAGTTAGAACAATAATTTAATTTCATGCATATATTCTAAATAAAAATATACAATGATATCAACTTTTCGTTCCCTTGCTCTCAACATTATTGACCTATTTAGACTTTTTTTAATATTCGTTACGCGTCTTATAATCATTAGTCTCTCTATAAATTTATTATGAAAATATAAAATAGATTGGTCACATAACTCACATTTAATTTATCAAGTGTTAGTTATTTTCATATTCTTTTGAAAGAGTCGTGCGTAAATTAAAAAAGGGTAATACTACGTATATATAAGATTAGCAAATGGTTTTAGCAGGTTCGGATGATCGAGAAGGGTAAATACAATAATATATTAATGTATGTAATAATAATTATATTACATTATTATATTATTGTAAATTTGTGAAATTAATGATTGGTGATATAATGTGACCACATGTGAAAAAATATAAAATAATTAAGGAGTTGTTAATTGTTTTGGCCAAATTGATTATCAAAGAGACTTTACTTTACCAACTTAAGAGAGTATGAGGTTTCGAGCACGTGCAAGCTAGCTGCCAACAATTAACATTATTACCCTAAACCCGGCCCACTAATTAATATAAAACTAATTATGCAATTAGTGTGCCATTGGTGTGAGAGTAAGTAAGTAAGTAAATCCCAAAAGCTTAGGTTTCAAAAGTTAAGCTCAATCATTTATTCAACTTAATATTTGGACAAGTGGAATTACATTAGTGAAAGGTAAAATATATTTAGAATTTTTTTATAGGTACAGTTTACCGTATCACCGTGCATAATAGTTAAAACTTAAAAGTAATTTTGTCGGATATTCAAGATTTTGCAATAGAGTAGCTCATGGCATGACTCGTACTTGCATCATCGTGTATCCGGAGAGATATTAAGTTGGTATGGAGTCGTATTCATTTCTTTGTGTACAATATTCGATTTTAAAGTCGTTAGTGTTTACTAAAGATCTTTACTTTTTTATGAAAGTTAGTGTTGAAAATCTAAATGGCTATAACTTTTCCTCGAGAATGATTTTTGAATTATACGCTTAACAGTATTATAATATCATTTTAAGACTTTTGACTTCAGTTCAATTCAATTTAGCTCAGTTTGATCTTCACTACCTGACTTTAACTTTACTTTAGGTCAGTTTAGTTTATCTCCACTATTCTATTTAGCTCATTTCAACACTTTTTAGCAGAAAACACAAAACCTAAAACTAAAATTACGCACAATAATTAAAATTTATTATAAGAGTATTTAAATAAAACGTAAGGCTACTCGAACGGGTAATCACCGAAAATAAAACTTGTGATCAATTGATTACTGGTTTTACAAGTTAATTAGACCCTAACTAGGGTAACACCCGTAAAAATTCACGGGGTTGTTAATTTTAATTTTGGAAAGTATGTTATCAATTACCGTTGTTAGATAATAATCTAATAATATATTTTATGTAAAGGCCTTAATATAAGGAGATAAAAAAAAGTATATAAATAATCATATATTAAAGTATATTTAGAAAATTTCTTGAAAATAAGTTATAGGAAAAGTTATAAAAACGATACATGCAATATTATAAGTTATTAAGAGAGTCAGTTTTATAAAAATGTTGTCAATGAAGTGAGAAGCACTGAAGCAGTCATAGAACTTTGAGTGCTTTTAACGGAAGTAAAAAGTACGTAATACAACAAAGCAAAACATGATTTATTTTAAAAAATCATTAAACATTTGACATTTGGCATATCACTTGAGGAAATATAATCTATACATCAGAAATGTAAAATTATTAATTTGCAGTAAAGTACATTTTAGTTAAAAATTTGGAAAAAAATTGTTTCGAATAACTTATAATCTGATATTTAATTAAATTTAACTTAAATAAACGGAAAACGTTATTCCGAAATCAAGTATAATTATTATACCCGGCCATAGACAAACTCGAATACAATCATTTTAAAGAAGAAAAAAATAAAATAAAAATGAGATCGTGATTCATTATTTGTCATATTGTATCTATTCTCGAGCAATTTAGAGAATCATTAATGAAATGAGATTGATATTAGAAACTATCAACTGAGTTGTGATTGGTTTAGAAAAACTAATTTTGTGAGAGTAAAGGAGAAGCCTTGTGGAGTAGTTTTCTGAAATCTTGTTGCGCCACCTCAGCGAAAATACAAGATTCTTTTATATATATAATGATACGACGCTGTTTTGCCAACTTGGAACAAGCTATACATATAACATACATGCATAAACTATAATTTAAACTTAGTTTATAATAAGGTATAAATAATATTATGATATTCGACCGTCGTTCTTTGTCATTTTCCATACAGTATGTTTTGATTGCCTAGTCTCATCACTTGTTTCACTAATACACCTTTTTTAAAGTATATTTTACACAGTAAGCTAGTCTCTTATTATTATAAGTCAAAGAAACATTTGTTAGTATAAGCATTTACAATAAAAATATCATAGAAAAATGAATGATAATTGGGCGTTTTATAAATGATATATTGACCGATTTTTAGCATATTCAAGAGTTTTAGCATGTTTGACCAATTAATATGGTAATTTTATTGTTTAGTAAATAGCATACTGAAATAATATATTTATGATCAATATATATAGTGTTTTACAGTATGTTGCATACCCAACATATTGGTTAGTATATGTAAAATAGGAAATTTTATTTCATTTTACAAAGAAAAACTAACAATCTACTAATTGTAATTTGTCAATTATCAAATAATTAATTCTGCTAATTATAATACTCTAATCAAACCTTCTGATAAAATCTGTTATTTATAATGAATATAATCTGCCTATGCTGAAATTAATCCGTTGTTTATCAAAGAGAGCCAATATGTAAAAAGACTTCTATTTTTATGTAAATACAACAATTTTTATAGCACAAAATCTTGTTTAAAATAAGCATGTTGTCGAGTCGAATAAAATACATGACACAAAAATGTGTATTAAGGATTATTAGCAAATTACAAGGTACTATCCTATTTACCCAAATAGAGTGTTGTTTGAGTATTTATTTTGTTTTTAGTTTTAAGTCGGATTTATCCATTTTTAAAGAGACTATTATTGTTTATCAATTTATGGTGCATATGTAATTTTATATTCGTATTTTGTATGGAGAATGTGAAATTGACTCTCGGTAAACTTGTTGATAGTCATAGTCTACATTAGTTTGCTTTATGAAATTGTCCTCCATTAAAATAAAAAGAATTTATGTTCTTATGACGTGATCGGATTCGTAAACACTACAATTATAAGGCAGGTTGCTGTTGTAAAAAAAAATGAGGTAAAAAAATGAGAAAATAGTCGTCAAAGTAGTCCCATGACTCCCATCGTTGTGAGACACATTTCAAATAAACTCTCAAAGATCAGTCTTAAGTCTAAGCCTTAAATATTGAAACACTCGACAAATTTTATATGGTAAAAGTAAAACAAATATTCGGAGATTGATCGAATTACTAAACAATTGGCTAAAAGCATAAAATAATTACAATTTCGGCTGAAACGAGCTGAATTGAGTTAATTGGACTAGACCTTAATTGAACAAAATTGACTGAAATTGAGGTGAAATGAAATTAGTTGAATTAAAAGTTAGTTCACTAATTGAACATATTTGATTGAACGTAAATAAAACTCAACGAAATACAACCAAACAAAATTGAAAGGAGCTAAAATCGAGCCAGAAATAACAGGGCCTATATATATATATATATAGTAATAACGTTAGAATTTAAAGTCAATGAGATCAAAAAGTTTCAACGAGAATAAAAGAGTAATAGTAAAATTTTAATGTTCAAATGCCAACGCTCTACTAGACCATCATTGACTATACAAGATCATCGCAAATTATACAACGATTTATTTTTAAATTTAAGGATGTTTTTTTTTAGTTTTGAAATATTCAAAATTTGACCAATATACATATGGTGGATGGGACATGCACACAAATATTTAAGTAGTTGTAGTCAAATTAAATTGGTATTATTGAATATTGAGTAATATTAATAATAAGTAGGTGTGTTATCAATTTCAAGCCGTTTTTATTACTAACCTATATATCATCATAACTTGCTTCTTCCCTTTGGTGAATAAGACATACGCATACCATTGACTTTTTATTCGTTGACTTATTCATCATCATAATAAAGTTCTAGTAATAATTCTTATTAAAAACCGCAAAAAAAAAAAATTCTTATTAAAAAGAATCGTAAATTCTCCAAAAGATGGTTTCTCATTAAATTATTGGGATGGATAACATGAAAATTAGAAATTAGATAACTTTCAGTAAATGGATGGTACATCCGATGTATTACCTCCAATTATAGTTTTTGAGCATTGTAGTAAAATATTTGACTTTTGTTTTAGAAATTATGAGTTTTTTCTATAAAGTTTATGAGTTTATTTATTTAAACATTAAACTCTAAAAATCACAATAAAACTCAAAAATATTACATACTCCCTCCTATTCCATATTTTCTTCCCTATTTTCTAAAACGCATTATTCGGGTTTTCTTCCCCTTTCCTATTTTGGAAACTTTTGTTCTTATTTTATTCATTTCTCTCTCATATTGTCAAACCCCACCCAACTTTTGTACTCCTGTTTTATTTCTTTTTAATATTTGTGACACCACAATTTCTTATTTAATTCTTAACTAGTTTTACGCCCGTGCAAAAAAATGCACGGGTTTAATTTTATTAAATTGAAAAAATCAATAAGAAGGTGAATATATTTTATAAAAATATTATTTTAGTATCGCAGTTATATCGATGTAAAAAGTAAGGAAAATTTATACACTTAACTTAGACATAAGTAAAAACAACGTATTTGCTTGACTTTATAAAAGTACAAAACTTCTTATATAAAACAACAATATCGGTTTAAGTTTACAACGGATCAAATATACATATGTAGGATGAATAAGACAACACAAAAACATTGGGACGTGTTTTTTACATACGAATTTTACTCTTTTACATATGATTTTTAACACACTTCCCTTGTCATTTCTTTTATCATTCATTCAATTAATTTTGTCTCTATTCTTTCACCCTCTTAGTCTTAAACCAACTATTTCGTTCACCGCCTCTCCGTCACCAACTCCGTTCACCATCCCTCTTTACCCACTAAAACTAAAACAAAAAGAAAAATTTTAAAAGAGAAACAAAAATTTTAAAACAAGAATAAACAGTAAACAACTTTAACGTCATATTTAGAAAATAAAATTAAAAAAAAGACTATTTTTTGTGCTGGATTTTTGTTTTATTTTAAGATGATATTGGCGAAATATGATCATTTTGATATATATCGGACAGTTGTATATCGTATTTTAATTTAAATTCAACTAAAAGATTTAAATTCAACAAAATGACTATTTTTTGTGCAGGTTTTGTTTTTCTGTATATTTCCAGATTTTTAGTTGAAATTAAATAAGATTCAACTAAAAGATTTAAATTCAACAAAAAGACTATTTTTTGTGCTGATATACAGGATTTTTGTTTTTTCCAATATAGAGGATTTTTATATATCGGACCGTTGTATATCGTATTTTATTTTGTTTGGTATCTTAATTTGCATTTGATTTGATTGGAAAATATAATATAATTTAATTCTTGGACTAATTATTATTGCTGTTTGTAATTTTTTGTTTTTTGAATTTAATTTTTGGACCGTTACATATCGTATCTTATTGGACTGTGTATATTGTTATTTAAATATTCGATTAACAATAATTTGATCATATCGTATTTTATAAGGACAATGACGAAATGTAATATTGCAATCGATTACGTAATTAGGAATGATGAAAGATCAGAATACGTAATTAGGGAATCTATCTCTATAAAAGGGGTAGAATTTAGGCTTCTCTGGTTCCTTAAATTAAGGAATGGATGGGCCCACCAATTTTACATTGATTTAATTTCTCTCTTTCCAGTATTCTCAATTAATTCCGACCTTTACTCATCTCTAATTACGTATTCTAATATTTACTCATTCCTAATTACGGAATCGATTGTAGCAGTATTACATTTAATTTCGTCATTGCATATTAAAATATGATATGATCAAATTATTGTTAATCGAATATTTAAATAACAATATACAACGGTCAAATAAAATACAATATCGGTCCAAAAATTAAATCCGAAAAACAAAAAATTACATACAGCAAAAATAATATCGGTCCAAAAATTAAATTCGAAAAAAAAAAAATTACAAACAGCAAAAATAATCACGGTCCAAGAATTGAATTACATTATATTTTCCAATCAAATCAAATACAAATTAAGATACCAAACAAGATAAAATACGATAAAATACGATATACAACAGTCCGATATATATCAAAATGATCATATTACGTTTACATTTGTAACATATTTATAAAGTTACATATTACGTTTACATTTGTTAACATATTTTTTTAGCACTTAGTAACTTAAATAGTATGTACGTCGAATATCAAATTATAGACTATTTACATTGTCACCGCATAACACATTTAATCATGATAGTTTATATGCTTCAGTATCCGAGATAACGTTTGCAATCTCGACCCGTGCATATTTTTGCACGGGTTTAAAACTAGTATAGGAAAGAGGGAAATTAAATTAATGTGAAAGTTGGTGGGCCCATACATTCCTTATTTTAAGGAACCAATGAGAGACTCCTAAAATCAATTTTTTTACAGAGATAGATTATTCATTTCTCTCTCCTATCACCAAACCCCACCCAATTTTTTACACTTATTTTATTCTCCACCTTAATATTTGTGCCAAAACAAAGGGGAACAAAATGTGGAATTGGAGGGAGTATATGTTTAGTTAAATTTGAGTTAGGGCAACAAACTAAAATCTAACTTATAAATTTTAATATGCTAAAAAAGAAATAAAATTTGAGGCAATAAGCTCAAAAAAATACATATATGCTCAAAAAATAAAAAATTGGATGTTCCTTTTTCCCAATAACCTTCTCCCAAAATCAGGTGAAAGGTTTCTCAATAACGCTATTGAGGACTGTATCTCTAAAGTTTTTGTGTAAAAGGATATACTATTTTCAATTCTGAATAAGCTTACTTATTTTCTTTTCCAACAATTCAAAATAATTTCCTTATTTTTTATTTTTAGTAGGTATTAGTGTGGATAAAATTTAATTATATGGTGGAAGACGGGAGGTAATGTGTTTGTGTGATCCAAATTTAATTATACAGTGAAATACTTTATTTTTTAAAAATTTGTGCATAAAGAAAAGTGGAAGTTTCGTATATTGATAAATGGCCGTCTAATTATAGTCTAAACAGGAGAGTTCTTTGATCTTGACACTTTCCCTTACATAAGATATTTATCATAACTTTTCTCTTTAATATTCACAATAAACTAAAATCGAGTTGAATTTTCTTGTTAAAGTAAATTTTTTGTTACAACTAATAAGTTAGTTGTAGAATATAAATTTATTCAAACATGAAAATTTTGATATTGGTCTTAAAAGCATTTGAAATTTCAATAAGTCTTGGAATTGTCATTGTGCAAGCATTTAAATATCCAATCTTATTAACCGATATATCACAAATTTCGAAATTACTTTTTCATGAAGTGTTTAGTATCGAGAATGAAAAATTGGGATGGATAACTCAGAGGTAAACTTTCAATTAAAATTTGAGCAAACAAAAAGAACTTAAAATGTAAGACTTGGCTTGGTAAACAACGAATTAATTTCAGTATAAGCAGGTTTATTAACAGATTATAAATGAAAAATTTAAACAAAATGTTTGACTAGCATATTATAATTAGCAGAATTAATTGATTGCTCGATAGCAGATTACGATTAGTAGATAGTTACTAGTTTTCTTTGTAAAATGCACAAAAATTTACTAGTTTAGAATATGCTAATCAATATACTTGGTAAGCAGCATATTAACCCCAAATATATTGTTTTAATATGTTGTTTATCATACACTTAAATTAGCATATTGACTGGTCAAACTTGTTAAAACACTTGAATATGTTAAAAAATGATCAATATGTCGTTTAATAAATAGGGTCAAAGTGATAAACCGAGTTGGGTTAGAACTTGGAAGGGGATCAATCCATACACGACGGAGAATTTCAAATTTTTAGTGTAAATTTATGATTTTTTTTTAGTTTATTATATTTCAGAGATAATTCGCTATTTTAAAATCCACAATCACAAATTTTAACTCAGCCAATACTGGGTTTTGCTTAACATGGACCGACGTCGAAAGTAGAACTCATACAAATGGGTAGTGCAAATATGCAACGAGGCCCATTCTTTATACCCAACAATACCAACTAATGCTGTGAGCGGTCTAACATCGAATCGGATCGGATTGAAGACCCAAAAAACAAATTATGTGAATCAAAAATCGGACTTATTAACTTTTGGTTATGGACATGAGCCAACGCAAAATTTTCGGTCCGGTATAGTGTTAGTCTGATATAGGCCCTGTTTGGTAAACAATATATTGACCAATTTTTAGCATATTGAAGGGTTTTAACTTTTAACATGTTTGACCCGTCAATATGCTAATTTTCGTGTTTGGTAAACAACATATTTGAGCTCAATATGCTATTTTACAATATGCTGCTTATCCCAGCATATTGGTTAGCATATTGTCAAATAGGAAAGTTTACTTCATTTTATAAAGAAAATTAACAATCTACTAATTTTAATCTGCCAATAACCAAACACTCAAATCAATTCTGCTAATTATAATATGCTTGTCAAACCTTCTATTAAAATCTGTCATTTATAATCTGGCATTGAAATCTGCTTATGCTAAAATTAATCCGTTATCGAACAAGACCATACACCTAAAATTAAGGTTTTTCCGCTATTTTGTACTACGAGATAATTAAATTTTGATTGCATTAAATTAAATTAAATTAATTAATTGTTTGAAATAAATGTTAACTTAATTAATTGCTATCGATGAGTTTATAGTAATTGTTAGTTGTAAAATAATATACTCCCTCTTTAAAGTTTAAAATATTGATCATATAAAGACCATAACTACTCGTCCATTCGATCCGGACTTATATTTATCTATTTTGGACTGGACTAGATCGAAGACCAAAATCCCAAAAAAAACAACGATTGAGAATTCGATCTGGTCTCCGCCCAGATCAAATGACCTGATCTCTTTAAAGCAGTCGATCTTCGAACCTAAAAAAGCCTTACATGGTACTACTGCTAGAGACTGAAGAGGAACTTGACCTATACAATATAAAGCAATAGTATTTCTTTTATTTATTTTTTTGGTAAAAATAAAGCAATAGTATTTCTGATAATATGAATTGTGTATTTACTTGGGTAAAGGATTACATATATTGATATATCACAAATTCTTATTTGCAACGGCACTATCCGTCGCAAGCTTGTGACGGATACCATTTCCTCTCACAAAATACTCATTTTTTCTCTCTCCTTAACACTATTCATGTGGTCCCCTTTCTCCACTAACTCATTTCTTACCCATTTTATCTCACAAAATATCCGTCACAAATAACGACCCGTCGCAAGCAAGACTTACTATTGATATATATAGTAGAGTATACATGAGTCCAAGGATGGAAGGAAACTATCTATACTAAAATACAATATTTACTTTGCTAGGTTAGTAAACATATTATTTGATTTGATCGTGAGATGCTTGAATGCTGAGATTTGATTCCTTGGAATGTTGTGGGGTTGGTCCATTGGTAATACGCCCCGTTAAGTTGGACGTTCTTGTGATAAGTCCAAACTTGTCTCGTAATGCATGATATTATTGCTTGTGTAGGGGTTTTGTGAGGATGTCGGCAAGCTGGTCTTTGCTGGCGATATGAGACATTGTTGTTAAACTCCCGATCCGGATCGTAGGATCTTACGATTCTACGATTCATAAAGTGGTGACCGATCCTGATTCTAGGTAGGATCTTAATTTTGTAGGATCTTACGATTCAACTTGCGTCAAATTTTTTGAGAGTAGAATCTTAACCCGATCCCACGATCCTACGATTATATAATTCGATCCTACATTATTAACATTTAATTTTTTTGATTTACTAAAATTTTATATATGACTTTTAAGATAGACATCTACTATAAATGAGAACAATTAGAGTAGGCACAGGCTAAGATAAAGTGTTTTCATATTTAAGCACAAGATTTTAACATAGTTTGATTGCACAATTATGTATTTTAGTTAATTTGTAGGATCTTACGATTCTACGATTTGATCCTAACGAAACGATTCGATCCTAGGAAGCTCATCGATCCAAAGTAGGATCCCGATCCTAACAACATTGATATGAGATATACATATTTGGCCATGTTGGAGTTGTTCCTTGACATAGTGGTGTGGGGAATAAAGCATGTATTCGCCCCAAACTTGCAGGATTATAATGAAACATACAATTGTGATTATAGTCATAAGTCAATAAAAAGCATGAAAAAGAAATCAACTTTGGGTCCTTGCTTGAATAGGCCTAAGAACAGGAATTAAAGTAAATTCCCTCCTATAACTTGCACCCAAGACTTTGTTTGAGATGATGCCGCGTGTGCTAGAAAGTACTCTCCAATTGCCTTGCAATATGGGGAGAGTTATTGAGGTTTTTGGATGTGAGATCTGAGTTTTTGGGAGAAGAATGCTCTCCAAAACCCTAATTATCTTTGAGATTTGTTTAAACAGTGAAACAAGAGTCCCTGACATGAGGAGAGTCCTCCTCCTTATGTAGCTCTTTTGGCCGAAATTTCCAATAAGGTAGGAGTGGGCTTTCCACTCTTACCTTATTCCAATTCGTGATTCGACCCATTTAGCTAAACTTTATTCGCGGGTTTTGTTTATAAATCGTATACCTGTTATCAGATATTAATGCAGTCGATGTATTAATAATGGTCTGATAAAATTACGATATTGTATAATTACCCAAATTAATATAACTGTTTATATTAATACGCGAATACAATATTTAATTAAATATAACCGTTTATATTTAATTTTACGAATTAATCATGCAATCCGTATTAGCTAAAATTATTTAATCCGTATTAAATAATAATCTCAACATCTTATTGACTAATTTAATAGTCAATACCTCTGACTAACTGTTTAGTCATATCCGGCAAAATGTGACTGTATTTTCATACCTTCACATCTCTCAAACGTGTCCTATAGGTGTGACGTATAGGGACCAGTTGATCACCGCCATCCGTATGACAATAACGTCAAACTTATCTAGCAAGCCAACCGTTATTGATAAACGTGGATCAACTGGTAATAATACAAAAGTATGCCCTTGTGATCCTTAAAGAGATTTAATAAGTCACTGTACTTAATTGTCAAGGACACCAGCCCCAACAATCTCCCACTTGTCCGTACAAGGGTATGTGCAATGACGTTATCACACTACATGTGGAGGACACAATCTCCAACAAGTGGAACGAGAGAGTCATGTGTTTCATACGGGAGTGGAAGACGGGATTTTTGGCCTAGAGTGTGGCTGAGATGTTGCCGCAGAAGATTACTGGTGGGTCAGTAGGTTGGACGTTTAGTTTAGAGAGAATGTTGCGTAGCTAGATTGTTTCCATGGTAACAGATGCAATGGCTCGAACTGCAGCTTCTGTTGTGGAGAGGGCAACTCCTTTTTGCTTTTTGGAGGACCAGGCTATCGGATTGCGCCCTAGGTATGTGATGTAGCCTGTGCTTAAGAGGTAGTTGTATTTGTCGCCGCCGAAGTCAGCGTCACAAAAGGCATGGAGGCGAAACAATGTTTGTATAGTTGGATACCATGTTGTTGGGATCCTTGAAGGTACCGAAGAAGACGTTTGAGTGCTGTTAAGTGGTTTATGGTGGGGTGATGAAGAAACTGAGTCAGGCGGTTGATGGAGAAGGCAATGTCGGGTCTAGTGAGTGACATATATTGGAGGCTTCCCACAATGGCACGATAATTGGATTGGTCATGTATTGGTTGATGGTCTTCGCGAACAAGTGGTGGTGATATGGCGATAGGTGTTGTATTTGGTTTGGCATCGGCCATGTGATATTTAGCTAGGAGGTCATGAATGTACTTGGATTGACTGACGTGAATTCCGAAGGCGTTTGGAGTTACTTCAATGCCTAGGAAGTAGGATAATGGTCCGAGATCTTTTAATGAAAAACGAGTAGATAGGTTTGTGATGGTAAGTAATCGATCTCTTTTATCGCTTCCGCATTCAGTTTATACATATTCATTATGAAAGTACAACATGTTATTTTAGATTATTGAACTTACATAAAAAAGCAAATTACGTTCTTATACTCCCTCTATTTTTTACCAAATAGCAAATTTGATTCGAATAAACATACTTAGTCGCAAATCGAACCCCCAATCTCACGAAATAGAGTAAAAAAACTCTCACAATAAAGTAAGTAGACACGCAAGTGAGAGAATATGAAGCATTTTATAGGTTGTGCCACTTGTGTTATGTGAGAGGCACCATCAATCTTTAAATTATGACGGATAAAGTTCGTCTTCAATTGAGAATTTGCGAATTTTTATTGTCAAGAATAAACAATCATAATCTTGGTACAACAAAGGTGAGATTCCCATCACTCTTTGGCTAATAAAAGTGTAATGAAAAAAGTTATCATATTTTGATTAATCAATCTTCACAAATTCTTATTTGCAACGACACTATCCGTCGCAAGCTTGTGACGGATACCGTTTTCTCTCATAAAATATCCATTATTTTTCTCTCTCCAACACTATTTCGTGGTCCCCTTAGGCCCTGTTCTTTTGGACTTATTTTTGCTTAATTTAAGTTAAGTTCAGCAAAAATAAGTTAAGTTCAGAAAAGTTCACCATCAACCAACCACGTGACTTATGGCTCGTTGAACCCACCATCAACCAACGTCACAAAATGATTACCTGAGTTATCAGCTCAAGTGGGTAATCAAGGACTAAAACGATGTAATGTTATTCAGTTCACTTTGTGGTGTTCAAAATTGGCGTACAATTCCACATGGAAAACAAAACATTATATATCATAACAATGAGGTTGAATAGAGTACACGAGAAAATGAATTATTACATGAATTCATAAAAGAGTAGTACAACTTAGGAACACATCTAATTCCCATGGAATGAATGTGCCCTTCATGCTTATCACGTGGTAATGCTTTAGTGAGAGGATCAGCTATGTTGTCATCCGTAGCGATCTTATCAATGAAAATCTCCTTTTGCTCCACGTAATCTCTGATTAGATGAGCTTTCCGTTGTACATGCCTAGCCTTGTTGCTAGACCTATGCTCCTTAGCTTGGAAGATGACACCTTTATTATCACAATAAACGGTGATTGGGTCATTCGAACTAGGTACTACCGTGAGTCCTTGTAAGAATTGACGCATCCATATTGCTTCCTTAGCTGCTTCCGAGGCGGCATAGTACTCGGACTCAGTCGTAGAATCTGCTGTAACACTCTGTTTAGAACTTTTCCAGCTGGCAGCAGCGCCATTAAGAGTAAAAACGAATCCAGACTGAGATTTCGAGTCATCTCGATCTGTTTGGAAGCTAGCATCTGCGTAACCCGTGGCGCAGAGCGTCGAGTCGCCTCCGTAAGTCAATCCCCAATCTTTAGTCCTCCGTAGGTACTTAAGAATGTTTTTCACGGCCATCCAGTGTTGTTCACCTGGATGAGCTTGGAATCGACTTGTGATACTCAATGCATATGCAACGTCAGGACGTGTGCATATCATGGCATACATGATCGATCCTATTGCCGAAGCATAAGGAATCCGACTCATGCGCTCTTTCTCTTCCAGTGACTTAGCTTCTTGAGTCTTGCTCAAGTGAAGCCCAGGAGTCATAGGAAGGAACCCTTTCTTGGAGTTCGTCATACTGAATCTCTCTAGAATCTTATCTATATAAGACTCCTGACTGAGAGACAACATCCGTCGTGATCTATCCATGTAGATACGGATGCCCAAAATTCTTTGTGCCTCTCCCAGATCTTTCATCTGGAAATGGTTTTTCAACCATGCTTTAACCGAAGATAGGAGAGGTATGTCATTCTCAATCAAGAGTATCTCGTCGACATACAGTACTAGGAATACAATCTTGCTCCCACTCGACTTGATATAGAGACATGGTTCCTCGACTGATCGAATGAATCCATTCTCTTTTATCACTTGGTCGAAGCGATGATTCCAACTCCGCGATGCTTGCTTAAGTCCATAGATGGAACGCTTAAGCTTGCAAACTTTCTTAGGATGTGCTGGATCGATAAACCCTCGGGTTGTACCATGTACAACTCTTCCTCCAAATAACCGTTTAAGAAGGCGGTTTTAACGTCCATTTGCCATATTTCATAATCATGAAATGCGGCGATCGCTAAGATAATCCGAATGGAACGTAGCATGACTACGGGTGCAAAGATCTCATCATAATGCAAGCCTGGCACTTGAGTGAAACCTTTAGCAACTAGTCTAGCCCTGTGGATATCTTGTTGTCCTTCCACGGCATGCTTTATCTTGTAAAGCCATTTGCATTGAAGGGGACGTACCTTTGCAGGTAGGTCCACAAGATCCCACACGTTGTTCTCATACATGGAGTCCATCTCGGATTGCATGGCTTTTAGCCATAGCTTTGAGTCAGAACTGGTAATGGCACCTTTATAGGTTGTGGGTTCATTACCCTCTAGGAGTAAGACGTCATCTGTATCGTGTTCCTCGACCATACCAATGTATCTGTCCGGTGGAATAGAGACTCTTCCCGACCTCCTAGGTTCCTCAGAAATATCTACCGCAGCCTCGGTTGAAGGAACTGTTTCCTCCAATGGTTGCTCGGCAGTTGGTTCTTGAACCTCCGATAACTCGAAGGTTCTATTACTCGACTTGTTCGCGAGAAATTCTTTCTCTAAGAACGTCGCACTAGCCGCAACAAAAACACGTTGTTCGGTTGGCGAGTAGAAGTAATGACCAAAAGTTCCCTTTGGATAACCTATAAAGTGTGTCTTGACCGATCGCGGGCCGAGCTTATCCTCGTGTCTCCACTTGACATAAGCCTCGCAGCCCCAAACCCGAATAAAGGACAAGTTAGGGACCGTTCCCTTCCATAATTCGTATGGAGTCTTGTCGTCAGCTTTAGACGGACTTCGGTTAAGTATTAGAGCGGCCGACAAAAGAGCATAGCCCCACAATGAATCAGGCACGACGGTGTGACTCATCATGGATCGAACCATATCGAGTAGAGTTCGATTTCTCCGTTCGGACACACCATTTAATTGTGGTGTTCCAGGTGGAGTCAACTGTAGCACGATGCCACAGTCTTTAAGGTGTTGATCAAATTCGTGTGAAAGATACTCGCCACCACGATCCGAACGTGGTGCTTTAATCTTTCTACCCAGCTGGTTCTGTACCCGATTCTGGTATTCTTTGAACTTGTCAAAGGATTCACTTTTATGTTTCATCAAGTAGACATAGCCATATCTACTCAAATAATCCGTGAAAGTGATGAAATACCTATAGCCTTCTCGTGCGTTGATCGACATAGGGCCACATACGTCCGTATGTATGAGTCCTAATAGGTCGGCAGCGCGTATTCCAACACCTTTGAAGGAAATACGAGTCATCTTACCGATGAGACATGATTCACACGTGCCATATGATTCGAAATCAAAGGGCGAGATAGCTCCATTCTGTATGAGCTGTTTTACGCGTTTCTCATTTATGTGTCCCATATGACAATGCCATAGGTAAGTTTGATCTTTGTCACCTACCTTTAATTTCTTATTATTCACATGTAATATTTCGGTGGTTTGATCTAAAACATAAATTCCATTCATGGAAACTGCCTTGTCATAAATCATATTGTGTAAGGAGAAAATACAGCTATTATTCTCTATTACAAATGAAAAACCGAGTTTGTCAAGCGCAGAAACTGAAATAATGTTTTTGGACAAACAAGGAACATAATAACAGTTATATAAAGATAACTCGAATCCACTTGGAAGCTGGATCACGTATGTTCCCCTCGAGATTGCAGCAACACGTGCTCCATTCCCGACACGCAGGTCAACCTCACCCTTGATTAGGGGTTCTTGGTTTCGGAGGCCCTGCACATGATTACATAGATGAGAACCACAACCAGTATCTAGTACCCAAGTTCCGTAACTTGCATGGTTAATCTCAATCATGTGAATAAAAGAAGAAGAAGACATACCAACAGGAGTAACACGGCCTGCCTTAATGTCCTCACGATACACGGGGCATGAGCGCCTCCAATGCCCAGTCTTGTGGCAATGGTGACATTCCATGCTTGTATCCTTGCTCTTTGTCTTGCCCTGTGAGTTGCTTGACTCACCTGGCCCACTCTTAGTAAATCCTGACTTCTTAAACTTGGGCTTGCCTACTGTTAGGTCGCCCTGAGCTTTAGCTTTACCCTTACCCTTACCCTTACCGGAGATCATGAGAACATCTTGCTTCACGCTCCCACTTAATTTCAGATCCTTCTCAGTCTGTACGAGAAGGGAGTGGAACTCATGAGGAGTCTTCTTCATGTCATTCATGTAATAGTTGGCCCTAAAGAGGGCGAACCCATCATGAAGTGAATGAAGCATTCGATCAACGATTATGTTCTCACTGATCTTGCAGTTTAGGGCCTCCAGTTTCTCGATATTCTCAATCATGTGAAGAATATGTGGGCTAACAGCTTGGCCCTTCTGGAGTTTCGCCTCAAAGAAGCGACATGTATGCTCATAAGAAACGATTCTCAGAGCCTTTGAGAATTCGTTAGTGAGCGTGGTGAAAATCTTGTTTGCACCATGGGTTATGAAGCGTCTTTGCAAATTGGATTCCATTACATAGATGAGTACGTTCTTTATCGCACCCGCTTCCATGACGAAGTCGCTATGAGCGCGAACTTCGTTAGCTCTAGCTCCAGTTCCTGGGTGTGGCGGAATGGGCTCAGTTAAGTACTTGAGCTTTCCGTCAGCAATGGCAGCATTCCGTAGTGCTGCCTCCCAGTCAGAGAAGTTTGACCCATCATTCGTCAGTCTTGTGGACTGATTCATGGAGTCAATGAAGGCTTTTAGCCAGGATTCACGTGCTAGCTTGGCACTTGGCATTGGGTCTTAACCAGCCATTTAGTTATACAGCAGTTTAATTGAACGTGTTCTAGACTAAAAAGAAGATAAAACAAAACCATATAAGCAACTCATTGTTGTGATTTAAGTCTATATTAAATTGAATTTAAACTCGTAGACTCATGCATTTATATAATTGATCTCCCTCAAGAATTATATAAATGATCCCAAGACTCAATTTCCGTATATTGATAAGCCCACAGTTTGGCTAATTCCACCGTTGGAACTCTTGGTCGATAGATTTCCGTAAATCCTATCTATTAGTCCATCCCAGTCACTGGATCTTATCGAGTGACCATGATGTTGAGATAAAATAAATCATCTGTTCCCACTTACCCGACGTAGAAGGGGTCATATTATGCCTACCGACGAAGAAGGGATTCATGGGAGGCTGATTTATAAAGACTATTCTCAATTTTTGGTTATACGAGGAAGACCCCATCGACTTATATTTATTCATATTAAGTGAACTAAAATCTAGCATATTCGTGAATGAATGAAATAAAGTGATGGCTTTGCAATTGACATGTGACATCTGTATTGTCACAGAAAACTAACGCGTAACCTCTACATGAGTCAGTTTTCAGGCATGTAATAGGTGGTTTGGTTTTAGGCGGAATATGATGCAAGCTATTATCGATGAAAGCATAAAATAAATGCGATAAACGTAAATAAAAGTCCTAGCGTGGCCTATCCTACCAAAATAAACATAAAACAACTTGGAATCCACTGTTGGATCCTTGAAGCTTGTCTTGATGTTCCATCTTGGTCCTTGCAGTGGGAGTGAGCATCCGGTCTCCGTCTTCGGTCTTCACAAAATTACTAATTTAAATTACAATAGTAGTCCTAGATATATTCTAATTTAAATACAAAAGTAATTACATGGCAAAAACCCAAAACGGAGATTCAAGATCTCAAAATTACAAGCAAGATTGTGTCCCATCATTACGGTGACACAATCTTCTAAGGCCACACTAAGTTACAACCGTTTGCAAAAATTAAATACGTTATTGAAAGCATTCACAAGGCATTCAACAAGACGATAAATAAAATGCATCAACTAAAACAAAATTCATTCATGACATAATACTGTTATTATGATTAACAAATTTTTACCAAACCACCTTTTAGGATTAAAATTATGTGATTATACCGTTTTAACCACTTTAATTTTAATAAGTTTATAATCCTATTATTTTAAACCGTTTTAAAATAATATGTATCAAACGAGGGTGAACCGTTTCACAAAATTAATAATATACTATTTCCGTATATAGTATATTACTAAAGGCCATGTGAAAATAAAACATGTTATTTTCGGAAAATAAAAAAAACGAGTCTGTTACAGGGGTGGTCTACCGACCACCTGGCGAAAAAAAAAAAATTTTTTTTTTTTTTTTTTAAAGCAGAATGGTCGACCGACCCGAAAAACAGGTCGACCGACCACAAAACACGAAACCGAGTTTCTGAACACGATTTCTCACAAAAGAGAAACTGTCGAAACAGAAAAATACGCAGGAGGCGGTCGACCGACCGCAACGGGGGGTCGATCGACCGACTTAGCGGCAAAAGACGATTTTTCAGGTTTTAAAACTTACGAAAAACACAAAGGTAAAATTTTCATGGCCTGGCTCTGATACCACTTGTGGGGAATAAAGCATGTATTCGCCCCAAACTTGCAGGATTATAATGAAACATACAATTGTGATTATAGTCATAAGTCAATAAAAAGCATGAAAAAGAAATCAACTTTGGGTCCTTGCTTGAATAGGCCTAAGAACAGGAATTAAAGTAAATTCCCTCCTATAACTTGCACCCAAGACTTTGTTTGAGATGATGCCGCGTGTGCTAGAAAGTACTCTCCAATTGCCTTGCAATATGGGGAGAGTTATTGAGGTTTTTGGATGTGAGATCTGAGTTTTTGGGAGAAGAATGCTCTCCAAAACCCTAATTATCTTTGAGATTTGTTTAAACAGTGAAACAAGAGTCCCTGACATGAGGAGAGTCCTCCTCCTTATGTAGCTCTTTTGGCCGAAATTTCCAATAAGGTAGGAGTGGGCTTTCCACTCTTACCTTATTCCAATTCGTGATTCGACCCATTTAGCTAAACTTTATTCGCGGGTTTTGTTTATAAATCGTATACCTGTTATCAGATATTAATGCAGTCGATGTATTAATAATGGTCTGATAAAATTACGATATTGTATAATTACCCAAATTAATATAACTGTTTATATTAATACGCGAATACAATATTTAATTAAATATAACCGTTTATATTTAATTTTACGAATTAATCATGCAATCCGTATTAGCTAAAATTATTTAATCCGTATTAAATAATAATCTCAACATCTTATTGACTAATTTAATAGTCAATACCTCTGACTAACTGTTTAGTCATATCCGGCAAAATGTGACTGTATTTTCATACCTTCACATCTCTCAAACGTGTCCTATAGGTGTGACGTATAGGGACCAGTTGATCACCGCCATCCGTATGACAATAACGTCAAACTTATCTAGCAAGCTAACCGTTATTGATAAACGTGGATCAACTGGTAATAATACAAAAGTATGCCCTTGTGATCCTTAAAGAGATTTAATAAGTCACTGTACTTAATTGTCAAGGACACCAGCCCCAACAATCTCCCACTTGTCCGTACAAGGGTATGTGCAATGACGTTATCACACTACATGTGGAGGACACAATCTCCAACAAGTGGAACGAGAGAGTCATGTGTTTCATACGGGAGTGGAAGACGGGATTTTTGGCCTAGAGTGTGGCTGAGATGTTGCCGCAGAAGATTACTGGTGGGTCGGTAGGTTGGACGTTTAGTTTAGAGAGAATGTTGCGTAGCTAGATTGTTTCCATGGTAACAGATGCAATGACTCGAACTGCAGCTTCTGTTGTGGAGAGGGCAACTCCTTTTTGCTTTTTGGAGGACCAGGCTATCGGATTGCGCCCTAGGTATGTGATGTAGCCTGTGCTTAAGAGGTAGTTGTATTTGTCGCCGCCGAAGTCAGCGTCACAAAAGGCATGGAGGCGAAACAATGTTTGTATAGTTGGATACCATGTTGTTGGGATCCTTGAAGGTACCGAAGAAGACGTTTGAGTGCTGTTAAGTGGTTTATGGTGGGGTGATGAAGAAACTGAGCCAGGCGGTTGATGGAGAAGGCAATGTCGGGTCTAGTGAGTGACATATATTGGAGGCTTCCCACAATGGCACGATAATTGGATTGGTCATGTATTGGTTGATGGTCTTCGCGAACAAGTGGTGGTGATTGATAAGGGTAAAGTCGTCACCCTAAATCAAAGTAATCCTTAGGATACTACTAACTAATAGCTAGCGGTAAGAAAGGTATCGAATCCACAGGGAGGCGGTAATAAATTGTTTGCTAAAGTAAATAAGTCTTAAAGTAACAAGCGGGTTGTTTTTATTGTTTTTGTTGTCTAACAAACTAATTGCGAAATAAGTAAATAAAGATGTAAACAAGTATTAGGAAAGATCTAGGGATCAAGTTCACATAGGCAATTATCCAGGGGAATGGGATTTAACTAATTTAATTGGGCAAAATTATTATTTAAGATCATATGTCCGGTCGGTATTCATATAATCTTTAGATCTAAACCTAACATGCGGTCGCTATAATTAGGTCAGTCTATTCAATTGTTGTGGCCTATCTTAGTCTTAGTCTACGGTCGGATCTAAGACTAATTTGCGAGACTAATTAACTAATCCTGGCCAGTAATTAATTAATCAGGTTTAAAACAACAATAGAACAATAATAATAAGCAGTTTAACAATTAAACATCATTAAAGTTTGATTCCCCCTTCTAATTACCTAGATCCTTTTTCACCCTAGACAAATAAATTAGCTACGCATGGCTTGGGATCTAACTACAACAATATTGATTGAAAACATAATTAATAAAGCAATAAACTAAGAACAAGAATAATTGAATAACAATAAAGTAAAGATTATGATTAAATACCGTAAATAGGAGAACAAGATCCGAAGACAATTGCTAAATAATAATCTAGGGAGCTACTAGTAATAATTAGGGTTTTTTAGAGTAATAAAAGTGTGTCTAACAAAAGGCTACGAAGTCTCTATTTATAACAAACTACTAAACAATTTATGGAAACTCGGGGTAAATTAAAGCACTCGATCGAGCACTCAAGGCACTCGATCGAGTGTTGGTGGCACTCGATCGAGTGCTCTCAGCGCGTAATTCCTGCTTCGCGCACTGAACTTCAAACGGTCGCCATTTCTTCGTTACTTGTCCGAATCAAGTGATTTTCGTGGCGTTGGAAAGCTAAGAGGATGAGCTTTCACCTCCAGTTGGAATCACCTGATTATCATTTGTAGAACTCGAGATATGGCTCTCCAAAGTAGGTACTAGTTATATGGAGCTCTTCTTTGTGCTTGCCTTTGATAATCTCCTTAGCTCTTCCTTCCTAGATCCTCGTGCCATGCTACGTGTGTTCCTTCATGTCGGGTCCGCGGTGCTCCAATCCATCTTTTGCACCATAAATGCATCAATCCTGCATTAAACACCGAAAGGCGGAAGTATCGACATTCTAATATAAACAGCATATAAATGACACAATTTAGCACAAGAATCATCTCAAAACAACTAAAGGGGAGACATAAAAGTGTATACGAATATGACTCATCAGTGATATGGCGATAGGTGTTGTATTTGGTTTGGCATCGGCCATGTGATATTTAGCTAGGAGGTCATGAATGTACTTGGATTGACTGACGTGAATTCCGAAGGCGTTTGGAGTTACTTCAATGCCTAGGAAGTAGGATAGTGGTCCGAGATCTTTTAATGAAAAACGAGTAGATAGGTTTGTGATGGTAAGTAATCGATCTCTTTTATCGCTTCCGCATTCAGTTTATACATATTCATTATGAAAGTACAACATGTTATTTTGGACTATTGAACTTACATAAAAAAGCAAATTACGTTCTTATACTCCCTCTATTTTTTACCAAATAGCAAATTTGATTCGAATAAACATACTTAGTCGCAAATAATCAATGAACCCCCAATCTCACGAAATAGAGTAAAAAAACTCTCACAATAAAGTAAGTAGACACGCAAGTGAGAGAATATGAAGCATTTTATAGGTTGTGCCACTTGTGTTATGTGAGAGGCACCATCAATCTTTAAATTATGACGGATAAAGTTCGTCTTCAATTGAGAATTTGCGAATTTTTATTGTCAAGAATAAACAATCATAATCTTGGTACAACAAAGGTGAGATTCCCATCACTCTTTGGCTAATAAAAGTGTAATGAAAAAAGTTATCATATTTTGATTAATCAATCTTCACAAATTCTTATTTGCAACGACACTATCCGTCGCAAGCTTGTGACGGATACCGTTTTCTCTCATAAAATATCCATTTTTTTCTCTCTCTCCAACACTATTTCGTGGTCCCCTTAGGCCCTGTTCTTTTGGACTTATTTTTGCTTAATTTAAGTTAAGTTCAGCAAAAATAAGTTAAGTTCAGCAAAAATAAGTTAACTTAAGTTCAGCAAAAATAAGTTCAGAAAAGTTCAGCAAAAATAAGTTAAGTTCAGCAAAAATAAGTTAAGTTAAGTTCAGCAAAAATAAGTTCAGAAAAGTTAAGCAAAAATAAGTTCAGAAAAGTTAAGCAAATACTCATACCCGTTTATAGTATTGATGAGTTTTGAAAAATTTAAAATGTTCACAAATTCTCTCGTACAAACGTCTCATGTGCGACCATTTTTTCAAATATGCCATGTCACTATTAACAAAAGAATAGTCGGATTTTGCGAAAAATACACGTGTTAAGAATTACACACAATAATTCTTGTACGACTTTTATTAAAATCGAATAAAAAAAATAAGACATTATTTAAGCTAAACATAGTCAAAGACATTTGACAAGACAATGGATTTAATGGTCTAAGCGCAGATGAAGAGGACGGAAGTGAAGAGTATGTTGATAATATAGAAATAGATTATTAAAAAAAATTGTGATATGTGATTTACTTTTTAATTATGTATTGAGTTAAGATAATGAACATACAATATTTATAATATAAAAAGGAACTGTTATTATTACTATTATTATTTATTTAGTTCGGAAAAGTTAGACTCATATAAGTCATAAGTTAAAAAAAGTTAAGTTCATAAAGTTAAGCAAATACTCCCTCCGAGTCATAGTAATGGTTCATTTACCTTTATGCACAAAAAATAAGGAAATGATTTTAAACCACACAAAACACCCTACCCATACTGAATTGATTTTGGACCACAAAAAAGTTACTAAAAATGGAAAGAGGAACCATTACTAAACTCGCATCAAAAAGGAAGTGAGAACCATTACTCCGACTCGGAGGGAGTATAAGTTAAGTTCAACAAATATAAGTTAAGTTAAGTTCAGCAAAAATAAGTTCAGAAAAGTTCAGCAAAAATAAGTTAAGTTCAGAAAAAATAAGTTAAGTTAAGTTCAGCAAAAATAAGTTCAGAAAAGTTCAGCAAAAAATAAGTTCAGAAAAGTTCAGCAAAAATAAGTTAAGTTCAGAAAAAATAAGTTAAGTTAAGTTCAGCAAAAATAAGTTCAGAAAAGTTCAGCAAAAATAAGTTTAGTTCAGCAAAAATAAGTTAAGTTCAGAAAAATTCAGAAAAAATAAGTTAAGTTAAGTAAAAATAAATCCAAAAAAACAGGGCCTTACTCCACTACTCATTTTGTATCAATTTTATCTCACAAAATATCCGTCACAAATGGTGTCCCGTCGCAAGCAAGAGTTACTAATCAATCTTACTCGTAACTTGGATAAGGCGCTGATTTGCAATCAAATTGTAGATGATTTGACATGAAAATAAGTATTCCGTATTAAGTTGTGTTTTACCCTTAATAATACAAACTACTCACGCATCACCTACCAATATCAACATACTTATTAAGTAGTCCTTATCAATGGAATACAATATTTAAAATTCCCTAAAAATATCCTTGTAATGATTAAATCCTCAGAAAAATTAACCCGATAATAAATTGATGAGTCAAAATTAAAAAAATAACTGAAATCAGGAAAATTATAAAATAAACCCGACTTGTTATAGCAAGTTATTAAAATAACAGAACCCCCTAATCTTAACCCGAATCGACAAGACTTCAACCTGACCCAACGGAAGAATTAGCTCGACTAACCCTAGTCATAAGCATCTCGCTCCCGGCTTGGATGAGGTCATGGTCCGATATGGCCCGACTCAATCAGAACTACCTGATTACCAACTCTAGTTACAACGTGAGATGACCTTAGACACTTACGGAGTATATAAGTCAAATAGTCATTCATCGATAGAATATACGCTTATTTAGCGGTTTAGCCAATAAAAAACCGTCTCCCATTATGATCAGTCCATATTCCATATCATTATCAGTCCGGCCCAGCTCGTAAAGATCCATTACTCACATTTATAGAATAACATCTCACGTGCACAGCACACTACATGACAATATGACAATACTCAAAGATACGCTCCACAAAATATCTTCACTCGGTCACTCCCTCAGTCGGTCAGTCCTCTCAAGATGAAATATCGAAGATATTTTAACCTCATCCAAAAGAATATCCTCTTTAACCAAACCCTAGTTACCAACAACTTGCATTATTAACCACGGTTAACTCCATCCCCAACTTCACCTTTCACTCACTTCACTCCCAACCCTAATTTTTCCACCTCCATAAATATCCCTTCATTTTCATCCATTTTCTTCATCCGCTTCCTTACATTCATCTACTTTTCTCCTCTCTTTTGCTTCGTTCAATTTAAGCTTTCGTAATCTTCATTAATGGCGGAAGTTGAGGAGTACAGATGTTTCGTCGGCGGCCTTGCTTGGGCCACTAGCGACCAGTCCCTTGAAGCCGCTTTTGCTCAATACGGCGATGTTACTGAATCCAAGGTTTCCTTGTTACTCCATTGTTACTATTCTTGCTCTGTTACTGTTACTGTTACTGTTACTGTTACTGTTTGTGTTTAACTCTTCTTTTACTGTTATGATCAATCTCCGTCTCCATGTGAGCTGTATCTTAAATCAAGGTAAACAAATGACTGAGACGGAATAGTATTAATTCAATGCTAATGATATTGCGTTGATGATTGCTAGTTACTGTTACAATTGATTGAGAACGGATGAAGTATTAATTAATTAATTAGTTGATTAAATCCGTTTTTGCTGATTATATTGCGTTGATGATTGCAGATTATTAACGATCGCGAGACAGGAAGATCAAGAGGATTCGGATTCGTAACATTCGCCAACGAGAAATCGATGAACGATGCGATCGAAGCAATGAACGGACAAGATCTTGACGGCCGTAACATCACAGTCAACCAAGCTCAGTCACGTGGATCCGGCGGTGGAGGCGGAGGCGGCGGTGGTTACCGTGGCGGAAACGGTGGAGGAAGCCGAGGATACGGTGGCGGAGGCGGTGGTGGTGGAGGTTATGGAGGTCGTCGTGAAGGAGGTGGTGGTGGATACGGAGGAGGTGGTGGAGGATACGGAGGAGGTGGTGGATCCCGTGGAGGATCTGACTGGAGGAATTAAGTAAACGGGTCAAGGTTTGGCCTTTGAATTAATGGGCTTGGATCTTCGGGTCGGGTCTTAACTATGTTACTGCTTTCGGTTACTTTGTTACTGCACTCTAGTTACTGTGTTACTGTTTTACTGTGTTTGTGTTGAGTTGGTTATGAATCAACCAGGTGAAAAAAGGTGTTTGGGAAGGAGGGTTAGTATTAGGGAGGAGATTTTGTTAGTACTGTTTGTTTGTAATCAGCAACTGTATTTGCAAACAATTTGAACCTAATGAGAACGACAAACTTTGAATGCCATTTTCTCTGCCTTAATTTAACACCGTTTATTAAGTTTGGTATTAATCTGATACGATTCTAACCAGAATATTAAAAATATTTAACGAATTTTCGCAAATAGGTAGTTAACGATATTTATAGCGTAAAATACGCTTCGTTAATTATAATAAAAAATAGTGGTAGAGTGTATTTAAATGGAGAGTATTTGTTATGGACATTGGACAGTATGGTTTTACGGTTTTAATATTGGTACGAATTACTCCTCTCATTCAAATTCACGCCACATACAGTACGTTTTACATTTGCCACATATAGTATGTTTTACATGTGTTTTATATTTTCGTGTAAAGACGAATTAAACAAGATTGTAAGTGAAGTAAAGATTGTAGGTGAAGTATATTTTCTCGTGAATAGTGGTACAAAATAGAAACTTGGTTTTCAATGGATTTGTTGTGGACGTTGGACAATTTGCTTTTACCCTTCATCAAGTCTGGTAATAATCCGATACGATTTTATCATACATTTCAACTTTTGTATTTGCTACGTGTATCCATCCGTAACCTTTTCCGTTAGACCGTAAAATCATTGATCCACTTATCTAGCCAACATTAGTAATACGATTAGGAATAAAATTGAGCCCACATTCCGTAATGGGCTTCTTGGTAGTATATCTTTTCCTAACGATTCTATGAATGATTGGATTGGGCGAAGAATCGAGATACTATGCAATTTCTCTTTGGTGAACGGAAGCCAGGGTAAAGGACTAAAGGATACCAGTTTTACCATGGATTTAAAGTCAAACCCAAACGAAAACGACTTCTATCAGAAAAAATTAGCGAGTTACGCACTGAAAAAACTGGCGAGTTATGCAATGAAAAACTAGCGAATTACGCACCAGAATTTGTCTGGCGAGTCCTATACGCACCCTTACCAACCACCAACTTCTGAAAAGGGAGAAGATTTATGATAAATGTCTTGAAAAAGATCAAGATGAATAGACAAAGACATTTTTTTATATTAATTATGTTTTTTTGTTTTTCTTTTGTATTCTCAAATCATAGAGTTTGCACTTATGTACTGCATTTACGATTGCGAGAGGATATTAGGATATTGAGCCTCTATTAGGCAAGCCCATCTACCATTAGGGTTTCATTCTAGAGTTTGACGATGTATTATAAACATTGTCACATATCAATGTAACGACCACAAATCAATAATATTTTATTCCTTATGTTATTTTCTCTTTATAATTCTATCGCATCGTCTTCCAATGTATGTCCCGCGTCATTTGCGCGACCGTATCTCTAGTCTCTACTACAAGATCGATCGAGCTCCATTGATTAATAATTTGGTTTACACACTAGGGTTTTGAAACGTAACTAGCTAGCTAATATTAGTCTAGTACTAGTAATTAAGTACACCATACTACTAAGTACAAACAACAAACCATAATAGTAGTGAAATTACGAGGTACAACCGATGACAAACTAATAACTGATTGTCGCTTCATTTCGCCATTACTTCATTGTTTTATTGAATTTAAATCGGTTATGAGCCTCATATCGTCGTCCTGCGACACACGAATAAATATGCTTATGTTAGGAATCGGTAATAGAGCGATAAAACTCATAAAAGAATCATAAAACTCATTACTTCTTATAGACGTCGGTTAATTAACCCAATTGATATAGTCACGAGGGTATATTTATAATTTGGGTTCAAATTCCGTCATCAGAGAAAATAGTTAGCGATTGAAATAAGAGAATAAGGACATACAGAGTACTATATTTCTATATATATAAGTAAATAACCAATCAATCAGTTGTTGTCGTTATCGACTTCACTAAAGATAATCTTTTCTCGCAATCTATTCCATTAGCATATTAATATCGTATTAACCTAATTTAAATCAAATATAACTTCAAACACGTACATGTGATTATGTGAACATGCATGCATGGGAGGACGTAGTAATGTAATACTAATTTCCTAAATTATTTAGCTTTATTTATAATAATAGAAATACGGAGAATTAATTTCCTAAATTATTTAGCTTTAATTATAATAAATTAATAATAGAAATACAGAGAATTAATTTCCGAAATTATTTAGCTTTACTTATAAAAAAATTAAAAAGTACGTAGAACTAATTTCCTAATTAATCATTTAGCTTTAGTTATAATAATAGTAAAAGTAAGTAGAATTAATTTTCTAATAAATTATTTAGCTTTAACTATAATAATTATAATAATTAAAATAAGTAAAATTAATTTTCCAAATTATTTAGCTTTAGTTACGGAGTATATAATAATAAAAGTAGGTACAATTAATTTTTTAATAAAATATTTAGGTTTAGTTAATAATAAAATTTCGTAGAATTAATTTTCTAATAAATTATTTAGCTTTAATTATAATAAAAAAATACGTAGAATTAAATTTCTAAATTATTTAGCTTTAGTTATAATAATTAAAATATGTAGAATTAACTTCCTAAATTATTTAGCTTTAATTACTTCTATAATAATAAAAGTACGTAGAATTAGTTTCCTAATAAATTATTTAGCTTCAATTATAATAATAAAAGTACTTAGAATTAATTTCTTAAATTATTTAAGCTTTAATTATTAAAATAAGATTACCTTAATTAGGCCTTCAATTTTCACGTCCCACTAATTTTGGACGTGCCATTCTTTTTATACTTAGGCAATGGAATTTTGCCATTCTCAATATTATTAACATCAACAATAAGGATTTCATAATGTCTCTTAACGTCTTCAATAGTCTTGCCACCAACGGCCTTGGCGATATTGTACCAGCGATCAGGAGTGTCGCGGTCATAAGCCGCCAAGGCCGTTTCAAAGGCCTTGTTTTGTTTCGGTGTCCATGTTGTACCGTTAGACGACATTATTGTTGAGTTAATTAAGTAGGGATTATATTGCTAAATGTTTGGAAAGTGAGGTGTTTGATGTAGAATTATTAGCTAATTAGAGAGTTGATATTAGTGGTAATTAGTTTAGGTTTTGTTTGAGTAAAAGAAGTGGCAAATGCTGCTTTTTATAGTGGTGTTGAGAATAATGATGGGCAGGGTAAATGGGTAATAATTTAATATCAATTCGGTAGGTCTTGCTTGTGACGAGCTAATCCTGTCACAAACTTGTAACCTCTCACAAAAAGAGAGAGGGGATAAGGTGAAGCACCATTTATGTGCTTTCTCACTTACCTTTTATGAGTATTCTGTAAGAGGAAACGGTATTCGTCACAAATAAGAATTTGTAATATCAATTAGGTAGATTTTTTTTTGCCAAAGTTTCTTATTTATGGCGTAATTCTGTCAAAAAAGTGAGGTAAAAGAGTATTAGTTAATAGAATTCATTGTACTTCTATATCTTTGTTTTTGTTTTACAACGAGTCATAAAGATTATTTAGATACTGACAGAATTTGAACCAAGGTTATAACATTGCTTTTCATGACTTTACCAATTAAGCTAGTTGACAATGACACACCATCTTCGTAGAATTCAAATCTTTGGTATCATGTAAGGAAGTCGAAGTCGTCTTAGGCATGCTTTATCAATTCATGCTTTATCAATTCAATTCAATTCATGACATATACTCGATATATACAAGAAATAGAGGGTGTTACAGGGTGAATAACTAACTGTACAATTTAGAAAAACCATTTTAAAACAAAGTGAATATTTTTAAAGGGTAATATATTTCGTACTAAATCCCATGAAGGGATGGAGGAAGTAATTAGTTCCAACAATTAGATAGATCTAAAGAACCATATTTTTTTTATGAGTCAAGACCATCTGTTCAATTTTCGTGTCTCATTATTTTAATTTTCAATCATCTCGTCAGTTTATAATCTCCAAATAATTACTTTTAATATTTAGTGTTTACGTGTCAAATAAAGAGACAATGAAATATAAGATGGCACATAAAAATAAAACATGAAATATGGACTCCTTTTTTATAATGTTATTATTGCAGGTTATCGTTTATTTCTTTTGTTCTGAAACGAGCCCAAAAATACCAGGATTAGAGAAGGAATTTAAATAATTCAACATACAACTATAATTTTGGGTTAATAAAACGATTTTTCTTAATAAAGTTGTATTTGAATCGATTTTATAGCGATAAATATCCTAGTAGGGCTAGTACCATTACTTGTACCAATGTACCAAGAGTTAGGTAGCACATACACTTTTCTTAATTAGCCGTTCCGTATCTGACACCGTATCTAACACTCGGACACCCGATGCTCGTTGGACACATGGCTAAACATATTATAGTTTAGACAAAGAATAAATTTTTAAAAATGATCGATTAAAAGATGAGTTTGGGTGGAAAAATGAAAATTAGTTATAGTAAATGTCGAATTGTACCTCTACTTGTTTAGATTTAGCTTCAAATACATGATAAAAATAAATTTATACGTTATTTATAACCATAAAATATATATATTTTATTATATTTAAATGTCGTGTCCCGTATTTTAAATTTCATGGGATGCCGTTTTCTGTATCCTTGTCGTGTTCGTGTCCGTTATATCCGTTAATATTGGTTTCACTTTGTGGTAAAATATTGATGGTGATGGAGTGAAATACGAGTAATTATTACCAATTTGTAGTTTATAGCCGTAGATATAACTTATAGTTGATACCTACTTTTACCCATCTCTAGTTGTTCATCTTATACATGGTAAACAATTAAAAATAAACCCTTTTGTAGATCAACACTAGAAAATTAACCTTGCCAATGTTGCCATGTTTTTTACTTGAACTAGGCATGTATAGTACTCATCAAACTGATACATACCGGTTTCCGATAGTCATGGGCTACCAAAAATTCGTTCACCTAATGAATTATTCAATTTATTTACACACTTCTCAGTTCTCACAATCTGTGTTCTTGTTTTATGTTACATAAGATACCGTTTGTATGATTTACGGACATTTATATTCCGGAATCTTAAAATTCCGAAAACCATTATTATACACTTCAATTTGAGCCATACGGGAGGCCGAACCATTTTATTTTACATTTTCTCTCATTTTCCGTACCACGTTCCCGAGGCTAATTCATTCATGAATTATCGTATTCGATTTCTGCGCTAAATAACAAGTATTTATCTACTTTAAGGACTACCCGATTTTCGTCCTAAACTAGTTCATCACCAAAACATGGAAATGAAACTCGTATCCCGGTCCAACACAATGTCTTTTGGTACCCCATGTAGTTTAACTACATGCATCCTATAAGCAGTAACCAACTCGATTTGTTTCATGTGTCTTTCAATTCATATGAATGAAATGAGCCGACTTGGGCAACCAATCCACAATCACCCAAATCATATTGTTACATTTTCGTGTCCTTGATAACGCCACGATAAAATCCATCGAGATCGACTCTCATTTCCACTCTGGTATTCTCCAGTACCTAAATCTTACCTTGTGGTCTGCACTGTTCTCTTTTGACCCTTTGGCTTCTTCAAAGCAAAAACCACCGCGCCCAATTCCAAATCTTGAGTAGGATACTGCTATATATAGTTCTTCTCATAAGGTTTCACTGTCTCGACGCATAATTTATCACCTTCCCATTCTGAATAAGCACAAAACCCAAACCATTCTTTGAGGCATCTGTATATACCTCAAACCCCTCGATCGAGTACTCCACAAACTCAAAGCATTCATGATCGACAAAACACATAGAAATTGATTGTTATTTCGTTCAACAACATCTAGTCGAAAATACAATCTAACACCTTTAACATTCGAACAAGGAACAAGTAATGAATTTATTCACTAAATAAAACACATAAAAGTGAGGTGTTCAATCATCTATAAAGCAAGTTGAGATTCGGCTTACCAAATACTCCAACTTAAATAAGAGGGTGAAAGTCACATCGTATGATATACTTGATATTATATGATTTGATACATATTGTAATCCTTGTAAAACATGTAGAGTATAACACTAATTAGGATACTGATTAGGTTTTTCCTATTTGAAGAGATTAGTTAGCTTAACTGAAGATACGATATAATATCGTATTAGTATATATGTATGCTCGTTCTTTGAATAACTACAACTAATTCTTCATCATTCTCTTTGGTTTCACTAATTTCACAAAAAGGCTTTTTCAACATTTATATGATGACTACGTTATCTCCCTCAATTTGTGTGTTTAAAACCCTCCACTTTGTCCTAATTCCGTCTTAATTTCCCTTTAACTACCCTTGCTTTAGCATAATTTGCCTTTACATGCTGTTCTCACGCGTTTTCGAAGTGGTTGTAGTGTTTTCACGCATTTCTAGGTAATTCGGACTTGAAGAGAGATACAAGCAGGCTTACGAGACGAGAAACTAAGTTCGGTGCCTCTTTGGGTGATTTTTAGCACATTTTGGGTGTATCGCAGACAGTCAAGATGTATCTCCACCCATCCGGTGTATCTATACTACGCATCTTACTTGGGTCAGTTGGGTGTATTAAGGGCAACCAAGGTGTATCGCCATCCCACTACACCTCAATGCACCCGACATGAGAGAGAAACAGCATAAAAACACACATTACTTTTACAGGTGTATCGCCATCTCATTTCGTTTGTTTTAAGTTCTAAAACCCTCCTTTTGGACTTAGTATGTATACTAAACACCCTTATTTTTGTAGGAGAGAGATTCATTGTTTTTAAAACACACGTTAATTTTGTAGAGAGAAATTGTTGAGAAGCATTGAATCCCACCCTTGTTCTCCCATTTTCAAGTTTTTAATGTCATCAAATTGTTTTTTTTTTCCCAAATTTGGGTATATTTTCGTTCCTTTATTATTTTGTTTGTGGTTGTATTGTTAGTTTCACATCCTTAGTTTAGTTTCCTCTTATTAAGTTTTTTGTGACCAAAGTTACCACATTTATTTTAGATTAAGCTTCCCTCATGGTTAATTAGTGTTTAATCATATTATGAATTAGTAATTGCATGTTAGTAAGTAAAAATCAAATATTTATCATGTTTGTTCCAAATTAAGTTGAACCAAACACCCCCTTAATAATCTCCCAGTTGGCTTGTTGTTGTACTTTTTCGGACTTTGTGAACATTAATAACTCGTCTATAGCTTCAAACCAACCGTTTGAAATACTCCCTCCATTCATATCCACTTTGCACCTTTACTTTTTCACGTTTGCCAACGCACGTTTTACGTGCTAAATATCTTTAGCTACGTATTCGCAAAAATTATAAAAGTTAGATATTTTCAATGTACTCGTGAAGACGAATCAAACAAGATCCCGCATGAATATATTTTCTCTTACGTATTAGGAGAAAATTGATACCGAACGTTGATTTTTAAATAGTATACAAAATCCAAAAGTACCATTTGGATTTGAATGGAGAGAGTAAGAGTCTCTGAAGATTTATAATGCTTCTCCATAAAATGCAAACATTAATTGTGTATGAATTGAAATGATATGGTTAATCCCGAATCAGTTTCATTTCGATAATTAATACTATGTACAAAATAGCATGTAATTAAGAGGTCCGATACACCGTCCTACCCTATATATAGTATATCACACAAAAATGGGAAAATAGCGTCATGAATCGCATCGCTCCATTTTCGCTTTGTGCACACGTCTCATATTCTTCCTCTTCTAGCTTTGTTCTTGTAACGGACCTATAAAGCACTATAACTGAATACTAAATGTAGGAATATGTATATTAGGCGGAAAGTTAAAATGATTTTCGGTCAATTAAAGAAAAGGTGGAAATAAATGATTAGAAAAAATTATAATATGTGGATTATTTTTTTATCGTAATATAATTGTAGTATAATGTACTCCGTATGAACTATGAATAAACCATTGTATATCAAGTGGAAAATATTTTATATTTCCTTATGTTTTAGGCTATTTTTTTTTATCAATGTCTTCTTTTGAATAATAATAATAATTAACTTAAATTAAATTAAGTTAATTAAGTTCGGATCTTATAAATTCAGTTCAGTTCAGTTCATCTCTTATAAGTTCAGTTCAGTTCAGGTCCTATAAGTTCACTTCAAATCCTATAAGTTCAGTTCAGTTCAGATCCTACATGTTCAGTTCAGTTCAGATCCTATAAGTTCAGTTCAGTTCAATTTCAGTCCAAAAGAACAGGGTCTTAGCTTAATAGAAGATACGATCTAATATCGTATTAGGATACACGTATGCTCTACCATCGTCTTTCAATAACTACAACTAATTCTCCCTCAGTCTCTCTGGTTTCACGGATTTCAAAAAAAGGTTACTCAACAATTTATCATATATGAATTAAGTTTGTATTAAAACGGGTATATTCGTTTTAAAAAAACGAATTAAATAACACCCCACCTTCAAATTTGTGACATTATTTGCTAGTGTCATTGTATCTTTTACCTTTGTTTCCTTTAACTTAATTTTTGTTCTTATAAATTCAGTGTGGGTCGGTTCACTCTTATATAAATTTCAATTCGATAAGTCTATTCAATATAATCATAATCAGTTTAATTTAGGGCTTGTTTGGTTCATCTAGGAATTAACTTTCCGTAGGGAGTTGTACTTCGAGTGAACTTAATTCTCATATCAAGTTCCCATGACAAAAAATTGTTTGGTTGACGTAAGGGAATTCACACCTCCCATGAATTGTATTCCCATATCTTGTTTGGTTGTACCAATCTAATTCCCATGATTTTGTATACAAATATCATTATGCCCTTTATTAAAAACAAAATTATTTTATACTCAGCTAAATTATGAAGTAGCTGATATTGTCTTACCGTCCATATGAACTCAACCAAATTACACCATAGTCGATTCATTTCAATTCCGTTCATTTCAGTAAAAAAAACAAAACCTAAAGAGATTGTAGTTTTTTTTTCCTTCTTTTTTTTTTTTTTCCTTTTTCCTCTTTTTCATACGAAAAGAGGGGCAGACCCCGAAAAAACAGAGATTGTAATAGAAGTATACTACTCCGTATTACATTTGATATCATTTTATAAGCGAACGACAACAAAGCTCTGGAATCCGCCTAATTCATCTGATATTTCCGGTAATTATCTACCCCAATTTAATAATTGATTACTCGTAATTGTTTTATTTGATTATGCGAATTCTATTAATTAATTAGTGTATTGATTTTAATCAATTCATTTACCTTTACCCAATTCTATCGGTTTGATTTACTGAGGAAATTAGGGTTCCTCTCTGATTTAATCTGTTAATTATTAATTTCGAGAGATAATTACCGGATTATCAGAGTAATTAGGCAGATTCCACAACTTTGTAGTTTTTCTGATATAAAATGATGTCAAAATGTCGTCAAATTGGAGTTCAGTAATTTGGTTATTACGAACCGTTACGTAAACTCGTCTCACGTAATAATTTGGTTAATTTGATTGTAATTTGGTAAACTTATCTCTCCATAAACATCCGGCGCCAAATCAAAACAAATGATTGCGTCACACTTTTTATAAGAGGTATAGTATAACCAATTAACCAAATTATTGCGTGAGATGAGTTTACGTAGCGGTTCGTAATAACCAAATTACTGAACTTCAACTTGACGACATTTTGACATCATTTTATAACAAAGTTGTGGAATCCGCCTAATTTCTCTGATAATTCCGGTAATTATCTACTCGAATTTAATAATTTATTATTCGCAATTGTTTAATTTGATTATGTCTGAATTCTATTAATTAATTAGTGTATTGGTTTTAATCAATTCATTTACTTTTACCTAATTATATTGCTTTGATTTAATGAGGAATTTAGGGTTCTTCTTTGATTTGATTTGATTTGTTAATTACTTAAATTTGATCTTATGATTATATATTAATTTGTAATTCCAGCAACAATGGCCGTCTCTTTTCAACGTTACATGCAGACTGATTGTAACAGCCAACTGATTCAGTTGTTCAAGGAAAGGTCTCGTCCTTTTATTTCTTTTTCCTTTATTGTTTTTGTTTTTAATCATCTCGAGTTCAAGTCGACAATTGGATACGTACGTACAAAAAGTCATAGTAACATACTAACATAGCTGAGGGCTGGCATTGGGTTACTGCACTTACTGGGTACTGGTGTTGTGGCTTTTGATGTGCCATTTTAATAACACTAATTCCTGATTTTGATTTTGTTTATGTTTATTGTTTTGCGAAATGTGAACCCATAGAAGCGAGAAGGAAAGGGAGAGGTCCATAGGAATTGTGATTGCGAATGGATATTGTTTGGATGAAGGTGTGATTGTCGAGATCTTATCGTGGTTGCCGGTAAAATGGGTTTTGCAGTACAAGAGTGTTTGCAAATCATGGCATGCTATCATTTCAAGTTCCGATTTCATTTCAAAGCATCTCAAAAACTACTATTGGAGGAACAATGACGACCACCGTGGTATTCTCCTTGCCCAATATTATTTGGATGCGTATTACCTTCAGTCCTTTGTTATGGTTGTGGATGAAACTCCCCGGGTTTTAGCTCGTGAAGATATGCTTGATATGCCCATATATTCTTCTGAAATATGTGGTCCATGTGACGGTTTATATTATCTATACCTCTACGATAAGGGTAAACGCGCTCTGTGGAACCCTGCTATCAACGAGCTTAGAGTTTTGCCTCCATTACTTACAAAGTCTGATCCTCTTTTAAACCCAACCAATTCTGCGGGTGAAGTCTTTGGTCTTGGATTTGACTCGGTAAGTGGAGACTACAAAGTGGTTGTTATTAAAAAATATTGGAGCACCATAAGTGATTACATTGACATTCCTCAATCAGTGATTGTTTATTCGGTAAAAAATGATTGTTGGAAGTATTGTGGTGATTTACGTCGATATTACGAGTTGAATAACAATAAGTGCTATAATTTTGTTAATGGATGTTATTACTGGCTGGAATCGGATTACTTCATTGACGATGATAAAAAGTGTGACCCAATCATTTGTTTTGATTTGGCGACGGATGTTTTTGGAGAGATAAATTTACCAAATTACAATAAGCCAGCTTCCAAGTGTCTTGGGATTTATGATAATTCTCTTGCTTTACTAAGCGTCCATCAGGATACCAATTGTTTTGAAGTTTGGACATTGGCAGGGAGTACATGGAGCCTGAAATTCCGAACAGGACCTTTTCCGAATGCTTTGAGACCTGTTGGTCACTGGAAGGATAATAAATTAATTCTAGAATTTGGTTATGTTAAGTTAGCCTTATTTGATGTTGAGTCACAAGATATTAAGGATCTTTCATTTGAAGAATGGAAACCGTGTCGTGGCATTTTCGATTGTAGGGAAAGCTTGGTTTCAGTAAAGGGTGATAGAAAATGGGAGCAAGTAGAAGATAATAGTCATAATACTGCTATAGACAGCGGTAGTTCCCCCATTGAAAGGAAAGAATCAGATTCAGAATATGGAATTCGTGAATTGTTTTGCTGCGAGACGAGCGATTCTGATTCAGAATTTGGAATCAAAGACTTATTTTGCTATGGAACGAGCGAATCCGATTCAGAATATGGAATTGAAGATTTGTTTTGTGATGAAGGGTAGGAAATTTCGTTCCCCAACTGAGGTTGTGTACAAGTTATGTATGTGTGTCATTGGTGAGCAATGAAGAAGGAGCGCAAGTACTTGCTAACAGTTCCGGCTTAGAATCTTCTAAAACCTATGGCCGAGGTGCCCACGGAGCTGGAATGAATCTTCACTGGCACAAATGTACAATAAACCTGACAAGTATCAATTTTTTCGCTAGAAGAAGAGCAGAAGACTTGATGTAATACTGTAGATTAATGAAAATTGTATTATTATGAACCTTTGATTAATGTTGATGTTCGTGTTTACATCGCGCTGCCAAAACATCCCTCGTAGCATTTTCATACCACATCATTACTACTTGCATATACTCTAATACAATAGATTGCAGAGCTAGCTAAATTCTTTCCTGGCTCGCTGCTCTTATCAGACCATAGACTCAAAGTCGTGCCAGTTATAAAGCGATCCAAAAGTCGAATGTTGATTTCAACACCCGGCCACTCGGGTTATCTCTGTTCAAAACTGTCATTTTTTCTTTCTGCAAACAATTTTTTGGCAACCTCTGCAAACAATTTTTTCTTTCTAGCCAAGTATCATCAGTAAATACATCTGAATTATTAGGTATAAATAAACTACAAATCTTTGCATGCCACTTTTATTTACATAAATAACTAGTTTAGAACCCGTGCAAAAATGCACGGGCATATCTAGATAATGTTTGTAATTAAGTTTTAAACCCGTACACTATAAGATGATATTAGTCGAAATGTAAAACTTTTTCTATAAACGATATAACATAGAAATATGTATCCCGAAATCAACCTTAATTGACATGAGGTAATTAACAAATAGAAAAGAATTATTACTTACCCCATTGTTAATTAGCGAATTTTCATAGTTTAGAGCAAATGACTCTTTCTAATCATTATAATAATTAAAATATTTAAATAATCTATTTTCTTTTTTAATACAACAATATTGTCATTAAAAGATACTCCCTTATCGAGTATGTATTAGCTACACTACGCCAAAGCTAATAAGTTGGGAAAAATTTATGATTAGTTTTCACAAAATACTAATGTAAATTGAATATGATTAAAATATTATTTCAAAAATATTTTTACTTTTTTTAAAAAAAATTATTTTAATTAAAAAAAAGGTTAGAAATTTTTCTTGACCCATATTCTAAACCTAAGCAGACCCATAACCCGTATGAGTCAACACGTATTTTTGTCCCGACCCGTTTGATAGGTCTATGCATAATACATCCACCACCAAATAACTACTTCGAGTCCCTTAACTTCTATCTCAAGATAGAATACATAAATTGTGGAGTAGAAATGTATAAACTATGTCCGTTCTAGTATTATATACTGTAGTCATGATGAGTTTGGTACGTCATTCATTCACTTTTTTACTTGTAAACTTATTCCTAATTCTGGGTCCAAAACAAAACCATGGTCAAACGGGAACATAATCGTTATGGCGTAGCCGCTAAGGATGTCATTGGGGCGGGTACAAGTGGATACCACCCCGCACCCGCCCCAGTTGGGGCGGGGATGGGTAGAGCTTTGGCGGGTGGTGGGTACGAAAATTGTACCCGCCATGGGTAGTGGGGCGGGGATGGTTTTTGCGTGTTACCCACTTCATACCCGCCAACCCGCGAATTATTATAAAAATTAATGCCATTATTACGATAATTTTACAAATATTATTTTGTTATAATTAAGACGTAATGTTAAAAATAGTTATTTTATAAAGTATTTTGCCAACTTCTTTCGTAAATAACTAAAATTATATAAACAAACTTCTAAACATAGAGATAAATAGTGATTAAACTAATTTGTACGGAAAAAAATCGGAAAAATTTATGGTATAACGGGTTAATGGGTAGGTGGGGCGGGGATGGTTTTGAAAACGTGTACCCGCCATGGGTGGTGGGGCGGGGATGGTTTTGGAGGCTTGTACCCGCTATGGGTGGTGGGGCGGGGATGGGTATGAGGTTTTCTTAATGGGTACGGGTACGGGGGAGCCTATATCCAGCACCACCCCGCCCCAATGACATCCCTAGTAGTCGCGTAGGGACACATTAACCCAACGTATATTCATAACTATCTTAATTCACTTATCTAACTATGATTGCAGGTCATCTTCCCACTGCTTTTATTTTTTACATCTTTCAAACTTATTTTTTTTGTAAATAAAACATGGTGTTTGCCATGTACTGTCAAGTATCAGTCAAATATAGACTATCTTTTATACATCTGATATTTTATGTAACATGCGATACTGTTTACGCGAAACTATTATTATTTTAAGAGCCCTTAATATATCATAAAGTACGAAAAGTTAAATTAACATTCGATATTTTTTTATGTGAAACAAAATTTTAAATATAAATCTAATTTGAGTAGGGATAGAATATATTTTACCAATTAATTTGTATATGCACGCATCAATTGGTCTTTAGAAAGATATATTAATTTATTAATACATTAACATGAGTATTTGATCGAATTGAGTTATTATATCTTAAACGTGGGATTTAAATATTTAACTTTGCTCTATAACATTTCTTATAAAATACGGAGTATATAAATAATTATATTAAGGGTACATATATTTAACACTCAGGCAATATCTTAAATGTGTAATATAAATATTTAACTTTCCTCTATAATATTTCTTTATAATTATATTAAGAGTGCATATATATTAACAGGAACAAATACTCTTAATATAATGTTAAATATATGAACTCTTAATATAATGTTAAATATATTTTATCAGTTACGCAACATAATTTTAAATATATAATTAAGATGTAATACTTCAACTTCGCAGCTTCTTAATTTTACCATACAAAATTTCTTTTGGTGTTCATTTTATAAAATATATATCCTTTAAATGCTACTTCCTCCGTCCCAGTGATATGTTTACACTTTCTTTATTTCCCCTTCACAAAATAAAAGAAGTGTAAACATCCAACTGGGACAGAGGTAGTATTATGTAACACTTATGTGAGAAAAAATTATAGATGAAATGTTAACAAAATACATTCCCGTGCAACTTTGCAAACTAATAAAGTTGATTATTAATTTTGTGAGTATATAAAATTTTAAATATAAGATGAGCAATATATTTTTATACGGAAAGATATTGTCAAATAAAAGATACAATAAAGGGTAACTTGGGTAAGTTTTTAATGTAATATAAACATGGTAGACAAATCTTTTAAGAATATATTTTACATATACATATTGCTCAAGTAAAAGATACACAGTATAATAATTTTAGTATTTTAAGCTTTGAGCGGGAAATTTTTTAACGTGAAAGCGACACGTGTCCAACCTAATGCATAGCGGTTCTTCTTTTATATTTATATATAGATATATAGATACGGTACTTAATGTACCATTATTAATAGCCATCTCACTTAGCATTTAGTGAGCTCGTGGCACATAAGCCAGCATTCCCATTTCCGGCTTAATTTCATCAATTGTGGTGAATATCCATTTAGAACCATCATCAAGCGCTAAAACGACGGGGGGGTTTAGCTTCCTCTTGATAGCGTTGTTGATCGCTTTGCTTACCGTCATCCACGCATTCTCTAGTGCCCGAACTTTGTAGTCCGGCTTTGGAGGGTTTTCTTGGGGGATGAAGAATTTCTTTTGAAGGTATTTAAAACGCGTCGCCTCCGAGAATGCCTGAATGGCATAGAGTAGGAATTTTGCTTGATCTTGCACGAGATTCGTGCCAACTTTGCCGTACAAAGTCGATATAAAGAATTGTAACTTGTCTAACGAGAGTTTCAAATCTTGTCTATTCAAGTGAGATTTCGGTTCAAGATCCCCATACCCGCCTCCAAATGGAAGTACCTCCTTAACCAATTGCCCCGAAAAAATAGATGGTTCAGCCCCAATTGCATCCGAAAAGAAAAAGGCCCTTCGGGTACTCTCGTCAGCATATCCAACGACGTATAAGTTTGTTGGAATAATGGGTCCCTCCAAGTGGGGCCCACATGCAATAAATGATGAAGGAAAAAAATGGGTTTGCTGGAGATTTCATATCACCTTACTACTATACATATATAGGACGGTGTCAGTAGTAGGATAGCAGTGCACTAAGTTTTTCAACTTTGGAGAGCGCAGTTGCAAAACGTACAGGGGTATTGAGTACTATAAATAGCAAGCATCCGAGAGTATTTTCATTCATCCCAAATCCACATCCCAGCAAACCCATAAAAGCCAGTAAGTAAGACAATAATCTACTTACTGAGAAAAATACAGAGAGTTTGAGAGTTAGTGTGGTACTGCTCAAATAATCCTGTCAGTACGGTATCCAGTCGGAAAGGCGTAAAATCTCCGACTGAGTCCCACACATTTAGAATATTAATTCTGAGGGTCCGAGTGTTTATCCGGGTAGCCAGAATAATATTTGTAATCTCCTAGTCGGTATTAGGAAAGACGTTGTGTTCCCATTATTTTGCTTATAGTGGAGATATTAAGCGGCCTAAGGGTCCCGTGGTTTTTACCCTTATTCAAAGGGGTTTTCCACGTACAAATCGGCGTGTCTATATTCTCTATTTTGTTGACGTATTTATTTTCGTCTTTCCCATTTTACAATTACACTCCTATAAGAGGGTAATAGGTCCACGCTTCCGCTCAATATTTACACCTGTTACCCAACAGAGTGGTATCAGAGCTCTGGTAGCTCTCGGTATTCTTGGTGTAATTTTTTAAAATGGAGGATACCGTCACAATTAGTGGCATGATAAAATTAACGGCGACCAATTATCCAATATGGAAGCCAAGAATGGAGGATATTCTTTATTGTAAAGACATGTACCATGTCGTCGCATCTTCGACGAAACCCGCTGATAAAACGGAAGATGCGTGGAATACATTAAATCGAAAGGTTGTCGGATTGATCCGTCAATTTATCGATCAGAGTGTTTTTCAGCATGTAGCCAGTGATACTGTGGCTAATACACTCTGGAATAGATTGGAGTCCATGTACGAACGCAAGACGGCTCTCAACAAAGCCTCTCTAGTTAGACGACTAGTGAGACAGGAGTACAAAGACGGTCGTAGCATGGTGGAGCACCTCAATGACTACCAGGGCTTGTTAAATCAGATAACAAGCATGAAGATAAGTCTAGCAGATGAGGTTCAGGCACTATTACTTCTCAGCTCCCTCCCGGATAGTTGGGAAACGCTCGTGGTGTCCTTAAGCAACTCCGTTCCAGAAGGAAAGCTCACAATGACAATTGTGAAAGATAGCTTGCTCAATGAAGAAGCTAGAAGAAAAGAATTCGGTACTTCCAACTCTGTGGAAGTCCATGTTGCAGAAACCTCTCGTGGAAGAGGTAAAAGTAGAGGCTCGCAAAAACGCGACCAATCCAGGGGGAGATCGAAGGCCAGGAAAGAAGTTACCTGCTACTATTGTGAGAAGCCGGGCCACAAGCAGAATGAATGTCGGTTAAGGAAACGTGATCTAGCAAAAGGAAAGTCTCGCAACGGTGATCACGAAAGCCAAGGTGAAACCAGTGCCGTAGCTGCCAGTGCTGAAGTATTTTTCATAGGTGACGATGGTTACCTAAATATGGCATGTGAGGATAGTATGTGGGTTGTTGACTCTGGCGCGTCATACCACATCACCTCAAATGCTGACTTCTTCTCTTCTTATACTGTCGGAAATTATGGTAGTGTAAGAATGGGAAATGATGGTTCCTCCAAAATCATTGGTATTGGAGATGTCTGTTTGCAAACCAACACTGGGCATAAACTGGTACTGAAGAATGTCCGACATGTTCCTGACATTCGGTTAAACTTAATGTCTGCCGGAATGTTAGATGATGAAGGTTATTGCAGCCAACTCAGTGATGGCAAGTGGAAGTTGACCAAAGGCTCTATGATCGTGGCGCGAGGAAAGAAGCAGAGAACACTTTATATGACTCAAGCGAAAGTGAGTCATGGAGAGGCAAACATTGTTGCACCAGATGCCTCTACCGAGCTTTGGCACAAAAGGCTCGGGCATATGAGTGAGAAGGGCCTACAGATCCTCGCTCGTAAGCAAATCCTCCCTGAAGTGAAAGGCGTGTCCCTAAAACCCTGTGTTGATTGTTTGGCTGGGAAACAACATAGGGTGGCATTTCAAAGAACGCCTCGGAAAAGGCGTAGCCACGTGTTGGATTTAGTCCATACGGATGTCTGTTCAATCACAGAGAAGTCACATGACGGTGCATTGTATTTCGTGACTTTCATTGATGATCATTCTAGGAAAATTTGGGCTTCTGCTTTGGCGAACAAGTCCCAAGTACTAGAATCATTCAAGGTGTTCCATGCTAAAGTTTAGAGAGAAACTGGCATGAAGTTGAAGAGCGTTAGAGCAGACAATGGCGGTGAGTATCGGGGTCCGTTTGAAGAGTATTGTCGAGACCATGGAATTAGGCTCGAGAAAACGGTTCCCAAGACACCACAACAAAATGGTGTGGCAGAGAGAATGAACAGGACAATCGGAGAAAGGATTCGGTCCATGCTCTCTCACGCGAAGCTTCCAAAAACGTTTTGGAAAGAAGCACTAAGGACAGCTGTCTACCTGATTAACCGATCCCCCTCAGTTCCTCTGGATGGTGATATCCCAGAGAGAGTCTGGACAGGAAAAGATGTTTCCTACAAGAACTTGAGAGTCTTCGGATGCAGAGCGTTTGCTCATATCCCGAGAGATGAAAGAGCCAAGCTTGACAGCAAGACGAAGCAATGCATCTTCGTTGGTTATGGGGAAGATGAGTTCGGTTATCGTCTGTGGGACCCGGTAGACAAGAAGATCTTCAGAAGTAGAGATGTGGTATTCTTCGAAGATCAGACGATAGAAGACTTTGAGAAGCCAAAGAAACCAAAGTCTGACCCCATGAGTCCAGCTGATATGGACCCAAAAGCTCATGAAGGGAATGATGATCATGGGGGAGAAGATCTCGACAATGATCTTGACGGTGATGGACCAGAGCCACCACAAGATCAAGTGATTCAACAGCCTCAACAACAACCTCAAGAAGTGAGGAGATCTGACAGGCATCGAATGCCAAACTCTCTCCTTTCACCTGATATATGGGCATTGCTTAGTGACGGGGGAGAGCCGGAGTCTTATAAAGAGGCTATTGCGGATGTTCACCAGAAAGAGTGGAAAATAGCCATGCAAGAGGAGATCAAATCCTTGCATGAGAACCACACATATGATCTGGTAGAGTTGCCAAAGGGCAGGAAAGCACTCAAAAATAAATGGGTGTTTAAGTTGAAGACTGAAGAGAATAGCTCGCAACCAAGGTACAAGGCAAGGCTGGTTGTGAAAGGGTTCAGTCAAAAGAAGGGAATAGATTTTGATGAAATCTTTTCTCCGGTCGTGAAAATGTCTTCGATCCGAGTTGTGCTTGGCATGGCCGCAAGCATGGATATGGAGATCGAACAACTCGACGTGAAGACAGCCTTCCTACATGGTGATTTGGAAGAAGAAATTTTCATGGAGCAGCCCGAGGGGTTTATGGAGAAGGGAAATGAACACTTAGTGTGTCGGTTGAACAAGAGCTTGTACGGTCTAAAACAAGCTCCACGACAGTGGTATAAGAAATTTGAATCCTTCATGATAGATCATGGCTATCATAAGACGACTGCGGACCACTGTGTATTCGTGAAGAAGTTTCCCGACGGGGATTATATTATCCTTCTGTTATATGTTGACGATATGTTGATCGTTGGTCTTGATACTACGAAGATCGCTAATTTGAAGAGGGCGATGACCAAGTATTTTGCTATGAAAGACTTGGGTCCTGCAAAACAAATTCTTGGAATGAAAATCTCTCGTGACAGGGAAAATCAGAAAATATGGTTGTCACAAGAGAGATATATTGAGAAGCTGTTAGAGAGGTTCAATATGCATAAGGCGAAGCCAGTAAGTTCTCCACTAGCTGGTCACTTCAAGTTGAGCTCTCGACAATGTCCTGAAAATGAGGCCGATGAACAAGAGATGCAGAAAGTTCCTTATGCATCTGCAGTTGGAAGTCTTATGTATGCGATGGTGTGCACAAGACCGGACATAGCTTATGCAGTTGGTGTCGTTAGCCGGTTCCTCTCAAAACCAGGAAAAGCGCACTGTGAAGCAGTCAAATGGATTCTCCGGTATTTGCGCGGTACCTCCAAGATGTGTTTATGTTTTGGTCAAGGCGACCATGTGCTAGATGGATATACAGATGCCGATCTAGCTGGAGATCCAGACTCCCGAAAATCAACGTCGGGATATCTGATGACTTATGCAGGGGGAGCAGTATCTTGGCAATCCAGGTTACAAAAGTGTGTAGCTTTGTCTACTACAGAGGCGGAGTACATTGCAGTAACTGAAGCCTGTAAGGAACTTTTGTGGATGAAGAAGTTCTTACAAGAGCTAGGTCAAGAACAGGAGAAGTATCGACTATATTGTGATAGTCAGAGTGCGATTCATCTCGCAAAGAATCCCACCTTCCATTCAAGGTCCAAGCATATAGATGTCAGATATCATTGGATTCGAGATGTGTTAGATTCCAATCTCCTAGAGCTCGAGAAAATCCATACCGACGATAATGGGTCGGATATGATGACGAAGACGCTACCCATGGAGAAGCTCGATGTGTGTCGAAAGAAAGCGGGTATGGCGGTGTCCCCACCTAGTCGGGAGGGGGAGAATTGTTGGAATAATGGGTCCCTCCAAGTGGGGCCCACATGCAATAAATGATGAAGGAAAAAAATGGGTTTGCTGGAGATTTCATATCACCTTACTACTATACATATATAGGACGGTGTCAGTAGTAGGATAGCAGTGCACTAAGTTTTTCAACTTTGGAGAGCGCAGTTGCAAAACGTACAGGGGTATTGAGTACTATAAATAGCAAGCATCCGAGAGTATTTTCATTCATCCCAAATCCACATCCCAGCAAACCCATAAAAGCCAGTAAGTAAGACAATAATCTACTTACTGAGAAAAATACAGAGAGTTTGAGAGTTAGTGTGGTACTGCTCAAATAATCCTGTCAGTACGGTATCCAGTCGGAAAGGCGTAAAATCTCCGACTGAGTCCCACACATTTAGAATATTAATTCTGAGGGTCCGAGTGTTTATCCGGGTAGCCAGAATAATATTTGTAATCTCCTAGTCGGTATTAGGAAAGACGTTGTGTTCCCATTATTTTGCTTATAGTGGAGATATTAAGCGGCCTAAGGGTCCCGTGGTTTTTACCCTTATTCAAAGGGGTTTTCCACGTACAAATCGGCGTGTCTATATTCTCTATTTTGTTGACGTATTTATTTTCGTCTTTCCCATTTTACAATTACACTCCTATAAGAGGGTAATAGGTCCACGCTTCCGCTCAATATTTACACCTGTTACCCAACAAAGTTTGTCTTGTTGATTGCAATTGACAAACTTATATCCGCCGTCCCCCTCTTTGCAAGTAGCTTAATAACAATGAAAGCATGAGGTATCGTTGGCGGCTGCATCATTGGCATCCCATCGTAATCGGTTTTCCCTTTAACAAGTAGCCGGATGTCGTTGACCAGTTTGTTATAGGCAACCTTGGTCGGCGTACCACTCAAGTCGAGCGTTAGGGTTTGTGTCGATAGGGAGACATTAGCGAATGCTAAGAGCAGTATAACTAAAGAGATGAGTGTAAGTATTGTAAGTGGAGGGTTTCCCATTGTTTGTTGTTTTTTGGTACGAGTATATGAATATGAGTTGGAGTAAAGATTTAAGAGTGTAAGAGAGTGTAAAAGTGCAAGTGTAAGAGTGCGAGTGATCTCTTATTTATAGACTAAAATTATGCCCTCCCAAATCCCAATAACATAAGTAAAACTTTCACATTATTTTTTTCTTTTAACTTTCTATAATTAGAAATTAATTAAAATACAAATTTATCTTTTTAATTCAAATTGATCTTTTTTTCTTACTTTCTATCGAGTACGAATAATGTTAATATTCAAGACGCGTTTGAATAAAAACGGAAATATTTTGCTAATCAAGCACAACAATGTATATTGATTTCAACTAATCAACATTCATTTTCATTCTACAAGGCTTTCATAGTCGTACAAAGAAGACAAAGCATTGTACAAATAAACTTGTAACAACTAATTTGGCCATAATTAATCTAATTTATTCATCACTAAATTAAGCAATTAACCTAATTATGTTTAGAATTTTCTTTACCGCTGTAATAAAAAGCAATTAATCGAGCAAACGAACAATCGTAACATTCAATAAATATAACTCGTTTAATGAAAGCTCAAAATAATTAAATTGATTTCCGTCTTTCAATGAACTCGTTCCTTCATTAACCCGTAGACCAACTCATATCACCCTTCGACCGTCTAGATTTAGAGAAATCAAGAGTCAAAACTCTTAAACATATGATGCGACTTATTGCTAAAAATAATACTATTTCTTTGGAACCATGCATTCCGCCAAATAAAAATAATCTTATGTAATCAACTTTTGAAATTAAGTCTTTGAGATTATTTAGTTTCATTATAAAACTTTGACTTGCAAAATTATTTTGAATTGCCAAAAATTTATTAAAACTAATAATGTTCATGTTTTAGATAACTGAAGCGATCATTGGACATTTGAAAAGAATTGATCTTTGTCTTCAAAAGTATTATTGTACAAAACACAATGAGTTGAGACATTAATATAATTTTTAAGAACTCTACCTTTTTAGGAAGACCATCAACGCAAGTTTTCCAAAGCAAAAATTTTAACTTTGGAGGAATATTCAGTTTTCAGATCCAATTTTTTTTTACATTTGTCAGAACGTTGATCGAACAAACTTTGTGCTAACAAAGTTGCTGTTTGGTAGAGAAAATTCATGTTAATAAGAACTATCTAAGGACTATCCGTCATAATATACAAGTGGCAAATCAGGTGAAATTAAATGAAATACGTTACTTAACCTTCCACTCATGATATTATGAGAAGTGCACTATCTATCTTATACTTATGACGAATAATATTCGAGATAATCTAAAAATCACTTAATTTAGCTTATTAGACCTCCCCCAATAAAAGGTACGGAGTATCATTTTACGAGTTTTTTTGTAATTATTTTATTATTTATTATTAATTAATTTTGACTTTTATTTTTGACAGGTGTAATTAATTGTGACTTATATCAAATCTTTTACTAAATAACAAGGGATTGTCGGGACTTTTTTTTGTAATTTTTCTACGTATTGCTTGAGTAGAGAGTTTTTTACTCTTAATTTTTGCACCGATACCACATAATGTTATATTGTACAACTAGTTTTATGCCCGTACAAAAAATGTACGGGTCTGCTTTTAAAAATTTCATGAATATATATTAAAAAATTAGTGCAAATATAATTCAATATAAACTTAAATTAGAAATATATAAATTATGAATTCGGGATGATTTTGACTCCAAATAATTGATTTACCGGTATAATTAATTTTTTTTAATGATTATTATAAATTAAAATAAATAATCAAACTTTATAAAATAAATTTGAACCATATAAAATAGATAAAGAAATTGTATTGTACTTCTATATTTTATCCTTCAAAAAACTTAATTACACTCTAAATGAAAGTAAAATGCTAGAAATGTTTCTAATAGCAATCTCTTAAAATCTGTAGCTTTTATAGTATAAAAATATGTGGATGATTTTATAAAGAAAATAATAATGTCTTGTTATTAAGACCAACTTTTTTACTCGATGTTAACCTAGTTTTAATTGACTAATTCTCGAACGTTGTTATATTTTCTCGAAAATCGTAGATTTATATTTTTTTTTTGTGAATTTCACATGTTGGGTTTATTTGATCTACGTTTTTTTCATTTTTTGATCTAAGTTTTTTTGTTAATTTTTATCTACTCGTGTATTTTTTTTCATTTTTTTAGATATACATATGTTTGTTAATTTTTAACTCTTTGTATAATTTTTTTCGTTTTTCATACCTCTAACTATTTGTTAATTACATCTAATTGTCCAACTTTTTTTTAATATTGTTGAATTTTATGTTTCTGGGTAGAGTTTTAGTGATTTTTTTTATTTTCGAATTTGAAGTAAAGTTGTTTTTTTTTTATTATGGAGATAAAAACTATTTGTAACTTTAGAATGTTAAATGGAGAAAAGCAAAATGAAGAAAAACAAAACTTCTGTTGTATAAGTGGTGGGACATTGTGAGAAAGAAGGTTTTTAACTTCCTAAAATTAAGCAACTAATGAAAAAGTAGGAAAAGTTATTCTTTTATAGATAAGGGATTTTACCTTACGTGAAAATCCTATAAGAAAAGAATAAGTAACAATTGTATTTTGATCATAATTATCTCTAACGTAATTTCATGCTTTTTTTTTTAATTTTTTTATCTATTATAGCTCTAGTTTAGACTATTTCAGTTGTTTGTATTTTACCAAATCACCTTGAAAAAATTAAAAACATTTTAGATTTTATCCTTTTCCATATATTATCGTTTACTATATTTATTTTGAAACCTATTATTATATTATTCAACCAATCATGTCGATCGGAAAAAAGTTTCATTTAATAATATAGATAGAAAAGTTTCCTTTAATAATATACATAGATAGATTTGTATCGTTGGGTTGGATTGAAAGCCTTGAAGACGAAAAAGATCGGGGTGATTCTGATTGTGCTGATATACATGATTTTTGTTTTTTTCAATAAGGGATTTTTATGACGACTTTGGCAAAATATGATCATTTTAATATATATCGGACCTTTGTATATCGTATTTTACCGTATTTTATCTTGTTTCGTATCTTAAGTTATTTGATTTGATTGGAAAATATAATGTAAGTTAAATCTTAGATTTTAATTATTTTTGCTGTTTGTAATTTTTTTTTTTCGGATTTAATTTTGGACCGTTAAATATTGTATTTAATTTGACCGTTGTATATTGTTATTTAAAATTTCGATTAACAGTGATTTGATCATATCGTATTTTATTATGATAAGGACGAAATGTAATAATGCAATCGATTTCTTAATTAGGAATGAGGAAATATCAGAATACGTAATTAGGGAAGAGTAAACATCGGAATTAATTCTGAATTTAGGAGAGAGGTAAATTAAATCTGTGTAAAAGTTGTGGGCCCATACCTTCCTAATTATAAGCAGCCAATCAGAAGCCTTTAGAATCTATTCCTTTTATAGAGATAGATGTATTGAATACGAAGTACAATATTTGTTATTGTTAATTGTTGCTCTATTACACATTAAATTTGTTGTTTGCATACACGATTATTAGTAAGTCTTGCTTGCGATAGGTCACCATTTGTGACCGATATTTTATGAGATAAAATGGATACAAAATGAGTTAGTGGAGAAAGAGGACCACGTAAATAGTGTCAGAGAGAGAGAAAAGTGGGTATTTTGTGAGAGAAAACGGTATCCGTCACAAGCTTATGATGGATACCGCCGGCACAAATCAGAATTTGTGCAGGATTATATGGTACGTATTGCATGCACTAAAACAGATTTATTGTTAATGGTTATAACGATTACGCTTGGATTTCCAACTAAAACTCCTCCATTATTTGTTTGAAATAAATAACTTAGTGTATCTCTGAACACATGGTTTACATGATGTTTTGCGTCTAGTTAAGTCAAACATCGAATAAGATATAGGCATGGTTTACATGATGTTTTGCTTCAAAAATGAAAGAGCTTAGGAAATAGTAAGATTTTTATCTTATCTATACAAATTTGTCTTTATTTGACTCGTCTTAAGTTTACTAGATAAATGAAAATTTTGTATACAAAAATACGCACTAATTAGATACAAGCTTAAGTATCTAAATTAGATCACAATTTATTTTTGACAGATATATATATATATATATATATAATTCTCTCTTTATGAGCAAAGTTATTATGCGCTCGGTAGTTCTTGTTTCTAGGGACAAAATTAAAACCTAAACAATGAAAATTAACACTTAAGTCTATAATACTATTAGGGGCCGTTTGGTTTAAATAGTGGTATGAGTTTGAAATCAGGAATCATTACATGGTGGTATGGGTTGGAACTTGATTCCTAATACCATGTGTTTGGTTCAATACTGGAATTAATTTCATTCCTATACCTTGTGTTTGGATTGAAAAATGTTGGAATTAGGAATCAAATTAAATGTTTTTATCATCTTATTAAAATAATTATTATATATCGTCTAAACTAAAAACCAAACATAAACTTTACAACTGTATAGAATTATTCGTAAAAAATGGCACTAAAGTAATATTCGAATTTTCAAACTCCAACAATACAAATGAATACCAAAGTAAATGACAACTTATAGCGAGTTAATTAAGTAGGGATTATATTGCTAAATGTTTGGAAAGTGAGGTGTTTGATGTAGAATTTTTAGCTAATTAGAGAGTTGATATTAGTGGTAATTAGTTTAGGTTTTGTTTGAGTAAAAGAAGTGGCAAATGCTGCTTTTTATAGTGGTGTTGAGAATAATGATGGGCAGGGTAAATGGGTAATAATTTAATATCAATTCAGTAGGTCTTACTTGTGACGAGCTAATCCTGTCACAAACTTGTAACCTCTCACAAAAAGAGAGAGGGGATAAGGTGAAGCACCATTTATGTGCTTTCTCACTTACCTTTTATGAGTATTCAGTAGGTCTTACTTGTGACGAGCTAATCCTGTCACAAACTTGTAACCTCTCACAAAAAGAGAGAGGGGATAAGGTGAAGCACCATTTATGTGCTTTCTCACTTACCTTTTATGAGTATTCTGTAAGAGGAAACGGTATTCGTCACAAATAAGAATTTGTAATATCAATTAGGTAGATTTTTTTTTGCCAAAGTTTCTTATTTATGGCGTAATTCTGTCAAAAAAGTGAGGTAAAAGAGTATTAGTTAATAGAATTCATTGTACTTCTATATCTTTGTTTTTGTTTTAAAGCGAGTCATAAAGATTATTTAGATACCGGCAGAATTTGAACCAAGGTTATAACATTGCTTTTCTTGACTTTACCAACTAAACTAGTTGACAATGACACACCATCTTCGTAGAATTCGAATCTTTGGTATCATGTAAGGAAGTCGAAGTCGTCTTAGGCATGCTTTATCAATTCATGCTTTATCAATTCAATTCAATTCATGACATATACTCGATATATACAAGAAATACAGGGTGTTACAGGGTGAATAACTAACTGTACAAGTTAGAAAAACCATTTTAAAACAAAGTGAATATTTTTAAAGGGTAATATATTTCGTACTAAATCCGATGAAGGGATGGAGGAAGTAATTAGTTCCAACAATTAGATAGATCTAAAGAACCATATTTTTTTTATGAGTCAAGACCATCTGTTCAATTTTCGTGTCTCATTATTTTAATTTTCAATCATCTCGTCAGTTTATAATCTCCAAATAATTACTTTTAATATTTAGTGTTTACGTGTCAAATAAAGAGACAATGAAATATAAGATGGCACATAAAAATAAAACATGAAATATGGACTCCTTTTTTATAATGTTATTATTGCAGGTTATCGTTTATTTCTTTTGTTCTGAAACGAGCCCAAAAATACCAGGATTAGAGAAGGAATTTAAATAATTCAACATACAACTATAATTTTGGGTTAATAAAACGATTTTTCTTAATAAAGTTGTATTTGAATCGATTTTATAGCGATAAATATCTTAGTAGGGCTAGTACTATTACTTGTACCAATGTACCAAGAGTTAGGTAGCACATACACTTTTCTTAATTCACAAATTCTTATTTACAACGGCACTATCCGTCGCAAGCTTGCGACGGATACCGTTTTCTCTCACAAAATACTCACTTTTTCTCTCTCTGCAACACTATTCATGTGGTCCCCTTTCTCCACTAACTCATTTTATATCCATTTTACCTCACAAAATATCCGTCACAAATAACGACCCGTCGCAAGCAAGACTTACTATTCTTAATTAGCCGTTCCGTATCTGACACCGTATCTAACACTCGGACACCCGATGCTCGTTGGACACATGGCTAAACATATTATAGTTTAGACAAGGAATAAATTTTTAAAAATGATCGATTAAAAGATGAGTTTGGGTGGAAAAATGAAAATTAGTTATAGTAAATGTCGAATTGTACCTCTACTTGTTTAGATTTAGCTTCAAATACATGATAAAAATAAATTTATACGTTATTTATAACCATAAAATATATATATTTTATTATATTTAAATATCGTGTCCCGTATTTTAAATTTCATGGGATGTCGTTTTCTGTATCCTTGTCGTGTTCGTGTCCGTTATATCCGTTAATATTGGTTTCACTTTGTGGTAAAATATTGATGGCGATGGAGTGAAATACGAGTAATTATTACCAATTTGTAGTTTATAGCCGTAGATATAACTTATAGTTGATACCTACTTTTACCCATCTCTAGTTGTTCATCTTATACATGGTAAACAATTAAAAATAAACCCTTTTGTAGATCAACACTAGAAAATTAACCTTGCCAATGTTGCCATGTTTTTTACTTGAACTAGGCATGTATAGTACTCATCAAACTGATACATACCGGTTTCCTATAGTCATGGGCTACCAGAAATTCGTTCACCTAATGAATTATTCAATTTATTTACACACTTCTCACAATCTGTGTTCTTGTTTTATGTTACCTAAGATACCGTTTGTATGATTTACGGACATTTATATTCCGGAATCTTAAAATTCCGAAAACCATGTATTATACACTTCAATTTGAGCCATACGGGAGGCCGAACCATTTTGTTTTACATTTTCTCTCATTTTCCGTACCACGTTCATGAGGCCAATTCATTCATGAATTATCGTATTCGATTTCTGCGCTAAATAACAAGTATTTATCTACTTTAAGGACTACCCGATTTTCGTCCTAAACTAGTTCATCACCAAAACATGGAGATGAATCTCGTATCCCGGTCCAACACAATGTCTTTTGGTACCCCATGTAGTTTAACTACATGCATCCTATAAGCAGTAACCAACTCGATTTGTTTCATGTGTCTTTCAATTCATATGAATGAAATGAGCCGACTTGGGCAACCAATCCACAATCACCCAAATCATATTGTTACATTTTCGTGTCCTTGATAACGCCACGATAAAATCCATCGAGATCGACTCTCATTTCCACTCTGGTATTCTCCAGTACCTAAATCTTACCTTGTGGTCTGCACTGTTCTCTTTTGACCCTTTGGCTTCTTCAAAGCAAAAACCACCGCGCCCAATTCCAAATCTTGAGTAGGATACTGCTATATATAGTTCTTCTCATAAGGTTTCACTGTCTCGACGCATAATTTATCACCTTCCCATTCTGAATAAGCACAAAACCCAAACCATTCTTTGAGGCATCTGTATATACCTCAAACCCCTCGATCGAGTACTCCACAAACTCAAAGCATTCATGATCGACAAAACACATAGAAATTGATTGTTATTTCGTTCAACAACATCTAGTCGAAAATACAATCTAACACCTTTAACATTCGAACAAGGAACAAGTAGTGAATTTATTCACTAAATAAAACACATAAAAGTGAGGTGTTCAATCATCTATAAAGCAAGTTGAGATTCGGCTTACCAAATACTCCAACTTAAATAAGAGGGTGAAAGTCACATCGTATGATATACTTGATATTATATGATTTGATACATATTGTAATCCTTGTAAAACATGTAGAGTATAACACTAATTAGGATACTGATTAGGTTTTTCCTATTTGAAGAGATTAGTTAGCTTAACTGAAGATACGATATAATATCGTATTAGTATATATGTATGCTCGTTCTTTGAATAACTACAACTAATTCTTCATCATTCTCTTTGGTTTCACTAATTTCACAAAAAGGCTTTTTCAACATTTATATGATGACTACGTTATCTCCCTCAATTTGTGTGTTTAAAACCCTCCACTTTGTCCTAATTCCGTCTTAATTTCCCTTTAACTACCCTTGCTTTAGCATAATTTGCCTTTACATGCTGTTCTCACGCGTTTTCGAAGTGGTTGTAGTGTTTTCACGCATTTCTAGGTAATTCGGACTTGAAGAGAGATACAAGCAGGCTTACGAGACGAGAAACTAAGTTCGGTGCCTCTTTGGGTGATTTTTAGCACATTTTGGGTGTATCGCAGACAGTCAAGATGTATCTCCACCCATCCGGTGTATCTATACTACGCATCTTACTTGGGTCAGTTGGGTGTATTAAGGGCAACCAAGGTGTATCGCCATCCCACTACACCTCAATGCACCCGACATGAGAGAGAAACAGCATAAAAACACACATTACTTTTACAGGTGTATCGCCATCTCATTTCGTTTGTTTTAAGTTCTAAAACCCTCCTTTTGGACTTAGTATGTATACTAAACACCCTTATTTTTGTAGGAGAGAGATTCATTGTTTTTAAAACACACGTTAATTTTGTAGAGAGAAATTGTTGAGAAGCATTGAATCCCACCCTTGTTCTCCCATTTTCAAGTTTTTAATGTCATCAAATTGTTTTTTTTTTCCCAAATTTGGGTATATTTTCGTTCCTTTATTATTTTGTTTGTGGTTGTATTGTTAGTTTCACATCCTTAGTTTAGTTTCCTCTTATTAAGTTTTTTGTGACCAAAGTTACCACATTTATTTTAGATTAAGCTTCCCTCATGGTTAATTAGTGTTTAATCATATTATGAATTAGTAATTGCATGTTAGTAAGTAAAAATCAAATATTTATCATGTTTGTTCCAAATTAAGTTGAACCAAACACCCCCTTAATAATCTCCCAGTTGGCTTGTTGTTGTACTTTTTCGGACTTTGTGAACATTAATAACTCGTCTATAGCTTCAAACCAACCGTTTGAAATACTCCCTCCATTCATATCTACTTTGCACCTTTACTTTTTCACGTTTGCCAACGCACGTTTTACGTGCTAAATATCTTTAGCTACGTATTCGCAAAAATTATAAAAGTTAGATATTTTCAATGTACTCGTGAAGACGAATCAAACAAGATCCCGCATGAATATATTTTCTCTTACGTATTAGGAGAAAATTGATACCGAACGTTGATTTTTAAATAGTATACAAAATCCAAAAGTACCATTTGGATTTGAATGGAGAGAGTAAGAGTCTCTGAAGATTTATAATGCTTCTCCATAAAATGCAAACATTAATTGTGTATGAATTGAAATGATATGGTTAATCCCGAATCAGTTTCATTTCGATAATTAATACTATGTACAAAATAGCATGTAATTAAGAGGTCCGATACACCGTCCTACCCTATATATAGTATATCACACAAAAATGGGAAAATAGCGTCATGAATCGCATCGCTCCATTTTCGCTTTGTGCACACGTCTCATATTCTTCCTCTTCTAGCTTTGTTCTTGTAACGGACCTATAAAGCACTATAACTGAATACTAAATGTAGGAATATGTATATTAGGCGGAAAGTTAAAATGATTTTCGGTCAATTAAAGAAAAGGTGGAAATAAATGATTAGAAAAAATTATAATATGTGGATTATTTTTTTATCGTAATATAATTGTAGTATAATGTACTCCGTATGAACTATGAATAAACCATTGTATATCAAGTGGAAAATATTTTATATTTCCTTATGTTTTAGGCTATTTTTTTTTTATCAATGTCTTCTTTTGAATAATAATAATAATTAACTTAAATTAAATTAAGTTAATTAAGTTCGGATCTTATAAATTCAGTTCAGTTCAGTTCATCTCTTATAAGTTCAGTTCAGTTCAGGTCCTATAAGTTCACTTCAAATCCTATAAGTTCAGTTCAGTTCAGATCCTACATGTTCAGTTCAGTTCAGTTCAGATCCTATAAGTTCAGTTCAGTTCAATTTCAGTCCAAAAGAACAGGGTCTTAGCTTAATAGAAGATACGATCTAATATCGTATTAGGATACACGTATGCTCTACCATCGTCTTTCAATAACTACAACTAATTCTCCCTCATTCTCTCTGGTTTCACGGATTTCAAAAAAAGGTTACTCAACAATTTATCATATATGAATAAAGTTTGTATTAAAACGGGTATATTCGTTTTAAAAAAACGAATTAAATAACACCCCACCTTCAAATTTGTGACATTATTTGCTAGTGTCATTGTATCTTTTACCTTTGTTTCCTTTAACTTAATTTTTGTTCTTATAAATTCAGTGTGGGTCGGTTCACTCTTATATAAATTTCAATTCGATAAGTCTATTCAATATAATCATAATCAGTTTAATTTAGGGCTTGTTTGGTTCATCTAGGAATTAACTTTCCGTAGGGAGTTGTACTTCGAGTGAACTTAATTCTCATATCAAGTTCCCATGACAAAAAATTGTTTGGTTGACGTAAGGGAATTCACACCTCCCATGAATTGTATTCCCATATCTTGTTTGGTTGTACCAATCTAATTCCCATGATTTTGTATACAAATATCATTATGCCCTTTATTAAAAACAAAATTATTTTATACTCAGCTAAATTATGAAGTAGCTGATATTGTCTTACCGTCCATATGAACTCAACCAAATTACACCATAGTCGATTCATTTCAATTCCGTTCATTTCAGTAAAAAAAACAAAACCTAAAGAGATTGTAGTTTTTTTTTCCTTCTTTTTTTTTTTTTTTTTCCTTTTTCCTCTTTTTCATACGAAAAGAGGGGCAGACCCCGAAAAAACAGAGATTGTAATAGAAGTATACTACTCCGTATTACATTTGATATCATTTTATAAGCGAACGACAACAAAGCTCTGGAATCCGCCTAATTCATCTGATATTTCCGGTAATTATCTACCCCAATTTAATAATTGATTACTCGTAATTGTTTTATTTGATTATGCGAATTCTATTAATTAATTAGTGTATTGATTTTAATCAATTCATCTACCTTTACCCAATTCTATCGGTTTGATTTACTGAGGAAATTAGGGTTCCTCTCTGATTTAATCTGTTAATTATTAATTTCGAGAGATAATTACCGGATTATCAGAGTAATTAGGCAGATTCCACAACTTTGTAGTTTTTCTGATATAAAATGATGTCAAAATGTCGTCAAATTGGAGTTCAGTAATTTGGTTATTACGAACCGTTACGTAAACTCGTCTCACGTAATAATTTGGTTAATTTGATTGTAATTTGGTAAACTTATCTCTCCATAAACATCCGGCGCCAAATCAAAACAAATGATTGCGTCACACTTTTTATAAGAGGTATAGTATAACCAATTAACCAAATTATTGCGTGAGATGAGTTTACGTAGCGGTTCGTAATAACCAAATTACTGAACTTGAACTTGACGACATTTTGACATCATTTTATAACAAAGTTGTGGAATCCGCCTAATTTCTCTGATAATTCCGGTAATTATCTACTCGAATTTAATAATTTATTATTCGCAATTGTTTAATTTGATTATGTCTGAATTCTATTAATTAATTAGTGTATTGGTTTTAATCAATTCATTTACTTTTACCTAATTATATTGCTTTGATTTAATGAGGAATTTAGGGTTCTTCTTTGATTTGATTTGATTTGTTAATTACTTAAATTTGATCTTATGATTATATATTAATTTGTAATTCCAGCAACAATGGCCGTCTCTTTTCAACGTTACATGCAGACTGATTGTAACAGCCAACTGATTCAGTTGTTCAAGGAAAGGTCTCGTCCTTTTATTTCTTTTTCCTTTATTGTTTTTGTTTTTAATCATCTCGAGTTCAAGTCGACAATTGGATACGTACGTACAAAAAGTCATAGTAACATACTAACATAGCTGAGGGCTGGCATTGGGTTACTGCACTTACTGGGTACTGGTGTTGTGGCTTTTGATGTGCCATTTTAATAACACTAATTCCTGATTTTGATTTTGTTTATGTTTATTGTTTTGCGAAATGTGAACCCATAGAAGCGAGAAGGAAAGGGAGAGGTCCATAGGAATTGTGATTGCGAATGGATATTGTTTGGATGAAGGTGTGATTGTCGAGATCTTATCGTGGTTGCCGGTAAAATGGGTTTTGCAGTACAAGAGTGTTTGCAAATCATGGCATGCTATCATTTCAAGTTCCGATTTCATTTCAAAGCATCTCAAAAACTACTATTGGAGGAACAATGACGACCACCGTGGTATTCTCCTTGCCCAATATTATTTGGATGCGTATTACCTTCAGTCCTTTGTTATGGTTGTGGATGAAACTCCCCGGGTTTTAGCTCGTGAAGATATGCTTGATATGCCCATATATTCTTCTGAAATATGTGGTCCATGTGACGGTTTATATTATCTATACCTCTACGATAAGGGTAAACGCGCTCTGTGGAACCCTGCTATCAACGAGCTTAGAGTTTTGCCTCCATTACTTACAAAGTCTGATCCTCTTTTAAACCCAACCAATTCTGCGGGTGAAGTCTTTGGTCTTGGATTTGACTCGGTAAGTGGAGACTACAAAGTGGTTGTTATTAAAAAATATTGGAGTACCATAAGTGATTACATTGACATTCCTCAATCAGTGATTGTTTATTCGGTAAAAAATGATTGTTGGAAGTATTGTGGTGATTTACGTCGATATTACGAGTTGAATAACAATAAGTGCTATAATTTTGTTAATGGATGTTATTACTGGCTGGAATCGGATTACTTCATTGACGATGATAAAAAGTGTGACCCAATCATTTGTTTTGATTTGGCGACGGATGTTTTTGGAGAGATAAATTTACCAAATTACAATAAGCCAGCTTCCAAGTGTCTTGGGATTTATGATAATTCTCTTGCTTTACTAAGCGTCCATCAGGATACCAATTGTTTTGAAGTTTGGACATTGGCAGGGAGTACATGGAGCCTGAAATTCCGAACAGGACCTTTTCCGAATGCTTTGAGACCTGTTGGTCACTGGAAGGATAATAAATTAATTCTAGAATTTGGTTATGTTAAGTTAGCCTTATTTGATGTTGAGTCACAAGATATTAAGGATCTTTCATTTGAAGAATGGAAACCGTGTCGTGGCATTTTCGATTGTAGGGAAAGCTTGGTTTCAGTAAAGGGTGATAGAAAATGGGAGCAAGTAGAAGATAATAGTCATAATACTGCTATAGACAGCGGTAGTTCCCCCATTGAAAGGAAAGAATCAGATTCAGAATATGGAATTCGTGAATTGTTTTGCTGCGAGACGAGCGATTCTGATTCAGAATTTGGAATCAAAGACTTATTTTGCTATGGAACGAGCGAATCCGATTCAGAATATGGAATTGAAGATTTGTTTTGTGATGAAGGGTAGGAAATTTCGTTCCCCAACTGAGGTTGTGTACAAGTTATGTATGTGTGTCATTGGTGAGCAATGAAGAAGGAGCGCAAGTACTTGCTAACAGTTCCGGCTTAGAATCTTCTAAAACCTATGGCCGAGGTGCCCACGGAGCTGGAATGAATCTTCACTGGCACAAATGTACAATAAACCTGACAAGTATCAATTTTTTCGCTAGAAGAAGAGCAGAAGACTTGATGTAATACTGTAGATTAATGAAAATTGTATTATTATGAACCTTTGATTAATGTTGATGTTCGTGTTTACATCGCGCTGCCAAAACATCCCTCGTAGCATTTTCATACCACATCATTACTACTTGCATATACTCTAATACAATAGATTGCAGAGCTAGCTAAATTCTTTCCTGGCTCGCTGCTCTTATCAGACCATAGACTCAAAGTCGTGCCAGTTATAAAGCGATCCAAAAGTCGAATGTTGATTTCAACACCCGGCCACTCGGGTTATCTCTGTTCAAAACTGTCATTTTTTCTTTCTGCAAACAATTTTTTGGCAACCTCTGCAAACAATTTTTTCTTTCTAGCCAAGTATCATCAGTAAATACATCTGAATTATTAGGTATAAATAAACTACAAATCTTTGCATGCCACTTTTATTTACATAAATAACTAGTTTAGAACCCGTGCAAAAATGCACGGGCATATCTAGATAATGTTTGTAATTAAGTTTTAAACCCGTACACTATAAGATGATATTAGTCGAAATGTAAAACTTTTTCTATAAACGATATAACATAGAAATATGTATCCCGAAATCAACCTTAATTGACATGAGGTAATTAACAAATAGAAAAGAATTATTACTTACCCCATTGTTAATTAGCGAATTTTCATAGTTTAGAGCAAATGACTCTTTCTAATCATTATAATAATTAAAATATTTAAATAATCTATTTTCTTTTTTAATACAACAATATTGTCATTAAAAGATACTCCCTTATCGAGTATGTATTAGCTACACTACGCCAAAGCTAATAAGTTGGGAAAAATTTATGATTAGTTTTCACAAAATACTAATGTAAATTGAATATGATTAAAATATTATTTCAAAAATATTTTTACTTTTTTTAAAAAAAATTATTTTAATTAAAAAAAAGGTTAGAAATTTTTCTTGACCCATATTCTAAACCTAAGCAGACCCATAACCCGTATGAGTCAACACGTATTTTTGTCCCGACCCGTTTGATAGGTCTATGCATAATACATCCACCACCAAATAACTACTTCGAGTCCCTTAACTTCTATCTCAAGATAGAATACATAAATTGTGGAGTAGAAATGTATAAACTATGTCCGTTCTAGTATTATATACTGTAGTCATGATGAGTTTGGTACGTCATTCATTCACTTTTTTACTTGTAAACTTATTCCTAATTCTGGGTCCAAAACAAAACCATGGTCAAACGGGAACATAATCGTTATGGCGTAGCCGCTAAGGATGTCATTGGGGCGGGTACAAGTGGATACCACCCCGCACCCGCCCCAGTTGGGGCGGGGATGGGTAGAGCTTTGGCGGGTGGTGGGTACGAAAATTGTACCCGCCATGGGTAGTGGGGCGGGGATGGTTTTTGCGTGTTACCCACTTCATACCCGCCAACCCGCGAATTATTATAAAAATTAATGCCATTATTACGATAATTTTACAAATATTATTTTGTTATAATTAAGACGTAATGTTAAAAATAGTTATTTTATAAAGTATTTTGCCAACTTCTTTCGTAAATAACTAAAATTATATAAACAAACTTCTAAACATAGAGATAAATAGTGATTAAACTAATTTGTACGGAAAAAAATCGGAAAAATTTATGGTATAACGGGTTAATGGGTAGGTGGGGCGGGGATGGTTTTGAAAACGTGTACCCGCCATGGGTGGTGGGGCGGGGATGGTTTTGGAGGCTTGTACCCGCTATGGGTGGTGGGGCGGGGATGGGTATGAGGTTTTCTTAATGGGTACGGGTACGGGGGAGCCTATATCCAGCACCACCCCGCCCCAATGACATCCCTAGTAGTCGCGTAGGGACACATTAACCCAACGTATATTCATAACTATCTTAATTCACTTATCTAACTATGATTGCAGGTCATCTTCCCACTGCTTTTATTTTTTACATCTTTCAAACTTATTTTTTTTGTAAATAAAACATGGTGTTTGCCATGTACTGTCAAGTATCAGTCAAATATAGACTATCTTTTATACATCTGATATTTTATGTAACATGCGATACTGTTTACGCGAAACTATTATTATTTTAAGAGCCCTTAATATATCATAAAGTACGAAAAGTTAAATTAACATTCGATATTTTTTTATGTGAAACAAAATTTTAAATATAAATCTAATTTGAGTAGGGATAGAATATATTTTACCAATTAATTTGTATATGCACGCATCAATTGGTCTTTAGAAAGATATATTAATTTATTAATACATTAACATGAGTATTTGATCGAATTGAGTTATTATATCTTAAACGTGGGATTTAAATATTTAACTTTGCTCTATAACATTTCTTATAAAATACGGAGTATATAAATAATTATATTAAGGGTACATATATTTAACACTCAGGCAATATCTTAAATGTGTAATATAAATATTTAACTTTCCTCTATAATATTTCTTTATAATTATATTAAGAGTGCATATATATTAACAGGAACAAATACTCTTAATATAATGTTAAATATATGAACTCTTAATATAATGTTAAATATATTTTATCAGTTACGCAACATAATTTTAAATATATAATTAAGATGTAATACTTCAACTTCGCAGCTTCTTAATTTTACCATACAAAATTTCTTTTGGTGTTCATTTTATAAAATATATATCCTTTAAATGCTACTTCCTCCGTCCCAGTGATATGTTTACACTTTCTTTATTTCCCCTTCACAAAATAAAAGAAGTGTAAACATCCAACTGGGACAGAGGTAGTATTATGTAACACTTATGTGAGAAAAAATTATAGATGAAATGTTAACAAAATACATTCCCGTGCAACTTTGCAAACTAATAAAGTTGATTATTAATTTTGTGAGTATATAAAATTTTAAATATAAGATGAGCAATATATTTTTATACGGAAAGATATTGTCAAATAAAAGATACAATAAAGGGTAACTTGGGTAAGTTTTTAATGTAATATAAACATGGTAGACAAATCTTTTAAGAATATATTTTACATATACATATTGCTCAAGTAAAAGATACACAGTATAATAATTTTAGTATTTTAAGCTTTGAGCGGGAAATTTTTTAACGTGAAAGCGACACGTGTCCAACCTAATGCATAGCGGTTCTTCTTTTATATTTATATATAGATATATAGATACGGTACTTAATGTACCATTATTAATAGCCATCTCACTTAGCATTTAGTGAGCTCGTGGCACATAAGCCAGCATTCCCATTTCCGGCTTAATTTCATCAATTGTGGTGAATATCCATTTAGAACCATCATCAAGCGCTAAAACGACGGGGGGGTTTAGCTTCCTCTTGATAGCGTTGTTGATCGCTTTGCTTACCGTCATCCACGCATTCTCTAGTGCCCGAACTTTGTAGTCCGGCTTTGGAGGGTTTTCTTGGGGGATGAAGAATTTCTTTTGAAGGTATTTAAAACGCGTCGCCTCCGAGAATGCCTGAATGGCATAGAGTAGGAATTTTGCTTGATCTTGCACGAGATTCGTGCCAACTTTGCCGTACAAAGTCGATATAAAGAATTGTAACTTGTCTAACGAGAGTTTCAAATCTTGTCTATTCAAGTGAGATTTCGGTTCAAGATCCCCATACCCGCCTCCAAATGGAAGTACCTCCTTAACCAATTGCCCCGAAAAAATAGATGGTTCAGCCCCAATTGCATCCGAAAAGAAAAAGGCCCTTCGGGTACTCTCGTCAGCATATCCAACGACGTATAAGTTTGTTGGAATAATGGGTCCCTCCAAGTGGGGCCCACATGCAATAAATGATGAAGGAAAAAAATGGGTTTGCTGGAGATTTCATATCACCTTACTACTATACATATATAGGACGGTGTCAGTAGTAGGATAGCAGTGCACTAAGTTTTTCAACTTTGGAGAGCGCAGTTGCAAAACGTACAGGGGTATTGAGTACTATAAATAGCAAGCATCCGAGAGTATTTTCATTCATCCCAAATCCACATCCCAGCAAACCCATAAAAGCCAGTAAGTAAGACAATAATCTACTTACTGAGAAAAATACAGAGAGTTTGAGAGTTAGTGTGGTACTGCTCAAATAATCCTGTCAGTACGGTATCCAGTCGGAAAGGCGTAAAATCTCCGACTGAGTCCCACACATTTAGAATATTAATTCTGAGGGTCCGAGTGTTTATCCGGGTAGCCAGAATAATATTTGTAATCTCCTAGTCGGTATTAGGAAAGACGTTGTGTTCCCATTATTTTGCTTATAGTGGAGATATTAAGCGGCCTAAGGGTCCCGTGGTTTTTACCCTTATTCAAAGGGGTTTTCCACGTACAAATCGGCGTGTCTATATTCTCTATTTTGTTGACGTATTTATTTTCGTCTTTCCCATTTTACAATTACACTCCTATAAGAGGGTAATAGGTCCACGCTTCCGCTCAATATTTACACCTGTTACCCAACAGAGTGGTATCAGAGCTCTGGTAGCTCTCGGTATTCTTGGTGTAATTTTTTAAAATGGAGGATACCGTCACAATTAGTGGCATGATAAAATTAACGGCGACCAATTATCCAATATGGAAGCCAAGAATGGAGGATATTCTTTATTGTAAAGACATGTACCATGTCGTCGCATCTTCGACGAAACCCGCTGATAAAACGGAAGATGCGTGGAATACATTAAATCGAAAGGTTGTCGGATTGATCCGTCAATTTATCGATCAGAGTGTTTTTCAGCATGTAGCCAGTGATACTGTGGCTAATACACTCTGGAATAGATTGGAGTCCATGTACGAACGCAAGACGGCTCTCAACAAAGCCTCTCTAGTTAGACGACTAGTGAGACAGGAGTACAAAGACGGTCGTAGCATGGTGGAGCACCTCAATGACTACCAGGGCTTGTTAAATCAGATAACAAGCATGAAGATAAGTCTAGCAGATGAGGTTCAGGCACTATTACTTCTCAGCTCCCTCCCGGATAGTTGGGAAACGCTCGTGGTGTCCTTAAGCAACTCCGTTCCAGAAGGAAAGCTCACAATGACAATTGTGAAAGATAGCTTGCTCAATGAAGAAGCTAGAAGAAAAGAATTCGGTACTTCCAACTCTGTGGAAGTCCATGTTGCAGAAACCTCTCGTGGAAGAGGTAAAAGTAGAGGCTCGCAAAAACGCGACCAATCCAGGGGGAGATCGAAGGCCAGGAAAGAAGTTACCTGCTACTATTGTGAGAAGCCGGGCCACAAGCAGAATGAATGTCGGTTAAGGAAACGTGATCTAGCAAAAGGAAAGTCTCGCAACGGTGATCACGAAAGCCAAGGTGAAACCAGTGCCGTAGCTGCCAGTGCTGAAGTATTTTTCATAGGTGACGATGGTTACCTAAATATGGCATGTGAGGATAGTATGTGGGTTGTTGACTCTGGCGCGTCATACCACATCACCTCAAATGCTGACTTCTTCTCTTCTTATACTGTCGGAAATTATGGTAGTGTAAGAATGGGAAATGATGGTTCCTCCAAAATCATTGGTATTGGAGATGTCTGTTTGCAAACCAACACTGGGCATAAACTGGTACTGAAGAATGTCCGACATGTTCCTGACATTCGGTTAAACTTAATGTCTGCCGGAATGTTAGATGATGAAGGTTATTGCAGCCAACTCAGTGATGGCAAGTGGAAGTTGACCAAAGGCTCTATGATCGTGGCGCGAGGAAAGAAGCAGAGAACACTTTATATGACTCAAGCGAAAGTGAGTCATGGAGAGGCAAACATTGTTGCACCAGATGCCTCTACCGAGCTTTGGCACAAAAGGCTCGGGCATATGAGTGAGAAGGGCCTACAGATCCTCGCTCGTAAGCAAATCCTCCCTGAAGTGAAAGGCGTGTCCCTAAAACCCTGTGTTGATTGTTTGGCTGGGAAACAACATAGGGTGGCATTTCAAAGAACGCCTCGGAAAAGGCGTAGCCACGTGTTGGATTTAGTCCATACGGATGTCTGTTCAATCACAGAGAAGTCACATGACGGTGCATTGTATTTCGTGACTTTCATTGATGATCATTCTAGGAAAATTTGGGCTTCTGCTTTGGCGAACAAGTCCCAAGTACTAGAATCATTCAAGGTGTTCCATGCTAAAGTTTAGAGAGAAACTGGCATGAAGTTGAAGAGCGTTAGAGCAGACAATGGCGGTGAGTATCGGGGTCCGTTTGAAGAGTATTGTCGAGACCATGGAATTAGGCTCGAGAAAACGGTTCCCAAGACACCACAACAAAATGGTGTGGCAGAGAGAATGAACAGGACAATCGGAGAAAGGATTCGGTCCATGCTCTCTCACGCGAAGCTTCCAAAAACGTTTTGGAAAGAAGCACTAAGGACAGCTGTCTACCTGATTAACCGATCCCCCTCAGTTCCTCTGGATGGTGATATCCCAGAGAGAGTCTGGACAGGAAAAGATGTTTCCTACAAGAACTTGAGAGTCTTCGGATGCAGAGCGTTTGCTCATATCCCGAGAGATGAAAGAGCCAAGCTTGACAGCAAGACGAAGCAATGCATCTTCGTTGGTTATGGGGAAGATGAGTTCGGTTATCGTCTGTGGGACCCGGTAGACAAGAAGATCTTCAGAAGTAGAGATGTGGTATTCTTCGAAGATCAGACGATAGAAGACTTTGAGAAGCCAAAGAAACCAAAGTCTGACCCCATGAGTCCAGCTGATATGGACCCAAAAGCTCATGAAGGGAATGATGATCATGGGGGAGAAGATCTCGACAATGATCTTGACGGTGATGGACCAGAGCCACCACAAGATCAAGTGATTCAACAGCCTCAACAACAACCTCAAGAAGTGAGGAGATCTGACAGGCATCGAATGCCAAACTCTCTCCTTTCACCTGATATATGGGCATTGCTTAGTGACGGGGGAGAGCCGGAGTCTTATAAAGAGGCTATTGCGGATGTTCACCAGAAAGAGTGGAAAATAGCCATGCAAGAGGAGATCAAATCCTTGCATGAGAACCACACATATGATCTGGTAGAGTTGCCAAAGGGCAGGAAAGCACTCAAAAATAAATGGGTGTTTAAGTTGAAGACTGAAGAGAATAGCTCGCAACCAAGGTACAAGGCAAGGCTGGTTGTGAAAGGGTTCAGTCAAAAGAAGGGAATAGATTTTGATGAAATCTTTTCTCCGGTCGTGAAAATGTCTTCGATCCGAGTTGTGCTTGGCATGGCCGCAAGCATGGATATGGAGATCGAACAACTCGACGTGAAGACAGCCTTCCTACATGGTGATTTGGAAGAAGAAATTTTCATGGAGCAGCCCGAGGGGTTTATGGAGAAGGGAAATGAACACTTAGTGTGTCGGTTGAACAAGAGCTTGTACGGTCTAAAACAAGCTCCACGACAGTGGTATAAGAAATTTGAATCCTTCATGATAGATCATGGCTATCATAAGACGACTGCGGACCACTGTGTATTCGTGAAGAAGTTTCCCGACGGGGATTATATTATCCTTCTGTTATATGTTGACGATATGTTGATCGTTGGTCTTGATACTACGAAGATCGCTAATTTGAAGAGGGCGATGACCAAGTATTTTGCTATGAAAGACTTGGGTCCTGCAAAACAAATTCTTGGAATGAAAATCTCTCGTGACAGGGAAAATCAGAAAATATGGTTGTCACAAGAGAGATATATTGAGAAGCTGTTAGAGAGGTTCAATATGCATAAGGCGAAGCCAGTAAGTTCTCCACTAGCTGGTCACTTCAAGTTGAGCTCTCGACAATGTCCTGAAAATGAGGCCGATGAACAAGAGATGCAGAAAGTTCCTTATGCATCTGCAGTTGGAAGTCTTATGTATGCGATGGTGTGCACAAGACCGGACATAGCTTATGCAGTTGGTGTCGTTAGCCGGTTCCTCTCAAAACCAGGAAAAGCGCACTGTGAAGCAGTCAAATGGATTCTCCGGTATTTGCGCGGTACCTCCAAGATGTGTTTATGTTTTGGTCAAGGCGACCATGTGCTAGATGGATATACAGATGCCGATCTAGCTGGAGATCCAGACTCCCGAAAATCAACGTCGGGATATCTGATGACTTATGCAGGGGGAGCAGTATCTTGGCAATCCAGGTTACAAAAGTGTGTAGCTTTGTCTACTACAGAGGCGGAGTACATTGCAGTAACTGAAGCCTGTAAGGAACTTTTGTGGATGAAGAAGTTCTTACAAGAGCTAGGTCAAGAACAGGAGAAGTATCGACTATATTGTGATAGTCAGAGTGCGATTCATCTCGCAAAGAATCCCACCTTCCATTCAAGGTCCAAGCATATAGATGTCAGATATCATTGGATTCGAGATGTGTTAGATTCCAATCTCCTAGAGCTCGAGAAAATCCATACCGACGATAATGGGTCGGATATGATGACGAAGACGCTACCCATGGAGAAGCTCGATGTGTGTCGAAAGAAAGCGGGTATGGCGGTGTCCCCACCTAGTCGGGAGGGGGAGAATTGTTGGAATAATGGGTCCCTCCAAGTGGGGCCCACATGCAATAAATGATGAAGGAAAAAAATGGGTTTGCTGGAGATTTCATATCACCTTACTACTATACATATATAGGACGGTGTCAGTAGTAGGATAGCAGTGCACTAAGTTTTTCAACTTTGGAGAGCGCAGTTGCAAAACGTACAGGGGTATTGAGTACTATAAATAGCAAGCATCCGAGAGTATTTTCATTCATCCCAAATCCACATCCCAGCAAACCCATAAAAGCCAGTAAGTAAGACAATAATCTACTTACTGAGAAAAATACAGAGAGTTTGAGAGTTAGTGTGGTACTGCTCAAATAATCCTGTCAGTACGGTATCCAGTCGGAAAGGCGTAAAATCTCCGACTGAGTCCCACACATTTAGAATATTAATTCTGAGGGTCCGAGTGTTTATCCGGGTAGCCAGAATAATATTTGTAATCTCCTAGTCGGTATTAGGAAAGACGTTGTGTTCCCATTATTTTGCTTATAGTGGAGATATTAAGCGGCCTAAGGGTCCCGTGGTTTTTACCCTTATTCAAAGGGGTTTTCCACGTACAAATCGGCGTGTCTATATTCTCTATTTTGTTGACGTATTTATTTTCGTCTTTCCCATTTTACAATTACACTCCTATAAGAGGGTAATAGGTCCACGCTTCCGCTCAATATTTACACCTGTTACCCAACAAAGTTTGTCTTGTTGATTGCAATTGACAAACTTATATCCGCCGTCCCCCTCTTTGCAAGTAGCTTAATAACAATGAAAGCATGAGGTATCGTTGGCGGCTGCATCATTGGCATCCCATCGTAATCGGTTTTCCCTTTAACAAGTAGCCGGATGTCGTTGACCAGTTTGTTATAGGCAACCTTGGTCGGCGTACCACTCAAGTCGAGCGTTAGGGTTTGTGTCGATAGGGAGACATTAGCGAATGCTAAGAGCAGTATAACTAAAGAGATGAGTGTAAGTATTGTAAGTGGAGGGTTTCCCATTGTTTGTTGTTTTTTGGTACGAGTATATGAATATGAGTTGGAGTAAAGATTTAAGAGTGTAAGAGAGTGTAAAAGTGCAAGTGTAAGAGTGCGAGTGATCTCTTATTTATAGACTAAAATTATGCCCTCCCAAATCCCAATAACATAAGTAAAACTTTCACATTATTTTTTTCTTTTAACTTTCTATAATTAGAAATTAATTAAAATACAAATTTATCTTTTTAATTCAAATTGATCTTTTTTTCTTACTTTCTATCGAGTACGAATAATGTTAATATTCAAGACGCGTTTGAATAAAAACGGAAATATTTTGCTAATCAAGCACAACAATGTATATTGATTTCAACTAATCAACATTCATTTTCATTCTACAAGGCTTTCATAGTCGTACAAAGAAGACAAAGCATTGTACAAATAAACTTGTAACAACTAATTTGGCCATAATTAATCTAATTTATTCATCACTAAATTAAGCAATTAACCTAATTATGTTTAGAATTTTCTTTACCGCTGTAATAAAAAGCAATTAATCGAGCAAACGAACAATCGTAACATTCAATAAATATAACTCGTTTAATGAAAGCTCAAAATAATTAAATTGATTTCCGTCTTTCAATGAACTCGTTCCTTCATTAACCCGTAGACCAACTCATATCACCCTTCGACCGTCTAGATTTAGAGAAATCAAGAGTCAAAACTCTTAAACATATGATGCGACTTATTGCTAAAAATAATACTATTTCTTTGGAACCATGCATTCCGCCAAATAAAAATAATCTTATGTAATCAACTTTTGAAATTAAGTCTTTGAGATTATTTAGTTTCATTATAAAACTTTGACTTGCAAAATTATTTTGAATTGCCAAAAATTTATTAAAACTAATAATGTTCATGTTTTAGATAACTGAAGCGATCATTGGACATTTGAAAAGAATTGATCTTTGTCTTCAAAAGTATTATTGTACAAAACACAATGAGTTGAGACATTAATATAATTTTTAAGAACTCTACCTTTTTAGGAAGACCATCAACGCAAGTTTTCCAAAGCAAAAATTTTAACTTTGGAGGAATATTCAGTTTTCAGATCCAATTTTTTTTTACATTTGTCAGAACGTTGATCGAACAAACTTTGTGCTAACAAAGTTGCTGTTTGGTAGAGAAAATTCATGTTAATAAGAACTATCTAAGGACTATCCGTCATAATATACAAGTGGCAAATCAGGTGAAATTAAATGAAATACGTTACTTAACCTTCCACTCATGATATTATGAGAAGTGCACTATCTATCTTATACTTATGACGAATAATATTCGAGATAATCTAAAAATCACTTAATTTAGCTTATTAGACCTCCCCCAATAAAAGGTACGGAGTATCATTTTACGAGTTTTTTTGTAATTATTTTATTATTTATTATTAATTAATTTTGACTTTTATTTTTGACAGGTGTAATTAATTGTGACTTATATCAAATCTTTTACTAAATAACAAGGGATTGTCGGGACTTTTTTTTGTAATTTTTCTACGTATTGCTTGAGTAGAGAGTTTTTTACTCTTAATTTTTGCACCGATACCACATAATGTTATATTGTACAACTAGTTTTATGCCCGTACAAAAAATGTACGGGTCTGCTTTTAAAAATTTCATGAATATATATTAAAAAATTAGTGCAAATATAATTCAATATAAACTTAAATTAGAAATATATAAATTATGAATTCGGGATGATTTTGACTCCAAATAATTGATTTACCGGTATAATTAATTTTTTTTAATGATTATTATAAATTAAAATAAATAATCAAACTTTATAAAATAAATTTGAACCATATAAAATAGATAAAGAAATTGTATTGTACTTCTATATTTTATCCTTCAAAAAACTTAATTACACTCTAAATGAAAGTAAAATGCTAGAAATGTTTCTAATAGCAATCTCTTAAAATCTGTAGCTTTTATAGTATAAAAATATGTGGATGATTTTATAAAGAAAATAATAATGTCTTGTTATTAAGACCAACTTTTTTACTCGATGTTAACCTAGTTTTAATTGACTAATTCTCGAACGTTGTTATATTTTCTCGAAAATCGTAGATTTATATTTTTTTTTTGTGAATTTCACATGTTGGGTTTATTTGATCTACGTTTTTTTCATTTTTTGATCTAAGTTTTTTTGTTAATTTTTATCTACTCGTGTATTTTTTTTCATTTTTTTAGATATACATATGTTTGTTAATTTTTAACTCTTTGTATAATTTTTTTCGTTTTTCATACCTCTAACTATTTGTTAATTACATCTAATTGTCCAACTTTTTTTTAATATTGTTGAATTTTATGTTTCTGGGTAGAGTTTTAGTGATTTTTTTTATTTTCGAATTTGAAGTAAAGTTGTTTTTTTTTTATTATGGAGATAAAAACTATTTGTAACTTTAGAATGTTAAATGGAGAAAAGCAAAATGAAGAAAAACAAAACTTCTGTTGTATAAGTGGTGGGACATTGTGAGAAAGAAGGTTTTTAACTTCCTAAAATTAAGCAACTAATGAAAAAGTAGGAAAAGTTATTCTTTTATAGATAAGGGATTTTACCTTACGTGAAAATCCTATAAGAAAAGAATAAGTAACAATTGTATTTTGATCATAATTATCTCTAACGTAATTTCATGCTTTTTTTTTTAATTTTTTTATCTATTATAGCTCTAGTTTAGACTATTTCAGTTGTTTGTATTTTACCAAATCACCTTGAAAAAATTAAAAACATTTTAGATTTTATCCTTTTCCATATATTATCGTTTACTATATTTATTTTGAAACCTATTATTATATTATTCAACCAATCATGTCGATCGGAAAAAAGTTTCATTTAATAATATAGATAGAAAAGTTTCCTTTAATAATATACATAGATAGATTTGTATCGTTGGGTTGGATTGAAAGCCTTGAAGACGAAAAAGATCGGGGTGATTCTGATTGTGCTGATATACATGATTTTTGTTTTTTTCAATAAGGGATTTTTATGACGACTTTGGCAAAATATGATCATTTTAATATATATCGGACCTTTGTATATCGTATTTTACCGTATTTTATCTTGTTTCGTATCTTAAGTTATTTGATTTGATTGGAAAATATAATGTAAGTTAAATCTTAGATTTTAATTATTTTTGCTGTTTGTAATTTTTTTTTTTCGGATTTAATTTTGGACCGTTAAATATTGTATTTAATTTGACCGTTGTATATTGTTATTTAAAATTTCGATTAACAGTGATTTGATCATATCGTATTTTATTATGATAAGGACGAAATGTAATAATGCAATCGATTTCTTAATTAGGAATGAGGAAATATCAGAATACGTAATTAGGGAAGAGTAAACATCGGAATTAATTCTGAATTTAGGAGAGAGGTAAATTAAATCTGTGTAAAAGTTGTGGGCCCATACCTTCCTAATTATAAGCAGCCAATCAGAAGCCTTTAGAATCTATTCCTTTTATAGAGATAGATGTATTGAATACGAAGTACAATATTTGTTATTGTTAATTGTTGCTCTATTACACATTAAATTTGTTGTTTGCATACACGATTATTAGTAAGTCTTGCTTGCGATAGGTCACCATTTGTGACCGATATTTTATGAGATAAAATGGATACAAAATGAGTTAGTGGAGAAAGAGGACCACGTAAATAGTGTCAGAGAGAGAGAAAAGTGGGTATTTTGTGAGAGAAAACGGTATCCGTCACAAGCTTATGATGGATACCGCCGGCACAAATCAGAATTTGTGCAGGATTATATGGTACGTATTGCATGCACTAAAACAGATTTATTGTTAATGGTTATAACGATTACGCTTGGATTTCCAACTAAAACTCCTCCATTATTTGTTTGAAATAAATAACTTAGTGTATCTCTGAACACATGGTTTACATGATGTTTTGCGTCTAGTTAAGTCAAACATCGAATAAGATATAGGCATGGTTTACATGATGTTTTGCTTCAAAAATGAAAGAGCTTAGGAAATAGTAAGATTTTTATCTTATCTATACAAATTTGTCTTTATTTGACTCGTCTTAAGTTTACTAGATAAATGAAAATTTTGTATACAAAAATACGCACTAATTAGATACAAGCTTAAGTATCTAAATTAGATCACAATTTATTTTTGACAGATATATATATATATATATATAATTCTCTCTTTATGAGCAAAGTTATTATGCGCTCGGTAGTTCTTGTTTCTAGGGACAAAATTAAAACCTAAACAATGAAAATTAACACTTAAGTCTATAATACTATTAGGGGCCGTTTGGTTTAAATAGTGGTATGAGTTTGAAATCAGGAATCATTACATGGTGGTATGGGTTGGAACTTGATTCCTAATACCATGTGTTTGGTTCAATACTGGAATTAATTTCATTCCTATACCTTGTGTTTGGATTGAAAAATGTTGGAATTAGGAATCAAATTAAATGTTTTTATCATCTTATTAAAATAATTATTATATATCGTCTAAACTAAAAACCAAACATAAACTTTACAACTGTATAGAATTATTCGTAAAAAATGGCACTAAAGTAATATTCGAATTTTCAAACTCCAACAATACAAATGAATACCAAAGTAAATGACAACTTATAGCGAGTTAATTAAGTAGGGATTATATTGCTAAATGTTTGGAAAGTGAGGTGTTTGATGTAGAATTTTTAGCTAATTAGAGAGTTGATATTAGTGGTAATTAGTTTAGGTTTTGTTTGAGTAAAAGAAGTGGCAAATGCTGCTTTTTATAGTGGTGTTGAGAATAATGATGGGCAGGGTAAATGGGTAATAATTTAATATCAATTCAGTAGGTCTTACTTGTGACGAGCTAATCCTGTCACAAACTTGTAACCTCTCACAAAAAGAGAGAGGGGATAAGGTGAAGCACCATTTATGTGCTTTCTCACTTACCTTTTATGAGTATTCAGTAGGTCTTACTTGTGACGAGCTAATCCTGTCACAAACTTGTAACCTCTCACAAAAAGAGAGAGGGGATAAGGTGAAGCACCATTTATGTGCTTTCTCACTTACCTTTTATGAGTATTCTGTAAGAGGAAACGGTATTCGTCACAAATAAGAATTTGTAATATCAATTAGGTAGATTTTTTTTTGCCAAAGTTTCTTATTTATGGCGTAATTCTGTCAAAAAAGTGAGGTAAAAGAGTATTAGTTAATAGAATTCATTGTACTTCTATATCTTTGTTTTTGTTTTAAAGCGAGTCATAAAGATTATTTAGATACCGGCAGAATTTGAACCAAGGTTATAACATTGCTTTTCTTGACTTTACCAACTAAACTAGTTGACAATGACACACCATCTTCGTAGAATTCGAATCTTTGGTATCATGTAAGGAAGTCGAAGTCGTCTTAGGCATGCTTTATCAATTCATGCTTTATCAATTCAATTCAATTCATGACATATACTCGATATATACAAGAAATACAGGGTGTTACAGGGTGAATAACTAACTGTACAAGTTAGAAAAACCATTTTAAAACAAAGTGAATATTTTTAAAGGGTAATATATTTCGTACTAAATCCGATGAAGGGATGGAGGAAGTAATTAGTTCCAACAATTAGATAGATCTAAAGAACCATATTTTTTTTATGAGTCAAGACCATCTGTTCAATTTTCGTGTCTCATTATTTTAATTTTCAATCATCTCGTCAGTTTATAATCTCCAAATAATTACTTTTAATATTTAGTGTTTACGTGTCAAATAAAGAGACAATGAAATATAAGATGGCACATAAAAATAAAACATGAAATATGGACTCCTTTTTTATAATGTTATTATTGCAGGTTATCGTTTATTTCTTTTGTTCTGAAACGAGCCCAAAAATACCAGGATTAGAGAAGGAATTTAAATAATTCAACATACAACTATAATTTTGGGTTAATAAAACGATTTTTCTTAATAAAGTTGTATTTGAATCGATTTTATAGCGATAAATATCTTAGTAGGGCTAGTACTATTACTTGTACCAATGTACCAAGAGTTAGGTAGCACATACACTTTTCTTAATTCACAAATTCTTATTTACAACGGCACTATCCGTCGCAAGCTTGCGACGGATACCGTTTTCTCTCACAAAATACTCACTTTTTCTCTCTCTGCAACACTATTCATGTGGTCCCCTTTCTCCACTAACTCATTTTATATCCATTTTACCTCACAAAATATCCGTCACAAATAACGACCCGTCGCAAGCAAGACTTACTATTCTTAATTAGCCGTTCCGTATCTGACACCGTATCTAACACTCGGACACCCGATGCTCGTTGGACACATGGCTAAACATATTATAGTTATAAATTTTTAAAAATGATCGATTAAAAGATGAGTTTGGGTGGAAAAATGAAAATTAGTTATAGTAAATGTCGAATTGTACCTCTACTTGTTTAGATTTAGCTTCAAATACATGATAAAAATAAATTTATACGTTATTTATAACCATAAAATATATATATTTTATTATATTTAAATATCGTGTCCCGTATTTTAAATTTCATGGGATGTCGTTTTCTGTATCCTTGTCGTGTTCGTGTCCGTTATATCCGTTAATATTGGTTTCACTTTGTGGTAAAATATTGATGGCGATGGAGTGAAATACGAGTAATTATTACCAATTTGTAGTTTATAGCCGTAGATATAACTTATAGTTGATACCTACTTTTACCCATCTCTAGTTGTTCATCTTATACATGGTAAACAATTAAAAATAAACCCTTTTGTAGATCAACACTAGAAAATTAACCTTGCCAATGTTGCCATGTTTTTTACTTGAACTAGGCATGTATAGTACTCATCAAACTGATACATACCGGTTTCCTATAGTCATGGGCTACCAGAAATTCGTTCACCTAATGAATTATTCAATTTATTTACACACTTCTCACAATCTGTGTTCTTGTTTTATGTTACCTAAGATACCGTTTGTATGATTTACGGACATTTATATTCCGGAATCTTAAAATTCCGAAAACCATGTATTATACACTTCAATTTGAGCCATACGGGAGGCCGAACCATTTTGTTTTACATTTTCTCTCATTTTCCGTACCACGTTCATGAGGCCAATTCATTCATGAATTATCGTATTCGATTTCTGCGCTAAATAACAAGTATTTATCTACTTTAAGGACTACCCGATTTTCGTCCTAAACTAGTTCATCACCAAAACATGGAGATGAATCTCGTATCCCGGTCCAACACAATGTCTTTTGGTACCCCATGTAGTTTAACTACATGCATCCTATAAGCAGTAACCAACTCGATTTGTTTCATGTGTCTTTCAATTCATATGAATGAAATGAGCCGACTTGGGCAACCAATCCACAATCACCCAAATCATATTGTTACATTTTCGTGTCCTTGATAACGCCACGATAAAATCCATCGAGATCGACTCTCATTTCCACTCTGGTATTCTCCAGTACCTAAATCTTACCTTGTGGTCTGCACTGTTCTCTTTTGACCCTTTGGCTTCTTCAAAGCAAAAACCACCGCGCCCAATTCCAAATCTTGAGTAGGATACTGCTATATATAGTTCTTCTCATAAGGTTTCACTGTCTCGACGCATAATTTATCACCTTCCCATTCTGAATAAGCACAAAACCCAAACCATTCTTTGAGGCATCTGTATATACCTCAAACCCCTCGATCGAGTACTCCACAAACTCAAAGCATTCATGATCGACAAAACACATAGAAATTGATTGTTATTTCGTTCAACAACATCTAGTCGAAAATACAATCTAACACCTTTAACATTCGAACAAGGAACAAGTAGTGAATTTATTCACTAAATAAAACACATAAAAGTGAGGTGTTCAATCATCTATAAAGCAAGTTGAGATTCGGCTTACCAAATACTCCAACTTAAATAAGAGGGTGAAAGTCACATCGTATGATATACTTGATATTATATGATTTGATACATATTGTAATCCTTGTAAAACATGTAGAGTATAACACTAATTAGGATACTGATTAGGTTTTTCCTATTTGAAGAGATTAGTTAGCTTAACTGAAGATACGATATAATATCGTATTAGTATATATGTATGCTCGTTCTTTGAATAACTACAACTAATTCTTCATCATTCTCTTTGGTTTCACTAATTTCACAAAAAGGCTTTTTCAACATTTACATGATGACTACGTTATCTCCCTCAATTTGTGTGTTTAAAACCCTCCACTTTGTCCTAATTCCGTCTTAATTTCCCTTTAACTACCCTTGCTTTAGCATAATTTGCCTTTACATGCTGTTCTCACGCGTTTTCGAAGTGGTTGTAGTGTTTTCACGCATTTCTAGGTAATTCGGACTTGAAGAGAGATACAAGCAGGCTTACGAGACGAGAAACTAAGTTCGGTGCCTCTTTGGGTGATTTTTAGCACATTTTGGGTGTATCGCAGACAGTCAAGATGTATCTCCACCCATCCGGTGTATCTATACTACGCATCTTACTTGGGTCAGTTGGGTGTATTAAGGGCAACCAAGGTGTATCGCCATCCCACTACACCTCAATGCACCCGACATGAGAGAGAAACAGCATAAAAACACACATTACTTTTACAGGTGTATCGCCATCTCATTTCGTTTGTTTTAAGTTCTAAAACCCTCCTTTTGGACTTAGTATGTATACTAAACACCCTTATTTTTGTAGGAGAGAGATTCATTGTTTTTAAAACACACGTTAATTTTGTAGAGAGAAATTGTTGAGAAGCATTGAATCCCACCCTTGTTCTCCCATTTTCAAGTTTTTAATGTCATCAAATTGTTTTTTTTTTCCCAAATTTGGGTATATTTTCGTTCCTTTATTATTTTGTTTGTGGTTGTATTGTTAGTTTCACATCCTTAGTTTAGTTTCCTCTTATTAAGTTTTTTGTGACCAAAGTTACCACATTTATTTTAGATTAAGCTTCCCTCATGGTTAATTAGTGTTTAATCATATTATGAATTAGTAATTGCATGTTAGTAAGTAAAAATCAAATATTTATCATGTTTGTTCCAAATTAAGTTGAACCAAACACCCCCTTAATAATCTCCCAGTTGGCTTGTTGTTGTACTTTTTCGGACTTTGTGAACATTAATAACTCGTCTATAGCTTCAAACCAACCGTTTGAAATACTCCCTCCATTCATATCCACTTTGCACCTTTACTTTTTCACGTTTGCCAACGCACGTTTTACGTGCTAAATATCTTTAGCTACGTATTCGCAAAAATTATAAAAGTTAGATATTTTCAATGTACTCGTGAAGACGAATCAAACAAGATCCCGCATGAATATATTTTCTCTTACGTATTAGGAGAAAATTGATACCGAACGTTGATTTTTAAATAGTATACAAAATCCAAAAGTACCATTTGGATTTGAATGGAGAGAGTAAGAGTCTCTGAAGATTTATAATGCTTCTCCATAAAATGCAAACATTAATTGTGTATGAATTGAAATGATATGGTTAATCCCGAATCAGTTTCATTTCGATAATTAATACTATGTACAAAATAGCATGTAATTAAGAGGTCCGATACACCGTCCTACCCTATATATAGTATATCACACAAAAATGGGAAAATAGCGTCATGAATCGCATCGCTCCATTTTCGCTTTGTGCACACGTCTCATATTCTTCCTCTTCTAGCTTTGTTCTTGTAACGGACCTATAAAGCACTATAACTGAATACTAAATGTAGGAATATGTATATTAGGCGGAAAGTTAAAATGATTTTCGGTCAATTAAAGAAAAGGTGGAAATAAATGATTAGAAAAAATTATAATATGTGGATTATTTTTTTATCGTAATATAATTGTAGTATAATGTACTCCGTATGAACTATGAATAAACCATTGTATATCAAGTGGAAAATATTTTATATTTCCTTATGTTTTAGGCTATTTTTTTTTTATCAATGTCTTCTTTTGAATAATAATAATAATTAACTTAAATTAAATTAAGTTAATTAAGTTCGGATCTTATAAATTCAGTTCAGTTCAGTTCATCTCTTATAAGTTCAGTTCAGTTCAGGTCCTATAAGTTCACTTCAAATCCTATAAGTTCAGTTCAGTTCAGATCCTACATGTTCAGTTCAGTTCAGATCCTATAAGTTCAGTTCAGTTCAATTTCAGTCCAAAAGAACAGGGTCTTAGCTTAATAGAAGATACGATCTAATATCGTATTAGGATACACGTATGCTCTACCATCGTCTTTCAATAACTACAACTAATTCTCCCTCATTCTCTCTGGTTTCACGGATTTCAAAAAAAGGTTACTCAACAATTTATCATATATGAATTAAGTTTGTATTAAAACGGGTATATTCGTTTTAAAAAAACGAATTAAATAACACCCCACCTTCAAATTTGTGACATTATTTGCTAGTGTCATTGTATCTTTTACCTTTGTTTCCTTTAACTTAATTTTTGTTCTTATAAATTCAGTGTGGGTCGGTTCACTCTTATATAAATTTCAATTCGATAAGTCTATTCAATATAATCATAATCAGTTTAATTTAGGGCTTGTTTGGTTCATCTAGGAATTAACTTTCCGTAGGGAGTTGTACTTCGAGTGAACTTAATTCTCATATCAAGTTCCCATGACAAAAAATTGTTTGGTTGACGTAAGGGAATTCACACCTCCCATGAATTGTATTCCCATATCTTGTTTGGTTGTACCAATCTAATTCCCATGATTTTGTATACAAATATCATTATGCCCTTTATTAAAAACAAAATTATTTTATACTCAGCTAAATTATGAAGTAGCTGATATTGTCTTACCGTCCATATGAACTCAACCAAATTACACCATAGTCGATTCATTTCAATTCCGTTCATTTCAGTAAAAAAAACAAAACCTAAAGAGATTGTAGTTTTTTTTTTCCTTCTTTTTTTTTTTTTTTTTCCTTTTTCCTCTTTTTCATACGAAAAGAGGGGCAGACCCCGAAAAAACAGAGATTGTAATAGAAGTATACTACTCCGTATTACATTTGATATCATTTTATAAGCGAACGACAACAAAGCTCTGGAATCCGCCTAATTCATCTGATATTTCCGGTAATTATCTACCCCAATTTAATAATTGATTACTCGTAATTGTTTTATTTGATTATGCGAATTCTATTAATTAATTAGTGTATTGATTTTAATCAATTCATCTACCTTTACCCAATTCTATCGGTTTGATTTACTGAGGAAATTAGGGTTCCTCTCTGATTTAATCTGTTAATTATTAATTTCGAGAGATAATTACCGGATTATCAGAGTAATTAGGCAGATTCCACAACTTTGTAGTTTTTCTGATATAAAATGATGTCAAAATGTCGTCAAATTGGAGTTCAGTAATTTGGTTATTACGAACCGTTACGTAAACTCGTCTCACGTAATAATTTGGTTAATTTGATTGTAATTTGGTAAACTTATCTCTCCATAAACATCCGGCGCCAAATCAAAACAAATGATTGCGTCACACTTTTTATAAGAGGTATAGTATAACCAATTAACCAAATTATTGCGTGAGATGAGTTTACGTAGCGGTTCGTAATAACCAAATTACTGAACTTGAACTTGACGACATTTTGACATCATTTTATAACAAAGTTGTGGAATCCGCCTAATTTCTCTGATAATTCCGGTAATTATCTACTCGAATTTAATAATTTATTATTCGCAATTGTTTAATTTGATTATGTCTGAATTCTATTAATTAATTAGTGTATTGGTTTTAATCAATTCATTTACTTTTACCTAATTATATTGCTTTGATTTAATGAGGAATTTAGGGTTCTTCTTTGATTTGATTTGATTTGTTAATTACTTAAATTTGATCTTATGATTATATATTAATTTGTAATTCCAGCAACAATGGCCGTCTCTTTTCAACGTTACATGCAGACTGATTGTAACAGCCAACTGATTCAGTTGTTCAAGGAAAGGTCTCGTCCTTTTATTTCTTTTTCCTTTATTGTTTTTGTTTTTAATCATCTCGAGTTCAAGTCGACAATTGGATACGTACGTACAAAAAGTCATAGTAACATACTAACATAGCTGAGGGCTGGCATTGGGTTACTGCACTTACTGGGTACTGGTGTTGTGGCTTTTGATGTGCCATTTTAATAACACTAATTCCTGATTTTGATTTTGTTTATGTTTATTGTTTTGCGAAATGTGAACCCATAGAAGCGAGAAGGAAAGGGAGAGGTCCATAGGAATTGTGATTGCGAATGGATATTGTTTGGATGAAGGTGTGATTGTCGAGATCTTATCGTGGTTGCCGGTAAAATGGGTTTTGCAGTACAAGAGTGTTTGCAAATCATGGCATGCTATCATTTCAAGTTCCGATTTCATTTCAAAGCATCTCAAAAACTACTATTGGAGGAACAATGACGACCACCGTGGTATTCTCCTTGCCCAATATTATTTGGATGCGTATTACCTTCAGTCCTTTGTTATGGTTGTGGATGAAACTCCCCGGGTTTTAGCTCGTGAAGATATGCTTGATATGCCCATATATTCTTCTGAAATATGTGGTCCATGTGACGGTTTATATTATCTATACCTCTACGATAAGGGTAAACGCGCTCTGTGGAACCCTGCTATCAACGAGCTTAGAGTTTTGCCTCCATTACTTACAAAGTCTGATCCTCTTTTAAACCCAACCAATTCTGCGGGTGAAGTCTTTGGTCTTGGATTTGACTCGGTAAGTGGAGACTACAAAGTGGTTGTTATTAAAAAATATTGGAGCACCATAAGTGATTACATTGACATTCCTCAATCAGTGATTGTTTATTCGGTAAAAAATGATTGTTGGAAGTATTGTGGTGATTTACGTCGATATTACGAGTTGAATAACAATAAGTGCTATAATTTTGTTAATGGATGTTATTACTGGCTGGAATCGGATTACTTCATTGACGATGATAAAAAGTGTGACCCAATCATTTGTTTTGATTTGGCGACGGATGTTTTTGGAGAGATAAATTTACCAAATTACAATAAGCCAGCTTCCAAGTGTCTTGGGATTTATGATAATTCTCTTGCTTTACTAAGCGTCCATCAGGATACCAATTGTTTTGAAGTTTGGACATTGGCAGGGAGTACATGGAGCCTGAAATTCCGAACAGGACCTTTTCCGAATGCTTTGAGACCTGTTGGTCACTGGAAGGATAATAAATTAATTCTAGAATTTGGTTATGTTAAGTTAGCCTTATTTGATGTTGAGTCACAAGATATTAAGGATCTTTCATTTGAAGAATGGAAACCGTGTCGTGGCATTTTCGATTGTAGGGAAAGCTTGGTTTCAGTAAAGGGTGATAGAAAATGGGAGCAAGTAGAAGATAATAGTCATAATACTGCTATAGACAGCGGTAGTTCCCCCATTGAAAGGAAAGAATCAGATTCAGAATATGGAATTCGTGAATTGTTTTGCTGCGAGACGAGCGATTCTGATTCAGAATTTGGAATCAAAGACTTATTTTGCTATGGAACGAGCGAATCCGATTCAGAATATGGAATTGAAGATTTGTTTTGTGATGAAGGGTAGGAAATTTCGTTCCCCAACTGAGGTTGTGTACAAGTTATGTATGTGTGTCATTGGTGAGCAATGAAGAAGGAGCGCAAGTACTTGCTAACAGTTCCGGCTTAGAATCTTCTAAAACCTATGGCCGAGGTGCCCACGGAGCTGGAATGAATCTTCACTGGCACAAATGTACAATAAACCTGACAAGTATCAATTTTTTCGCTAGAAGAAGAGCAGAAGACTTGATGTAATACTGTAGATTAATGAAAATTGTATTATTATGAACCTTTGATTAATGTTGATGTTCGTGTTTACATCGCGCTGCCAAAACATCCCTCGTAGCATTTTCATACCACATCATTACTACTTGCATATACTCTAATACAATAGATTGCAGAGCTAGCTAAATTCTTTCCTGGCTCGCTGCTCTTATCAGACCATAGACTCAAAGTCGTGCCAGTTATAAAGCGATCCAAAAGTCGAATGTTGATTTCAACACCCGGCCACTCGGGTTATCTCTGTTCAAAACTGTCATTTTTTCTTTCTGCAAACAATTTTTTGGCAACCTCTGCAAACAATTTTTTCTTTCTAGCCAAGTATCATCAGTAAATACATCTGAATTATTAGGTATAAATAAACTACAAATCTTTGCATGCCACTTTTATTTACATAAATAACTAGTTTAGAACCCGTGCAAAAATGCACGGGCATATCTAGATAATGTTTGTAATTAAGTTTTAAACCCGTACACTATAAGATGATATTAGTCGAAATGTAAAACTTTTTCTATAAACGATATAACATAGAAATATGTATCCCGAAATCAACCTTAATTGACATGAGGTAATTAACAAATAGAAAAGAATTATTACTTACCCCATTGTTAATTAGCGAATTTTCATAGTTTAGAGCAAATGACTCTTTCTAATCATTATAATAATTAAAATATTTAAATAATCTATTTTCTTTTTTAATACAACAATATTGTCATTAAAAGATACTCCCTTATCGAGTATGTATTAGCTACACTACGCCAAAGCTAATAAGTTGGGAAAAATTTATGATTAGTTTTCACAAAATACTAATGTAAATTGAATATGATTAAAATATTATTTCAAAAATATTTTTACTTTTTTTAAAAAAAATTATTTTAATTAAAAAAAAGGTTAGAAATTTTTCTTGACCCATATTCTAAACCTAAGCAGACCCATAACCCGTATGAGTCAACACGTATTTTTGTCCCGACCCGTTTGATAGGTCTATGCATAATACATCCACCACCAAATAACTACTTCGAGTCCCTTAACTTCTATCTCAAGATAGAATACATAAATTGTGGAGTAGAAATGTATAAACTATGTCCGTTCTAGTATTATATACTGTAGTCATGATGAGTTTGGTACGTCATTCATTCACTTTTTTACTTGTAAACTTATTCCTAATTCTGGGTCCAAAACAAAACCATGGTCAAACGGGAACATAATCGTTATGGCGTAGCCGCTAAGGATGTCATTGGGGCGGGTACAAGTGGATACCACCCCGCACCCGCCCCAGTTGGGGCGGGGATGGGTAGAGCTTTGGCGGGTGGTGGGTACGAAAATTGTACCCGCCATGGGTAGTGGGGCGGGGATGGTTTTTGCGTGTTACCCACTTCATACCCGCCAACCCGCGAATTATTATAAAAATTAATGCCATTATTACGATAATTTTACAAATATTATTTTGTTATAATTAAGACGTAATGTTAAAAATAGTTATTTTATAAAGTATTTTGCCAACTTCTTTCGTAAATAACTAAAATTATATAAACAAACTTCTAAACATAGAGATAAATAGTGATTAAACTAATTTGTACGGAAAAAAATCGGAAAAATTTATGGTATAACGGGTTAATGGGTAGGTGGGGCGGGGATGGTTTTGAAAACGTGTACCCGCCATGGGTGGTGGGGCGGGGATGGTTTTGGAGGCTTGTACCCGCTATGGGTGGTGGGGCGGGGATGGGTATGAGGTTTTCTTAATGGGTACGGGTACGGGGGAGCCTATATCCAGCACCACCCCGCCCCAATGACATCCCTAGTAGTCGCGTAGGGACACATTAACCCAACGTATATTCATAACTATCTTAATTCACTTATCTAACTATGATTGCAGGTCATCTTCCCACTGCTTTTATTTTTTACATCTTTCAAACTTATTTTTTTTGTAAATAAAACATGGTGTTTGCCATGTACTGTCAAGTATCAGTCAAATATAGACTATCTTTTATACATCTGATATTTTATGTAACATGCGATACTGTTTACGCGAAACTATTATTATTTTAAGAGCCCTTAATATATCATAAAGTACGAAAAGTTAAATTAACATTCGATATTTTTTTATGTGAAACAAAATTTTAAATATAAATCTAATTTGAGTAGGGATAGAATATATTTTACCAATTAATTTGTATATGCACGCATCAATTGGTCTTTAGAAAGATATATTAATTTATTAATACATTAACATGAGTATTTGATCGAATTGAGTTATTATATCTTAAACGTGGGATTTAAATATTTAACTTTGCTCTATAACATTTCTTATAAAATACGGAGTATATAAATAATTATATTAAGGGTACATATATTTAACACTCAGGCAATATCTTAAATGTGTAATATAAATATTTAACTTTCCTCTATAATATTTCTTAATAATTATATTAAGAGTGCATATATATTAACAGGAACAAATACTCTTAATATAATGTTAAATATATGAACTCTTAATATAATGTTAAATATATTTTATCAGTTACGCAACATAATTTTAAATATATAATTAAGATGTAATACTTCAACTTCGCACCTTCTTAATTTTACCATACAAAATTTCTTTTGGTGTTCATTTTATAAAATATATATCCTTTAAATGCTACTCCCTCCGTCCCAGTGATATGTTTACACTTCCTTTATTTCCCCTTCACAAAATAAAAGAAGTGTAAACATCCAACTGGGACAGAGGTAGTATTATGTAACACTTATGTGAGAAAAAATTATAGATGAAATGTTAACAAAATACATTCCCGTGCAACTTTGCAAACTAATAAAGTTGATTATTAATTTTGTGAGTATATAAAATTTTAAATATAAGATGAGCAATATATTTTTATACGGAAAGATATTGTCAAATAAAAGATACAATAAAGGGTAACTTGGGTAAGTTTTTAATGTAATATAAACATGGTAGACAAATCTTTTAAGAATATATTTTACATATACATATTGCTCAAGTAAAAGATACACAGTATAATAATTTTAGTATTTTAAGCTTTGAGCGGGAAATTTTTTAACGTGAAAGCGACACGTGTCCAACCTAATGCATAGCGGTTCTTCTTTTATATTTATATATAGATATATAGATACGGTACTTAATGTACCATTATTAATAGCCATCTCACTTAGCATTTAGTGAGCTCGTGGCACATAAGCCAGCATTCCCATTTCCGGCTTAATTTCATCAATTGTGGTGAATATCCATTTAGAACCATCATCAAGCGCTAAAACGACGGGGGGGTTTAGCTTCCTCTTGATAGCGTTGTTGATCGCTTTGCTTACCGTCATCCACGCATTCTCTAGTGCCCGAACTTTGTAGTCCGGCTTTGGAGGGTTTTCTTGGGGGATGAAGAATTTCTTTTGAAGGTATTTAAAACGCGTCGCCTCCGAGAATGCCTGAATGGCATAGAGTAGGAATTTTGCTTGATCTTGCACGAGATTCGTGCCAACTTTGCCGTACAAAGTCGATATAAAGAATTGTAACTTGTCTAACGAGAGTTTCAAATCTTGTCTATTCAAGTGAGATTTCGGTTCAAGATCCCCATACCCGCCTCCAAATGGAAGTACCTCCTTAACCAATTGCCCCGAAAAAATAGATGGTTCAGCCCCACTTGCATCCGAAAAGAAAAAGGCCCTTCGGGTACTCTCGTCAGCATATCCAACGACGTATAAGTTTGTCTTGTTGATTGCAATTGACAAACTTATATCCGCCGTCCCCCTCTTTGCAAGTAGCTTAATAACAATGAAAGCATGAGGTATCGTTGGCGGCTGCATCATTGGCATCCCATCGTAATCGGTTTTCCCTTTAACAAGTAGCCGGATGTCGTTGACCAGTTTGTTATAGGCAACCTTGGTCGGCGTACCACTCAAGTCGAGCGTTAGGGTTTGTGTCGATAGGGAGACATTAGCGAATGCTAAGAGCAGTATAACTAAAGAGATGAGTGTAAGTATTGTAAGTGGAGGGTTTCCCATTGTTTGTTGTTTTTTGGTACGAGTATATGAATATGAGTTGGAGTAAAGATTTAAGAGTGTAAGAGAGTGTAAAAGTGCAAGTGTAAGAGTGCGAGTGATCTCTTATTTATAGACTAAAATTATGCCCTCCCAAATCCCAATAACATAAGTAAAACTTTCACATTATTTTTTTCTTTTAACTTTCTATAATTAGAAATTAATTAAAATACAAATTTATCTTTTTAATTCAAATTGATCTTTTTTTCTTACTTTCTATCGAGTACGAATAATGTTAATATTCAAGACGCGTTTGAATAAAAACGGAAATATTTTGCTAATCAAGCACAACAATGTATATTGATTTCAACTAATCAACATTCATTTTCATTCTACAAGGCTTTCATAGTCGTACAAAGAAGACAAAGCATTGTACAAATAAACTTGTAACAACTAATTTGGCCATAATTAATCTAATTTATTCATCACTAAATTAAGCAATTAACCTAATTATGTTTAGAATTTTCTTTACCGCTGTAATAAAAAGCAATTAATCGAGCAAACGAACAATCGTAACATTCAATAAATATAACTCGTTTAATGAAAGCTCAAAATAATTAAATTGATTTCCGTCTTTCAATGAACTCGTTCCTTCATTAACCCGTAGACCAACTCATATCACCCTTCGACCGTCTAGATTTAGAGAAATCAAGAGTCAAAACTCTTAAACATATGATGCGACTTATTGCTAAAAATAATACTATTTCTTTGGAACCATGCATTCCGCCAAATAAAAATAATCTTATGTAATCAACTTTTGAAATTAAGTCTTTGAGATTATTTAGTTTCATTATAAAACTTTGACTTGCAAAATTATTTTGAATTGCCAAAAATTTATTAAAACTAATAATCTTCATGTTTTAGATAACTGAAGCGATCATTGGACATTTGAAAAGAACTGATCTTTGTCTTCAAAAGTATTAGTGTACAAAACACAATGAGTTGAGACATTAATATAATTTTTAAGAACTCTACCTTTTTAGGAAGACCATCAACGCAAGTTTTCCAAAGCAAAAATTTTAACTTTGGAGGAATATTCAGTTTTCAGATCCAATTTTTTTTTACATTTGTCAGAACGTTGATCGAACAAACTTTGTGCTAACAAAGTTGCTGTTTGGTAGAGAAAATTCATGTTAATAAGAACTATCTAAGGACTATCCGTCATAATATACAAGTGGCAAATCAGGTGAAATTAAATGAAATACGTTACTTAACCTTCCACTCATGATATTATGAGAAGTGCACTATCTATCTTATACTTATGACGAATAATATTCGAGATAATCTAAAAATCACTTAATTTAGCTTATTAGACCTCCCCCAATAAAAGGTACGGAGTATCATTTTACGAGTTTTTTTGTAATTATTTTATTATTTATTATTAATTAATTTTGACTTTTATTTTTGACAGGTGTAATTAATTGTGACTTATATCAAATCTTTTACTAAATAACAAGGGATTGTCGGGACTTTTTTTTGTAATTTTTCCACGTATTGCTTGAGTAGAGAGTTTTTTACTCTTAATTTTTGCACCGATACCACATAATGTTATACTGTACAACTAGTTTTATGCCCGTACAAAAAATGTACGGGTCTGCTTTTAAAAATTTCATGAATATATATTAAAAAATTAGTGCAAATATAATTCAATATAAACTTAAATTAGAAATATATAAATTATGAATTCGGGATGATTTTGACTCCAAATAATTGATTTACCGGTATAATTAATTTTTTTTAATGATTATTATAAATTAAAATAAATAATCAAACTTTATAAAATAAATTTGAACCATACAAAATAGATAAAGAAATTGTATTGTACTTCTATATTTTACCCTTCAAAAAACTTAATTACACTCTAAATGAAAGTAAAATGCTAGAAATGTTTCTAATAGCAATCTCTTAAAATCTGTAGCTTTTATAGTATAAAAATATGTGGATGATTTTATAAAGAAGATAATAATGTCTTGTTATTAAGACCAACTTTTTTACTCGATGTTAACCTAGTTTTAATTGACTAATTCTCGAACGTTGTTATATTTTCTCGAAAATCGTAGATTTATATTTTTTTTTTGTGAATTTCACATGTTGGGTTTATTTGATCTACGTTTTTTTCATTTTTTGATCTAAGTTTTTTTGTTAATTTTTATCTACTCGTGTATTTTTTTTTCATTTTTTTAGATATACATATGTTTGTTAATTTTTAACTCTTTGTATAATTTTTTTCGTTTTTCATACCTCTAACTATTTGTTAATTACATCTAATTGTCCAACTTTTTTTTAATATTGTTGAATTTTATGTTTCTGGGTAGAGTTTTAGTGATTTTTTTTATTTTCGAATTTGAAGTAAAGTTGTTTTTTTTTTATTATGGAGATAAAAACTATTTGTAACTTTAGAATGTTAAATGGAGAAAAGCAAAATGAAGAAAAACAAAACTTCTGTTGTATAAGTGGTGGGACATTGTGAGAAAGAAGGTTTTTAACTTCCTAAAATTAAGCAACTAATGAAAAAGTAGGAAAAGTTATTCTTTTATAGATAAGGGATTTTACCTTACGTGAAAATCCTATAAGAAAAGAATAAGTAACAATTGTATTTTGATCATAATTATCTCTAACGTAATTTCATGCTTTTTTTTTTAATTTTTTTATCTATTATAGCTCTAGTTTAGACTATTTCAGTTGTTTGTATTTTACCAAATCACCTTGAAAAAATTAAAAACATTTTAGATTTTATCCTTTTCCATATATTATCGTTTACTATATTTATTTTGAAACCTATTATTATATTATTCAACCAATCATGTCGATCGGAAAAAAGTTTCATTTAATAATATAGATAGAAAAGTTTCCTTTAATAATATACATAGATAGATTTGTATCGTTGGGTTGGATTGAAAGCCTTGAAGACGAAAAAGATCGGGGTGATTCTGATTGTGCTGATATACATGATTTTTGTTTTTTTCAATAAGGGATTTTTATGACGACTTTGGCAAAATATGATCATTTTAATATATATCGGACCTTTGTATATCGTATTTTACCGTATTTTATCTTGTTTCGTATCTTAAGTTATTTGATTTGATTGGAAAATATAATGTAAGTTAAATCTTAGATTTTAATTATTTTTGCTGTTTGTAATTTTTTTTTTTCGGATTTAATTTTGGACCGTTAAATATTGTATTTAATTTGACCGTTGTATATTGTTATTTAAAATTTCGATTAACAGTGATTTGATCATATCGTATTTTATTATGATAAGGACGAAATGTAATAATGCAATCGATTTCTTAATTAGGAATGAGGAAATATCAGAATACGTAATTAGGGAAGAGTAAACATCGGAATTAATTCTGAATTTAGGAGAGAGGTAAATTAAATCTGTGTAAAAGTTGTGGGCCCATACCTTCCTAATTATAAGCAGCCAATCAGAAGCCTTTAGAATCTATTCCTTTTATAGAGATAGATGTATTGAATACGAAGTACAATATTTGTTATTGTTAATTGTTGCTCTATTACACATTAAATTTGTTGTTTGCATACACGATTATTAGTAAGTCTTGCTTGCGATAGGTCACCATTTGTGACCGATATTTTATGAGATAAAATGGATACAAAATGAGTTAGTGGAGAAAGAGGACCACGTAAATAGTGTCAGAGAGAGAGAAAAGTGGGTATTTTGTGAGAGAAAACGGTATCCGTCACAAGCTTATGATGGATACCGCCGGCACAAATCAGAATTTGTGCAGGATTATATGGTACGTATTGCATGCACTAAAACAGATTTATTGTTAATGGTTATAACGATTACGCTTGGATTTCCAACTAAAACTCCTCCATTATTTGTTTGAAATAAATAACTTAGTGTATCTCTGAACACATGGTTTACATGATGTTTTGCGTCTAGTTAAGTCAAACATCGAATAAGATATAGGCATGGTTTACATGATGTTTTGCTTCAAAAATGAAAGAGCTTAGGAAATAGTAAGATTTTTATCTTATCTATACAAATTTGTCTTTATTTGACTCGTCTTAAGTTTACTAGATAAATGAAAATTTTGTATACAAAAATACGCACTAATTAGATACAAGCTTAAGTATCTAAATTAGATCACAATTTATTTTTGACAGATATATATATATATATATATATAATTCTCTCTTTATGAGCAAAGTTATTATGCGCTCGGTAGTTCTTGTTTCTAGGGACAAAATTAAAACCTAAACAATGAAAATTAACACTTAAGTCTATAATACTATTAGGGGCCGTTTGGTTTAAATAGTGGTATGAGTTTGAAATCAGGAATCATTACATGGTGGTATGGGTTGGAACTTGATTCCTAATACCATGTGTTTGGTTCAATACTGGAATTAATTTCATTCCTATACCTTGTGTTTGGATTGAAAAATGTTGGAATTAGGAATCAAATTAAATGTTTTTATCATCTTATTAAAATAATTATTATATATCGTCTAAACTAAAAACCAAACATAAACTTTACAACTGTATAGAATTATTCGTAAAAAATGGCACTAAAGTAATATTCGAATTTTCAAACTCCAACAATACAAATGAATACCAAAGTAAATGACAACTTATAGCGAGTTAATTAAGTAGGGATTATATTGCTAAATGTTTGGAAAGTGAGGTGTTTGATGTAGAATTTTTAGCTAATTAGAGAGTTGATATTAGTGGTAATTAGTTTAGGTTTTGTTTGAGTAAAAGAAGTGGCAAATGCTGCTTTTTATAGTGGTGTTGAGAATAATGATGGGCAGGGTAAATGGGTAATAATTTAATATCAATTCAGTAGGTCTTACTTGTGACGAGCTAATCCTGTCACAAACTTGTAACCTCTCACAAAAAGAGAGAGGGGATAAGGTGAAGCACCATTTATGTGCTTTCTCACTTACCTTTTATGAGTATTCAGTAGGTCTTACTTGTGACGAGCTAATCCTGTCACAAACTTGTAACCTCTCACAAAAAGAGAGAGGGGATAAGGTGAAGCACCATTTATGTGCTTTCTCACTTACCTTTTATGAGTATTCTGTAAGAGGAAACGGTATTCGTCACAAATAAGAATTTGTAATATCAATTAGGTAGATTTTTTTTTGCCAAAGTTTCTTATTTATGGCGTAATTCTGTCAAAAAAGTGAGGTAAAAGAGTATTAGTTAATAGAATTCATTGTACTTCTATATCTTTGTTTTTGTTTTAAAGCGAGTCATAAAGATTATTTAGATACCGGCAGAATTTGAACCAAGGTTATAACATTGCTTTTCTTGACTTTACCAACTAAACTAGTTGACAATGACACACCATCTTCGTAGAATTCGAATCTTTGGTATCATGTAAGGAAGTCGAAGTCGTCTTAGGCATGCTTTATCAATTCATGCTTTATCAATTCAATTCAATTCATGACATATACTCGATATATACAAGAAATACAGGGTGTTACAGGGTGAATAACTAACTGTACAAGTTAGAAAAACCATTTTAAAACAAAGTGAATATTTTTAAAGGGTAATATATTTCGTACTAAATCCGATGAAGGGATGGAGGAAGTAATTAGTTCCAACAATTAGATAGATCTAAAGAACCATATTTTTTTTATGAGTCAAGACCATCTGTTCAATTTTCGTGTCTCATTATTTTAATTTTCAATCATCTCGTCAGTTTATAATCTCCAAATAATTACTTTTAATATTTAGTGTTTACGTGTCAAATAAAGAGACAATGAAATATAAGATGGCACATAAAAATAAAACATGAAATATGGACTCCTTTTTTATAATGTTATTATTGCAGGTTATCGTTTATTTCTTTTGTTCTGAAACGAGCCCAAAAATACCAGGATTAGAGAAGGAATTTAAATAATTCAACATACAACTATAATTTTGGGTTAATAAAACGATTTTTCTTAATAAAGTTGTATTTGAATCGATTTTATAGCGATAAATATCTTAGTAGGGCTAGTACTATTACTTGTACCAATGTACCAAGAGTTAGGTAGCACATACACTTTTCTTAATTCACAAATTCTTATTTACAACGGCACTATCCGTCGCAAGCTTGCGACGGATACCGTTTTCTCTCACAAAATACTCACTTTTTCTCTCTCTGCAACACTATTCATGTGGTCCCCTTTCTCCACTAACTCATTTTATATCCATTTTACCTCACAAAATATCCGTCACAAATAACGACCCGTCGCAAGCAAGACTTACTATTCTTAATTAGCCGTTCCGTATCTGACACCGTATCTAACACTCGGACACCCGATGCTCGTTGGACACATGGCTAAACATATTATAGTTATAAATTTTTAAAAATGATCGATTAAAAGATGAGTTTGGGTGGAAAAATGAAAATTAGTTATAGTAAATGTCGAATTGTACCTCTACTTGTTTAGATTTAGCTTCAAATACATGATAAAAATAAATTTATACGTTATTTATAACCATAAAATATATATATTTTATTATATTTAAATATCGTGTCCCGTATTTTAAATTTCATGGGATGTCGTTTTCTGTATCCTTGTCGTGTTCGTGTCCGTTATATCCGTTAATATTGGTTTCACTTTGTGGTAAAATATTGATGGCGATGGAGTGAAATACGAGTAATTATTACCAATTTGTAGTTTATAGCCGTAGATATAACTTATAGTTGATACCTACTTTTACCCATCTCTAGTTGTTCATCTTATACATGGTAAACAATTAAAAATAAACCCTTTTGTAGATCAACACTAGAAAATTAACCTTGCCAATGTTGCCATGTTTTTTACTTGAACTAGGCATGTATAGTACTCATCAAACTGATACATACCGGTTTCCTATAGTCATGGGCTACCAGAAATTCGTTCACCTAATGAATTATTCAATTTATTTACACACTTCTCACAATCTGTGTTCTTGTTTTATGTTACCTAAGATACCGTTTGTATGATTTACGGACATTTATATTCCGGAATCTTAAAATTCCGAAAACCATGTATTATACACTTCAATTTGAGCCATACGGGAGGCCGAACCATTTTGTTTTACATTTTCTCTCATTTTCCGTACCACGTTCATGAGGCCAATTCATTCATGAATTATCGTATTCGATTTCTGCGCTAAATAACAAGTATTTATCTACTTTAAGGACTACCCGATTTTCGTCCTAAACTAGTTCATCACCAAAACATGGAGATGAATCTCGTATCCCGGTCCAACACAATGTCTTTTGGTACCCCATGTAGTTTAACTACATGCATCCTATAAGCAGTAACCAACTCGATTTGTTTCATGTGTCTTTCAATTCATATGAATGAAATGAGCCGACTTGGGCAACCAATCCACAATCACCCAAATCATATTGTTACATTTTCGTGTCCTTGATAACGCCACGATAAAATCCATCGAGATCGACTCTCATTTCCACTCTGGTATTCTCCAGTACCTAAATCTTACCTTGTGGTCTGCACTGTTCTCTTTTGACCCTTTGGCTTCTTCAAAGCAAAAACCACCGCGCCCAATTCCAAATCTTGAGTAGGATACTGCTATATATAGTTCTTCTCATAAGGTTTCACTGTCTCGACGCATAATTTATCACCTTCCCATTCTGAATAAGCACAAAACCCAAACCATTCTTTGAGGCATCTGTATATACCTCAAACCCCTCGATCGAGTACTCCACAAACTCAAAGCATTCATGATCGACAAAACACATAGAAATTGATTGTTATTTCGTTCAACAACATCTAGTCGAAAATACAATCTAACACCTTTAACATTCGAACAAGGAACAAGTAGTGAATTTATTCACTAAATAAAACACATAAAAGTGAGGTGTTCAATCATCTATAAAGCAAGTTGAGATTCGGCTTACCAAATACTCCAACTTAAATAAGAGGGTGAAAGTCACATCGTATGATATACTTGATATTATATGATTTGATACATATTGTAATCCTTGTAAAACATGTAGAGTATAACACTAATTAGGATACTGATTAGGTTTTTCCTATTTGAAGAGATTAGTTAGCTTAACTGAAGATACGATATAATATCGTATTAGTATATATGTATGCTCGTTCTTTGAATAACTACAACTAATTCTTCATCATTCTCTTTGGTTTCACTAATTTCACAAAAAGGCTTTTTCAACATTTATATGATGACTACGTTATCTCCCTCAATTTGTGTGTTTAAAACCCTCCACTTTGTCCTAATTCCGTCTTAATTTCCCTTTAACTACCCTTGCTTTAGCATAATTTGCCTTTACATGCTGTTCTCACGCGTTTTCGAAGTGGTTGTAGTGTTTTCACGCATTTCTAGGTAATTCGGACTTGAAGAGAGATACAAGCAGGCTTACGAGACGAGAAACTAAGTTCGGTGCCTCTTTGGGTGATTTTTAGCACATTTTGGGTGTATCGCAGACAGTCAAGATGTATCTCCACCCATCCGGTGTATCTATACTACGCATCTTACTTGGGTCAGTTGGGTGTATTAAGGGCAACCAAGGTGTATCGCCATCCCACTACACCTCAATGCACCCGACATGAGAGAGAAACAGCATAAAAACACACATTACTTTTACAGGTGTATCGCCATCTCATTTCGTTTGTTTTAAGTTCTAAAACCCTCCTTTTGGACTTAGTATGTATACTAAACACCCTTATTTTTGTAGGAGAGAGATTCATTGTTTTTAAAACACACGTTAATTTTGTAGAGAGAAATTGTTGAGAAGCATTGAATCCCACCCTTGTTCTCCCATTTTCAAGTTTTTAATGTCATCAAATTGTTTTTTTTTTCCCAAATTTGGGTATATTTTCGTTCCTTTATTATTTTGTTTGTGGTTGTATTGTTAGTTTCACATCCTTAGTTTAGTTTCCTCTTATTAAGTTTTTTGTGACCAAAGTTACCACATTTATTTTAGATTAAGCTTCCCTCATGGTTAATTAGTGTTTAATCATATTATGAATTAGTAATTGCATGTTAGTAAGTAAAAATCAAATATTTATCATGTTTGTTCCAAATTAAGTTGAACCAAACACCCCCTTAATAATCTCCCAGTTGGCTTGTTGTTGTACTTTTTCGGACTTTGTGAACATTAATAACTCGTCTATAGCTTCAAACCAACCGTTTGAAATACTCCCTCCATTCATATCCACTTTGCACCTTTACTTTTTCACGTTTGCCAACGCACGTTTTACGTGCTAAATATCTTTAGCTACGTATTCGCAAAAATTATAAAAGTTAGATATTTTCAATGTACTCGTGAAGACGAATCAAACAAGATCCCGCATGAATATATTTTCTCTTACGTATTAGGAGAAAATTGATACCGAACGTTGATTTTTAAATAGTATACAAAATCCAAAAGTACCATTTGGATTTGAATGGAGAGAGTAAGAGTCTCTGAAGATTTATAATGCTTCTCCATAAAATGCAAACATTAATTGTGTATGAATTGAAATGATATGGTTAATCCCGAATCAGTTTCATTTCGATAATTAATACTATGTACAAAATAGCATGTAATTAAGAGGTCCGATACACCGTCCTACCCTATATATAGTATATCACACAAAAATGGGAAAATAGCGTCATGAATCGCATCGCTCCATTTTCGCTTTGTGCACACGTCTCATATTCTTCCTCTTCTAGCTTTGTTCTTGTAACGGACCTATAAAGCACTATAACTGAATACTAAATGTAGGAATATGTATATTAGGCGGAAAGTTAAAATGATTTTCGGTCAATTAAAGAAAAGGTGGAAATAAATGATTAGAAAAAATTATAATATGTGGATTATTTTTTTATCGTAATATAATTGTAGTATAATGTACTCCGTATGAACTATGAATAAACCATTGTATATCAAGTGGAAAATATTTTATATTTCCTTATGTTTTAGGCTATTTTTTTTTATCAATGTCTTCTTTTGAATAATAATAATAATTAACTTAAATTAAATTAAGTTAATTAAGTTCGGATCTTATAAATTCAGTTCAGTTCAGTTCATCTCTTATAAGTTCAGTTCAGTTCAGGTCCTATAAGTTCACTTCAAATCCTATAAGTTCAGTTCAGTTCAGATCCTACATGTTCAGTTCAGTTCAGATCCTATAAGTTCAGTTCAGTTCAATTTCAGTCCAAAAGAACAGGGTCTTAGCTTAATAGAAGATACGATCTAATATCGTATTAGGATACACGTATGCTCTACCATCGTCTTTCAATAACTACAACTAATTCTCCCTCATTCTCTCTGGTTTCACGGATTTCAAAAAAAGGTTACTCAACAATTTATCATATATGAATTAAGTTTGTATTAAAACGGGTATATTCGTTTTAAAAAAACGAATTAAATAACACCCCACCTTCAAATTTGTGACATTATTTGCTAGTGTCATTGTATCTTTTACCTTTGTTTCCTTTAACTTAATTTTTGTTCTTATAAATTCAGTGTGGGTCGGTTCACTCTTATATAAATTTCAATTCGATAAGTCTATTCAATATAATCATAATCAGTTTAATTTAGGGCTTGTTTGGTTCATCTAGGAATTAACTTTCCGTAGGGAGTTGTACTTCGAGTGAACTTAATTCTCATATCAAGTTCCCATGACAAAAAATTGTTTGGTTGACGTAAGGGAATTCACACCTCCCATGAATTGTATTCCCATATCTTGTTTGGTTGTACCAATCTAATTCCCATGATTTTGTATACAAATATCATTATGCCCTTTATTAAAAACAAAATTATTTTATACTCAGCTAAATTATGAAGTAGCTGATATTGTCTTACCGTCCATATGAACTCAACCAAATTACACCATAGTCGATTCATTTCAATTCCGTTCATTTCAGTAAAAAAAACAAAACCTAAAGAGATTGTAGTTTTTTTTTCCTTCTTTTTTTTTTTTTTTTTCCTTTTTCCTCTTTTTCATACGAAAAGAGGGGCAGACCCCGAAAAAACAGAGATTGTAATAGAAGTATACTACTCCGTATTACATTTGATATCATTTTATAAGCGAACGACAACAAAGCTCTGGAATCCGCCTAATTCATCTGATATTTCCGGTAATTATCTACCCCAATTTAATAATTGATTACTCGTAATTGTTTTATTTGATTATGCGAATTCTATTAATTAATTAGTGTATTGATTTTAATCAATTCATCTACCTTTACCCAATTCTATCGGTTTGATTTACTGAGGAAATTAGGGTTCCTCTCTGATTTAATCTGTTAATTATTAATTTCGAGAGATAATTACCGGATTATCAGAGTAATTAGGCAGATTCCACAACTTTGTAGTTTTTCTGATATAAAATGATGTCAAAATGTCGTCAAATTGGAGTTCAGTAATTTGGTTATTACGAACCGTTACGTAAACTCGTCTCACGTAATAATTTGGTTAATTTGATTGTAATTTGGTAAACTTATCTCTCCATAAACATCCGGCGCCAAATCAAAACAAATGATTGCGTCACACTTTTTATAAGAGGTATAGTATAACCAATTAACCAAATTATTGCGTGAGATGAGTTTACGTAGCGGTTCGTAATAACCAAATTACTGAACTTGAACTTGACGACATTTTGACATCATTTTATAACAAAGTTGTGGAATCCGCCTAATTTCTCTGATAATTCCGGTAATTATCTACTCGAATTTAATAATTTATTATTCGCAATTGTTTAATTTGATTATGTCTGAATTCTATTAATTAATTAGTGTATTGGTTTTAATCAATTCATTTACTTTTACCTAATTATATTGCTTTGATTTAATGAGGAATTTAGGGTTCTTCTTTGATTTGATTTGATTTGTTAATTACTTAAATTTGATCTTATGATTATATATTATTTTGTAATTCCAGCAACAATGGCCGTCTCTTTTCAACGTTACATGCAGACTGATTGTAACAGCCAACTGATTCAGTTGTTCAAGGAAAGGTCTCGTCTTTTTATTTCTTTTTCCTTTATTGTTTTTGTTATTAATCATGTCGAGTTCGAGTCGACAATTGTCGACAATTGGATACGTATCCGTGTCCGACAATCGTACAAAAAGTCATAGTAACATACTAACATAGCTGAGGGTTGGCATTGGGTTACTGCACTCACTTACTGGGTACTGGTGTTCTGGCTTCTGATGTGCCATTTTAATAACACAAATTCCTGATTTTGATTATGTTTATGTTTATTGTTTTGCGAAATGTGAACCCATAGAAGCGAGAAGGAAAGGGAGAGGTCCATGGGAATTGTGATTGCGAATGGATATTGTTTGGATGAAGGTGTGATTGTCGAGATCTTATCGTGGTTGCCGGTAAAATGGGTTTTGCAGTACAAGAGTGTTTGCAAATCATGGCATGCTATCATTTCAAGTTCCGATTTCATTTCAAAGCATCTCAAAAACTACTATAGGAGGAACAATGACGACCACCGTGGTATTCTCCTTGCCCAATATTATTTGGATGCGTATTACCTTCAGTCATTTGTTATGGTTGTGGATGAAACGCCCCGGGTTTTAGCTCGTGAAGATATGCTTGATATGCCCATATATTCTTCTGAAATGTGTGGTCCTTGTGACGGTTTATATTATCTATACCACTACCATAAGGGTAAACGCGCTTTGTGGAACCCTGCTATCAACGAGCTTAGAGTTTTGCCTCCATTACTTACAAAGTCTGATCCTCTTTTAAACCCAACCAATTCTGCGGGTGAAGTCTTTGGTCTTGGATTTGACACGGTAAGTGGAGACTACAAAGTGGTTGTTATTAAAAAATATTGGAGTACCATAAGTGATTACATTGACATTCCTCAATCAGTGATTGTTTATTCGGTAAAAAATGATTGTTGGAAGTATTGTGGTGATTTACGTCGATATTACGAGTTGAATAACAATAAGTGCTATAATTTTGTTAATGGATGTTATTACTGGTTGGAATCGGATTACTTCATTGACGATGATAAAAAGTGTGACCCAATCATTTGTTTTGATTTGGCGACGGATGTTTTTGGAGAGATAAGTTTACCAAATTACAATCAGCCAGCTTCCAAGTGTCTTGGGATTTATGATAATTCTCTTGCTTTACTAAGCGTCCATCGGGATACCAATTGTTTTGAAATTTGGACATTGGCAGGGAGTACATGGAGCTTGAAATCCAGAACAGGACCTTTTCCGAATGCTTTGAGACCTGTTGGTCACTGGAAGGATAATAAATTAATTCTAGAATCAGATTGTTTTAAGTTAGCCTTATTTGATGTTGAGTCTCAAGATATTAAGGATCTTTCATTTGAAGAATGGAAACCGTGTCGTGGCATTTTCGATTGTAGGGAAAGCTTGGTTTCAGTAAAGGGTGATAGGAAATGGGAGCAAGTAGAAGATAATAGTCATAATACTGCTATAGACAGCGGTAGTTCCCCCATTGAAAGGAAAGAATCAGATTCAGAATATGGAATTCGTGAATTGTTTTGCTGCGAGACGAGCGATTCTGATTCAGAATTTGGAATCAAAGACTTATTTTGCTATGGAACGAGCGAATCCGATTCAGAATATGGAATTGAAGATTTGTTTTGTGATGAAGGGTAGGAAATTTCGTTGCCCAACTGAGGTTGTGTACAAGTTATGTATGTGTGTCATTGGTGAGCAATGAAGACGGAGCGCAAGTACTTGCTAACAGTTCCGGCTTAGAATCTTCTAAAACCAATGGCCGAGGTGCCCACGGAGCTGGAACGAATCTTCACTTGTACAAATGTACAATACACCTGACAAGTATCAAGCTTTTCGCTAGAAGAAGAGTAGAAGACTTGATGTAATACTGTAGATTAATGAATTGTGTATTATTATGAACCTTTGATTAATGTTGATGTTCGTGTTTACATTGCCGTTGCCAAAACATCCCTAGTAGCATTTTCATACCACATCATTATTACTTGCATATAATAAGTCTTATTTGTGAGTTGTGACGGGCTAATCCCGTCACAAGCTTGTGACCTCTCACAAAAAAAGAGAGGGGATAAGATTGTGACAGATACCGCCTTTACAAATGAGAATTTGTGATACTCTACTCCAATAGGTTGCAGAGCTAGCTAAATTGTTCCTATCAGATCCATTCTTTCTCTGGCTCGCTGCTCTTATCAAACCAAAGTCTCAAAGTCGTGCCAATTATAAAGCGATCCAAAAGTCGAATGTTGATTTCAACACCCGGCCACTCGGGTTATCTCTGTTCAAAACTGTCATTTTTCCTTTCTAAAAACAATTTTTTTGGCAACCTTGCAAACAATTTACAGTAGGTCTCCTGAGAGACCGCTTCTCAATAACCTTATTGAGAACAGAACCATGACATCTTGGACTACTTGGACCGGATCCACTCCTTCATTCACATACCGATTGAATTTCGAAGTCGAAGGTAAATAAAGAACCTTAAATCGGAATTCACCACCATCCCCTATCGATTCAGGACCAGTCACCATTCCCCCATTCCCGTCGACATCTTTAGTCACGATGCTCAAACCCGTCTTCCAATCACCCCGCTCATACCCCAAACTCACCACCGAATAATGTAAAATAGTATGATGCCAAACGGTCTTCATTGCCTTCGCCATCTGACTCGCTTTCCTTACATCATCAGTCTCGCTATCATCCACCTTATCACCAAACACATACACAGCATAACCATAACCATAACCAGCCACATTATTATCGTAAACTCCAAACCTCGCGTCCCATTTAAACCATAAATGAGACGACACACAACTGTCGTAAAAAGGCATTGCAGGGAGCTCGATTTCTAACGACCTCAACCCAGTAAGCTTTTTGAAAAAATCAACGGCTTCCGGTTTGAACACAGGCTTGTTTACCCACAAGAAAACGTCTTTCGTTACGTTTATTACTGTCTCAGGTAAAACAGAATTACACCCGACAATGCATAAGAGAAGTGGCATAGATTTTGAAACAAGTTTATTAATCAGCCTACCATACCAGCACTCTGACTTATCTCGGATAAACAAACTAGCATGTAACGGTGTCGAAAACGAGACGATTTGAGGAAGAATAGCATCCAGTGACAGTACCAGGGTGCACCTGCGAAGCGTGACAATATCAACTTTACTTAAAATTTTTACAGTAATATCGTCTGGTAAGTCGAGACGTATAGGTTCGGGTTTAAGCTTAAGCAAACGGCTGAATCAAGTGTAAAGTCGAGAAATATAGCCTTGTACTACACAATATATAACTTCTTCATAAAAATCCCAGTCTTGAGGTTTAATGTATCAGAAAAGAGGTTAAATTGAATCAAGTGTTAAACTACACCGCAGTTCTAGTAAATCGGTCTCTGGTTGAACTAGGGCTGCCCTAGGTTGCAGAAGATGTGAAATGCAACCGTTTCAACGGAACAAGAACTCCTACACTTGATGACAAAACAAGTCTTGAATTCCATATTCTGAATCAGACTCGCTCGTTTCACAGCGAAATAAGTCTTCGATTCCAAATTCTGAATCAGATTCGCTAGTCTCGCTGCAAAATAATTCGCGAATTCCATATTCAGAATCCGATTCTTTCCTTTCAATGGGGGAACTACCGCTGTCTATAGCAGTGTTATCTTCTACTTGCTCCCATTTTCTATCACCCTTTACTGAAACCAAGCTTTCCCTATACTCGAAAATGCCAGAACACGGTTTCCGTTCTTCAAATGAAAGATCCTTAATATGTTGTGACTCAACATCAAATAAGGCTAACTTAAAATAACCAAATTCTAGAATTAATTTATTATCCTTCCAGTGACCAACAGGTGTCGAAGCATTCGGAAGAGGTCCTGTTCTGGATTTCAAGCTCCATGTACTTCCCCCTGTCAATGTCCAAATTTCAAAACAATTGGTATCCCGATGGACGCTTAGAAAAGCAAGAGAATCGTCAAAAATCCCGAGACACATAGAAGCCGGCTGCTCGTAATTTGGTAAATTCATCTCTTCAAAACCATCAGTAGCCAGATTAAAACAAATGATTGCATCACACATTTTATTATACTCATGGACAGAATCTGATTCAATCCAGTAACAGCATCCATTGACAAAATTATAGCACTTATTCGTCACACTGTAATTCAACTCATAATATCGATGTAGATCACCACAATATTTCCAACAATCGTTTTTCAACGAGTAAACACTCACTGATTGAGGAATGTGAGAGATTTCACCTGTGATACTCCAAAAGTTTTTAATAACCACCACTTTGTAATCTCCGCTTCCTGAGTCAAATCCAAAACCATAGACTTCACCTGCCGCATCGTCTGGGTTTAATAGAGGATCGGACTTTGTAAGTAATGGAGGCAAAACTCTAAGCTCGTTGATAGCAGGGTTCCACAAAGCACGTTTACCATCAAAGTAGTGGTATAGATAATATAAACCGTCACAAGGACCACAAATATGGGATGAATACATGGGCATATCAAGCATATCTTCACGGGCTAAAACCCGGGGAGTTTCATCAACTACCATAACAAATGACTGAAGGAAATACGCATCCAAATTATATTGAGCAAGGAGAACACCATGGTGGTCGTCATCGTTCCTCCTATAGTAGTTATTGAGATGCTTAGAAATGAAATCAGAACTTGAAATGATAGCATGCCATGATTTGCAAACACTCTTGTACTGCAAAACCCATTTCACTGGCAACCACGATAAGATCTCGACAATCACACCTTCATCCAAACAATTTCCATTCGCAATCACAATTCCTATGGACTTCTCCCTTTCCTTCTCGCTTCTATGGGATCACATTTCGCATAACAATAAACATAAACATAATCAAAATCAGGAATTTGTGTTATTAAAATGGCACATCAAAAGCCACAACACCAGTACCCAGTAAGTGCAGTAACCCAATGCCAAGCCTCAGCTATGTTAGTAAGTTACTATGACTTTTTGTACGATTGTCGGACACAGGTACGTATCCAATTGTCGACTCGAATTCGACATGTTTAATTTAACAAAAACAATAAAGGAAAAAGAAATGAAAAGATGAGACCTTTGCTTGAACAACTGAATCAGTTGGCTGTTACAATGAGTCTGCATGTAACGTTGAAAAGAGACGGCCATTGTTGCTGGAATTACAAATTAATATATAATCATAAGATCAAATTTAAGTAATTAACAAATCAATTCAAAGAAAAATAATACATTAAGTAAATTAACAGATTAAATCAAAGAAGAACCCCAAATTCCTCAGCAAATCAAAGCGATAGAATTGATTAAAATCAACAAACTAATTAATCAATAGAATTCAGACATAATCAATTCAAACAATTACGAATAGTAAATTATTAAATTCGGGTAGATAATTACCGAAAATATTAGAGGAATTAGGCGGATTCCATAGGCTTGTTGTTGTTCTGTTATAAAATGATATCAAATGTCATCATGTTCAAAGTTCCGACCTGAAACCGTCTTAGGTAATAATTTAACACAAATTTTTATCGGAAGTACTTTTTCACATACGGATTTTACTTTTTCACATACATTTTTTTCATAAAGTTTCCAATCATACCCTTTTCCAATTATAATCAAATTTAACTCTTGGAAGCAATGTTTCCCAAAAATCGAATTTAATAATCTAAAAACTTGAACAATGGATTATAATTTTTCGGGAGTTAATCTTCGTTTTTAACAATTGTTTGTACGGTTTATTGAAACTATTCTGTTTAATTTTTAATAAAATTAATATGCCAAGCAATTAGTACTAATTAGGGTTTACGAGTGGTTAAACTTTAAAGGCGGTTAGGGGGTACGACCGAACAAGAGTGTGGCGGTGCTAACGGCTGAAGGCTGCTGGTGGTGGTGATGGTTTTCGTCTGGGCTAAGACAGGGTTGGTGGTGTTCCGGTGGTGGCGAGGAAAGGAGACGACGGTTGGAATAAGGTGGTGCGTTCCCGATGGAGTCGTCGATTGGGGTACGACCTGATTGGAGTATGATCGTGCGAACGGCTGGAGGCTGGTGGTGGTAGTGGCGTTGGTTGTTGGTTGTTGGCTGGGCTACGACAGGGATAGCCGGATGGTGGTGGTCGAGTGGTGTTGGGAAAGGAGAGATGAAGTTACGTGATGTTGTTTGTTTTGTTTTTTTACAAATTATTTAATATTAATTAAATAATAGTTTATTCATTTCTAATAATTAATTTGTTTTGTGTTTTAGTTTTTTTTTATGGTTTTTTTCTATTCATTGATTAATTTAATTTGGCAGTGGAGGAGATAAAGTAAGGGAGAAAAATCAATTGGATTAGTGATGGAAAAAATGACAAGGGTATTACGGTAAAAAGTGTATGTGAAAAAGTAAAATCCGTATGTGAAAAAGTACGTCCCATTTTTATTTGCAACGGCACTATTCGTCGCAAGCGTGTGACGGTTACCGTTTTCTCTCCTAAAATACCATTCTATCTCTCTAACACTATTTCTGTGTCCCCTTTCTCCACTAACTCATTTTATATCCATTTTATCTCACAAAATATCCGTCACAAATGGTGACCCGTCGCAAGCAAGACTTAGTAATAATTTAATTAATTGGTAATACCTTTGATAACTACTTTTAAAACCGTATAAAAAAATGCACGAGTCGTAATAACATACGTTATTATTAAATACATAAACATATAAATGATTGGAGAAAATTGTTAATTACAACCTTTTAAAAACCACCTTTTGAAAATTACAGCCTTATAATATTTTTTTTGTAAATTACACGCACAATATTACTTCTGATCATAAATTACAGTCAAAATATTAATTCCGACTGAAAATTAATACCAATTTGAATTTTTGGGACTTAAGTTCATTTTTTATGACCAAAATACCCTTACCTTCATCTTGTCTATTCTCTTATGTTCATTTCAAATCAGATTTTACAACTCTATTTTGATGATTTCAATTGTAGAAATCAAAATGTTTGAAGTCAATTCGAAATCCAATTCCAAAAGTTCGTTTGGGAAACCCGTGGATTTTGGAATTGGAATTGGGCGAGACGGATATTGGTCGAAGTGATCGAAAAAAATTTATTTGGGGAAAAGAAAAATTTTCCTGAAAAATATTTGCGATCGGAAAAAATGTCGAAAATTAAAATATTACGATTAAATTTGGATATAAATAAGACGTAAATAGTGATGGAATTGAAATAACTAGTATATGGTAGGGATTTGAGAGGCTCAAATTTTAACTAGGTTTGGTAAGGAATTGAGTCCAATTCCAATTCCAAATTCTAGAGGTTTCCAAACACTTGAAATGTTTCAATTACGGAATACAATTCCAATTTCGAGTTGTCAAACATGCTCTTAACTAATTCTACCTTATTCAATTTAATTTAATTGTAATTCTATTATTTCCATTGTATCTTAAAATTAATTAGTGTTATTCATCATCATTTTCCCCAAATTCAAAAATAATTAGGGTTTTTCAATTTTCGCCAACTTAAAATAATTAGAGTTCTTCAATTTTTCCCAACTTGAAGCCCTAAAATTCGATTCATGATTGAAAAACAACAAATTAATTTCCGTTGTATCTTAAAATAATTAATGTTGTTCATCATTCGTTTTCCCCAAATTGAAAATAGTTAGGGTTCTTCAATTTTTCCCAAAATAAAAATAATTAGGATTCTTCAATTTTCCCCAAATTGAAACCTTAAAATTCGATTAAATCAATTGAAAAACGAAAAATTGTGGACAATATCATATTTGCATTAACACTACCAACAACAACAAAATAAACAAAATGTACGATTTGGGTAACATTTGGGGAAATTTTGGGGGAAATGTTAGAGAAGGATAAAAGAGGTAATCAAAAAAATCTGGGTAAGTAAAGAAATAGGCAAGGGCATATCGGTCAATTTTGTCAAAAATTGACCGGAAACGTCATCGTGGTGCAATTTTCAAAGAAAAGTGATATTATGAATAAAATTTTCAAAAAAACAATTATAAGGCTATAATTTTCAAAAAGTGATTTTTAAAAGGTTGTAATCAACAATTTTCTCAAATGATTGTGATTAATTGTTCAATGTTGTGACAATATAAATATAAATAAACACTAAAATTTTAGAGAGACGAAATTTCAATACAAATTATTGAGAGACCGTTCTTTTGTACCTCTTTATATGTATTTCGTGATTTTTTTGTCACTCGTACCATAGTAGTTTCTTACCTATGTAGTATGTACATAATAAATGTACTCATTTTATCTTAAATCATGATTTGTACCAATTTTATTACTTTTAGTACCATTTTTTCTTAAATTTGTAGAATAGTCTCTCAATAAGCTTATTAAAAGGCGGTCTCTCAAGAGATCTACTGATAAATAAATAAATCAACAACTGGAGATTATTCAACATACATATAATTTAACTTGTTAATCATTACCATTTGATGCAGAATATGTTACAAAGTGTAAACAAATCTAAAACGTAACAAATACCGAAAATGCACAGGTTGATTTTTTTTAATTATATCTGTTTTAAATTATTTTATACAATATTCAAAGTACTCACAAATTTCATTAACTTTCAACGTTATTTAACTCGGATATGACTCATGATAGATCGTCTTAAGTAAGACGGTCTTAAACGAGAATGTGCGATGACTTAAAACCTAATCCGGAGTAACTTTTATTTTTTAAAGAAAGGTCTTTCAAGTTAGTTTATGTAATTTCTAGTTAATTTATTCGTTAGCAATATTTTAAAAGTTTTAATGAATGTGGAGAAAATGGACTCTTAATAAATTATCAATCGGTTAGTCTCCGTTAATACCGACGTATCTGTTTTAACATTAAAACATGTCAAATATATGCATTTTTACATGTCTTATGTTGTTATTTTATTTTAATTGCTTAATTTGTCTTAAATTTAAGACATTATGCTCGTCTTATTTAAAAAGTTGTGTTCACTAAGAGGCCGTCTTTCCAAAATCTTTAATGTAGAAAAATGAGATCATTAAGTGAGCTACGTCTGTCGTCAGTTAATTAGTGAATAATCAAAGTTTAAGCCAAACAATCCAAAAATCAACAATCCTTTAACGCATTGAAACCCTATTTATTTAACCAATTTTATAAGTTACCACAATAGACCCACAATGATGCCCTATTATTTTTCACTCCGTCTCTCAGCTTCCTAAACTCACCCGCTCTCTTACCCTCGTCAAATTGATTCGATAAAATTCAATTTTTTTTTTTACTCTAATTATCATTATGGTTTATATTATCTATTACTTTCACTCTATTTTAACTTGATTTTTCCCAAATTTTAAGATAATTCTTGTTAATATCTATAGAGTGTTAATCCGTAGTTGATCTTAAAATGATTTTTTACTATCCACAGATTTATGAATATTGTTAGGTTAAATGGTTATATTTTTGTTGTGTATTTTACTATTAGTTTTTGTTAAAAGAATAAAAAAAATAGATATAAAATTTGTTGTGTGTATATAGATATAGATAATATTTTTCTTTTCAAATTTACCTCATTCTATTTCTTCGTGATTTTAATTTCAGATTAATATCAATAACGAATGAAGTTTTTATTGTATTTTATAATTATATTTAATTTTTGTAATTTTTTAATTTCTTTGTAAATTATTCAATTGTAATTGTTTTGTATGATTATATTGTGTTGATAATATTTAGCAAATGTATATTATATGAGTATATGGGTTAGGATATGTGTTACATTAAGAAGAATGAAATCAAATAATTAAATGTCATAGTAGAACGTGGTTATTAGTGTATCAGGACTTTTTTTTCATGTACGAGTTTCACTCATTCATGGACTTTTTTTCATTATTTTTCCATTTTATACCCTTTGGCCTAAAAAAGAAAAAAAACTCTCCTGCGTTCTCTCCTTCGCAAGATTAATCAAATTTACCAAATTCGTCAAAATTACACAACTATGGATGCTAATTCTCGTATGGATCAAGTAATAATTCTAATTTCTAACTATATTAGTTATATTATATGAAATTAAGAAATTGATTTAAACTAATTAAATTATGGTTTGTTTAAACCGTCTTCTGTAACGAATCTCAATTTTTTCTTTGTTCTTCCCCTAAAACATTACAAATTTTTAATTAAGGATACCAAACAACAAATTACTTCATTCATCTATTCAATTTATTAATTTTATCTGGATTAAGTTGATTTGATAATTAATTTTTTAATTAGGGTTTTACTTTGTTGTATTAAGGTTTGGATTAGGTTGACTTTTATTTTTTATTTTGCTTCATATACGTTGCGACATTAAGTTGAGCATCCTTTACGTGAACTCATCTCCAAATTGCAGATGTATTATATTGCTTGTGGGCGTGGTGATGCGGTGGACGGCGGTGACAATTGGGTGTTTGAGCGGTATAGGGTAGTGGGTTATGGGTGTTTGTTAGTTTCTTACAATTAAAAAGGAAAAGAGAGTGGGAGAAATGAAAAGGGTAATTGTGTCAATTATGTACATAATTGAGTAAATTGTGTATATGAATAAGCAATACCTTTTTTTTTTGCTTTTTTAACCCTTAAAAATTAGGAACCAATCATATTTCTTTAAATTCTATCTTTTATAGTAAAGGGATTCCAATAAATATCCCCGGAATCTAATAATTTACTACTCGTAATTGTTTTATTATGATTATTTAGGAATTTCATTAATTGGTTTATTAATTATTATAGACGATTTATTTAATTTTTGTAACAAGGTAAAATAAGGATGGCAAGAGGTCTTAACTTACTGATTTTTGTTTGAATTTATTCCGCTTTTAAACAAGCCCGTGTAACATAGGTTGATTTAGAGGGTTTACGAATGTCGATGCTTGATCAATCATACTGCATATCGAAACCATAAATGACCTTTACTTGATGTTGTTATGTTACTGTCTACCCTTCACTCTGTTTATGTGAAAGAAAGAATTCCTACATAAATCTCATTTTCTTTGTTCAACCAACCATGTTTTTCTAATTACAAACAAGGCTACGGGTTAGGCTAAGGTTTGGTAGTTTCACTGTTGTCAAAAAAAAAAAAAAAAAAACAAGGCTACGGGTCAGAGAAAAGTATCAGGTCGAGACTGTAATAACAAATTTATTGTCGCTACTTCCCTGTGTCAGGAGGAAATTTGTGCGCCTGCAACTTTCCTTGGATGTGGTAGCCCTTTCTCGCTTCCTGCACTGAATTGGACAGCTTTTGCTCCACTTCCTCTTCGGAATCGAACTCTAATTCGTCGTCACCTGTCACCCGTCACCATCATGGTAGGCCACTATCCTACCACCGAAAGTAGATAGGACATAAATTTGAATGATGCGTCGCTGGCGCAAAAGCCATACGATATGTCGCGTTATCATGAATCATCCGAGCGACGGGTAAAGCCCACATTGGCCTTTTATCTAATAAATTCAGCTCTTCCAAAAGTCAGACGATGTTACACATATTAGCTTTAAAATTGTGCCTACAGAGACGCCTTTGCAATATTGAACATAAAACTGTGTAAAGTCGAGAAATATAGCCTTGTACTACACAATATATAACTTCTTCATAAAAATCCCAGTCTTGAGGTTTAATGTATCAGAAAAGACGTTAAATTGAATCAAGTGTTAAACTACACCGCAGTTTTAGTAAATCGGTCTTTGGTTGAACTAGGGCTGCCCTAGGTTGCAGAAGATGTGAAATGCAACCGTTTCAACGGAACAAGAACTCCTACACTTGATGACAAAACAAGTCTTGAATTCCATATTCTGAATCAGACTCGCTCGTTTCACAACGAAATAAGTCTTCGATTCCAAATTCTGAATCAGATTCGCTAGTCTCGCTGCAAAATAATTCGCGAATTCCATATTCAAAATCCGATTCATTCCTTTCAATGGGGGAACTACCGCTGTCTATAGCAGTGTTATCTTCTACTTGCTCCCATTTTCTATCACCCTTGACTGAAACCAAGCTTTCCCTACACTCGAAAATGCCAGAACACGGTTTCCGTTCTTCAAATGAAAGATCCTTAATATCTTGTGACTCAACATCAAATAAGGCTAACTTAAAATAACCAAATTCTAGAATTAATTTATTATCCTTCCAGTGACCAACAGGTGTCGAAGCATTCGGAAGAGGTCCTGTTCTGGATTTCAAGCTCCATGTACTTCCCCCTGTCAATGTCCAAATTTCAAAACAATTGGTATCCCGATGGACGCTTAGAAGAGCAAGAGAATCGTCATAAATCCCGAGACACATAGAAGCTGGCTGCTCGTAATTTGGTAAATTCATCTCTTCAAAACCATCAGTAGCCAGATTAAAACAAATGATTGCATCACACATTTTATTATACTCATGGACAGAATCTGATTCAATCCAGTAACAGCATCCATTGACAAAATTATAGCACTTATTCGTCACACTGTTATCCAACTCATAATATCGATGTAGATCACCACAATATTTCCAACAATCGTTTTTCAACGAGTAAACGCTCACTGATTGAGGAATGTGAGAGATTTCACCTGTGATACTCCAAAAGTTTTTAATAACCACCACTTTGTAATCTCCGCTTCCTGAGTCAAATCCAAAACCATAGACTTCACCTGCCGCATCGACTGGGTTTAATAGAGGATCGGACTTTGTAAGTAATGGAGGCAAAACTCTAAGCTCGTTGATAGCAGGGTTCCACAAAGCGCGTTTACCATCAAAGTAGTGGTATAGATAATATAAACCGTCACAAGGGCCACAAATATGGGATGAATACATGGGCATATCATGCATATCTTCACGAGCTAGAACCCGGGGAGTTTCATCCACAACCATAACAAATGACTGGAGGAAATACGCATCCAAATAATATTGGGCAAGGAGAATACCACGGTGGTCGTCATTGTTCCTCCTATAATAGTTATTGAGATGCTTGGAAATGAAATCGGAAGTTGAAATGATAGCATGCCATGATTTGCAAACACTCTTGTACTGCAAAACCCATTTCACCGGCAACCATGATAAGATCTCGACAATCACACCTTCATCCAAACAATACCTACTTGCATTCACAATTCCCATGGACCTCATACGTTGTTTTTCGCTTCTAAGGTATCGCAATTCACAAAGAAATAAACATAAACATAAACATAAAATAAGCAAAATCAGCAATCAAAATGCTTCAATATGCATATTAGAAATTCATGAAGTTAGATATCCATATCCAAACCAAATGCTTCAATATCCAATATTCGGATATCAAAAATAATCGGATTGGATGCATATATCCATCGAATATCCATATTTCGGAATTTACTTTAAAATGAGGTTTGAAACATGATTATATTTATTGTCTTGCATGATTACCTTCAACTGTTCGACATAAAAAATTAAGTACCACATACATATTTCTTTAATGTTTTAAACTTTAATTAAATTGTTTGATAATAAAATTGTACTTTTTCAAAATATATTAGAAAACTATAGTTTCAGATTGGATATTCAAATGTTTTAATTCTATTATCCATATCTAAACCAAAACCAAAGGTCGCATCGGATATCCGATCCAAACTTAACTATTGGCCTGCTATGTTACTACAGCGTGTCTTTCTTGTGACGGATACTTCCCTCTCACAAGAAAGGAAGTGGGAGGGCAATGGAGCACCCATGGATGTGGATGTTGCCACCTGGACATTGTGAGAGGGTCATTATCCGTCTTTAACTTCTAACGGATAGTGCCCGTTTCCCATGAAAATTTGTGACATTACTATGACTTTGGTACGATTGACTGTCCCGGGTACATCGGATACATATTCAAGAGTCGGATTTAGATCCGACATGATTAAAAATATATGAATAAGGAAAAAATATGAAAAGTTGACCTTTCCTTCAAAAACTGAATCAGTTGGCTGTTAGGTTTAGGCTGCATGTAACGTTGTAAACAGATTCCCCCCAAAATTCGATGGGTAAATTGGCTTGGAAACGAAGAGCCCTTGCCTTCTCTAATAGGTGTCTATGTTTACGCTCTACCCGTCCATTTTGTTGGGGGGTGTCAGTCACACTGGTTTGGAAAATCATCCCGTTTTCATTGTAAAATTGTTTCAAATGACCCGAGAGAAATTCTGTACCATTGTCGCTTTGGACTATTTTTACTTGTTTTCCAAACTGTGTATTTACCATCTTACAGAAATATTTCATTAAGTCGCCTACTTCCCCCTTATCCTTCATAAGATGAACCCAAACACTCCTACTATGGTCATCAACGACGGTCAAAAAATAATGTGCCCCGGATAAGCTACTAGCACGATATGGCCCCCAAATATCACAATGTATTAAATGAAATAAAACAGTGTGTCGTTTATTATTGAGACGAAATGGGGAACGAGTATGTTTGGCACGACAACAAGGGTCACAAACAAAATCAGAATTAAAAGATAATGGTTTTTGAATTAAAATACTTAGTTGCGGATAAATATTGTTGGAAGGATGACCTAATCTCCGGTGCCATATTCGTCCTTCATCCACGGTTGTACGGGCCACAATCTCCTCTACTCGTGTCATGTAGTAAACTCCATCACGTTGCTCACCCCGTCCAATCTCCGTCTTCGAAGACTGGTCCTGTATTATACAACAATCAGAATTAAAAACCACGAAACAGTTGTTTTCACGAATTAGTTGCTGAATTGAAATCAGATGACAAGTCAGATTCGGAACATATAAAACATCCTGTAGCACGAATGAATTATTTAACATAATTGTTCCATGAACTTGCGCTAAAATAGTCGAACCATCCGGCAGACCAATCGTAGATGGAGCTCCTTGCCATGGATTTGTAAGTAGTTCTCGACATCCCGTCATATGGTGGGATGCACCGCTGTCAAGCATCCATTCATTTAATTTGACATGGTTCGTACCTGTAAGTTTTTCTTTACCATCTGATTTTTCAGCGAGGAGGATGCGTAGCTGTTCCACTTCATCACTTGTAAAGTCCTTGTTTGAAGACTCTCCTTCATTGGTAGTTGTAGCATTGGCATGTTGATGAGTGTTACTACTGCTGCGACCACCGCGGTTGTTGCCACGACCACCGCGACGCCCGCGCCCTCGACCTCTTCCATTAATTCCGAGCCGCTCCCAGCAATCTTCATAAGTATGATACCACTTATTGCAATGGGTGCAACGTGGTGGTTCATACTCTGTTGCCTCTGAATTTGCATTCCTGCCACGGCCTCGAACAGCCATCGCCACTTCAGTTTGTTCTTCGCGAACTCGTGTCACTGCCTTGTGGCGCTCTTCTCTTAGAACGAGAGCATATGCACGGCTGAGAGAGGTGAGGTTGTCCTCCATTAGCAAATTGGACCGAAGGTGGTCATACAATCCGGTATTCAGTCCCATAACGAACTGATGTACTTTTTCTTCTTCTTTTTCCTTGGTGAAAGCAGCCCCGGCTCCGCAGGTACAGGCTGGTACACGGCTATATGTTGCTAACTCATCCCATATTGATTTCAGATGGGTGTAGTAGTTAACCACAGAACGATTCCCTTGACGGCATTCCGTCAGTTCACTTTTCAGTTGGTGAACCCGTGGGGCATTTCCCGCGGAGTATCGTTCCTGCAACTCTGTCCAGATCTCGAGTACAGTGCCTGAAAACGCGATGCTTGGATGCAACTTTTCGTCTATTACGCTTCGCAACCAAGCCTTCACCATCGCGTTGCATTGGCGCCAGGCTACGACTTCATGATTATCTTCTTCGGTGCCAGTGGGTTTTGCTAGGGTGCCGTCAACGAAACCTAGTTTATTTTTCGCATCAAGGCCGTTACGGACCGCATCTGCCCAGAGGGCGTAGTTTTCGCCATTAAAAATTGTCTGAGTCAGTCGCAGACTTGGACTGTCGGAGGGGTGGAGGAACAGTGGTGACGAGATGGGTATTGTCATTTTCTCGTTACCAGTTGCTGTTCCTTTGCCTTTGTCATATTCAATTTCCCCTCCAATCTTTGTCATTATGGAAGAAGAAGATTATGAAAAAAAAAATTGAATGTGTGTGACGGATGCGAGGATCAAACCTGCTCTGATACCATGATAAACTGTGAAAGATAGAAAATATGAAAGGCTTGAATGCCTATATTATTATTGGTGAAGATAAACGTAATACATGTCAACTACTTATACAAAAGGAAGAGTCATAGTTTGCCTAAACTACTTCTACAAAACATAGTAACAAAAAGATATACATCCATAATATATGCGAAGGAATATTTTGTCAGTACGAAACATATATTCCAATATATCAAAGTAATATACGGAATATATTTCCACAGCCATTGTTGCTGAAATTGCAAATTTAAAAAATAATGGGTTATTAAGATACTATAGTTCATCATAGCGAATATAAAAGATGGATAAATGAATGAGATAGAGTGAGTAATTCTCAGCATCACAGATTAATTACATACGTCAACATAATCAAATCAAATCAAATCAATCAAACAAAACAACAAATACAGGAATCGTCTATAATAATCCAATTAATGAAATTCAAACATAATCAAATAAAACAATTACAATTAGTTATTAATTTCGTGAGATAACTACCGGATTATCAGAGGAATAAGGCACCCCTAGATTCTCAAAAACCTTTTTTTTGAATTTTTATGCAGATGATTTTTAGAGAGAAAAGTGGAGAGGAGATGGGATTTTTAAGAAAGACGATATATAAAACAAGGATTGTCCTAAACTTCTCAAATGGATTTTATTCGACCCGTTAGAATCTTGCAACGGATACTACCCGTCACAAATTCTCAATTTGTGTATTTTATAAGAGAACGACAACAAAGCTCTGGAATCCGCCTAATTCATCTGATATTTCCGGTAATTATCTACCCGAATTTAATAATTGATTACCCGTAATTGTTTTATTTGATTATGTCTGAATTCTATTAATTAATTAGTGTATTGATTTTAATCAATTCATTTACCTTTACCCAATTCTATCGGTTTGATTTACTGAGGAAATTAGGGTTCTTCTTTGATTTAAGCTGTTAATTTACTTAATGTATTAATTTTCTTTGAATTGATTTGTTGATTACCTGAATTTGATCTTATGATTATATATTAATTTGTAATTCCAGCAACAATGGCCGTCTCTTTTCAACGTTACATGCAGACTGATTGTAACAGCCAACTGATTCAGTTGTTCAAGGAAAGGTCTCGTCTTTTCATTTCTTTTTCCTTTATTGTTTTTGTTATTAAACATCTCGAGTTCGAGTCGACAATTGGATACGTATCCGTGTCCGACAATCTTACAAAAAGTCATAGTAACATACTAACATAGCTGTGGGTTGGCATTGGGTTACTGCACTTACTGGGTACTGCTGTTCTGGCTTCTGATGTGCACAAATTCCTGATTTTGATTATGTTTATTGTTTTGCGAAATAGAAGCGAGAAGGAAAGGGAGAAGTCCATGGGAATTGTGATTGCGAATGGATATTGTTTGGATGAAGGTGTGATTGTCGAGATCTTATCGTGGTTGCCGGTGAAATGGGTTTTGCAGTACAAGAGTGTTTGCAAATCATGGCATGCTATCATTTCAAGTTCCGATTTCATTTCAAAGCATCTCAAAAACTACTATAGGAGGAACAATGACGACCACCGTGGTATTCTCCTTGCCCAATATTATTTGGATGCGTATTACCTTCAGTCATTTGTTATGGTTGTGGATGAAACTCCCCGGGTTTTAGCTCGTGAAGATATGCTTGATATGCCCATATATTCTTCTGAAATATGTGGTCCTTGTGACGGTTTATATTATCTATACCACTACGATAAGGGTAAACGCGCTTTGTGGAACCCTGCTATCAACGAGCTTAGAGTTTTGCCTCCATTACTTACAAAGTCTGATCCTCTTTTAAACCCAACCAATTCTGCGGGTGAAGTCTTTGGTCTTGGATTTGACTCGGTAAGTGGAGACTACAAAGTGGTTGTTATTAAAAAATATTGGAGTACCATAAGTGATTACATTGACATTCCTCAATCAGTGATTGTTTATTCGGTAAAAAATGATTGTTGGAAGTATTGTGGTGATATACGTCGATATTACGAGTTGAATAACAATAAGTGCTATAATTTTGTTAATGGATGTTATTACTGGTTGGAATCGGATTACTTCAATGACGATGATAAAAAGTGTGACCCAATCATTTGTTTTGATTTGGCGACGGATGTTTTTGGAGAGATAAGTTTACCAACTTACAATCAGCCAGCTTGCAAGTGTCTTGGGATTTATGATAATTCTCTTGCTTTACTAAGCGTCCATCGGGATACCAATTGTTTTGAAATTTGGACATTGGCAGGGGGGAGTACATGGAGCTTGAAATCCAGAACAGGACCTTTTCCGAATGCTTTGAGACCTGTTGGTCACTGGAAGGATAATAAATTAATTCTAGAATTTGGTTATGTTAAGTTAGCCTTATTTGATGTTGAGTCACAAGATATTAAGGATCTTTCATTTGAAGAATGGAAACCGTGTCGTGGCATTTTCGATTGTAGGGAAAGCTTGGTTTCAGTAAAGGGTGATAGAAAATGGGAGCAAGTAGAAGATAATAGTCATAATACTGCTATAGACAGCGGTAGTTCCCCCATTGAAAGGAAAGAATCAGATTCAGCTATGTTACTCAGACTCGTTTAGAAGTACGCGACACGGGTACGTGTCCAAGTGTCGGACTCGGCTATTTTATTGAAAAATATGCACATTTTGGTCTAAAATGAGGTGTCCATGTGTCATACCCATGTCCGAGTGTCCAGTATCGGACACGGGTAAGCGAGGAAATTAGAAGAGTCGGAGTAACATGGAGATTCAGAATATGGAATTCGTGAATTGTTTTGCTGCGAGACGAGCGATTCTGATTCAGAATTTGGAATCAAAGACTTATTTTGCTATGGAACGAGCGAATCCGATTCAGAATATGGAATTGAAGATTTGTTTTGTGATGAAGGGTAGGAAATTTCGTTCCCCAACTGAGGTTGTGTACAAGTTATGTATGTGTGTCATTGGTGAGCAATGAAGACGGAGCGCAAGTATTTGCTAACAGTTCCGGCTTAGAATCTTCTAAAACCTATGGCCGAGGTGCCCACGGAGCTGGAACGAATCTTCACTGGCACAAATGTACAATAAACCCGACAAGTATCAATTTTTTCGCTAGAAGAACAGTTGATGTAATATTCTAAGTTGATGTAATACTGTAGATTAATGAATTGTGTATTATTATGAACCTTTGATTAATGTTGATGTTCGTGTTTACATCGCGCTGCCAAAACATCCCTCGTAGTCGTAGCATTTTCATACCACATCATTACTACTTGTATTTGTGAAAGCGGTATCCGTCACAAATTCTTATTTGTGAAGGCGGTATCTGTCACCTAGGTAGCACCAAAACGAACACGGACACAGGACACGGCATCCCATGAAATTTAGGACACAGGAAACAAGTAAAGGTACAATTCTACCTTTACTAAATATAAACAAATAAAGGTACAATTCTACCTTTACTATAACTAAGTCTCCTTTTTCACCCAAACTCATCTTCTAATCGATCTTTTTTAAAATTGTATTACTCGTCTAAGCTATAATATGTTTAGTCATGTGTCCAATGTTATACTAATTATTTATAAAACAGAATTACAATTTGCAGTAAGGCGTTGCTATATACTTTCCGTAAGGAATTTATGCCCCCACTATTTTGGGCATATCCTTCGGGATACAATACTGCTATATAAAAGCCTTATAGAATTTCAGAAATTATAGAAGTAGTTTGTGACTGCAATATGAAAGAATGAGGGGCATGAGTGGGTGTATTTATAATACATCAAGAGGAGTGTTTTGATCAGGGACAAACATTCTGTTTCACGAACAGTGGCCTCTGTCCCTGATATCTCAAAACCGCAAAACGGATGACAGTGTATTTCGTAATCCGCCCAAGCGCCCCAAGTGCCCAAGTGCCAGTCTTTGATTATTAAAGGATTAGGCCCAAGAGACTAGTAATCATATAACAGTGGCCCATACTCCAATTAATAAACTAGAGACCTAATTCCATATAAACACAAGTTTTGCACTTAATTCTTCAATGTGGGATAAACCCACAATTCACAAACTTATTGTTCCAACATCCAACGAGTGTCGGGTACACGGTGTCGGACAAGGGACGGCTAATTAAGAGAAGTGTCCGTGCTTGTAACACCCCCATTTATTTAAGAGCCTTTAGCAAGACATTCTCAAATAAATAAGGCTGTTACCATCCCGGAGTAACCGAGGTAGTGAATAACAAAGTAAAACAAACTACAGTACCTTATATAAAACTGACTAAATTAAAACTTTTGTTATTACAAATGCTACTCAGCGAAAAAAGAAAATACAACTGATGACTTTTCTAGAAGTGAAGTAATTCTAAGTCGGTCTGAAGTCTGCATCTCACATTCCTGCCCCCGCTCCTAGCTCATCTGTCTCTTTCCTGTAGAGTCTACTCCCCATTCCGGATCATCGTAGGTGTACACGAATACACTGTCAACCTCGCGGTTGAGTAGGATAACATAACAATAAATAATGCAACAATGATGATATGCAAATGCAATGATATGCTCGAGCTCAATCTCAAATCTCAATCACAAATCTCAATCTCAAACCCGAAACACCCAGCCATACCGAACCTCCCGGCAGACTATAATCGGCCGTCGCCGAACACCAGCTCAAAAGCTGATAAGACACCAGGCCTGGTCTGCAGAACCACCCTGGGCTTTACATCACAACGATATCTGATCAATAACTTTCTTAGTAACCAATGCATATGCTATGCTCATGAATGCAACGATATAATTATTCAATCATGCTATCAAATAATAAAATGCTCATGCCATTACCATTAATCCATAATCAATTCAACCAATATCATTCTCATATCAACCATACTGAACATCCATAACACACAATAGCACCTCCATTCATAACACATCATAGAGTATAAGGTCAGTGTATCCTACCTGGATAGCAATTATAATCCCATCACGCAGCTAACACCCAGTCAGTAGCATCACTCCATCACATATTCAACACCTAATAAAATAATATACTTAATTACTAACTAATACGACTACGTAAACAAATATAATATATCAATTATTCAAATTAACGATTAAAATATTTGTTTACGCATAACGAGACCGTATCAAATATGACTATTTCAATTAACTTAACCAACATGACCTTATTACTTTATAACTAAATTCAATTAATTAAACGAACATAGAAAATATAATCGAACTATTGATAACAGTCACATCCTTGTATAACAAAATTCATTAACAGTCTTAATAAATAAATCACATGGCAATCTACCAATAATAATAATAATAATAATAATAATAATAATAATAATAATAATAGTATTAGCAACATTAACAACAATAACATTAATACTAATATTAATAGTAGTATTAGTAATAATAATGATAATAACATGATAACAATAATAATACGACAATATTAGTAATAATAACTTAACAAATTAAATAACCTAACCCTAAACTAAACACTAACTACAACTAACCTACTACTTTATGGCACTTAAAACTCACGACACTCAAAACTCAGAGCATAACATACAATCAGAAACACGTAAAAACATATGACACCCAACACCATACACTTCTACAACCTACCCTACTTCACGGCCCCTCTACCACCAACCTAGCCACCCAAGACCACCACCATGGATACCTATCTCTGACCTGTACCACCCTTCATTCCTACACACCTTCACCACCCCTGACAACCCACACAACCGCCTCAAATAAACAACCTAAAACAGCCTGTTCATCACACGCCCCTGTACCCAGCTTTACTAGGTCCCACTGCACTCCTCTTTTCCCACAAGTTTCTCTCACCACCATTCCCCCCACACCACCTCTGGCCACCACCATAGTCACCACTGACCCACGGTGGTTCCAGTGGTGGTGCCACCTTCCTCTCGTCACAACTCAAAACCCACCAAAACAGCCTCCACAACCAACACTGTACACTGTCCTTGTCCCTGTTTCGTTAATTAATGTGTACCCCCTTCTCCGTAACAACACCCTCAAACAGTGGCTATCACCACCATCACCACAACCCATCACCACTACTCGACACCTTACACCACCCAAGACCCCGGGGTGGTAATCACTAGCCTTCGACGCCTCTCACCACACTAGAAACAGACACCTAAAAACCTTACACGAAAACACGTACCTCCCTATTTCCTGGAACCTACTGTTTCTGTCGCCTCTAAGAGGCTGTCGAATATGGGTTCACTGGCCACCGTTCACTACCCTACCACCACCATCCTAAACTAAGAACATCCGGTAAAGACTACCCAAGGACTCGTATCCAAACAAAGTCAGAAACACAGTTCGAAAGACAAACAAAACAACAAGACAGAGTAAAGTAAAACACGATTGTCGACAAAAGATTGCTTACTGTGGGGGTCACGGTGGTTGACGCTGATGGTGTTGATGACGATGGTGATGCAGTCCTATCGTTCATCAAATCTCACGGTGGCTATAATCTGTTTAGGGTTTCTGATAGTTCTATGGTAGAAAGTTGTTTGGTATGTCGATGATTATGTTTGTGTCGATGGCGGCTTAGGGTTTCATGTCGTTTAGTCTTGGCAACCGGGTCCATTGTTTCTCGTGCTCGGCCCATCACACATATCGATGTAACAATTCGTTTATATCTCGTTCTTAACCCGCGACTTAAAATAAACGAGTACGTAAAAATTCTTTATACTAATTAAATTATATAATCTATTCTTAGTAATTATTAATTTTGATAATTATAAGAATATAAAATTATTAGCATTTACATAAGAATTAACAAAATTAGGATTTAAATATAATTACGACTTAATTAATAAAACAAGTATAAATGAGAAATACATATAAAATAGAAAATACATTTCAGTTATAAACATATTATCAAAATTAAAGAAATACAAATGAAATGTCATTTTAAGAAATAATCGTCAAATATAAAATGATTATGAAATACGAAGTAACCGTAGAAATACGATTTATAAAAATAATAACAGTTTACGTAAAATACTTTATAAACATTCCATTCGAAATACTGGTATAAAACAGAGTTTGACTGCCGTTGACCGAGGCTAAAGTACGGGGTATTACAGTGCTACCTAGTCTGTCACAGGCTTGTGACGAATACCGTTTTCTCTCACAAAATACCCAGGTAAGTGGGAAAGCATATAAAGGATGCCCCACCTTGTCCACTCTCCTTTTTATGAGAGGTGAGTGGGAAAACACATGAAGGATGCCCCACCTTGTCCACTCTCCTTTTTATAAGAGGTCACATGATTGTGACGGGATTAGCTCGTCACAGACAAGACTTGGTGTTAAAGCTACTAAAATAGGCTGCAGAGCTAGCTAAATTGTTCCTATCAGATCCATTCTTTTTCTGGCTCGCTGCTCTTATCAAACCATAGTCTCAAAGTCGTGCAAGTATAGACCATCCCCAAGCAAGGTTAATAGGTAGGTCATGACCTTGCTTGGTCATGGTTAATTATGTCATTAGCTTCTTAATTGTGTGACCTTTGAAGGTTAATATGTGACCAAAATCAACAAAAGGTCAATTTGTGACCTTGTGTATGGGAAATCAACCTAGTTATTGACCTAATAGGTGTCATTTTATTATTGGTTGAGAAATCAACATAGGTCTTTGGATTGATTAAAATACGTCTTTCGATTAAAATACGTCTTTTTAAAAAAAAAATCGTTTTTTAAACTCGTCTTTTAAAATCGTCTTTGTAAGTAAGAAATTCGTCTTTTTAAAATAAAAATCGATTAAAATACGTCTTTTTAAATTTAAATTCGTCTTTTAAAATCGTCATTTTAAAACACATAGGTAAGTAAGAAATTCGTCTTTTTAAAATAAAAATCGATTAAAATACGTCTTTTTAAAATAAAAATCGTCTTTTAAATTCGTCTTTTAAAATTGTCTTTTTAAAACACATAGGTAAGTAAGAAATTCGTCTTTTTAAAATAAAAATCGATTAAAATACGTCTTTTTAAAATAAAAATCGTCTTTTAAATTCGTCTTTTAAAATTGTCTTTTTAAAACACATAGGTAAGTAAGAAATTGCCTTGGAAGATCGCCACAAGAACAATTCGTACAAATTCATGGCGAGATTCGTGATAGTGTCACTCATATTGCTCTGAAAAATGATCTTATTGACCATATTTGGCAAAACTTTCGTAACTAGAATCAATTTTAGATGCATTTTTTCCTTAGTATTTATGTTTTTTTTTTAATGTAAGCACATTAGTTTGTGTCGAATCATGTTTTTACTAATTTTTTTTTGTTTTCAATAAAAACGTGTTTTTACCTTTTTAAATTATACCGGGTTTATTTAATATATAAAATGTTAGGACAATAATGTTAAGAAAAAACTAAATATATATAATGTGAGGAAAATAATTGTAAAAGTGAGAGAGAGAAAAGTGGAGTAGAGGATTTGAGAAATGATTGAGAATGATGTAAAGTGGAAAATGATTGGGTTGATGACCTAGGTCGTGACCTTCTGCTTGGGAGGGTGAAAGTAGGTCAAGATAATTAAAGTGTAATTAACAGTAAAACCGGGTCGTGACCTAGTTAGCGTGACCACTGCTTGGGGATGGTCTAAAGCGATCCATTCTTTGTAGTCCGGCTTATGAGGGTTTTCTGGGGAATGAATAATTTCTTTTAAAAGGTATTTAAAACGCGTCGTCTCGAAAAATGCCTAAACGGCATAGAATAGGAATGTTGCTTGATCTGGCACGAGTTTTGTGCCAACTTTGCCGTGTAAAGTCAATATAGAGAATTGTAACTTGTCGAACGAGAGTATCAGATCTTGTCTTTTCAAATGAGATTTCTGTTCAAGATCCCCATACCCGCTTCCGAATGGAAATACCTCCTTAACCAATTGGCCCGAAAATATAGCTGGTTCAGCCCTTATTGCATCCGGAAAAAAAAAAGCCTTCTCGGTACTCTCGTCAGCATATCCAATAACGTATAAGTTTGTCTTGTTGATTGCAACTGACAAACTTATATCCGTTGTCCCCCTCTTTGCAAATAAGTTAATAACAATGAACGCGTGAGGTACCGTTGGCACCTGCATCATTGGCATCCCATCGTAATCAGTTTTCCCTTTAACAAGTAGGCGGATGTCATTGACCAGTTTGTTATAGGCAACCTTGGTCGGTGTACCATTCAGGTCGAGAGTTAGAGTTTGTATCGATACAGAGACATTAGTGAAGGATAAGAACAGTACAATTACAGAGATGGGTATCCGTCACAAATTCTTATTTGTGAAGGCGGTATCTGTCACCTAGGTAGCACCAAAACGAACACGGACACAGGACACGGCATCCCATGAAATTTAGGACACAGGAAACAAGTAAAGGTACAATTCTACCTTTACTAAATATAAACAAATAAAGGTACAATTCTACCTTTACTATAACTAAGTCTCCTTTTTCACCCAAACTCATCTTCTAATCGATCTTTTTTAAAATTGTATTACTCGTCTAAGCTATAATATGTTTAGTCATGTGTCCAATGTTATACTAATTATTTATAAAACAGAATTACAATTTGCAGTAAGGCGTTGCTATATACTTTCCGTAAGGAATTTATGCCCCCACTATTTTGGGCATATCCTTCGGGATACAATACTGCTATATAAAAGCCTTATAGAATTTCAGAAATTATAGAAGTAGTTTGTGACTGCAATATGAAAGAATGAGGGGCATGAGTGGGTGTATTTATAATACATCAAGAGGAGTGTTTTGATCAGGGACAAACATTCTGTTTCACGAACAGTGGCCTCTGTCCCTGATATCTCAAAACCGCAAAACGGATGACAGTGTATTTCGTAATCCGCCCAAGCGCCCCAAGTGCCCAAGTGCCAGTCTTTGATTATTAAAGGATTAGGCCCAAGAGACTAGTAATCATATAACAGTGGCCCATACTCCAATTAATAAACTAGAGACCTAATTCCATATAAACACAAGTTTTGCACTTAATTCTTCAATGTGGGATAAACCCACAATTCACAAACTTATTGTTCCAACATCCAACGAGTGTCGGGTACACGGTGTCGGACAAGGGACGGCTAATTAAGAGAAGTGTCCGTGCTTGTAACACCCCCATTTATTTAAGAGCCTTTAGCAAGACATTCTCAAATAAATAAGGCTGTTACCATCCCGGAGTAACCGAGGTAGTGAATAACAAAGTAAAACAAACTACAGTACCTTATATAAAACTGACTAAATTAAAACTTTTGTTATTACAAATGCTACTCAGCGAAAAAAGAAAATACAACTGATGACTTTTCTAGAAGTGAAGTAATTCTAAGTCGGTCTGAAGTCTGCATCTCACATTCCTGCCCCCGCTCCTAGCTCATCTGTCTCTTTCCTGTAGAGTCTACTCCCCATTCCGGATCATCGTAGGTGTACACGAATACACTGTCAACCTCGCGGTTGAGTAGGATAACATAACAATAAATAATGCAACAATGATGATATGCAAATGCAATGATATGCTCGAGCTCAATCTCAAATCTCAATCACAAATCTCAATCTCAAACCCGAAACACCCAGCCATACCGAACCTCCCGGCAGACTATAATCGGCCGTCGCCGAACACCAGCTCAAAAGCTGATAAGACACCAGGCCTGGTCTGCAGAACCACCCTGGGCTTTACATCACAACGATATCTGATCAATAACTTTCTTAGTAACCAATGCATATGCTATGCTCATGAATGCAACGATATAATTATTCAATCATGCTATCAAATAATAAAATGCTCATGCCATTACCATTAATCCATAATCAATTCAACCAATATCATTCTCATATCAACCATACTGAACATCCATAACACACAATAGCACCTCCATTCATAACACATCATAGAGTATAAGGTCAGTGTATCCTACCTGGATAGCAATTATAATCCCATCACGCAGCTAACACCCAGTCAGTAGCATCACTCCATCACATATTCAACACCTAATAAAATAATATACTTAATTACTAACTAATACGACTACGTAAACAAATATAATATATCAATTATTCAAATTAACGATTAAAATATTTGTTTACGCATAACGAGACCGTATCAAATATGACTATTTCAATTAACTTAACCAACATGACCTTATTACTTTATAACTAAATTCAATTAATTAAACGAACATAGAAAATATAATCGAACTATTGATAACAGTCACATCCTTGTATAACAAAATTCATTAACAGTCTTAATAAATAAATCACATGGCAATCTACCAATAATAATAATAATAATAATAATAATAATAATAATAATAATAATAATAATAGTATTAGCAACATTAACAACAATAACATTAATACTAATATTAATAGTAGTATTAGTAATAATAATGATAATAACATGATAACAATAATAATACGACAATATTAGTAATAATAACTTAACAAATTAAATAACCTAACCCTAAACTAAACACTAACTACAACTAACCTACTACTTTATGGCACTTAAAACTCACGACACTCAAAACTCAGAGCATAACATACAATCAGAAACACGTAAAAACATATGACACCCAACACCATACACTTCTACAACCTACCCTACTTCACGAAAACACGTACCTCCCTATTTCCTGGAACCTACTGTTTCTGTCGCCTCTAAGAGGCTGTCGAATATGGGTTCACTGGCCACCGTTCACTACCCTACCACCACCATCCTAAACTAAGAACATCCGGTAAAGACTACCCAAGGACTCGTATCCAAACAAAGTCAGAAACACAGTTCGAAAGACAAACAAAACAACAAGACAGAGTAAAGTAAAACACGATTGTCGACAAAAGATTGCTTACTGTGGGGGTCACGGTGGTTGACGCTGATGGTGTTGATGACGATGGTGATGCAGTCCTATCGTTCATCAAATCTCACGGTGGCTATAATCTGTTTAGGGTTTCTGATAGTTCTATGGTAGAAAGTTGTTTGGTATGTCGATGATTATGTTTGTGTCGATGGCGGCTTAGGGTTTCATGTCGTTTAGTCTTGGCAACCGGGTCCATTGTTTCTCGTGCTCGGCCCATCACACATATCGATGTAACAATTCGTTTATATCTCGTTCTTAACCCGCGACTTAAAATAAACGAGTACGTAAAAATTCTTTATACTAATTAAATTATATAATCTATTCTTAGTAATTATTAATTTTGATAATTATAAGAATATAAAATTATTAGCATTTACATAAGAATTAACAAAATTAGGATTTAAATATAATTACGACTTAATTAATAAAACAAGTATAAATGAGAAATACATATAAAATAGAAAATACATTTCAGTTATAAACATATTATCAAAATTAAAGAAATACAAATGAAATGTCATTTTAAGAAATAATCGTCAAATATAAAATGATTATGAAATACGAAGTAACCGTAGAAATACGATTTATAAAAATAATAACAGTTTACGTAAAATACTTTATAAACATTCCATTCGAAATACTGGTATAAAACAGAGTTTGACTGCCGTTGACCGAGGCTAAAGTACGGGGTATTACAGTGCTACCTAGTCTGTCACAGGCTTGTGACGAATACCGTTTTCTCTCACAAAATACCCAGGTAAGTGGGAAAGCATATAAAGGATGCCCCACCTTGTCCACTCTCCTTTTTATGAGAGGTGAGTGGGAAAACACATGAAGGATGCCCCACCTTGTCCACTCTCCTTTTTATAAGAGGTCACATGATTGTGACGGGATTAGCTCGTCACAGACAAGACTTGGTGTTAAAGCTACTAAAATAGGCTGCAGAGCTAGCTAAATTGTTCCTATCAGATCCATTCTTTTTCTGGCCCAAGCGCCCCAAGTGCCCAAGTGCCAGTCTTTGATTATTAAAGGATTAGGCCCAAGAGACTAGTAATCATATAACAGTGGCCCATACTCCAATTAATAAACTAGAGACCTAATTCCATATAAACACAAGTTTTGCACTTAATTCTTCAATGTGGGATAAACCCACAATTCACAAACTTATTGTTCCAACAATCCCCCACTAGTTTGTGTAGATTGTGGTTTTAATTTCCAGCTTATGCGTTATGAAAGTATCTCTCGATTTGAACTTTCACTTAGCGAATATATCAAAAATTCTGACTAAGTTTAGGTGTCCGAAGATTGAACCAAAACTTATATTGGTCAGAACGAAGATATACAGCACATGAAGCTGACTGTAAATAGGCTTTTATAAAAAGTCAGCGCTATATATGGCCTTGCGCTCCCATATCCATTCATAAACATTTACAACAATTAACCGTCTATTTGTTGCTGAAGCGGCACCACTTCTATGTTCATATAGGTGAGGTTATTTCCGATCATGTTACTGTGATCATAACCTTATTAAGAGCATAGCTCATCCTTTCCTCGTAACATTATTTACTTCTATAAATTCAATTTTAGGAGATGAGGTTGATAGAAGTATTATACACAGAAATGTTAACAATTTGTTATTACCCTTTGAACTTGAACTAATGTTTAGTCCATAGTTGGGTTCCCATTGTTACTTTCTTTGACGGATTTAAGCCCCATCTCACTAGCTGTTGAACTTACTAAATCTCTTGGTAATGGTTTAGTAAGTGGATCAGCTAGATTACTTTTAGATTTTACGTACACAATTGTGATCACTCCACTTTTAATTAATTCCCGTATATAGGCATGCCTCAAACCAATGTGTCTTGATTTACCATTGTATACGTTGTTGTAAGCTTTACACATCGTAGATTGACTATCGCAGTATAAGGAAATAGCTGGCATCGGTTGTGGCCACAACTCTATATCAAGTAGTAAATTTCTTAGCCATTCTGCTTCCTTTCCTGCAGCTGTCAGAGCTATAAACTCAGCTTCCATGGTTGAATGAGCAATAATAGTTTGTTTCTTTGATGCCCAACTTATGGCACCTCCACCAAGAGTAAAAATCCAACTAGCATCACAATATCCATCTAGAGATGAAGGATATTTACTGTAGACTAAACCATAGTCTATAGTGCTCTTTAAGTAACCAAGTACTCTAGTGATAGCTCTCCAATGTTCTTTACCGGGTCTGCTCGTGTATCTAGACAGTTTGCCAACTGCGAAAGCTATGTCAGGCCCAGTACAATGCATGACATACATTAAGCTGCCTATTGCACTAGCATATTCTACTTGAGCAACAATTCTGTCACATTGATCCGGTAATTTGATACTAGAATCAAAAGGAGAGTTTGCTTCCTTGATTCCCAGATGTTGGAACTTTTCCAACAATTTCTTTATATAATGAGATTGATTTAAAACATAACCATTGTTTTGCTTTATTATTTTAATACCCAAAATGGTATCCACTTCATTAAGATCTTTCATTTGGAATACAGAAGTAAGATATTTCTTTGTTTCTTGTATACCTTTCATATTAGTACTAAAGATTAGTAAATCATCAACATATAGACTGATGATTACTGTGTATTCTTTAATACTTTTCGAGTAAATACATTTATCAGCATTATTATGTTTGAAACCATTATTTAAAATGGCTTTATCAAACTTTTCATGCCATTGCTTAGGCGCCTGCTTTAGATCGACCATAAAGCGACTTTACTAGCTTGCATACCTTATGCTGATTTCCTTCCAACTCAAAACCTTCCGGTTGTTCCATATAAATTTCCTCATTTAACTCTCCGTTTAAAAATGCCGTCTTAACATCCATTTGATGAATATGCAAATCATATATGGAAGCAAGAGATATAAGAGTTCTTATTGAAGATAATCTAGCAACGGGGGCATAAGTATCAAAGTAATCAATACCCTCCTTTTGTGTAAAGCCCTTGGCAACTAATCTTGCCTTAAAGGTTTGTACACTTCCATCGGTGTTGTATTTCTTTCTAAACACCCATTTGTTCTTAATAGCTTTTGAACCATAAGGTAAATCGGATAAAATCCAAGTACCGTTAGCTACTAATGATTCATATTCATCATTAATAGCCTCTTTCCAGAATGACGCATCTCTTGAAGTCATTGCTTCTTGATAGGTTTTGGGATCATCCTCAATATTTAAAACAATTGGAACTGTATTTAGGACTTTGTCCCTATTACCTTCAACTAGGTATGCAATAGATGTCATTTGAATAAAGTCTTTCCCAAACGTCTTAGGCTTCTTGGATCGTTGACTTTTTCTTTGTTCAACTTGCTCTGGGACAAGTTTTCTTTTGTTAGTTCGACACTTTTCTATGTCGACATTACTTTGATCTGCCATGAGATCAATACTTTGACCATCATTTTGATCATTTTGGACTTGATTCTCATTAGAAATTGGGTCCTTGATGAATTTATTTTCAAAGAAATCGACATGGATCGAGTCGATGATAACATTTGTGTCCAGGTCTAAAACTCTATATGCTTTTGAGTTTTCTGCATAGCCGACAAACAAGCCTCTTTTCCCTTTCGGTCCAAGCTTTTGAATATTTCGGTCGATAATTTTGTAATAAGCTATGCATCCCCATACTCGAAAATAATTCAAGTTAGGTTTTCGACCATTCCAAAACTCATAAGGGGCTTTATGAGTCTTTTTAGCGGGAATTCGATTTCCTACATGACAAGCTGTTTTCAGTGCTTCTCCCCACAATTAGGAAGGCAAACCCGCATTTAACAACATGGAATTGATCATATCGATATAGGTTCGATTTTTTTTTTCTGCCACTCCATTCATTTGAGGACTATAAGGTGCAGTCCTTTGATGAATTAGACCATTGTCTTCACAATATTTGTCAAAGGACATAGGGAAGTACTCACCTCCTCTATCACTTCGAAGAACTTTAATCTTCCTTTCCTTTTGATTCTCAACCAAGGCTTTAAATTCCTTGAATTTTTCGGGTGCTTCATCTTTAGTTTTTAAAAGATATACATATGTGAAACGAGAAGAATCATCGATAAAAGTAATAAAATAACATTTTCCTCCTCTAGATAATACACCATTAAATTCACAAATGTCACTATGTATTAAGTCTAAAATTTGAGAATCTCTTTCAACCTTAGAGAAAGGTTTCTTAGTCATCTTTGCTTGAACACAAATTTCACATTTTTGAGGAAAAATTCCATGACAAGCAATATAACCATGTTTCGACATGTATTTCAACATACGAAAATTTATGTGTGCTAATCTAGAATGCCAAATGGAAGGGGAATACTCAACAACATAAGCAATCACATTATTTATTTCATTAATAGATAGTTTGAACATACCGTCACAACTATAACCCTTACCTATATACATACCGTTCTTAGTAATAATAACTTTGTCGGATTCTAAAACTATCTTAAAACCTTTTTTACAAAGTAAATATGCAGACACAAGATTCTTCCTTAACTCCGGAACATGGAATACATTTACTAAAGTTAACTTCTTTCCCGAAGTAAAATTCATCTCCACTGTTCCTTTTCCTTGTACTCGGGCTGTAACATGGTTTCCCATTAACACTTCTTCAATTTCTGTCATTGGCTCATATGTTTTGAACATGGCTTTGTTGTTACAAACATGTATTGTGGCACCAGAATCAAGCCACCAGTCCATAGAAGCAGTAACAGCAGCCATATGGAGTTCGGTTATCATGCCAATGTGCATTTCAGACACCATTGCAACCAGTTCTTGGATTTCTGATTCGACCAAATTTGCATTATAGTTACTGCCAGAACCAGAAGGTTTATTTGAACCAAATTTTCGATGCCTGCAATCAGCCCATAAATGGCCTGCTTTCCCACAATGAAAGCATTGTCTTTCATCTTGATTTCCAGCCCTTTGATATGGCTTTTTCTTGAAAGTGTTCTTTTTCGTTTTAGCCTTTAAAGGGTTCGGGCCTTTTCTTTTAGAGCCTTCAGTCACATAATTCACCCTGGAACTCAGATATATAGAATCTCTAACACGATTTTCAGCCTCAATTTGCAAATGAGTCTGAAATTGTTCAATGGATGTGTTTTCTGATGAATGCAGAAACTTTTTTCTGAAATCGTTCCAAGAAGGGGGAAGTTTTGCCAATATCGCTCCAATTTGGAGTGCATCATGAACTTTAATCTCAAGTTCACTTAAGCGAGAAACCAGAATTTGAAGTTCATGAATTTGGTCCATTATTGTTGATTTATCATCAGATATAAAAAATTCGAAGTATTTCATGGCAAGAAATTTATCAGTACCTCGTTTCTCGTTTTTGTACTTCACTTCTAATGCGGTCCAAATTTCCTTTGGAGATGACAGGTTGCGGTAGAGATCATATAAACGATCTGTAAGTGAGTTCAGGATGTACCCACGACATACTAATTCATCCTCCTTTCGCTTGTTTCGCTCCTTTTTTAATTCTTCAGAATCGTCTGGCTTAGGATCAGGAATAGACTTAAGACCTGTTTCAAGAACATAGAAAATCTTAAGTGCAGTAAGCAAAAACATCATACGATCCTTCCAGCGAGTGTAGTTTGTGCCATCAAAACGGGCCAGTTTTGAGTCTGCATTAATCTGGCCGCTCTGAATTTGCGCCTTCATTGTTGCAGCGAATTTCGTTTCCATAGTAGAATAAATTCCTTACGATTGTTATACTAATTATTTATAAAACAGAAATACAATTTGCAGTAAGGCGTTGCTATATACTTTCCGTAAGGAATTTATGCCCCCACTATTTTGGGCATATCCTTCGGGATACAATACTGCTATATAAAAGCCTTATAGAATTTCAGAAATTATAGAAGTAGTTTGTGACTGCAATATGAAAGAATGAGGGGCATGAGTGGGTGTATTTATAATACATCAAGAGGAGTGTTTTGATCAGGGACAAACATTCTGTTTCACGAACAGTGGCCTCTGTCCCTGATATCTCAAAACCGCAAAACGGATGACAGTGTATTTCGTAATCCGCCCAAGCGCCCCAAGTGCCCAAGTGCCAGTCTTTGATTATTAAAGGATTAGGCCCAAGAGACTAGTAATCATATAACAGTGGCCCATACTCCAATTAATAAACTAGAGACCTAATTCCATATAAACACAAGTTTTGCACTTAATTCTTCAATGTGGGATAAACCCACAATTCACAAACTTATTGTTCCAACATCCAACGAGTGTCGGGTACACGGTGTCGGACAAGGGACGGCTAATTAAGAGAAGTGTACGTGCTACCTAGTCTGTCACAGGCTTGTGACGAATACCGTTTTCTCTCACAAAATACCCAGGTAAGTGGGAAAGCATATAAAGGATGCCCCACCTTGTCCACTCTCCTTTTTATGAGAGGTGAGTGGGAAAACACATGAAGGATGCCCCACCTTGTCCACTCTCCTTTTTATAAGAGGTCACATGATTGTGACGGGATTAGCTCGTCACAGACAAGACTTGGTGTTAAAGCTACTAAAATAGGCTGCAGAGCTAGCTAAATTGTTCCTATCAGATCCATTCTTTTTCTGGCTCGCTGCTCTTATCAAACCATAGTCTCAAAGTCGTGCAAGTATAGACCATCCCCAAGCAAGGTTAATAGGTAGGTCATGACCTTGCTTGGTCATGGTTAATTATGTCATTAGCTTCTTAATTGTGTGACCTTTGAAGGTTAATATGTGACCAAAATCAACAAAAGGTCAATTTGTGACCTTGTGTATGGGAAATCAACCTAGTTATTGACCTAATAGGTGTCATTTTATTATTGGTTGAGAAATCAACATAGGTCTTTGGATTGATTAAAATACGTCTTTCGATTAAAATACGTCTTTTTAAAAAAAAAATCGTTTTTTAAACTCGTCTTTTAAAATCGTCTTTGTAAGTAAGAAATTCGTCTTTTTAAAATAAAAATCGATTAAAATACGTCTTTTTAAATTTAAATTCGTCTTTTAAAATCGTCATTTTAAAACACATAGGTAAGTAAGAAATTCGTCTTTTTAAAATAAAAATCGATTAAAATACGTCTTTTTAAAATAAAAATCGTCTTTTAAATTCGTCTTTTAAAATTGTCTTTTTAAAACACATAGGTAAGTAAGAAATTCGTCTTTTTAAAATAAAAATCGATTAAAATACGTCTTTTTAAAATAAAAATCGTCTTTTAAATTCGTCTTTTAAAATTGTCTTTTTAAAACACATAGGTAAGTAAGAAATTGCCTTGGAAGATCGCCACAAGAACAATTCGTACAAATTCATGGCGAGATTCGTGATAGTGTCACTCATATTGCTCTGAAAAATGATCTTATTGACCATATTTGGCAAAACTTTCGTAACTAGAATCAATTTTAGATGCATTTTTTCCTTAGTATTTATGTTTTTTTTTTAATGTAAGCACATTAGTTTGTGTCGAATCATGTTTTTACTAATTTTTTTTTGTTTTCAATAAAAACGTGTTTTTACCTTTTTAAATTATACCGGGTTTATTTAATATATAAAATGTTAGGACAATAATGTTAAGAAAAAACTAAATATATATAATGTGAGGAAAATAATTGTAAAAGTGAGAGAGAGAAAAGTGGAGTAGAGGATTTGAGAAATGATTGAGAATGATGTAAAGTGGAAAATGATTGGGTTGATGACCTAGGTCGTGACCTTCTGCTTGGGAGGGTGAAAGTAGGTCAAGATAATTAAAGTGTAATTAACAGTAAAACCGGGTCGTGACCTAGTTAGCGTGACCACTGCTTGGGGATGGTCTAAAGCGATCCATTCTTTGTAGTCCGGCTTATGAGGGTTTTCTGGGGAATGAATAGTTTCTTTTAAAAGGTATTTAAAACGCGTCGTCTCGAAAAATGCCTAAACGGCATAGAATAGGAATGTTGCTTGATCTGGCACGAGTTTTGTGCCAACTTTGCCGTGTAAAGTCAATATAGAGAATTGTAACTTGTCGAACGAGAGTATCAGATCTTGTCTTTTCAAATGAGATTTCTGTTCAAGATCCCCATACCCGCTTCCGAATGGAAATACCTCCTTAACCAATTGGCCCGAAAATATAGCTGGTTCAGCCCTTATTGCATCCGGAAAAAAAAAGCCTTCTCGGTACTCTCGTCAGCATATCCAATAACGTATAAGTTTGTCTTGTTGATTGCAACTGACAAACTTATATCCGTTGTCCCCCTCTTTGCAAGTAAGTTAATAACAATGAACGCGTGAGGTACCGTTGGCACCTGCATCATTGGCATCCCATCGTAATCAGTTTTCCCTTTAACAAGTAGGCGGATGTCATTGACCAGTTTGTTATAGGCAACCTTGGTCGGTGTACCATTCAGGTCGAGAGTTAGAGTTTGTATCGATACAGAGACATTAGTGAAGGATAAGAACAGTACAATTACAGAGATGGGTGTAAGTATTGTAAGTTGCTGCTTTCCCATTGTTTTTTTGTTTTTTGTTTTTGATTTTTTTGATAATGTAAGAAAACTAAATCCTTCTGTATAGGACAAATTTATCTCATCCTTTCGAATTTTTCCGTTGTTTGTTGTTTGTTTGGTACGAGTATATGAATATGCAGTAGTTTTCCTGTACGACGGTCTCATCCCGTGTTTTTTTTTGCAAAATGTGACCATTTTATGGTACAAAGTAACCACTTTTTGATAAATACTGACCATTTTTGAAAAATAGGTCATTTTTTAACCAAAAAGGTGGTCACTATTAACCAAAAGTGGTCACTACTTATTAAAATGGGATCACTTTTCTACTGGTCGCATGTGATGCGACCGTCGTAAAGTAGAATTTGTGATGAATATGAGTTGGAGTTAAGAGTGTAAGACTCTAAGAGTGTGTAAGAGAGTCTAAGAGTACAAGAGTGCGAGTGATCTCTTATTTATAGACTAAAATTATGCACCAATTTTCATTTGTGACGGCGGTATCCGTCACAAGCATGTGATGAATATCGTTTTCTCTCACAAAATATTTATGAAAAGTGGGCGAGAAAGCATATAAAAGGTGCCCCACCTTATACTCTCTCCCTTTTTGTGAGATGTCATAAGCTTGTGACGGGATTAGCCCATCACAAATAAGATCTGCTGTTATTATGCCCAACCAAATCCCAATAACATAAGTAAAACTTTCACATAATTTTTTTCTTCAACTTTCTATAATTAGAAATCAATTAAAACACACATTTATCTTTTTAATTCAAATTGATCTTTTTTTCTTACTTTCTATCGAGTACGTACAATGTTAATATTCAAGCTGCGTTTAAATAAAAACGAAAATATTTTGCTAATCAATCAAATAAGGACAATGTGTATTGATTTCAACTAATCAACATTCATTTTCATTCTACAAGGCTTTTATAATCATACAAAGAAGACAAAGCAATCTACAAATAAATTTGTAACCACTAATTTGGACATAATTAATCTAATTTATTCATCACTTAATTAAGTAATTAATCGAGCAAACGAAACATCGTAACATCCAATGAATCTCACTTGTTTGATGAAAGCTCGAAATATATTTAATCATTCTTGAAAATAATTAAACCGATTTTTGATTTTTAATGAACTCGTTCCTTTGTTGACCCGCGGGCCGCAACCCAACTCAGATCACCCTTGGACCGTCTAGATTTAGAGAAATCAAGAGTCGAAGCTCTGATAATACCATATGATGCGAATTAAAATGCGGAAGCAATTTTCTGATTTTGTGAACAATTTGTTTTAGACGAAAAGATCATTACAACTTGATATTTGATAAGTTAGACCTATAACTTATCAATGTTGAACGAACAATGTTAATATTCAAAGACGCATTTGAATAAAAAAGAAAATATTTTGCTAATCAAGCAAATAAGGACATAGTATTTTAATTTCAACTAATCAACATTCATTTTCATTCTTCAAGGCTTTTATAGTCATACAAAGAAGATAAAGCAATCTAGAAATAAACTTGTAACAACTAATTTGGACATAATTAACCTAATATATTCCTCATTTAATTAAGCAATTAGTCGAGCAAACGAAACATCGTAACATCCAATGAATCTCACTCGTTTAATGAAAGATCGAAATATATTTAATCATTATTGAAAATAATTAAACTGATTTCCGACTTTCAATGAACTCGTTCCTTCATTGACCCTCAAATGCTTTATGTGAACCGAAAAACCATATGTACGATGTTGGGTCTATGTCTTGAATCTGTTAGTCGCCGCTTCAAACGACTATGCGGGGGTCTCTGAATTCTGAATTCTGTATTGGGCTAGGGTTTCTGTTTGGGCCTTATTAAATTAGGTCTAATATGTAGTGTATTAGGTTAAGAGTACTATAGAAACTCTTAACCTCTACTCTAACAGTTATCATATTCTATATAAACTCTTAACCTCTACCCTCACATTAATAAAACTCTCTCCCTTCTGCCTTGTGGACGTAGCTAACACACCGTTAGTGAACCACGTAAATCTATGTCTATTGTTCTTTATTGTTTGTTTTATCTTTCTCTGTGCTTCCGTTATAACAAACTGTTATCAGAGCCTTCGGGTTCCTGAATTAGAAAGATGTCGGCGATGAACATAAAGATCGATCGTTTTACTGGGAGAAATAGTTTCAGTTTATGGAAAATCAAGATGCGGGCTCTGTTAAAGCAACAAAGGTTATGGACGCCGCTTCAAAAGAAGCAGGAAGGCGCAGCCGCCGTTGCAGTCACCGCTGAGATGACCAATCTGGAGGAGAAGGCACATTCAACAATTATGTTGTGTCTTGCTGATGATATTATTACTGAAGTTGCGGAGGAAGAAACCGCCGCAGGTCTGTGGGCAAAGTTTGAGAGTCTTTATATGACGAAGTCTTTGACCAATAAGTTGCTTCTGAGCAACGTCTGTTCAGTTTGAGAATGCAGGAAGGTATGCCTCTCCGGGATCATCTAGATCAGTTAAACACAATTTTATTGGAACTGCGTAATATTGATGTTAAGGTAGAAGATCTTCTGTGTGGTCACAAGGTCAAGAATCTGGATTTCTGTGAGCATTGTGTATTCGGGAAGCTACATCGCAGCAAGTTTCCTAAAGCAGTGCATATGACCAAGGGCACACTTGATTATCCATTCTGATTGTTGGGGTCCTTCTAAGGTGGAATCTTTGGGAGGACACAGATATTTTGTGTCAATTATTGATGATTATTCAAGGAAGACTTGGATTTTTATGATGAAGCACAAATCTGAAGCCTTTACTCATTTCAAGCAGTGGAAGGCATTAATGGAGAATCAAACTGGGAAGAAGGTCAAGAGGCTGCGAACTGATAACGGTCTAGAGTTCTGCTGGTCTGAGTTCGATGAGTTCTGCAGGAATGAAGGGATTGCTAGACACCGTACAGTCCGAGATACACCTGTAACAACCCGACCCACCACGGTCGTAACACACCCCCAATAAGATGGGAGGTAAGCCTTTGGGCCAATTATTTGTCCTCACTTAAGCCCAAAAGCACAAGGCCTTGTTACTAAGTGGTGGGTGGAAGCTATTATAAACATATCACAAGTCTCACATTTTACCGATGTGGGACAACTTTCCTCTCATACTCTTGGGGTGTTACAAACTCCCCCACTTAAAGAACACAACGTCCTCGTTGTGCCTCAACCTTGACCACAACCAGGGCCAGAATCCTTCCCCGCTAGGTGTGTGACCCGGGTACTCCCGACCACAAGCTCACCACACGGTCGCAGGGTCGCTCTGATACCATTTGTAACAACCCGACCCACCAGGGTCGTAACACACACCCAATAAGATGGGAGGTAAGCCTTTGGGCCAATTATTTGTCCTCACTTAAGCCAAAAAGCACAAGGCCTTGTTACTAAGTGGTGGGTGGAAGCTATTATAAACATATCACAAGTCTCACATTTTACCGATGTGGGACAACTTTCCTCTCATACTCTTGGGGTGTTACAACACCTCAGCAGAATGGTGTAGCAGAGCGAATAAATGAGACACTTCTGGAGAGGGCAAGGTGCATGCTCTAACTAGAAGATTATGGGCTGAAGCAGTTAGTATAGCATGCTATCTGATAAATCGGGGACTTCACACGAGTCTGAATCTCAAAACTCCTTTTGAGATGTGGTCTGGTAAGCCTGCTAACTATTCTATTTTAAGGGCTTTTGGTAGTACTGCTTATTATCATGTGAGTGAGGGTAAACTTGAGTCTCGAGTTAAAAAGGGAGTATTCATGGGTTATGGAGACGGTGTCAAGGGATACCGCATCTGGTCTCCATCTGAAGGTAGGGTTATTTTAAGCAGGAATGTCGTTTTTGATGAAAATTCTATGGTTAATCCTACTGTGAAGTCCGTTGTTATGTCAGATAGTAGTGGTAGTGTTGATAAGCAGGTGGAGCATAAAGACACTCTTGAAGAGAGTGAACCACAAGAGGAAAGTCAACCACTACAATCTGAATCCGAATCTGTACCATCAGTTTCTTCAATACCAATTCCGAATCAGCAGAGTTGGGCCTGTGATCGGTCAATCAGGTCCAATTTTGGTAAGCCTCCGAATAGACTGGGTTGTGAAGATATAGTGGGTTATGCACTAGAAGTTGTTGAGGAGGTGGATCCTTGCCTATCTGAGCCATCCACCTATAAAGAAGCAGTTACATGTTCTGAATCTGCCCAATGGCTTGCTGCCATGAGAGATGAGATGGAGTCACTTCACAAGAATCAGACCTGTGAATTATCCAAGAAGCCTCAAGGCAGAAAGATTGTTACTTGTAAGTGGGTCTTCAAGAAAAAGGAAGGAGATACTGTTGCTGAGGGTATAAGGTATAAGGCTCGTTTGGTAGCTCGTGGGTTCAGTCAGAAAGAGGGGGTAAACTATAATGAAATATTTTCACCAGTGGTCAGACATACTTCCATCAGAGTGTTACTAGCGATAGTTGCACATCAGAATCTAGAGCTCGAACAACTAGATGTGAAGACAGCTTTTCTACATGGAGAGTTGGAATAAGAGATATACATGACTCAGCCAGATGGTTTTCAAGTTCCGGGTAAGGAAGACTATGTTTGCAAGCTGAAGAAGTCTATATGGGCTTAAACAGTCGCCGAGGCAGTGGTATAAAATATTTGACAGCTACATGTATGTTGCAGATTGGTTACATTAGGAGTCCGTATGATTGTTGTGTGTATGACACAAAGGTGGAGAATGGTTCCTTTATTTATCTGGTCCTATATGTAGATGACATGTTGATAGTTGCAGAGAGTAAGTCTGATGTTCAGAAGTTGAAGGGTCTCCTAAGTGCTAAGTTTGACATGAAAGATTTGGGTGCAACGAGAAAAATTCTGGGAATGGAGATTTATAGAGATAGAAGTAAGAAGAAGCTTTTCTTATCTCAGAAGAGCTACATTCAGAAGGTTCTATCCAGATTTAGTATGGCTACTGCAAAGCCTATAGATACTCCTAGTGCTACAAATGCACATCTATCTGTTGCTTTCTCACCCAAGTCAACTGAAGAAAGGGATTACATGTCCCGAGTTCCGTACTCTAATGCAGTAGGTAGCTTAATGTATGCTATGGTTTGCACTAGACCTGATTTAGCACAGTCAGTCAGTGTTGTTAGTAGGTTTATGGTTGATCCTGGTAAGGAACATTATTGGCAAGCTGTGAAGAGAATATTTTGGTACCTTAAGGGTACATCTGATGTTGGTCTCGTTTATGGAGGTGATAGGGAGTGCCTTGTGTCAGGGTACTCAGATTCTGATTATGTAGGAGATGTTGATAGCAGAAGATCAATGACTGGTTATGTTTTCACTCTTGGTGGTTCAGTCGTCAGTTGGAAGGTGTGGGAAAATATCTGTATATATTCTCAATTCTTTATATGCAGGATTATAACAAATTTATAATATATGATTTATAGTCATAAACGAAGAACAAGATATAAAGATTGGGATCAAGAATTAACCTTCTGTCCTTGCAAAGGCCTAAGATCAGATATCAAAACAGATATCCTCCTAATCGTTGCACCCAAGATGTCTTGAGAAATACCCTTTCCTGAGCTAGAAATTGCAAAATTACCTTTAATTTTGTGTAAGATGAAAGCTAGAGAGAGTGAGGAGGGAAGTAGTCGTGTAACTCGTGCGCTTTAAGTGCAGAGTGAATGTCCTATTTATAGCTGCAAACAACCTTGCTATTAGACATCAACTAGGATTCCCCAAATCAGTATTTGGTTCTACCTACAACACTTCATAACAACTGAACAACTTAATAATTGCTCAGACCGAAATTCTATCTTTATAGAATCGGTTATATCGCTCTCTCTTGTATAATGTTTTATCTTATAAATATCTTATATTTATAATCCACTAATTAAATATAACCTTTTATATTTAATTAAATCATTTAATCTTTATTAAATAATTTCATTACACATAATTAAATATATCATTTTATATTTAATTACGAATTAACATTTTAATTCGTCTTAGCTAATATTATTTAATCAGTATTAAATAATTATGTCATCATTACATTGACTAACCGTTTAGTCATATAGGGTATCAATATGATTACATTTTCATCTAATCATATCTCTCAGATTCCATCCTTTAGGTGTGACTCTTAGGGACCAGTTGATTACCGCCATCTGTATGACAATAACGTCAAAATTTCTAGCAAGCCAACCGTTATTGATAAACGTGAATCAACTGGCTAAAATACAAAGTATACCATGTGTTCCTTTAAGAGATTTATACGTGTTGTCGCACGAACTGTTGAGGACACTAGCTCCAACAGAAGGCTACATTGCAGCCTACAGTTACTTTGTCTACTACTGAAGCAGAGTACATGGCCTTGACTGCAGCAGCTAAAGAGGGAATCTGGTTGAAAGGGTTGATCAGTGATCTGGGTCTACATTAGGAGCAAGCAATTGTATTTTGTGACAGTCTTAGTGCAATTTGCTTGGCTAAAGATCAAGTCCATCATGAGAGGACTAAGTATATATATGTGAGATATCACTTTCTGAGAAATGAGAAGAGGATTAAGGTGAACAAAGTGGGTTGTTTGGTTGCCTTTTAAAATCATGGAAAGTTGGTAGATGGAGTGTCGTTTGGTTACCTAATTCATGGAGTGTCGTTTGGTTGCCTAATTCATGAGAAGTACAACTTCCTACGGAACTCCAATTCTTAACTCATGCAGGAAGTCACTTACCTAGACCCCTTAGGTAAGTGAGAGTTTCCACATGAATTGAAGTTCCCGCATTCAACCAAACAACATTTAAACAATTCACGTGATTTTCAAGTTCATATGAATTTGATCTTCCCGGGAATTTTATATTCCTATGGCGAACCAAACAACTCCTTAATTTAGTTTGCCTTCGTTGCGAGAAGTATTTTAAAAATGTCGCAATTCCACTAAATAGAAGGGAGTAGAATGTTATTCATGCATCTTATATTTTTGCTCTGTTTTGGGCGAAAAAAGTCGAGTGGATCGACAACTAATTTTAGTTGTTTTTGGTTACCTCTTTAAAACACACGAATTATAATTGACGTGAATTAACGAAGTGATGTCTTGGAGGAGCATTTAGGGGGCAAGTCTCTGCTCAAAGAGGGGTTTGATGCCCGTCGTTGAGGGTACCAAAGATAAATTTATAATTCCTAACCTTAACAATAGATAGTGAAAGTCAGGGTCGAACCACAAAGAGGTGGGGAATGTTTATTGTTTGATGTTTATGTTTAAGGTAACAATTTTGGGGATGATTGGTTGATTACTATATCTAAGGCGAAGATTAAAATAAAACAAGAATAAAAAGATGAGAATAAAATATAATAAAGGGGATGCTAGGATGTTCGGGTAATAAAAAGCTAAGGTAAAATAAATTCTAAGGTCAACATGTATTGCAGTCGCGTAAGGGGGTGTAACATATCTTTTTAGGTCTATGCTACCTAATAGCTCCTTTCGGCCTATGCTATTAGTTCCTAGGTCTCACAATTATTGGGTGTCAACAATAAGGGTGATTCCTAAATCCCAGGTTACATACCTTTCAGCCTTGAGTAACCTATCCGTCTTAAGGTGTAAACCAATGCCCTTCCCGTATCTTTCAATCTTGGGTAGGTCATTACTAACATCCTACAAGTCTCCTATTGGTCTCATTGCAGGATATTATAATTGACAAGAAAAGACGAAATAAGAAAACATACGCGAGTGGTCGACCGACCGGCTACTCCAGTCGGCCGACCACGGCCTCGGTCGACCGACCGCCTATTTCAGTCGGCCGACCGTGGTCCTGCTACAGGTCGATTTTTTCGGATTTTATTTACCTATGCATATTATCCCCTACATCCTAACATATGAAAATTAGCTACTCATAACTGTTAAGACGAATATAAAATTGGGAATAAACATGGAAAACATAGTAAATAATCTAAGCATGCAAGATTCAAATAAAGCTTGGGATTCTAGCTTAACAATTGTAATAAAAGCAATAACTATAATAAAAACTAGATTAAAGAATAATTACCACAATTGGAATTAAGGCAGAACGGAATCAACTTTATTGAATACTTGGGAACTATTGAAAGATTACAAAACTAAAACTTGAATAAAACTGAATAATTGAATCTCTCTGAAACTTATTGTATGTAAAACTGGATGATAGATAGTAAAAGATATCTCAAACCCTAATCACAAGATTAGTTTATATAGGGTAAAAACTAAGAGTTTCCTTATAATTCTAATTCTACTTTATTTCCGAAAAAGGAACGCATGGGCTTCGCTCTGGTCGGCCGACCCGTTTAACTGGTCGGTCGACCACTTTCTGCTGGGCTTCTCTTATTTCCGGCCTTTCTTGAAATTTGGGCTTTATGAAAATCAGGCCTGGTCGGCCGACCCATATAGCTGGTCGGTCGACCGCTTCTGTACGGAAATCTTCGGATTTCTTCTGTTTTGACTCTTGGTACTTGATTTTGACTCCAGTTGACTTCCCATTTATTCCTTAATTAAGCTAAAGACTTGAGGATACTAAATTGGTGCTAAATCGTCTCTTTTCCGCATAAATCTGCAAAAGTGCATAAAAATACGAAAGTACACAATTTGTGGGAAATAGAGGCTAAAACATAGTAAATGAGCGACCAAATACATGTAAAAATAGATGTAAAACATCATAAAATAGACACGTATCAAATTCCCCAAACCAAACCCTTGCTTGCCCTCAAGCAAGAAATAGACTCGATCTTAACTAATGGAACGATTTCAATCTCAGAGCGAAATTTACATGTAAGCCTGAACCAATGCCAAGTACAAAATGAGAAAGTATTTAAAATCATGCAAACGAGTTATGGCGTCGTCATTCTCGCATATATAAAAACTATAGAGACTTATACCATGGACTCTCGCGGTACGCTCGAGACACTCATGAAGCAAAGGGTGAGTATATGTAAAAGATAGAAAGAAGTATATTTGTCATGACACTCACCTAACTGCGACCCATGGAAACATGCCTGCAATCTAACATGAACAAGAATTCTACAACTTTGTATAACAATCTCATTAAATGGCCTAGATACATGCAATTGAGGTAATGAAAGATTTGTGAGGTAAAAGGTAAAAGTGGATAAGATGTTTTTGGACTTGTGGGGTTAGTAGCCAAGCTAGTAAAACCGATTCCCAACAACATACTTCACGACTTTTTGATATTAAGAAAGTGCTCTTTTGTAGCACAACTCTCACATTATATAAGAAAGGACTCCCAAATATTTTTGAATGAGGTACGGGAGTTATAACATACAAAAGAAAGGGATTTTTTTGGAACGGAAATTTTTTTTTTTTTGATGATGTTAGTTGGTCGGCCGACCTGTATATGTGGTCGGTCGACTGACTTCCGTATTTTCCGGATTTTTTTTCGTTTTTCTTTTTTTTCTTTCTTTGAATTTTTCTGTTCTTTTTCTTTTCTTGCTTTCTTTCCTTCTTTTCTCTTTTTGCTCATGATAGCACACAAACCAAGATGCCTCAAAAAAATAATCCAATGACCACAAATACTAGCTTGGAAGGGTAGGCTAAGTATGGGATGTAGTTTTGGGGGAATAAAAAGGCAATTTTGGCTATGTGAAGCTTATGGGTAAATATGAGAAAAGGGATCCCAAATGCACGTATCGAGATTCACAAAACGAGATAGTAAAACAAGTATATAGCAATTCAAGTTCATGTTTATGCATATTGATGTAACATGTTCCAAGGGGAGTACTACTCACATCCTAGACGACTGGTTTAAGAATGAAACCAGGAATAAGGCTCTAAAACTTAGAATGTATAAGTAGGTCGCCAAGGTATAAGTCAAGTCTCAAGATATGCAAGTTGACAAAAACTCGTAGATATGCAAAAGATTCTCATACTAAAACAAGTTGACAAGGCAAGGTAAAGGCATAAACATGTAAGATAGCTAAATCATCCTTGAAATACTTTCGTTCCGACTCGACCTATATGCTAAAATAAACGTGCATTTTTTTGATTTTTTTTTTTTTAAATTTTTAATTTTTTTGGATTTTTTTTGATTTTTGTATATATAAGGAAAATAAAGAAAAGAACGATGCAAGACAGAAATGCAATAAACGTGTGACAAAATGCAATGCATGTAACACGAAACCATTCCCCAAACCAACCCGCACAATGTCCCCATTGTGCATTAGCCTAAGTAAAGGTTTCAGAAAATTAAAAGACAAATGCAAGTAAAATAAAATAAAGGAAAAACTGGAAAGAACTCACTGGGTTAAAAGATGCATGAGAAAAACCTCCCCAAACCAGCGTAAGCTGGGAGGTTTTGGTGGCCAGCAGTGCCACTCAAGTACCCAAGTTGATTTCACGAGTTCCAGGGAAGGGAAACGAAAGTCTGCAGCGGACAGTAGGTCGACCGACCGGTGTTTCTGGTCGATCGACCTCCTGTGAACAGCGAAAAAATCTGCGATACAGCGCGTCTGGTCGACCGACTGATGTTTCTGGTCGGTCGACCAGCTGAGTCCTGGAGGTCTTTGTTTCTTCGGAAATCCTGAAAAAGCAAGAAAATATGCGCGCCCAACAATGCGCGAAATGCCCGGAATGATTCTAAAAGTCTTAACTACTAGCAAACCAAACTAAAAAGTTTCACACAACATAAAATAAATTGTCTTAAAACTGCAACTTAAAAACAACTATCCGCTGAAGATGCGGAGGATATCCGACCACGGCTTCTGACGGCACGCCGTAGTCTCCACTGTTTTTGCTTCAGTAGCAAAACACATCTTCTTTCCTCCGTCGCAAAGCATATGCGACGGTCTCTCTTCTTGAGCCTGCCTCCTCTTCTTTTTCTCTTCTCGATCCACGACGTCTGGATCCTCATCCTCTTCATAGCTCAGGCATCCCATTCCTCCTCTCTGGATGATAACTTCCTTCTCCTTGGGTTTCCCCAAACCAGTTCCTGCAATAGTCACGATAGAAGTGTCCTCCCTATTGCTCCCAATCTGGGGCGGAGGTGTAAAAACAGATACAGGAACAGGTAATAAAGGTGGAGAAGTAGTGATGACCTCATACTTCTTCTCAGAAGTTATAGCATTACATGTAATGGGGGTCATAGCATCCTTCTTCCTATAGGATAGGCCATAGATAATAGAATGTTTGCCTACTTTGAAAGTTAGAGTCCCAGTGCCTACATCTATAATGGCACCTGCAGTGTGAAGAAAGGGTCTTCCTAGAATTATGGGTATATGGGCATCCTCTGGGATGTCCAGAACAACAAAGTCTACTGGGAAGAAAAACCTGTCAATACGCACAGGGATGTTTTCTAACACCCCTATAGGTTCCATAGATGTGCGATCAGCCATCTGGACTGTCATACTGGTCACTGCAAATTCGGTCATTCCTAGTTTTAAGGCAACGCTTAGGGGCATGACACTTATACTAGCACCTAGGTCGCATAAAGCCTTTTTAACTGGGAAGGTTCCTATATTACAGGGGACAGAAAAACTTCCAGGGTCTTCTAATTTATGGGGGGCAATGACATGTGATAAAAAGCTAGATGACTCTTCAGTGAGAGCCACCGACTCAACCTTTTCTAGAGATCTCTTTCTTGACAAAAGCTGTCTCATGAATTTTAGATAAGAAGGAACTTGTTGAACTAATTCTAAAAATGGAACTTGAACATTTAATGAACGAATTACATCTTTAAATTTGTCAAAAGATACCTGATCCTTCGAAGGCACGAGTCTCTCTGGAAAGGGAGCAACTGAGGATTCCGTATTTGCAGCCCTTTTTAAAAACCTGGGGGTCTTATCACCCCGGAAAAGAAAATCCCGTAAGTTATTCGGCAATTCTGGACGAAAGGGAACTTCAGAATCTGCCTCGGTGGTCGGTCGACCAGTATCTTCGGTCGATCGACCAGTCTCCTGTTCAGTTGATATTTTCGGATCCTGCTCCGCGGTCGGTCGACCAGATTCTTCGGTCGGTCGACCGACTTTGCTGTTACTCGCTGTTTTTTCTGTCTCAGCCCCCACTTTAGTACCACTTCGCAGGGTTACAATGTTTAGAGTCTCCTTCTTCTGGTCTGGTTTTGTCGGAAGTTGACCCGGAGCCCTAGTATCATTCTTGCTCGCGATCTGAGCAATCTGGGTCTCCAACATCTTCATCCCCGCCTCTCTAGCCTGTGACTCCTTCTGAACCAATCCAATAAGATTTTGGATAAGAGCATCTGTGTTGGGTGGTGGATTAGAAGGTGGTTGAGGGTTGAAAGGTGGTCTTTGGAAATTCTGTTTATGTGGGGGTACATATGTGGAATTTTGCTGAGGTTGCATGTGCTGTGGGTTTTGAACATTCTGGCTTGTCCACCTTAAGTTGGGATGGACATTGTTATTATTTGGATCATAGAAATTGTTCCCACGATAATGCTGAAAAGCGGCACATGTTTCATTAGATGAAGTGCAGAACTTTGACACATGCCCTTCTCCACCGCACCTCTCACAAGCAAAGGGTCCGTCCTGAACGGCGTTCACCTGGTAAATTCCTCCCTTGCTTCCACTCCCTAGATCGAGCTTTCCTGCAGCTTCAAATTTTTCCAACTTGGCCGTTAAGGCCTCAATTGCTGACAGGTTGTACTCAGATTTTCTTTGATTGCCTCTGGAAGTACCATGCTCAGCGCGGTGCACAGCAACATCTTCTATTAACTTGAGACCTTTAGTCTCTCCTGAATTATCCTGGAATCTTCCATTAGCTGCAGCATCTAAGTAGGCCCTGTTGTCATCATAGAGGCCATTGTAGAACTGGTTGCAAAGAAACCATTGTTCGAATCCGTGATGTGGTATGGATCGAACAAGTCTCTTGAACCTGTCCCACGCCTCGCTAAAGTCTTCATTGGGTCCTTGCTTGAAATTAGTAATCTGCGCTCTTAAGGCATTAGTCTTTGATGCAGAATAGTATTTCCTGTAGAAAGCTAGGGCTAAGGTGTTCCAATCTGTAACTCCCGCAGCAGTGCGGTCAAGGTCTCTGTACCATTCTCTCGCAGAGTCCCTAAGGGAGAAGATAAACATGGTCTGTTTAATCTGATCCTGCGTCACTCCTTCTGGGGGTGCTATAGAGCATATGTAATCTGTGAAGATTTCAATATGCTTAGCTGCATCCTCATTGGCCGAGCCTCCAAATTGGTTTCTTTCAACCATAGTAATATAGGCAGGCTTGGCCTCGAATGGCTTCCCAGTACCTGCAGGTAAAGTGAACCCTTTGTATAGGTCCTTTGCCTGAGGCATAGAGTGACTGGCAATAGTAGCTTCTTCTGTCATGTTATCTTCTTCTTTAGGAAAAACTGGAAAGTGGGTAAAAGGTGGTGTTTTTGGTGAAGGTGGATTGATGGGAGAATTTGGTTGTGAAGGTGGTGTTTTTGGTGAAGACGGTGGTAACTCGAAAAGGTCTTCTTGAAATAAAGAGGATGGTGACCCTCCCTCTTGATTTGCTAGAAGCTGCTTTCTTCTTTCCCTAAGAGTCCTCTCAATTTCGAGATCAAGTGGTAGGAGTTCTCCTTGAACTGACCTGCGCATAAGAGGAAACTACAAGAAAAAGGTGAGAAGGTTTAAGGAACAAAAAGTTCCTTAAACAAAGAGAAACAAAAACAAAAAAACAATAAACACTGGCGTCACCTCCCCGGCAACGGCGCCAAAATTTGATGCCCGTCGTTGAGGGTACCAAAGATAAATTTATAATTCCTAACCTTAACAATAGATAGTGAAAGTCAGGGTCGAACCACAAAGAGGTGGGGAATGTTTATTGTTTGATGTTTATGTTTAAGGTAACAATTTTGGGGATGATTGGTTAATTACTATATCTAAGGCGAAGATTAAAATAAAACAAGAATAAAAAGATGAGAATAAAATATAATAAAGGGGATGCTAGGATGTTCGGGTAATAAAAAGCTAAGGTAAAATAAATCCTAAGGTCAACATGTATTGCAGTCGCGTAAGGGGGTGTAACATATCTTTTTAGGTCTATGCTACCTAATAGCTCCTTTCGGCCTATGCTATTAGTTCCTAGGTCTCACAATTATTGGGTGTCAACAATAAGGGTGATTCCTAAATCCCAGGTTACATACCTTTCAGCCTTGAGTAACCTATCCGTCTTAAGGTGTAAACCAATGCCCTTCCCGTATCTTTCAATCTTGGGTAGGTCATTACTAACATCCTACAAGTCTCCTATTGGTCTCATTGCAGGATATTATAATTGACAAGAAAAGACGAAATAAGAAAACATACGCGAGTGGTCGACCGACCGGCTACTCCAGTCGGCCGACCACGGCCTCGGTCGACCGACCGCCTATTTCAGTCGGCCGACCGTGGTCCTGCTACAGGTCGATTTTTTCGGATTTTATTTACCTATGCATATTATCCCCTACATCCTAACATATGAAAATTAGCTACTCATAACTGTTAAGACGAATATAAAATTGGGAATAAACATGGAAAACATAGTAAATAATCTAAGCATGCAAGATTCAAATAAAGCTTGGGATTCTAGCTTAACAATTGTAATAAAAGCAATAACTATAATAAAAACTAGATTAAAGAATAATTACCACAATTGGAATTAAGGCAGAACGGAATCAACTTTATTGAATACTTGGGAACTATTGAAAGATTACAAAACTAAAACTTGAATAAAACTGAATAATTGAATCTCTCTGAAACTTATTGTATGTAAAACTGGATGATAGATAGTAAAAGATATCTCAAACCCTAATCACAAGATTAGTTTATATAGGGTAAAAACTAAGAGTTTCCTTATAATTCTAATTCTACTTTATTTCCGAAAAAGGAACGCATGGGCTTCGCTCTGGTCGGCCGACCCGTTTAACTGGTCGGTCGACCACTTTCTGCTGGGCTTCTCTTATTTCCGGCCTTTCTTGAAATTTGGGCTTTATGAAAATCAGGCCTGGTCGGCCGACCCATATAGCTGGTCGGTCGACCGCTTCTGTACGGAAATCTTCGGATTTCTTCTGTTTTGACTCTTGGTACTTGATTTTGACTCCAGTTGACTTCCCATTTATTCTTTAATTAAGCTAAAGACTTGAGGATACTAAATTGGTGCTAAATCGTCTCTTTTCCGCATAAATCTGCAAAAGTGCATAAAAATACGAAAGTACACAATTTGTGGGAAATAGAGGCTAAAACATAGTAAATGAGCGACCAAATACGTGTAAAAATAGATGTAAAACATCATAAAATAGACACGTATCAGGGTTGAAGTGCGAATAGGAAACGACGAATCCATTGCGGTGTGGGAGGATGCGTGGATTCCGAGTGTGCGTGGTGGCAGTATTCCTGCCCTGAATATGGAGGCTGACCCATCGATGCGTGTGACGGAGTTTATTGATAAAGAACGTGGTGTATGGTGACGGGATGAATTGGAGCGTGTTTTACTCCCTGAGGAAGTGAGGTGTGTCCACACTATTCCTTTACACAATAAACTACCTTCTGATATTCTGTTTTGGTGGCCCACGAGAGACAGTATTTTCACTGTTAAAGCGGCATACCGGATTGGAATGGGACCTCACCTTGACTACGGAGCTTCGACGGTTGCGGGGGTTAATGACACTCTATGGAAGCGTCTTTGGAGGATGCCGTTTCCACCAAAACTGGTTCACTTTCTTTGGAGAGCATGTAATTGTACTCTTTCGGTGCGCGTAAATTTGCATCGCCGCCATTGTTGTCCATCTCATTTGTGCGCATTTTGTGAAGGGAAGGACGAGACAGAGGTATATGCTCTGATTATGTGCCCTTGGGTCCGGTTGCTATGGGAGAGAAGTGGTTTTGAGGAGCTGGTTTTCGCTGCAACCAAGAGTTCTTTTGCAGACTGGTTAATGGCCATTTTCGTGCAGGTTGATGGTGAGGAAAAGGGTAGGTTTGCGTCTTGGGTGTGGGTTGTTTGACCATCCGCAATGAGAGGCTCTTTGGCGATGAACAAAGTGTACCGAACATCGTTATAATGGGGTTTGTTCGTATATATGGTGAAGGAGTATCAAGGCTATTTCTCTAAAATGATCTCTGTTTCTCGTGTTACCACGCCAGATGGTGTCTCTTGGCAACCGCCAGTGATGGGGGTAATTAAGGCCAATACTGACGCAGCTCTTATGGACGATGGCACGGTGGGACTGGGTGTGGTGGGGCGTGATAGTGAGGGGGCTGTGATGTTCGTTGCTAGCACGAGAGTCGCGGGAGGATGGACAGTGGAAGTGGCTGAGACCAAAGCCTTATTATTTGGGTTGTCTGAGGCAAAGGCTAAGGGGTTGTTTCGTATTTGTATCGAATTGGACGCTTTGAACGTGGTGCGTGAGCTTTCTTCAAACAGAGTTACAAGGAGCCCTTTCAACTTGTGTATCCAAGAAGCTCGGGAGATGATTAACCAGTTCTCAACTTCTCATGTAGTAATATTATATTAAGCGGGGTGGTAATACGGTGGTTGCTCATTTATGTGCTCGTTTGTGTGAAACTTTAGGTGATATTTGTGTTTTTGTTTCCGATTTTCCTTTATCCATCCTATGTTTGGCGGAGATAGATCTTATATAATATTCTTAGTTTTCCTTGCAAAAAAGGAAATCTTGGAATTTAAGAGTATATGAGATATTTCCTGAAAATCGAGGGTATATGGTGGAATTTTGGAAAACACAAGGGTACACGTAAAATATCCCAAAAAAAACAAAGAGATTGTAATTGAAGTATAGTACTCCGTAATTCCGTATTACATTTGATATCATTTTTGACATTTTATAAGAGAACGACAACAAAGGTCAAGAATCCGCCTAATTCATCTGATATTTCCGGTAATTATCTACCTGAATTTAATAATTGATTACTCGTAATTGTTTTATTTGTTTATGTCTGAATTCTATTAATTAATTAATTAGTGTATTGATTTTAATCAATTCATTTATCTTTACCCATTTCTATCGGTTTGATTTACTGAGGAAATTAGGGTTCCTCTTTGATTTAATCTGTTAATTTACTTAATGTATTATTTTTCTTTGAATTGATTTGTTGATTACTTGAATTTGATCTTATGATTATATATTAATTTGTAATTCCAGCAACAATGGCGGTCTCTTTTCAACGTTACATGCAGACTGATTGTAACAGCCAACTGATTCAGTTGTTCAAGGAAAGGTCTCATCTTTTCATTTCTTTTTCCTTTATTGTTTTTGTTATTAAACATGTCGAGTTTGAGTCGACAATTGAATACGTACCCGTGTCCGACAATCGTACAAAAAGTCATAGCTGAGGGTTGGGTTGGGTTACTGCACTTACTGGGTACTGGTGTTGTGGCTTTTGATGTGCCATTTTAATAACACAAATTCCTGATTTTGATTATGTTTATGTTTATTGTTTTGCGAAATGTGAACCCATAGAAGCGAGAAGGAAAGGGAGAGGTCCATAGGAATTGTGATTGCGAATGGATATTGTTTGGATGAAGGTGTGATTGTCGAGATCTTATCGTGGTTGCCGGTGAAATGGGTTTTGCAGTACAAGAGTGTTTGCAAATCATGGCATGCTATCATTTCAACTTCCGATTTCATTTCCAAGCATCTCAAAAACTACTATAGGAGGAACAATGATGACCAACGTGGTATTCTCCTTGCCCAATATTATTTGGATGCGTTTTACCTTCAGTCATTTGTTATGGTTGTGGATGACACTCCCCGGGTTTTAGCTCGTGAAGATATGCTTGATATGCCCATCTATTCATCCCGTATTTGTGGTCCTTGTGACGGCTTATATTATCTATACCACTACTTTGATGGTAAACGCGCTTTGTGGAACCCTGCTATCAACGAGCTTAGAATTTTGCCTCCATTACTTACAATGTATGATCCTCTTTTAAAGCCAACCGATTCAGCGGGTGAAGTCTTTGGTCTTGGATTTGACTCGGTAAGTGGAGATTACAAAGTGGTTGTTATTAAAAGATATAGCAGTACCATAAGTAAACACTACTTTGACATTCCTCAATCAGTGATTGTTTACTCGGTAAAAAATGATTGTTGGAAGTATTGTGGTGATTTAGGTCGATATTACGAGCTGAATAACAATAAGTGCTATAATTTTGTTAATGGATGTTATTACTGGTTGGAATCGGATTACTTCGATGACGATGATAAAAAGTGTGACGCAATCATTTGTTTTGATTTGGCGACGGATGTTTTTGGAGAGATAAGTTTACCAAATTACAATCAGCCAGCTTCCAAGTGTCTTGGGATTTATGATAATTCTCTTGCTTTACTAAGCGTCCATCGGGATACCAATTGTTTTGAAATTTGGACATTGGCAGGGGGGAGTACGTGGAGCTTGAAATCCAGAACAGGACCTCTTCCGAATGCTTCGACACCTGTTGGTCACTGGAAGGATAATAAATTAATTCTAGAATCAGATTGTTTTAAGTTAGCCTTGTTTGATGTTGAATCACGAGGTATTAAGGATCTTTCATTTGAAGAATGGAAACCGTGTCGTGGCATTTTCGATTGTAGGGAAAGCTTGGTTTCAGTAAAGGGTGATAGAAAATGGGAGCAAGTAGAAGATAATACTGCTATAGACAGCGGTAGTTCCCCCATTGAAAAGAAAGAATCGGATTCAGAATATGGAATTCGTGAATTGTTTTGCTGCGAGACGAGCGATTCTGATTCAGAATTTGGAATCAACGACTTATTTTGCTATGGAACGAGCGAATCCGATTCAGAATATGGAATTGAAGATTTGTTTTGTGATGAAGTGTAGGAAATTTTGTTCCCCAACTGAGGTTGTGTACAAGTTATGTATGTGTGTCATTGGTGAGCAATGAAGACGGAGCGCAAGTATTTGCTAACAGTTCCGGCTTAGAATCTTTTAAAACCTATGGCCGAGGTGCCCACGGAGCTGGAATGAATCTTCACTGGCACAAATGTACAATATACCTAACAAGTATCAATTTTTTCGCTAGAAGAACAGTTGATGACCTGATGTAATACTCTAGATTAATGAATTGTGTATTATTACTTGCATATACTCATCATGATTGTCTTTTTTCTTATGTGGTTGTGGTCGGGCCCAACTACGTGTCCGTGTCGGTCTTTGTCATTCTCTGGTGGTGATCAGTTGCATGTACACCGATGGTCCTGGGGAGGTTCGTCTGGAATTTGGAGTCTCAGTGGTTTGTTGGTGTGTGTTGTGGTGTTCGTTGGTGATTATGGGACCGTGGGTTGGGTCGAAGTAGTCGGGGTGAGGCTGGTCCTGAGTGGGTGTGGTCCTCTTTGGCGATGGCGTGGTAGGTAGGAGGGAGTCGGGCTTGTTGGTAGTGTAGTTGGTTGGATAGATGGGTGGTGGTAATTTTCTAAACTTTAATGGCTGTTTTTTATGATCCAGTTTGTTTATACGTTCAAAAAATAAGGACATTGGTAGATTTACATTGGGTTTGTGTTGTGTCCATTTTTACATGGCCTCCTCGGATGGTCATGGGGTTGTTCACGTGGGTTGTCTTTGTGTCAGGTCTCTCCTTGCTTGTCGTTTCGGACTACGGTTTACTTGCCCTTTCTAAGTGGCTCCCAAAGTGTAGGAGTTTTTGCTCCTCTTGGCATAGATTTTCATGGTCTTTGTCCCTCTTTTTCTTTCTACGTCCCTGTGGCGTAAGTGCACTTTGCGTCATCTACGGCGTAAGTGCACTTTGCGTCATCTACTTGATCATGGGGTTTATTGGTTTTCGTGGTTTCTGATGAGTGAAGATCGTACCTGTCGTTTGTCAAGCTATGTTCGCCCCCTCAAAAAAGGAGAGGTTAAAGATGGTGGTTCCGAGACTTTGTCAGTCGTTAGTCATCAACACATGTTTATTATTCGATGTAGTTACTTTTATGTCTTTGCTTATCGTATGATAATTAAAAGTGCCATTTGTATAAACAAATCTTGGTTTTACTCCTGCGGAAAAAAAGCAAAAAAAAAAACAGGTTGCAGAGCTAGCTAAATTGTTCCTATCAAATTCATTCTTTCCTGGCTCGCTGCTCTTATCAAACCATAGACTCAAAGTCGTTTCAGTTATAGAGCGATCCAAAAGTCGAATGTTGATTTCAACACCCGGCCACTCGGGTTATCTCTGTTCAAAACTGTCATTATTTTTTCTTTCTAAAAACAATGTTTTTGGCAACCTCTGCAAACAATTTAAACTCATTCACCTTTTCTAGCCAAGTATCATCAGTAAATACATCTGAATTATTAGGTATAAATAAACTACAAATCTTTGCATGCCACTTTTATTTACATAAATAATACGGTACTAAATGTACCATTATTAATAGCCATATCACTTAGCATTTAGTGAGCTCGTGGCACATATGCCAGCATGCCCATTTCCGGCTTAATTTCATCGATTGTGGTGAATATCCATTTAGAACCATCATCAAGCGCTAAAACGATTGGGGGGTTTAGCTTCCTCTTGATAGCGTTGTTGATCGCTTTGCTTATAGTCATCCACGCATTTTCTAGTACCGGAACTTTGTAGTCCGGCTTTGGAGGGTTTTCTGGGGGGATGAAGAATTTCTTTTGAAGGTATTTAAAACGCGTCGCCTCGGAGAATGCCTGAATAGCATAGAGCAAGAATGTTGCTTGATCTTTTACGAAACTTGATTTCGTGCCAACTTCCCCGTGCAAAGACAATATAGAAAATGTTAACTTGTCTAATGACAATATCAAATCGTGTCTTTTCAAGCCAGATTTTGAACCTAGATCGTCATACCCGCCTCCAAATGGAAGTATCTGCTTAACCAATTGGCCTGGATATATAGATACTTCACCTCCTTTTGCATCCGAAAAGAAAAAGGCCTTGCCGGTACTCTCGTCAGCATATCCAACGACGTATAAGTTTGTCTTGTTGATTGCAACTGACAAACTTATATCTGTTGTCCCCCTCTTTGCAAGCAACTTAATAACAATGAACGCAGGAGGTACCGTTGGCGCCTGCATCATTGGCATTCCATCATAATCCTTTTTCCCTTTAACAAGTAGCCGGATGTCGTTGACCAGTTTGTTATAGGCAACCTTGGTCGGTGTACCACTCAAGTCGAGCGTTAGAGTTTGTGTCGATAGGGAGACATTAGCAAAGGCTAAGAGCAGTATAACTAAAGAGATGAGTGTAAGTATCGTAAGTTGAGGGTTTCCCATTGTTACTTGCTTTTTTTGGTACGGGTATATGAATATGAATTGGAGTAAAGATTTAAGAGTGTAAGAGAGTGTAAGAGTGCAAGTGTAAGAGTGCGAGTGATCTCTTATTTATAGACTCAAATTAGGCCCTCCCAATTCCCAATAACATAAGTAAAACTTTCACATTACTTTTTTCTTTTAACTTTCTATAATTAGAAATTAATTAAAATACAAATTTTGCTAATCAAGCAAATAAGAACAATGTATATTGATTTCAACTAATCAACATTCATTTTCATTCTACAAGGCTTTCATAGTCATACAAAGAAGACAAAGCATTGTACAAATAAATTTGTAACAACTAATTTGGCCATAATTAATCTAATTTATTCATCACTAAATTAAGCAATTAACCTAATTATGTTTAGAATTTTCTTTACCGCTGTAAAAAAAAGCAATTAATCGAGCAAACGAACAATCGTAACATTCAATAAATATAACTCGTTTAATTGAAGCTCAAAATAATTAAATTGATTTCCGTCTTTCAATGAACTCGTTCCTTCATTAACCCGTAGACCAACTCATATCACCCTTCGACCGTCTAGATTTAGAGAAATCAAGAGTCAAAACTCTTAAACATATGATGCGACTTATTGCTAAAAATAATACTACTTCTTTGGAACCATGCATTCCGCCAAATAAAAATAATCTTATGTAATCAACTTTTGAAATTAAGTCTTTGATATTATTTAGTTTCATTATAAAACTTTGACTTGCAAAATTATTTTGAATTGCCAAAAATTTATTAAAACTAATAATGTTCATGTTTTAGATAACTGAAGCGATCACTGGACATTTGAAAAGAACTGATCTTTGTCTTCAAAAGTATTATTGTACAAAACACAATGAGTTGAGACATTAATATAATTTTTAAGAAGTCTACCTTTTTAGGAAGACCATCAACGCAAGTTTTCCAAAGCAAAAATTTTAACTTTGGAGGAATATTCAGTTTTCAGATCCAAATTTTTTTTACATTTGTCAGAAAGTTGATCGAACAAACTTTGTGCTAACAAAGTTGCTGTTTGGTAGAGAAAATTCATGTTAATAAGAACTATCTAAGGACTATCCGTCATAATATACAAGTGGCAAATCAGGTGAAATTAAATGAAATACGTTACTTAACCTTCCACTCATGATATTATGAGAAGTGCACTATCTATCTTATACTTATGACGAATAATATTCGAGATAATCTAAAAATCACTTAATTTAGCTTATTAGACCTCCCCCAATAAAAGGTACGGAGTATCATTTTACGAGTTTTTTTTAATTATTTTATTATTTATTATTTATTATTAATTAATTTTGACTTTTATTTTTGACAGGTGTAATTAATTGTGACTTATATCAAATCTTTTACTAAATAACAAGGGATTGTCGGGACTTTTTTTTGTAATTTTTCTACGTATTGCTTGAGTAGAGAGTTTTTTACTCTTAATTTTTGCACCGATACCACATAATGTTATACTGTACAACTAGTTTTATGCCCGTACAAAAAATGTACGGGTCTGCTTTTAAAAATTTCATGAATATATATTAAAAAATTAGTGCAAATATAATTCAATATGAACTTAAATTAGAAATATATAAATTATGAATTCGGGATGATTTTGACTCCAAATAATTGATTTACCGGTATAATTAATTTTTTTTAATGATTATTATAAATTAAAATAAATAATCAAACTTTATAAAATAAATTTGAACCATATAAAATAGATAAAGAAATTGTATTGTACTTCTATATTTTACCCTTCAAAAAACTTAATTACACTCTAAATGAAAGTAAAATGCTAGAAATGTTTCTAATAGCAATCTCTTAAAATCTGTAGCTTTTATAGTATAAAAATATGTGGATGATTTTATAAAGAAAATAATAATGTCTTGTTATTAAGACCAACTTTTTTACTCGATGTTAACCTAGTTTTAATTGACTAATTCTCGAACGTTGTTATATTTTCTCGAAAATCGTAGATTTATATTTTTTTTTTGTGAATTTCACATGTTGGGTTTATTTGATCTACGTTTTTTTCATTTTTTGATCTAAGTTTTTTTGTTAATTTTTATCTACTCGTGTATTTTTTTTCATTTTTTTAGATATACATATGTTTGTTAATTTTTAACTCTTTGTATAATTTTTTTCGTTTTTCATACCTCTAACTATTTGTTAATTACATCTAATTGTCCAACTTTTTTTTAATATTGTTGAATTTTATGTTTCTGGGTAGAGTTTTAGTGATTTTTTTTATTTTCGAATTTGAAGTAAAGTTGTTTTTTTTTATTATGGAGATAAAAACTATTTGTAACTTTAGAATGTTAAATGGAGAAAAGCAAAATGAAGAAAAACAAAACTTATGTTGTATAAGTGGTGGGACATTGTGAGAAAGAAGGTTTTTAACTTCCTAAAATTAAGCAACCAATGAAAAAGTAGGAAAAGTTATTCTTTTATAGATAAGGGATTTTACCTTACGTGAAAATCCTATAAGAAAAGAATAAGTAACAATTGTATTTTGATCATAATTATCTCTAACGTAATTTCATGCTTTTTTTTTAAAATTTTTTATCTATTATAGCTCTAGTTTAGACTATTTCAGTTGTTTGTATTTTACCAAATCACCTTGAAAAAATTAAAAACATTTTAGATTTTATCCTTTTCTATATATTATCGTTTACTATATTTATTTTGAAACCTATTATTATATTATTCAACCAATCATGTCGATCGGAAAAAAGTTTCATTTAATAATATAGATAGAAAAGTTTCCTTTAATAATATACATAGATAGATTTGTATCGTTGGGTTGGATTGAAAGCCTTGAAGACGAAAAAGATCGGGGTGATTCTGATTGTGCTGATATACATGATTTTTGTTTTTTTCAATAAGGGATTTTTATGACGACTTTGGCAAAATATGATCATTTTAATATATATCGGACCTTTGTATATCGTATTTTACCGTATTTTATCTTGTTTCGTATCTTAACTTATTTGATTTGATTGGAAAATATAATGTAAGTTAAATCTTAGATTTTAATTATTTTTGCTGTTTGTAATTTTTTTTTTCGGATTTAATTTTGGACCGTTAAATATTGTATTTAATTTGACCGTTGTATATTGTTATTTAAAATTTCGATTAACAGTGATTTGATCATATCGTATTTTATTATGATAAGGACGAAATGTAATAATGCAATCGATTTCTTAATTAGGAATGAGGAAATATCAGAATACGTAATTAGGGAAGAGTAAACATCGGAATTAATTCTGAATTTAGGAGAGAGGTAAATTAAATCTGTGTAAAAGTTGTGGGCCCATACCTTCCTAATTATAAGCAGCCAATCAGAAGCCTTTAGAATCTATTCCTTTTATAGAGATAGATGTATTGAATACGAAGTACAATATTTGTTATTGTTAATTGTTGCTCTATTACACATTAAATTTGTTGTTTGCATACACGATTATTAGTAAGTCTTGCTTGCGATAGGTCACCATTTGTGACCGATATTTTATGAGATAAAATGGATACAAAATGAGTTAGTGGAGAAAGAGAACCACGTAAATAGTGTCAGAGAGAGAGAAAAGTGGGTATTTTGTGAGAGAAAACGGTATCCGTCACAAGCTTATGATGGATACCGCCGGCACAAATCAGAATTTGTGCAGGATTATATGGTACGTATTGCATGCACTAAAACAGATTTATTGTTAATGGTTATAACGATTACGCTTGGATTTCCAACTAAAACTCCTCCATTATTTGTTTGAAATAAATAACTTAGTGTATCTCTGAATACATGGTTTACATGATGTTTTGCGTCTAGTTAAGTCAAACATCGAATAAGATATAGGCATGGTTTACATGATGTTTTGCTTCAAAAATGAAAGAGCTTAGGAAATAGTAAGATTTTTATCTTATCTATACAAATTTGTCTTTATTTGACTCGTCTTAAGTTTACTAGATAAATGAAAATTTTGTATACAAAAATACACACTAATTAGATACAAGCTTAAGTATCTAATTTAGATCACAATTTATTTTTGACAGATATATATATATATATATATATATATATATATATAATTCTCTCTTTATGAGCAAAGTTATTATGCGCTCGGTAGTTCTTGTTTCTAGGGACAAAATTAAAACCTAAACAATGAAAATTAACACTTAAGTCTATAATACTATTAGGGGCCGTTTGGTTTAAATAGTGGTATGAGTTTGAAATCAGGAATCATTACATGGTGGTATGGGTTGGAACTTGATTCCTAATACCATGTGTTTGGTTCAATACTGGAATTAATTTCATTCCTATACCTTGTGTTTGGATTGAAAAATGTTGGAATTAGGAATTAAATTAAATGTTTTTATCATCTTATTAAAATAATTATTATATATCGTCTAAACTAAAAACCAAACATAAACTTTACAACTGTATAGAATTATTCGTAAAAAATGGCACTAAAGTAATATTCGAATTTTCAAACTCCAACAATACAAATGAATACCAAAGTAAATGACAACTTATTATAAAACATTGTTCAAATTATTATTCGATAATTGTATAAGGAAAAAACGAGTCTATGATCCGAATATAAACTATTTAGGCATTACGAGTTAACATGTCAACTACCACTTCTTTCTTCCAATCCTCATTGGGACTCGAAATAAATATTGTAGTGCAAAAAAAATAGTGCACGGTAATTAACTCAGAAAAAATAGTGCAGATGATGAATTACGAATTAACTCAAACAGAAATAAATGCAGTGCAAATGAATTACGAATTAACTCAAAAAATTATTTTAGAATCAAGAAATACGGATGTAAATTGATAAGCATTCAAGTCCAAATAATTGTTGTGCAAAAGAAAAGTACTAATATAAAGGGAAAAAAATCTCTTTACCATAAAAGGAGTAGAAAATAAAGGTTTTTTATTGGTTGTTGAATTTAAAGTTGAAAGAATAACTTTTTTTGGTAGGTCCCCCATGTTCCATCACTCAAATTTTTTTTTTTTTAAAAATTTTTGTAACTACCTAAATTATGATTCCAAACAAAAACTATACAATATCATACATTATACATTTGTTATTACTAATACAATAAAGTACAATATAAACTTTCACAAATTACAAATTAAATAATTACAAATACCAATTGTCTATAATAAAAAAAATTCACTGAAAAAGTTAAAACGTTTTCTATGATATTACCAATATAATATAAAAAATTACAACCTGGATATTACAAAATATTACGGTGTACATTATTTGATCGAACCGAGTTATTTCAGGTTTGAGTTATTTTTGAGTCAATTATTATCAAGTTATTTTATTTTATTCAAATCATCTTTTAAAAAATCTCAAATGCCGAAATCGTTTTAAACATATTTTTCCCAAATAAAAAAAATTACTCAAAAACAACAATAATTACTGGAAAATTCGTAATCAATAATATTTTTATAGAAAGGTAACATAATCACCAATATTTTTTTGCACGGATTTAAAAATCACCCGTGCATTATTTGCACGAGATTAAAACTAGTATCTGGATTGAAGGGAGAAGATGAGCAATGATAAACGTAGAATGATTCACAAACAATGAAATTTTTTATTTTTTAAAATAATTTGATACCCAACTACCCAAGGGTTTGGAAGAGGTGATACCCACCATTTCCAAAACTCATACCTCAAGGGTTTAAGGTATGGGTATGAAAACCCAACAAATCCTAAACAAACATTTGGTATAGGTTTAAGTTCCAAATTAAGTTGAACCAAACACCCCCTTAATAATCTCCCAGTTGGCTTGTTGTTGTACTTTTTCGGACTTTGTGAACATTAATAACTCGTCTATAGCTTCAAACCAACCGTTTGAAATACTCCCTCCATTCATATCCACTTTGCACCTTTACTTTTTCACGTTTGCCAACGCACGTTTTACGTGCTAAATATCTTTAGCTACGTATTCGCAAAAATTATAAAAGTTAGATATTTTCAATGTACTCGTGAAGACGAATCAAACAAGATCCCGCATGAATATATTTTCTCTTACGTATTAGGAGAAAATTGATACCGAACGTTGATTTTTAAATAGTATACAAAATCCAAAAGTACCATTTGGATTTGAATGGAGAGAGTAAGAGTCTGTGAAGATTTATAATGCTTCTCCATAAAATGCAAACATTAATTGTGTATGAATTGAAATGATATGGTTACTCCCGAATCAGTTTCATTTCGATAATTAATACTCTGTACAAAATAGCATGTAATTAAGAGGTCCGATACACCGTCCTACCCTATATATAGTATATCACACAAAAATGGGAAAATAGCGTCATGAATCGCATCGCTCCATTTTCGCTTTGTGCACACGTCTCATATTCTTCCTCTTCTAGCTTTGTTCTTGTAACTGACCTATAAAGCACTATAACTGAATACTAAATGTAGGAATATGTATATTAGGCGGAAAGTTAAAATGATTTTCGGTCAATTAAAGAAAACGTGGAAATAAATGATTAGAAAAAATTATAATATGTGGATTATTTTTTTATCGTAATATAATTGTAGTATAATGTACTCCGTATGAACTATGAATAAACCATTGTATATCAAGTGGAAAATATTTTATATTTCCTTATGTTTTAGGCTATTTTTTTTTTATCAATGTCTTCTTTTGAATAATAATAATAATTAACTTAAATTAAATTAAGTTAATTAAGTTCGGATCTTATAAATTCAGTTCAGTTCAGTTCAGGTCCTATAAGTTCAGTTCAGTTCAGTTCCTATAAGTTCACTTCAAATCCTATAAGTTCAGTTCAGTTCAAATCCTATATGTTCAGTTCAGTTCAGATCCTACATGTTCAGTTCAGTTCAGATCCTATAAGTTCAGTTCAGTTCAGTTTCAGTCCAAAAGAACAGGGTCTTAGCTTAATAGAAGATACGATCTAATATCGTATTAGTATACACGTATGCTCTACCATCGTCTTTGAATAACTACAACTAATTCTCCCTCATTCTCTCTGGTTTCACGGATTTCAAAAAAAGGTTACTCAACAATTTATCATATATGAATTAAGTTTGTATTAAAACGGGTATATTCGTTTTAAAAAAACGAATTAAATAACACCCCACCTTCAAATTTGTGACATTATTTGCTAGTGTCATTGTATCTTTTACCTTTGTTTCCTTTAACTTAATTTTTGTTCTTATAAATTCAGTGTGGGTCGGTTCACTCTTATATAAATTTCAATTCGATAAGTCTATTCAATATAATCATAATCAGTTTAATTTAGGGCTTGTTTGGTTCATCTAGGAATTAACTTTCCGTAGGGAGTTGTACTTCGAGTGAACTTAATTCTCATATCAAGTTCCCATGACAAAAAATTGTTTGGTTGACGTAAGGGAATTCACACCTCCCATGAATTGTATTCCCATATCTTGTTTGGTTGTACCAATCTAATTCCCATGATTTTGTATACAAATAGCATTATGCCCTTTATTAAAAACAAAATTATTTTATACTCAGCCAAATTATGAAGTAGCTGATATTGTCTTACCGTCCATATGAACTCAACCAAATTACACCATAGTCGATTCATTTCAATTCCGTTCATTTCAGTAAAAAAAACAAAACCTAAAGAGATTGTAGTTTTTTTTTCCTTCTTTTTCTCCCCTTTTTCCTCTTTTTCATACGAAAAGAGGGGCAGACCCCGAAAAAACAGAGATTGTAATAGAAGTATACTACTCCGTATTACATTTGATATCATTTTATAAGCGAACGACAACAAAGCTCTGGAATCCGCCTAATTCATCTGATATTTCTGGTAATTATCTACCCCAATTTAATAATTGATTACTCGTAATTGTTTTATTTGATTATGCGAATTCTATTAATTAATTAGTGTATTGATTTTAATCAATTCATTTACCTTTACCCAATTCTATCGGTTTGATTTACTGAGGAAATTAGGGTTCCTCTCTGATTTAATCTGTTAATTATTAATTTCGAGAGATAATTACCGGATTATCAGAGTAATTAGGCGGATTCCACAACTTTGTTGTCGTTCTGATATAAAATGATGTCAAAATGTCGTCAAGTTGAAGTTCAGTAATTTGGTTATTACGAACCGGTACGTAAACTCGTCTCACGTAATAATTTGGTTAATTTGATTGTAATTTGGTAAACTTATCTCTCCATAAACATCCGGCGCCAAATCAAAACAAATGATTGCGTCACACTTTTTATAAGAGCTATAGTATAACCAATTAACCAAATTATTGCGTGAGATGAGTTTACGTAGCGGTTCGTAATAACCAAATTACTGAACTTCAACTTGACGACATTTTGACATCATTTTATAACAAAGTTGTGGAATCCGCCTAATTTCTCTGATTAATTCCGGTAATTATCTACTCGAATTTAATAATTTATTATTCGCAATTGTTTAATTTGATTATGTCTGAATTCTATTAATTAATTAGTGTATTGGTTTTAATCAATTCATTTACTTTTACCTAATTATATTGCTTTGATTTAATGAGGAATTTAGGGTTCTTCTTTGATTTGATTTGATTTGTTAATTACTTAAATTTGATCTTATGATTATATATTAATTTGTAATTCCAGCAACAATGGCCGTCTCTTTTCAACGTTACATGCAGACTGATTGTAACAGCCAACTGATTCAGTTGTTCAAGGAAAGGTCTCGTCCTTTTATTTCTTTTTCCTTTATTGTTTTTGTTTTTAATCATCTCGAGTTCAAGTCGACAATTGGATACGTACGTACAAAAAGTCATAGTAACATACTAACATAGCTGAGGGCTGGCATTGGGTTACTGCACTTACTGGGTACTGGTGTTGTGGCTTTTGATGTGCCATTTTAATAACACTAATTCCTGATTTTGATTTTGTTTATGTTTATTGTTTTGCGAAATGTGAACCCATAGAAGCGAGAAGGAAAGGGAGAGGTCCATAGGAATTGTGATTGCGAATGGATATTGTTTGGATGAAGGTGTGATTGTCGAGATCTTATCGTGGTTGCCGGTAAAATGGGTTTTGCAGTACAAGAGTGTTTGCAAATCATGGCATGCTATCATTTCAAGTTCCGATTTCATTTCAAAGCATCTCAAAAACTACTATTGGAGGAACAATGACGACCACCGTGGTATTCTCCTTGCCCAATATTATTTGGATGCGTATTACCTTCAGTCCTTTGTTATGGTTGTGGATGAAACTCCCCGGGTTTTAGCTCGTGAAGATATGCTTGATATGCCCATATATTCTTCTGAAATATGTGGTCCATGTGACGGTTTATATTATCTATACCTCTACGATAAGGGTAAACGCGCTCTGTGGAACCCTGCTATCAACGAGCTTAGAGTTTTGCCTCCATTACTTACAAAGTCTGATCCTCTTTTAAACCCAACCAATTCTGCGGGTGAAGTCTTTGGTCTTGGATTTGACTCGGTAAGTGGAGACTACAAAGTGGTTGTTATTAAAAAATATTGGAGTACCATAAGTGATTACATTGACATTCCTCAATCAGTGATTGTTTATTCGGTAAAAAATGATTGTTGGAAGTATTGTGGTGATTTACGTCGATATTACGAGTTGAATAACAATAAGTGCTATAATTTTGTTAATGGATGTTATTACTGGCTGGAATCGGATTACTTCATTGACGATGATAAAAAGTGTGACCCAATCATTTGTTTTGATTTGGCGACGGATGTTTTTGGAGAGATAAATTTACCAAATTACAATAAGCCAGCTTCCAAGTGTCTTGGGATTTATGATAATTCTCTTGCTTTACTAAGCGTCCATCAGGATACCAATTGTTTTGAAGTTTGGACATTGGCAGGGAGTACATGGAGCTTGAAATTCCGAACAGGACCTTTTCCGAATGCTTTGACACCTGTTGGTCACTGGAAGGATAATAAATTAATTCTAGAATTTGGTTATAATAGGTTAGCCTTATTTGATGTGGAGTCACAAGATATTAAGGATCTTTCATTTGAAGAATGGAAACCGTGTCGTGGCATTTTCGATTGTAGGGAAAGCTTGGTTTCAGTCAAGGGTGCTAGAAATTGGGAGCAAGTAGAAGATAACACTGTTATAGACAGCGGTAGTTCCCCCATCGAAAGGAAAGAATCAGATTCAGAATATGGAATTCGTGAATTGTTTTGCTGCGAGACGAGCGATTCTGATTCAGAATTTGGAATCAAAGACTTATTTTGCTATGGAACGAGCGAATCCGATTCAGAATATGGAATTGAAGATTTGTTTTGTGATGAAGGGTAGGAAATTTCGTTCCCCAACTGAGGTTGTGTACAAGTATTTGCTAACAGTTCCGGCTTAGAATCTTCTAAAACCTATGGCCGAGGTGCCCACGGAGCTGAAATAAATCTTCACGGGCACAAATGTACTCTGTACAATATACCTGACAAGTATCATTTTTTTCGCTAGAAGAACAGTTGATGTAATACTCTAGATTAATGAATTGTAGTATATTATTATGAACCTTTGATTAATGTTGATGTTCGTGTTTACATCGTGTTGCCAAAACATCCCTCGTAGCATTTTCACATCATTACTACTTGCATATAATATACTCCCTCCGAGTTTCTACGATCGTTCCTATTTCCTTTTTCATGCGAGTTTCATGATTGTTCTCTTTCCTTTTTTTGGTATGTTTTTATTATGTGAAATGACCAAGTGGTCCTCATGCCATTACGTTATTTACGTATTTGCCATTGTATTGGCCCACTAAATTAACACACTAACCCACTTACACAACCTAATTAATCTACCCAACCAACCCACTTAAATCTAATAACCCCAACCCAGCCCAAATCATTCCCGCCTAATACCCTAATCTCACCCTCTCTAGAACATTCTTCATAAAAACCCTACCCTTCAATCTCCTCTTCAACCGCAGCTTCCTCTTCATCTTCCCTAAGATCTTCATCTTCCCCATTCTTCATTTCCCAGAAAACCTCTCTAAATCCGTAACTTTGTTTTCCTCCTTTTCATTTCCAAACATTCATTCCTCTTTTCTCATTCCCGTAGCCACTCCTTTCTCTTGTTTTCAATCAAAAACCTTCGAAAATCACCCTATTGAAGAGCCCTCTTTAATTTTCTGAGACCAAATACTTCGTTAAACTTTTAGCATCTTCATTCAAATACTCGATCTAATGTCTCGATTTTTTAGTTACGATTTTGAAGATAGCCTTCAATATTCAGACCTGAATATTGAAGATCCACCATGTTTGTTCAACATGCACGTTGTTGATGACGTTGCTGAAGTTTTTGTCAAAGATATTGACGAATCTTTGAGTGAAAGTAATGATCTAGAGAACTGGGTTGAAGAAATTAACGAAGACGGGTCAATGATGGAGTTTTATGTTCCTGATTCTTTAGAATCCGAATCGTTTGTTCCTAAAAGTTGTTTTCCTGAAATTTGTGTCCCTGAAACTTGTCCAGAATTCGTCTTGTTTGATAAGAGGATGAAGGAACTTGATCTCGAGGCCAAGAGGAGAGTTGTGGCTGCCGAGGAGAGAAGAAAGAGGGTGAAGGAAATGGAGAAGACTCCTGAACACAGGAGGTGGTTCATTGAGGAAATTTCAAAGTATTTTCCTGCATTTAAGATGCTTTTGGAAGATCTTTAGAGGTTGTTATTTTCGTCCCTTTTTTTTTAACTTACTGATGATGAAATGCATTTTTTCTTAAATGGGTACTTGCCCAATGACAAAATGTGAGGGCAAGAATGGTTTGTACATTCATTACGCCACCAGGTTCAATGAATCTGATGAGGCAATGGATGTACGAGTCGTCCTTATACGGTTGTGGTCTGACTAAGGTTAACGTAGTTGTATGCCAAGTAGAGCGATAATGTTATTAAACCAACATCAGACTTAAATTTAGTGCAAAGTTCATACATAAAATAATTGCTACATAAGTGCAAAGTTCAGGAATTATTTCCTTCTGGATTTCGTGTATTTGAATTCTATTTTGATGGTTATTGATGGTGATGTTAATATGATTGTAAGGAGTTGTTTTAGATGGTTATTGATGGTTATTGATGGTTATTGATGGTTTGAATTCTGTTCTGATGGTTATTGATGGTTATTGATGGTGATGTTAATATGATTGTAAGGAATTGTTTTAGGTTATTGATGGTTTGAATTCTATTCTGATGGTTATTGATGGTTATTGATGGTTCGAATTAAGCTTACTGAATTTACATAACAATTCAACCAACATCACAATTAAAATAACTGCAAAGTTCATACATACTCCACTTTAAATAACAAAACATTCGTGCTAAGCCATGTAGTATGATGCAGTCTTCACTTTGGTTCTGATTTGTTTTTCCAAAAGTTGCTGAACATTCTTCTTTTCTGAATTGACATTTCTTTTTCAAAATGTTGCTGTATCCTGCTGTCTTCATTCTGCTCTGAATTGATTCCAACATGATGTTGTATGTTGCTGTCCTCAATCAGTTATGTTGCTGTCCAAAATGTTGTTGTATGGTGCTCTCTTGCCTTCTGCTTTTGAGTCTGCAATTCCAACATTCTATGTTCTGCTATTATTTTCATTTTGTTGGTCTTCAAAATGTGGTTGGTATTTGTACTACCTTTCTTAGTACGCAAAATGAGTACATAGACCAACCAACTACGATGCCTAAACTATTTTAAGCACACATATCTATCTCGAACTGCTGCAATGGTGCTAAAGAGTCTACTAATTCTGTTATATTGTATCCCTTACCTGCATTTAGGGCTGAGCAAAAAAATTCCGATACGAATTTTTATCCGAATCCGATCCGAATTCCGGAAAAAAAATTCCGAATATATGGATACCGTTTAAAATGGATCTCCGATCCGGTTTTTTTCCGAATAAACTGGACCGGATGTGGAACAAGATTTTCATAAAACTGGATATCCGAATCCGATCCGAATTTTAAAAATTTATACAAAAATGATTTGAAACTTCATGTTTAGTTTATGCGGATTTTAAACATATTTTGAAATTTGTAATAAAGACTTGTAATTTAATAACTCATGCGATCGGGGCTTATAATGTAATAATTCATGCGATCGAGGCTTGTAATTTAATAATTTATGCGATCGAGATTCAAGACTTGTAATTTATGTCGTTGAAAACCCCTTTTAAAGTGGGTTGCAAAATGTGAAATGGACTAAAATTGCCTTTAGTTTTAGTTTGTAACAATACATTGGCCAATAGCCCGATAACTTTTCTCGAACTTTCTCCACTTTTAAATCTGGATCAAATCCGGTTTCCGAAATCTGGATATCCGAATATTTGGATTCCAGATTATTGGATATCCGAAATATTCGGATCGGATGTGGATCACGAAAAATGAGAATTTCAAATTTGGATTTCCGATCTGAATGTCAAAACCGGATCGGATATCCGGTTTTGCTCAGCCCTACCTGCATTAGCTACCTCAACAATGTCTAGATTGTTAAGATACATAATCCTGTTCTTTACCAGTTCCTCTTCTGCCTCCAAATATTGTGGTAGTTGTCCAATTCTTGCTAATCTGCTCTTATGCATGTGTGGAATCTTGTAATTGTTGTGACCTTTTACTTTTAGCACTTCAACCATACAAGCCTGCATAGTTATAAAGACATAATTAAGCTTATGCACTTCTAAACTGTCAAAAGCAATTGTCACTGCCTCCACTAATTCCTCTAACTTGTATGAATTGGTTAGGGTTTGTAGTGATTTAATAGCCCTAAAGAATCCCAAATCCAACACATTCATGTCTGGTGAATTTGGGGGCTGTTGTATTAACTGTATGTTCCACCCATCTCTTGTTGCTGCTTCTCTGAATTTTGTATCTTCGTTGTTGATGTGGGGACGGGCATTGTCTTGCTGAATGTAGATAGTTTTGCCTCCAGTTTCTGGCCATTTTGTTTTGATTGCTGGCAGCACTGTGTTTATCAGCATGTTCTTGATAACCTCCTTTGTCACCGAGTCTATTGGTTTAGTTACCAATGTTCCTGCAACCCTGTTCTTAGAATTTCTCTGTGCTGGAACCAAATTTACGAATGGCCATATGCCTATCTTCCCATCAAAAATACATTCGTTGTTTGCATTATACTGTGGTCTAGCAACAGCACACATGAACATAATTTTTCCAATAAAAGTTTTTGACTGAACACTCCTATATGGTTCAGGTTCAGTTTGGGTTACGTAATATCTTTGGCCATCTTTAGTAATGTAAAACCATTTTTCATCCATGTGAACAATTTTTCCTTGATCCCTAAACATGATTTTCTTACTTGTTTCGTCATAAACTAACTGTGATAAGCAGAAAATTAACCTACACAGCTTATTTTTGTCTGTCAAACCTGGTTTGAGGGCATTTGTGTGGCTCTTCAGTACTTTTGTTCGAACCCACCTAGCCACCGTTGTTTGGCTGACCTTCATTGCAGTAGCAACCCTTCGTTGCGTTGTTTTCTGTTTGTAATCCAAGTTCTTAAACTTGTCAGCATCAAACTGTGCACACTTACATCCTGCTTTGCCCTTGATCTTGCTATTTACGTTAATTACTTCACCCAAGTCCATTTGTTGTTTTGCCTTGCTCCATATGAGAGTTATTGTTTTCCTTGTCACGTGAAATTGCTCAGCAAGTTCTGACATAACACCCTTTGGTGGTTTCCCATTTCTGCATTTTACTTGAATAATTTGGACTATGTTTGCCCTCTCCAAGTTTGTTAGGTTTTGTTTCACCATCTTTTGATTGAAATAGGCTGTTTTGATTGAAATATTGGCAGTATCTAAATAAATGGTGATTACTTGATTGGTAGATTGTTTGATTTATTTGGAACTTTGTCAATATGTGGTGGTTTTGTTTTCTGGAATTTATTGATGTTCATAGTGTCACTGTGGCCTTAAATATAGTTGAGGAAAAAACCTAGCAATTTGAACTTTGCACTAATTTGGCTGAAAGTTTTGGCGCAATAATGAAATTAGAATGAATTTTCGTTTTGGCGCAAAAATGAAAAATTGGTGTCTAATTCAAACATGAAGCTCTACTTGTGTGTCCTCTCCATTAACATGTCAGGCACATCTCAAGGACGAATTGACGGAATACCCAAATGCAGATCTGAAGTTCGTTCGATTTTCATTTTATCGGTTTATGTAACAGTGCTACTGTTTGTAAAATTATGTAAGCGTTTTTTTTTAATTGGAGACGGTCTAATTTATGTAAGCGGTACTATTTAAATTGAAGTCGGAATTTATGTTGAAGTCGTAATTTATGTTTAAGTCGGAATTTCTGTCAACATCGGATATTATGTCGAAATCGGAAATTATGTTGAAGTCCGAATTGTTGTAACAAGGCTACTGTGTATGCTGTACTTTTATTTACTTTTTTGGAGGGAAAGTTAGTGGCTAATGATGGGTGATTAAATTTAATTAATTACCCTTTCTCTCTCCTGTCTACTTTATCAATTGTACTTTCTTTCATTTAAATAATGTATTCCTTATTTTTGATCATAAAACCAAAAGGAACGATCATAGAAACTCGGAGGGAGTATTATTAGCACGTCTAATCCCTCGTAGCTTGTGACCTCTCACAAAAAAAAGAGGGAATAAGTTGGGGCATCCTCGATGTGCTTTCCCATTCACCTCTTATGTGATACTCAGCTACAATAGGTTGCAGAGCTAGTTAAATTGTTCCTATCAGATCCATTCTTTTTCTGGCTCGCTGCTCTTATCAAACCATAGTCTCAAAGTCGTGCCAGTTATAAAGTGATCCAAAAGTCTAATGTTGATTTCAACACCCGGCCACTCGGGTTATCTCTGTTCAAAACTGTCATTTTTTCTTTGTAAAAGCAATTTTTTTGGCAATCTCTGCAAACAATTTACAGTAGGTCTTCTGAGAGACCGCTTCTCAATAACCTTATTGAGAGACTATCATACAAATTTAAGAAAAAATGGTACTAAAGGTAATATAATAGATACAAATCATGATTAAATATAAAATGAGTATATTATGGTACGATCAATGACAAAAGATCCCGAAATATAAATAAAATGGTACAGAAAAATCGTCTCTCAATAAATTGTTGGATGACTGTCTCTCTTAAATTTTAGTGAACAATTTAAACTCATTCTCCTTTTCTAGCCAAGTATCATCAGTATTCAGTAAATACATTTGAATAATTATGTATAAATAAACTACAAATCTTTGCATGCCACTTTTATTTACATAAATAATATGGTACTTAATGTACCATTATTAATAGCCAAATCACTTAGCATTCAGTGAGCTCGTGGCACATACTCCAGCATTCCCATTTCCGGCTTAATTTCAGCAACTGTGCTGACTATCCACTAAGAATCATTAGGATGCGCTAAAACGATTGGGGTTTCTTCCTCTTGATTGCGTTGTTGACCGCTTTGCTTATAGTCATCCACGCATTTTCTAGTACCGGAACTTTGTAGTCCGGCTTTGGAGGGTTTTCTGGGGGATCAAGAATTTCTTTTGAAGGTATTTAAAAAGCGTCGCCTTGAAAAATGCCTGAATGGCATAGAACAGGAATGTTGCTTGATCTGGCACGAGTTTCGTGCCAACTTTGCCGTGCAAACTCAATATAGAGAATTGTAACTTGTCTAACGAGAGTATCAGATCTTGTCTTTTCAAGTGAGATTTTTGTTCAAGATCCCCATATCCGCGTCTGAATGGAAGTACCTCCTTAAAACCAATTGGCCCGAAAATATAGATGGTTCAGCCCTTATTACATCTGAAAAGAAAAAGGCCCTCTCGGTACTCTCGTCAGCATATCCAACAACGTATAAGTTTGTCTTGTTGATTGCAACTGACAAACTTATATGCGTTGTCCCCCTCTTTGCAAGTAACTTAATAACAATGAACGCATGAGGTACCATTGGCGCCTGCATCATTGGCATCCCATTATATATTATAATATTATATATTATGTATTATATATTATAATATTATATATTATAATATTATAATATTATATACTCCGTATGATATATTATATATAATATATAATATATAATATATAACATATGACGTTATTGATTTAATTGTTTACGTAGAATTGTTTACGAAATAAATCAGAATTAGAACATATATTTACACAACGAAAATAAACGTAGTGAGTTATTTGAAAAAGAATTTACTAAACTTTGTTTTGGGTCCCACCATAAAGCACTTAAAAAAAATTGAATGTTGGATTAATGACGTGTCTTTACCAAAAATCATTAAATACTTCTATATTAATATAGATAAAATAAATATGAAAATCAGTTAGGGCCTCGACTCTCGACTTGAATGGTACATGTCACATCAAAATACACCAATTTCAATTTTTAAAAACTTTTGTTCACAAAAGAAAAACTTTATATAAAGTTCTTAGGTGGAAAAAAATTATAAAATAAATAATGTTAAATGGGTTTTCACAACCTACAAAGCTATATTAATTGGTTGTTCATTTTCCAAGAGTTAAGAACTTGGTTCTTATTTTAGAACATATGTAGTTCCTAAAAAATAAGAACAAACCTTTAAATGCAATAGAAGAACTATAAAAATAAAGTTCTTGGTAACAACGCCTATGCTAAGAACTACTATTGCTATTGCTCTAAGAGTGCGAGTGATCTCCTATTTATATAGACTAAAATTATGCACCAATTCGCATTTGTGTCGATAACCTTGGTCGGTGTACCATTCAAGTCGAGAGTTAGAGTTTGTGTTGATAGAGAGACATTAGTGAAAGCTAAGAGCAGTACAATTACAGAGATGAGTGTAAGTATTGTAAGTTGCTGCTTTTCCATTGTTTTTTTGTTTTAGTTTTTTTTTTTTATAAGGTAAGAAAACTAGATTCTCCTTTGTAGGAAGGACCTATCTCATCTTTTCGAATATTACCATTGTTTGTTGTTTGTTTGGTACGCGTATATGAATATGCAGTAGTTCTCCTGTACGACGGTCTCATCCCGTGTCTTTTTTTTTTGCAAAATGTAACCATTTTATGGTACAAAGTTACCACTTTTGATGAATACTGACAATTTTTGAAATATAGGTCATTTTTTAAACAAAAAAGTGGTCACTATTTAACCAAAAGTGGTCACTACATATTAAAATGTGATCACTTTTCTACTGGTCGCATGTACAACCGTCGTAAAGTAGAATTTGTGATGAATATTAGTTGGAGTTAAGAGTGTAAGACTTGTAAAGAGTGTAAGAGTGTCAGAGTGCGAGTGTAAGAGCAATAGCAATAGTAGAACTCTATATAAAGTTTTTTACATGTCACATCAAAATACACCAATTTCAATTTTTAAAAACTTTTGTTCACAAAAGAAAAACTTTATATAAAGTTCTTAGGTGGAAAAAAATTATAAAATAAATAATGTTAAATGGGTTTTCACATCCTACAAAGCTATATTAATTGGTTGTTCATTTTCCAAGAGTTAAGAACTTGGTTCTTATTTTAGAACATAGTTCTTAAAAAATAAGAACAAACCTTTAAATGCAATAGAAGAACTATAAAAATAAAGTTCTTGGTAACAACCCCTATGCTAAGAACTACTATTGTTATTGCTCTAAGAGTGCGAGTGATCTCCTATTTATATAGACTAAAATTATGCACCAATTCGCATTTGTGAAGGCGGTATCCGTCATAAATTTGTGACGAATACCGTTTTCTCTCACAAAATACATATGAGGGGTGAGTGAGAAAGCACATGAAAAGTGCCTCACCTCGTGCTCTCGCTCTTTTTGTGAGAGGTTACAAGCTTATAACGAAATTAGCCCATCAAAAACAAGAAGAAAATTATGTCCAACCAAATCCCAATAACATAAGTAGAACTTTCGCATAACATTTTTCTTCAACTTTCTATAATTAGAAATCAATTAAAACACAAATTTATCTTTTTAATTCAAATTGATCTTTTTTTCTTACTTTCTATCGAGTACGAACAATGTTAATATTCAAGACGGGTTTAAATAAAAACGGAAATATTTTGCTAATCAAGCAAATAAGGACAATGTGTATTGATTTCAACTAATCAACATTCATTTTCATTCTACAAAGCTTTTATAATCATACAAAGAAGACAAAGCAATCTACAAATAAACTTGTAATTGTTGGATCTAGTGTCCTTAACAGTTAGTGCGACAACACGTATAAATCTCTTAAAGGAACACATGGTATACTTTGTATTTTAGCCAATTGATTCACGTTTATCAATAACGGTTGGCTTGCTAGAAAGTTTGACGTTATTGTCATACAGATGGCGATAATCAACTGGTCCCTAAGAGTCACACCTAAAGGATGGAATCTGAGAGATATGATTAGATGAAAATGTAATCATATTGATACCCTATATGACTAAACGGTTAGTCAATGTAATTGATAACTACGTTATCGACCTATTTCCCGTCACTATTTCCCTCTACTTTGTCCATTTTTACATCGGTTCCCCCGTAATTATCCCCTTTTCATCCTTAATTGACATTACATGCTATTTTCATGGCGGTTTTTATGTTTTTGTAGCATCGCTGTGTTATTATAGGTGTTTCGGGATCTTTACGGAAGTTTCGGGAAGCCAACAAGTCGAGAAACCAAGCTTTGAACCATCCCGGGTGTTCCTAGTCCAAAGTCGGGTGCAACTAGGGCAGTCAGGTGTTCCAACACCCGCCAAAATACCCAAGTCAGGTGTAACTAAGGCAGTCAGGTGTTCCTACACCTAACTTTGCCCAAGCTACACCCAAGAGGAGCGAATTACAAGACAAACTAGGAAGCCGGGTGTAAACCACCCCCATCCGGTGTAGCTCAGGCACGGCCGGTGTTCGCTACACCGGATGGGCCTTATTTTCGCGTGGTATTGTCCTTCTTAAGTGGGCTTTCACCCCCACTTAAGCATTTGTATATATACTCTAATTTGGAGATACTTTGTAACACATCATACACTACACATTACAAGCTTAGAATTGATCTTCATTTTACCTTAGTATTTTTAAGTAGAAGCAAGTTTCTAGGGTTTGGGGTTTTTGAAGGAGATTGTTCATCCTTTTTCCGATCATCCTTGTTCCTAAACTTTTGGTATTATAATCTTTACTTCAATCTTTCTTCCAATTTATTTTAGTTGTTTTTAATTCCTTTCTTTTGCACTTTTCATATCTCATCTTCCACATGCTAGTTGTTCTTATAATTAGTTTTAATTGCTTGATCATATGTTATTAGCATCTATAATCATCAAAAACATGTTTGTCATCATTAGATCGCTTTTATTTATTAGTCTCGAATCCCTAAACATGATTAGTGAGTAGACCCTCTTCTAGGGGGTGATTTGACCTTAAAACATGTTGACATCTTAAGATAGGTGTTTTGTTGGGTTGTAAAGGGTGAAGGAGTTGAGGTTTGTCAAGGGGTTTGACTTGTTAAAATGTTTGACTTGGGCTTTTGAATCGGGAGGCTTTTGACCCTTGACCATCAATGAGAATTGATTAGGTTAGAAGTTGACCACCCTAGTTAGGCTAGTTATCGACCTAGATTGAACCCGAGAGGGGGAATTTGGGTTGGGTACCCTTGATATTCGGTTGGAAAGCGGTCCTTGAGAGAGGAAGTGGGAAGACCGGGGTTTGACTTGTTGTGATCCTTTGGCCTTGGAATGAGGGGGTTGGGGTTTGGCCAACCTTAGTCACCTTAATCCTAGAACCCGGAGTAGTCCGACTCATGAACCCGAGAGGGGTATGGGAAGGCAATTCTAGTGTTACCTAGTGAGCCCGAGAGGGAGTCTTGGTACGAATTAGAGGAGTCACCGCTCAACCCCGTTACCTAAAACAACCGAGCAAGCATCTATTAAAGGAAGTCACATGTGAAATGGTTGAATCACCTCCTAGTCCCTTCTTAATTTGAGTAAACCGTTTTATTCTTTATCTAGTTTGTTTCCCTTAGCTTTTGTTACTCTTAGTCTTTAGTTTTAGTTCCTTAATCTCAAACAACTCAATATTTGCTCGACTTAGCTAAGCATAAAGGTAGAACAATAGGTACTCAACAACTACTCCCTGTGGATCGACCCTCGATTATTTGCTACGATTTATCGTGCACTTGCGAGGCTATTTTAAAGCTATCAAGTTTTTGGCGCCGTTGCCGGGGAGTAACGGATTGATATCTCTTTGTTTAATCTTAGTTTAGCCTAGGTCACTTTTTGTTACTAATCCTTGAATCGAGTGTGTAGGTGTTGCATGAGTAGAAGAACTCGCAAGGTCCAACCACAATATCCTATAGACCTTGAGATAGAAGCTACCGCAAGACGCCTCAACGCCTTGAAAAGAAGGGGATTGATTGAAGTCCCAATTGAGGAGGTAACATCATTTGGAGAGAGTTCTCAACCTTCAAATTTTGAGAATCCTTTCCACATTCCCGAGGAAGATACAATGGTAGATCCCGAACCCGTCGCCATGAGAGACCGTTTAGCCCCAAAAACGGTTGTAAACCCAAGCATAGTGAAACCTCCAATCCAAGCCAACAACTTTGAGTTAAAGGCAACCTTGTTACAACTTGTACAAGGGAATCAATTTGGTGGAGGAGCCACCGAAAATCCTAACGAGCACATTAACGACTTTCTCGATAGTTGTGAGATGTATAAGGCCAATGGTGTGAGTGATGACGCTCTTCGTTTAAGGCTCTTTCCGCATTCCTTGAGGGGAAGTGCCAAGGAATGGCTTAAAAGTTGTGAACCGGAGTCATTGAAGACTTGGGATGATGTCTCAAAGGCCTTTCTCAACAAGTACTTTCCGCCTCAACGAACCGCAAGGATCAAGAGTGAACTTCAAGGCTTCACCCAATTAGATGATGAGACGCTTTACGAGGCGTGGGAGAGGTATAAAGCTTTGCAAAGGTTGTGCCCACACCACGGAATCGGAGAGGATGAGCTCATAAACAACTTCTATGAAGGACTCAACAATGAGATGAAGATGAATCTTGATTCGGGTTCCGGAAAGGGAGCATTAGATAAGATAGATCACAAGACCGCCAAGGGATTGATTGAAGAGATGGCTTCTAGAACCTTTCATTGGAGTCATGATAGGCATAAGAGAAAAGGGAAGTCGAGTGTGGAGACGGCGAGTAACCTTGAGGTAAAAGGGTTGATAGACGAATTGAAGCAACAAGTCGCCTTGTTGAGTGTTAACAAGAACCAAACTCACACTCCAAACAATTCATGCTCAAGCCGTCAACAAGTTTACTATTGTGACTTTTGTGGAGACCAAGGGCACTCACCCAATGAGTGTCACTTGGTCGGAGGAGATGGAAGTGGTATGGAGCAAGTTAACGGGTTGTGGGAGTCAACCCCGGCCCAAAGAGCCTTCAATAATAATCAATACCATCCGGGCTTGAGAAACCACCCAAACTTTTCATACAATTCCAACAATGCTCAAAATTCAAACTTCCAATCAAAACCACCACAAAATCCAAATTTTCAAGCACAAAAAACAAATCCAACTTTCAATAATGCACCACCGGGTTTCCAAGGAAAAACCTTTACTCCTAGACCACCTTTCCAAACAAACAACCAACCTTTCCAACAAAACCAACAATTCCCTCAACCACAACAACAATCCTTCCAACAACCCTTTCCACAACAACAAACACAACCAAAAACCAATCTTGAATCTATGATGGAGCAACTCATGACCAACCAAAATCAATTCATAACCACCTCCAACCAAAGGCAAGATGACACTACCACTTCCATTAATCAATTGAGAAGCCAAATGCAAGCTTCTCAAAGAATAACCGACAACCAAATCAACCAATTGGCCACTCAAGTGAGTAACATGCAAGGTCCCAACGGAAGATTTCCGGGAAAGACCGAAGAGAACCCAAAAACCGTGAACTCCATTCATTTGAGAAGCGGGAGAGAATTGGATGATCGGGTACCGGTAAAGAAGAGAAAGAGTAGTGTTGACAAACAAGAGAAGGTGGTTGTTGAGACTAGCAAGGAGCCGGAAGAAGACCTTGTGGAAATAGTGGTGGAAACACCAATGGTAATTGATGAGTCAAAGAAGGGGGTTGAACACCCAGAGCCGGGTGTTGTGAAACCTTTTGTGCCCCAAATTCCATTCCCACAAAGGTTAGCGAGAGCAAAGCTTGAACAAAAGTACGGGAAGTTCTTGGACTTGATGAAAGACGTGAATATTACAATTCCATTTCTTGATGCCATTAAGGAGATCCCGACTTATGGGAAATTCTTGAAGGATTTGGTATCTAACAAGAACTCCCTAAATGCTTTTCAAACGGTGAACGTGTCAAAGGAGTGTAGTGCCATACTAATGAATGGAGCTCCCGCTAAGCTTGAGGACCCCGGGAGTTTTTCTATCCCATGCCTAGTTGGTGATGTCCGAGTTGAGAGAGCTCTATGCGATTTGGGGGCAAGTATTAGCCTCATGCCTTTAAAAATTTTCAAGAAGTTGAAGGGCTTTGAGCTCTCTCCAACAAGAGTCTCTCTCCAACTAGCGGATAGATCGGTAAGGTACCCAATGGGGCTAGTGGAGGATGTGCCGCTCAAAGTAGGAAAGATAATCATCCCATGTGACTTTTATGTCATGGATATGCCCGAGGACACTAATGTTCCAATCATTTTGGGACGCCCATGCCTTGCCACGGGAGGAGCCCCCATTGATGTTAAAAACGGGAAGCTATCTTTACAAGTTGGGGATGACAAGGTGGAGTTTTCTCTAGATAAAGCAATGAGTGAGCCTTCGGAGGGAAAGGCATGCTACATGGTGGATATCCTTGAAGATTGTGTGGAAAAGAAAACCAATGAAGGAGATGCTAGCTTGCAAGGGTTCCTAGAAGGAAAAGTGAGAGATTGCAAAGAACATAGGGAATATGCCATGGCTATGGAGGCAACTCCCTTGGAGGAGCCGAACAAGAGATTTGAAAGCTTGAAGAGGGATGGTAAAGAAGAGGAGAGATCTACGCCTCCTCAAGTGGAGTTGAAACCTCTTCCTTCTTCTCTTAAACATGTTTTTCTTGGGCCTAATGACACTTACCCCATTATTGTTAATAGTGCACTTAATGACATTGAACTTGAGAAATTACTTGTGGTTGTTAGAAAATACAAGGATGTCATTGGGTACACCATTAACGATATCAAGGGTATTAGTCCCTCCTTTTGCACTCACCGCATCCATCTAGAGCATGAGGATTCATCATCCATAGAGCCTCAACGCCGCCTTAACCCCACCATGAAGGAGGTGGTTAGAAAGGAGGTGTTGAAGCTTTATGATGCTAGCATAATTTACCCAATTTCCGATAGTGCATGGGTTAGCCCGGTTCATGTTGTACCCAAGAAGGGTGGTGTCACGGTAGTGACAAATGAGAACAATGAGTTGATCCCAACAAGAGTCACAACGGGGTGGAGGATGTGTATCGACTATAGGCGCCTCAATAAGGCAACTAGGAAAGACCATTTCCCCCTTCCTTTTATTGATCAAATGTTGGAGAGACTTGCCCAACACTCTCATTTTTGCTATCTTGATGGATTTTCGGGATTTTTCCAAATCCCAATCCACCCCAACGACCAAGAGAAAACCACATTCACATGTCCATTTGGTACATTTGCATATAGGCACATGCCCTTTGGGTTATGTAATGCGCCGGCCACATTTCAAAGATGCATGTTAGCTATTTTCTCGGAGTATGTGGAGGATATCATGGAAGTGTTTATGGACGATTTCTCGGTTGTAGGTACATCTTTTGATGGGTGTCTAACAAATTTGTCAAAGGTCTTGAAGAGGTGCCAAGAAACCGGTCTAGTGTTGAATTGGGAGAAATGTCACTTCATGGTGACATCCGGGGTGGTTTTAGGTCATGTTGTGTCAAGTAAAGGCTTGGAAGTTGATCAAGCCAAGATTGAGGTCATTAAGACTTTGCCCCCTCCCACTAGTGTCAAGGGTGTTCGTAGTTTCTTTGGTCATGCCGGGTTTTACCGGAGGTTTATCAAGGATTTCTCCTTGATTGCCCGACCTTTGACACTTTTGCTTGGGAAGGATGTGCCGTTTGTTTTCTCTAATGAGTGTTTGCTTGCTTTCAATAGGCTCAAGGAAGCTTTGGTCTCCGCTCCGATTATGCAACCACCAATTTGGGGTGAGCCGTTCGAGTTGATGTGTGATGCGAGTGATGTGGCGGTAGGTGCGGTTCTTGGCCAAAAGAAGGATGGCAAGCTTCATGCCATTTACTATGCAAGCAAAACTTTGGATGATACACAAACCAACTACAACACCACCGAAAAAGAGCTTCTAGCGGTCATATTTGCCATGAACAAGTTCCGTTCTTATTTGGTGGGTTCTAAGGTGATAGTCCACACGGATCATTCGGCTCTCAAGCACTTGTTGTTGAAGAAAGATACCAAACCAAGGTTAATCCGGTGGATTCTACTTCTTCAAGAATTCGACATGGAGATTAAAGACAAGAAGGGAATGGAGAACTTGGTAGCGGATCATCTTTCACGTCTTGAGAATGGAAGCTTGGGAGAAGCTATACCAATCGATGATTCATTTTCCGATGACCAATTATTTGCAATTGCACTTGTGGAAGCCCCTTGGTATGCGGACTTTGTGAATTACCTTGTTTCGGGAATCATCCCACATGACTATGACTCGCACAAGAAAAAGAAGTTCTTCCATGATGTCAAGCAATTCTTTTGGGAAGAACCATGTCTCTACAAGTCATGTGCCGATGGGATGATCCGGAGGTGTATACCGTATGAAGAAGTCGAATCAATTATCAACCATTGTCATGGTATGCCGAGTGGAGGGCATGGTAGTGCTAGAAAAACCGCTTCAAGAATCCTTCAATGCGGTTTTTATTGGCCAACATTGTTCCATGATGTTGCTTTACATGTGAAGGGTTGTGACAAGTGTCAACGAAGCGGTAATATAACAAGGAGGCACGAGATGCCGATGAATTTCATTCTTGAAGTGGAAGTTTTTGATGTGTGGGGTATCGACTACCAAGGCCCTTTTCCATCCTCCTATGGGAATGAGTATATCCTTGTGGCGGTGGATTATGTAAGCAAGTGGGTGGAGGCAATCCCAACCAAGACTTGTGATTCAAAATCCGTCACTAAGCTTTTACAAACCATAATCTTCCCAAGGTTTGGAGTGCCGAGAATTTTGATAAGTGATAGAGGAAGTCACTTCAAGGAGAGGACCTTGGATGCTCTTCTCAAAAAGCATGGGGTGCAACATAGGAGGAGCCTTGCCTATCACCCCCAAGCCAATGGTCAAGCCGAAATTTCTAACCGAGAGCTCAAGGTTATCTTAGAGAAAACGGTGAGCCGATCTAGGAAGGATTGGGCCATCAAGCTTCATGATGCATTGTGGGCTTATCGCACGGCTTTTAAAACACCGATCGGGGCATCACCTTATCGATTAGTGTACGGAAAGTCGTGCCATCTTCCGGTTGAAATGGAACACAAAGCCCATTGGGCTATTCGACAATTGAATTTTGATTTGAAGAGTGCGGGGGAGAAGAGGCTCCTTGATATTAACGAGCTTGAAGAGTTCCGTTTAGAAGCCTACGAAAGTTCCCGGCTCTACAAAGAGAAGACGAAGAGATTCCATGATAAGGCCATTATCCGGAGGGAGTTTAAAGAGGGAGACCTTGTTCTCTTGTTTAATTCGAGGTTTAAGTTGTTTGCGGGGAAATTGAAATCAAAGTGGTCGGGACCATTTGTTGTGATCCGCGTCTTTCCTTATGGAGCGATTGAAATCAAAAGTGAAGAGGAGACTTTCAAGGTAAATGGTAACCGCCTTAAGCACTACATAGCCGGGACGCCATTTACAAGGGAGGTAGTCTCTTTCCAAGCAAATCTCATCGTCTAATTTCAAACTCATTTGGTTGTGTAACATTCGGCCCATATGGCTTTCTTGAACTTTTATGATGTTTTTATCTTGTCGGTTTGATGATTTTGTGAATATTGTTTAACATTCGGCCCTTTGGCATTTTAATTGACTTTGGTCGAGCCAACGACGTTAAACAAAGGCGCTTCTTGGGAGGCAACCCATGTCTTTTGTGTTTTTGTAGGAATCGGAGCTTATTTTGGATTTTTAGTATTTTCGGAGGTATTTTTCGGAGTGGTTGAGTCGATTCGGGACGAAAAAGATGAGAAATTTTGGACTTGGGGTTATTTTTTATGGTTTTATTGTGTTTTTTAAAGGTATTTGGGTGCCTCCGGGTGTAACTTAGCCAAGTCGGGTGTTGGAACACCTGACTGGAGGAGTTACACCCATGGAAAATTTTGAAGTTAGGTGTAAAGGGGGCAGTCGGGTGTTCCTACACCCGACTTGGGGGTTGCAACACCGGATGAAGGGAAATATACGAAAAAAAATTGAATTTTGAAGCTGTCCGGTGTAACAAGGGTCTGTCCGGTGTAGCTCGGACGCGGCCGGTGTTCGCTACACCGGACGAGACCTTTTTCACGCGCTCTTTTGTTTTTTTCCAGTTTTCTTTTTGATTTTCTTCTTTCTTCTTCTTCTCCAACGCCCCCAAACCCCTCAAGAACACCTTAAACTCCAATTTTTCGGTACACCTTAATCTCCATTGCTCCCTCATTTCTCAATCTTTTTCAATTCCGTCTTCGCAACCGTTCTCCTCTAGTTCCGATCTACATTCTCTAGGTAATACTTTCTTCATTTGCTTCAATTTTTTGCATTTCACCATTAAAGGAGGGTTTGGTAAGTTGGTGTTTCACCATTTTTGAGCAAGTAACTTCATTTATTTGCTTTACTTTACCTATTTCCGAATTTAATTGTTCTTTTTGCAGATTTTTGGAGCATTCACGTTTTTCAAGGCCACCATCGATATGTCGAAGCGTCAACGGAGTGACCCTACGCCTCTAGCCGTGGTATGCCCATCTTCATCTTCTTCATCACCTTTTATTCCTACTGTGCCCTATTCGACTTTTAGATTTTATAATGAAATTAGGCAAGTAGGTTTCCCAAAAAAATCCGAACTCGACAAATTTGATAAGTTGGTGGGAAAGAAGTGGGAAACCACTAGGTGGGCGGACCCGATAGCTATGAGGGATATGGGCATAGAAGAGGATGTTCGGACCCTTTGTGATACCATAGGAATCCGGGCATTTTATGACTCTAATGAATATACCTATGTCGGTCTCACTAGCGAGTTCCTCGCTACGTGGAAATCCGACTTGACTACCTCTCCCCCTTATTGCTCATTCCAACTTAGGGGAACTAGACATAACTTAACCATTCCCCAATTCGGTGCGTTACTTGGTTTACCAACGGTGATAGAAGGGAGTCATAAGCCTTCAAAGGGGGGTGGCTACAGAGATATACGGGAAAATTTGTGGAAGAAGTTAACTTGTCTTCACACACCCTTTGTGGCGGGGCATGCGTACAACCGGAGTTTGAGGAACCCGGCAATCCGGTATTTTGCTAGGATCCTCTCCAACTCCCTTTTTCCATCAAAGGAAACCCATTATAATGTAGGTGCCCTAACCCTTGAGCTTCTCCACCAAGCTCTTTACCGCACTCATGCTAGGATTGACTTGCCTTCGGCTTTAGCCCACCATTTTGGGAAGATTGCGGATACCCCTCCGGGGCATATTGCTTGTGGGGGAGTGGTGACTATGATTGCCCGTGCACTAAACCATGACCTTTCGGGCCTTCCCCGTTATTGTGACCGTAACTTATTGAGTGGGGTTTATCTTAGGATGTTGTTTAAAGATAATAACCTTAACCTTTGTCACATAACGGACCTTAGGGCCATGGTGGTGCCTAACACCGCTTGGACTTCCATCTCTGACCAAACCAATTGGGGAATGCCACTTCGTTCGGGGGAGTATAGGAAACGGTTTAGGGATAGCGACGATAATCAAGGGTATTGGGACATTGCTTACTATGCCATAGGGGAGGGTGTGATACAATATCACACCGACCCCGATTCTGAGGATGAAGCCCGTGCCCCAAGGCAAACGCCCCCTACCCAAGACCAAGGTGCCGGGAGTTCCTCCCAAGGGCACCAATGCTTCATGGACGACCCTACCTTCCGAACCCAGTGGGATGACATGTATCAAAGGACCCAAAACATTGAGACTTTGGCCCAACAAGCTTTTGACACCGCCCACCTCGCCCATGGAGCGGCCTTGCATGCCAAGAACATTGGGTTGGCTAACCAAGAGCTCATTCGGGCGGGGGTTCGTAGGCAAGATGATTTAGAGGACCAAATGCGGCGTATGCAAATAGACTATCTAAACCCCATGTTCACCAATTCCATGGGGTATGCTCCTTCGGGTTATAACCCACACCAACCCACCTACATGCCGCCTCCGGATTTTGACCCGTACCATCCGGTACATTACCCACCTCATCCGGAGGGGCCGTTCTACCCCTATCCTTATGACCCTTCTCGTTACCCCCCTTACCCACCTCCTTCTTGAGGTAGACCTTAGTTTGGGGAGGGTACTAGGTGTTGTAGATAGTGGAGACTTAGTGTGGGGAGGTTGCTTCGGTGATAGTCGCTATTTGCATTCCCTTTCCTAGCATCTTTTCTTGCCTATTGTGTGAGCTTGTTGGCCTTGTGTCTGGTGTCTTTGCCTTTGATATGTGGTTGTTAAGTTGGTGTTTTTATCTTGACCATTCGATCCTTTGATGCTTTGCCTTGAAAAATTTGAAATTGTTTGATGAAGTTTTTGTCTTCCTTGAGTTGTAGGTCGGTGATGCCATTATCCGGGTGATGTGATTACACCCCTTTTGGAGATGGCCATGATTGTTCCCGCTTGGAAAAATCCAAATTGCCCCAATTCCTCCTTAAATCCAAATTTATTTTGTTTTACTTGTTTTTCTTAACCTTAGCTTAATTTAAGTTTTTCTTAGTTTTTCTTGCTTAGTTTTTGTTGTTTTTCTTTTCCTAGCCTCCTCTTTATACCTTGTCCATATAGTCGGTATAAAGGGGAGGCCCAAAAAAAAAAAACCAAAAAACATGTCCTTCTTTTTCAAAAATTTGAAAACCCAAAAATATTTTGCTTCTTTTTGTATTTTCCTTCCATGCACTTGTCTCATCGAGGACGATGAGATTTTAGTGTGGGGAGGGGAAATATATTCTTTGTATATATTTCTTTTTGAGAAAATTTCAGAAAATACAAAAAATTTGAAAAATTTGAAAAATTCCAAAAATATTGCATTGTACATATTTGTGTGTTTTGTTTAGCTTAACCATCTTTGTAGGTCACACACAAGATTACATCGGAGAAGAAGTTGGTAAAATTGCTCTTCCTCTTTCTTCTTATCCCTTCCTTTTCATTTTTGTTATCTATATATGGAGGAGGATGGGATTACTTGATGATGGGTGTTCCCTTGAGGAACCGTTTTGGAGCTTGGTGTTGTGTGCCTATGTGTTGGTAGGATAATTGCATTAGTTTTGCTTTGACATATAGTTTTATAGTTGCATATGCATTATAACATGTGAATATGTAGTTGCATTTCATGGCATGTAGTTTCCTTTAGTTAATTTTGTTTTTGAAAACCCCTAAAGGGGAATTATGGCAAAAATACCTAGGCCTTTGCAAATTTTCTTTCGGCTCGTAACTTTGTTTATTTAGAATAGTTTTAAATCACCCTACTTAGTGCCCCTCTAGTATCTTTCATGACATTTTCCTCTACTAAGTCAAGGGTTTGCATGTGAGTCACCATGTTCAACCCCATTTTGTTAAGGAGTGTCGATTAGGTGGTCTTGGTGACCTCGGTAGTCTAGGGCGGATGGCAAATCCTTAAAAGTTTTTGATTTTTTTTTATGCTCATTTCACTTATCTTGGTTTTGGAAATCTTGATTTTGAAAAAAAAAAAAAAAGAGAAAAAGAAACCTCAAAGAAAAATGTGTGTTGAATAAAGTCTCTTGGTTTGGATATAGGCCAACACTTCGATGTGCTTTGGGGGGAATGCCAATACCTTGGTTTCCCACTTGGTCGTGAATTCGACCTCCCCGAAGACAGAGTGGATGTCCTCCGACAAGCTAACATGTAGAGTTTAACCGGTTGCCTAATAAGCGATTGGCGAAAACAAAGGGTGTTAGCACGCGTTGGACAAGCCCTATCCGAACCATTTGAGAGCAAAAAAGAAAAAAAAGAAAGAAAAAAAAAAGAAAAAAAAAAAAAAAAAAAATATAATAAGAGGTAAAATTTCGAGTTTATCCAACCTTTATTAAATGAATTGAGCATTTTACTTCAAAATTCTTTTTGCTTTTGCCATCCCTTCTAGATGAACTTGGAACGAACCACGACTCTCGCTTGATAAGAGTCTAGACCGTCTAATTTATCGCTTCTAAGCATTTTGGGGATTCCCTTCCATTTTCATCCGATCGCCTTTGACAAAGTAGTAGGAAAATGCACTTGAAAGTAGCCTAGACTTGCACTATTTTAGGGGGGGTGATTTATAGCTATCCTTGTAAACTTAGTCACTTGTCGAATTAAAATTTGTAAGGAGTATGTATCTTTGCTTGATTTTCCACTAGGTTGTGACCGCCACCTTGATGAGGAAGGTGGCTTTTCTTTGTGATCGATGCATCCTTTCTTCTACCTTGTGCTTAAGAGTAGGATGCGTCACAATTTTGTGCAAGACCCTACTTGCCTCGCGAGTTGTGCTTTACCTCATAAGCACGATTACGTGAGTTGAAGGGGCGTTGAGTGCGCTAATACTCATGCGGCTAGTTAATTTAGTAGTACTATGTCTTCTTGTTTAGTTTTCTTCTTTGTTTGGTTTTGTTCTTGTAGCTTCCCTCTTTTGCCCTTTTTCTTGGCTTGGTCTAGTGCTTACTCGAGGACGAGTAAGGGTTTAGTGTGGGGAGATTTGATAACTACGTTATCGACCTATTTCCCGTCACTATTTCCCTCTACTTTGTCCATTTTTACATCGGTTCCCCCGTAATTATCCCCTTTTCATCCTTAATTGACATTACATGCTATTTTCATGGCGGTTTTTATGTTTTTGTAGCATCGCTGTGTTATTATAGGTGTTTCGGGATCTTTACGGAAGTTTCGGGAAGCCAACAAGTCGAGAAACCAAGCTTTGAACCATCCCGGGTGTTCCTAGTCCAAAGTCGGGTGCAACTAGGGCAGTCAGGTGTTCCAACACCCGCCAAAATACCCAAGTCAGGTGTAACTAAGGCAGTCAGGTGTTCCTACACCTAACTTTGCCCAAGCTACACCCAAGAGGAGCGAATTACAAGACAAACTAGGAAGCCGGGTGTAAACCACCCCCATCCGGTGTAGCTCAGGCACGGCCGGTGTTCGCTACACCGGATGGGCCTTATTTTCGCGTGGTATTGTCCTTCTTAAGTGGGCTTTCACCCCCACTTAAGCATTTGTATATATACTCTAATTTGGAGATACTTTGTAACACATCATACACTACACATTACAAGCTTAGAATTGATCTTCATTTTACCTTAGTATTTTTAAGTAGAAGCAAGTTTCTAGGGTTTGGGGTTTTTGAAGGAGATTGTTCATCCTTTTTCCGATCATCCTTGTTCCTAAACTTTTGGTATTATAATCTTTACTTCAATCTTTCTTCCAATTTATTTTAGTTGTTTTTAATTCCTTTCTTTTGCACTTTTCATATCTCATCTTCCACATGCTAGTTGTTCTTATAATTAGTTTTAATTGCTTGATCATATGTTATTAGCATCTATAATCATCAAAAACATGTTTGTCATCATTAGATCGCTTTTATTTATTAGTCTCGAATCCCTAAACATGATTAGTGAGTAGACCCTCTTCTAGGGGGTGATTTGACCTTAAAACATGTTGACATCTTAAGATAGGTGTTTTGTTGGGTTGTAAAGGGTGAAGGAGTTGAGGTTTGTCAAGGGGTTTGACTTGTTAAAATGTTTGACTTGGGCTTTTGAATCGGGAGGCTTTTGACCCTTGACCATCAATGAGAATTGATTAGGTTAGAAGTTGACCACCCTAGTTAGGCTAGTTATCGACCTAGATTGAACCCGAGAGGGGGAATTTGGGTTGGGTACCCTTGATATTCGGTTGGAAAGCGGTCCTTGAGAGAGGAAGTGGGAAGACCGGGGTTTGACTTGTTGTGATCCTTTGGCCTTGGAATGAGGGGGTTGGGGTTTGGCCAACCTTAGTCACCTTAATCCTAGAACCCGGAGTAGTCCGACTCATGAACCCGAGAGGGGTATGGGAAGGCAATTCTAGTGTTACCTAGTGAGCCCGAGAGGGAGTCTTGGTACGAATTAGAGGAGTCACCGCTCAACCCCGTTACCTAAAACAACCGAGCAAGCATCTATTAAAGGAAGTCACATGTGAAATGGTTGAATCACCTCCTAGTCCCTTCTTAATTTGAGTAAACCGTTTTATTCTTTATCTAGTTTGTTTCCCTTAGCTTTTGTTACTCTTAGTCTTTAGTTTTAGTTCCTTAATCTCAAACAACTCAATATTTGCTCGACTTAGCTAAGCATAAAGGTAGAACAATAGGTACTCAACAACTACTCCCTGTGGATCGACCCTCGATTATTTGCTACGATTTATCGTGCACTTGCGAGGCTATTTTAAAGCTATCAGTAATGATGACATAATTATTTAATACTGATTAAATAATATTAGCTAAGACGAGTTAAAATGTTAATTCGTAATTAAATATAAAATGTTATATTTAATTATGTGTAATGAAATTGTTTAATAAAGATTAAATGATTCAATTAAATATAAAAGGTTATATTTAATTAGTGGATTATAAATATAAGATATTTATAGGATAAAACATTACACAAGAGATATAACCGATTCTATAAAGATAGAATTTCGGTCTGAGCAATTATTAAGTTGTTTAGTTGTTATGAAGTGCTGCAAGTAGAACCAAATACTGATTTGGGGAATCCTAGTTGATATCTAATAGCAAGGTTGTGTGCAGCTATAAATAAGACATTCACTCTGCACTTAAAGGGTACGAGTTACACGACATACATACTCCCTCTCTCTCTCTAGCTTTCATCTTACACAAAACTAGAGGTAATTCAATTTCTAGCTCAGGAAAGGGTATTTCTCAGGACAACCTGGGTGCAACGATTAGGAGGATATCTATTTTGATATCTGATCTTAGGCCTTTGCAAGGACAGAAGGTTAATTCTTAATCCCAATCTTTATATCTTATTCTTCGTTTATGACTATAAATCATACATTATAAATTTGTTATAATCCTGCATGTGTAGTATTGGGAATATATACAGATATTTTCCCACAGTAATAACTAATTTGACATAATTAATCTAATTTATTCATCACTTAATTAAGCAATTAACCTAATTATGTTTAGAACTTTCTTTACCGCTATAAAAAAAAAAGCAATTAATGGAGCAAACGAACAATAATCGTAACATTCAATAAATATAACTCGTTTAATGAAATCTCAAAATAATTAAATTGATTTCCGTCTTTCAATGAGCTCGTTCCTTCATTAACCCGTAGACCAACTCATATCACCCTTCGACCGTCTAGATTTAGAGAAATCAAGAGTCGAAACTCTTAAACATATGATGCGACTTATTGCTAAAAATAATACTATTTCTTTGGAACCATGCATTCCGCCAAATAAAAATAATCTTAATGTAATCAATTTTTGAAATTAAGTCTGTGAGATTATTTAGTTTCATTATAAAACTTTGACTTGCAAAATTATTTTGAATTGCCAAAAATTTATTAAAACCAATAGTGTTCATGTTTTAGATAACTGGAGCGATCACTGGACATTTGAAAAGAACGGATCTTTGTCTTCAAAAGTATTATCGTACAAAACACAATGTGTTGAAGTCTACCTTTTTAGGAAGACCATCAACGCAAGTTTTCAAAGCAAAAATTTTAACTTTGGAGGAATATTCAGTTTTCAGATCCAATTTTTTTTTACATTTGTCAGAACGTTGATCGAACAAACTTTGTGCTAACAAAGTTGCTGTTTTGGTAGAGAAAATTCTATCCACATATCCATAAAATCATTTTGTGGGAGTGGAATATCAGTTATTTGATTAACAATATCGTTATTCACTAAATCTGATAATTTACTAACATCTCATTATTTATTAGGTGTTATGAAATCTTTAACCAAAAGATTAAGATCTCCAAAACTATCACCATCAATAATGCCAGTAAAAGGATATGAAAAGACTTTTGTCAAAGCTTTGATCGAAGAAACCTTGTGCTAACAAAGCTGCTATTTTGATAAAGAAAATTTCATCCACAAACAGCCTCAAAGATAAATTTTAGTATAGTTAAATAACTTTAGCTGAATAGATATGAATATATATAAAATTATGCACCTATCTTTAATTTTGGCTCAAATTTTTTTATTTTTTATTTTTTTAGTTATGATGTGGTATCATCCAGTGGCGTCCTATAAGAGGTAAATTGTAAACTAGATCCGTTTGACTAAAGCTAAAGCAATCTTTTCAAGTCTCAATCCATGCAAAGCAACACCTAAAATCTTGTCCAATCATCTCAACATAATTAACTTTATTAAATTTTTATAACACCGTCGATCTTGTTATTCTAATTTTACAGCATATTTAATTAGTAACCTTATTTACTAATAACTTGGTCTAAATCATGATCATAGTGAATGCAACAAATAATGTTGCATGTACTGATTGCTAAGAACCATCAACGAGACCGGGGTAGATCATGAGGCTCATGCCACATATTGTAGAATGCCCATATACGGCTTTATCTCATCCACACTTTTAACTTCCATCCTCAAGCCATCGCGATGTGCCAATATAATACGGGGCAACAACTTTTTTTTGATGACCTTCTTACCACCATTGCCGATGGGATACCAAGCATTCTCCAATAATGGAATTTTATAGTTCGGTTATATGTATAAATTGGTATCATTTATTTGCAATGTAATCATATTGGTGTACTGGTAAGTCTAAGAGACTAATAGCTTATAGATCATTTCCACAAGTTAGAGTATTTTGCTTATTATTTCTAGACTTATACTTCATCTATTCATATCCAAACTATCAATTTGCCTTTTCACATTTGTCAAAGCGTGTTTTACGCGGTATTATATTATATTATATTATATTATATTATATTATATTATATTATATTATATTATACTATAATTATAATTATATATAGTTGGCTTACTTTTATTGGTCAAATTGAATCTAATATTCTCAAAATGGATGAGAGGCCTCCATTGTGCAAATGCTGAAATATTATAGTGCAACATCAACATTTTAACATCCTTCTTTTATATATATAATAATATTATAGTTAATAGTTAATAGTATCATAATTATATGCGTGAGAAAGGTGTTATTACTATTATTATTATAGTTAATAGTATTATAATTATATGTGTGGAAAATGTGCTACTATTATTAAGATTATTATTTATTATTATTATATTATTATATTATATTATATTATATTATATTATATTATATTATATTATACTATACTATAATTATAATTATATATAGTTGGCCTACTTTTATTGGTCAAATTGAATCTAATATTCTCAAAATGGATGAGAGGCCTCCATTGTGCAAATGCTGAAATATTATTATGACACATCAATATTTAACATCCTTCTTTTATATATATAATAATATTATAATACTATCACATATAATAGAGAAATGAGAAAAATATTAACGGGTGGAAGAAGTACAAAATAGCATGTAATTAAGAGGTCCGATACACCGCCCTACCCTATATACAGTATATCACACAAAAATGGAAAAATAGCATCATGAATCGCGTCGCTCCATTCTCGCTTTTGCGCACACGACTCATATTCTTCCTCTTCTAGCTTGTCCTTGAAACTGACCTATAAAACACTATAACTGAATACTAAATGTAGGAATATGTATATTGGAGATAATGTTATACTCTACAATGTATTGAATTTGTGTACAATATTTGTTATTGTTAATTGTTATTACACATTAAACTTGTTGTTTGCCTACAGGATTATATAGTACGTATGCATACACTAAAACGGATTTATTGTTAATGGTCATGACGATTACGTTTGGATTTCTAACTAAAACTCCCCCATTATTTGTTTGAAATAAATAACTTAGTGTATCTCTGAACACATGGTTTACATGATGTTTTGCGTCAGGTTAAGTCAAACATCGAACAAGATATGGGCATGGTTTACCTGATATTTTGCGTCAAAAATGAAAAAGCTTAGGTAATATTAAGATCTTTATCTTATCTATATGTCTTTATTTGACTCGTCTTAAGTTTACGATAGATAAATGAGAATTTTGTATACAAAAATACACACTAATTAGATACAAGCTTAAGTATCTAAATTAGATCACAATTTTTTTTTTTTTCAGATGTGTGTGTGTGTGTATATATATATATATATATATATATATATATATATATAGGATCGGGTGAGAACGATTATACGGTGCATACGGTGAGAACGAGTCACGTCCATTGGATTAAAACACAATCAACGGTTAAGAAATACCCACAACCCACATTCTAGATAGATTTTTTGACGGAGTAGATAATTTTTTCTTTTTTACCTTTTTACATAAAATTAGATATATTTTTTTACGGAGTAAATACTTTTTTTTTACCTTTTTACGTAAACCTATATATATTTTTTTGACGGAGTAGATACATTTTTTTTACTTTTTTACGTAAACCTAGATACATTTTTTGACGGAGTAGATACATTTTTTTTTACTTTTTTTACATAAACCTAGATACATTTTTTGAAGGAGTAGATACATTATTTTTACTTTTTTTACATAAACCTAGATACATTTTTTGAAGTAGTAGATACATTTTCTTTTACTCTTTACGTAAACCTAGATACATATTTTAACGAAGAAGATACATTTTTTTTTACTTTTTTTACATAAACCTAGATACATTTTTTGAATGAGTAGATACATTTTTTTTACTTTTTTTACATAAACCTAGATACATTTTTTTGAAGGAGTAGATACATTTTTTTTTTTACTTTTTTACGTAAACCTAGATACATTTTTTTACGAAATAGATACATTTTTTTACATAAACCTAGATACATTTTTATTTACTTTTTTTGCATAAACCTAGATACATTTTTTGACGGAGTAGATACATTTTTTTACGGAGTAGATACATTTTTTTACTTAAACCTAGATACATTTTTTGACGGAGTAGAAACATTTTTTTTTCCTTTTTTATATAAACCTAGATACATTTCTTGAAGGAGTAGATACATTTTTTTACTTTTTTACATAAACCTAGTTACATATTTTGACAATTAGATACATATTTTTACTTAAAACCTAGATACATTTTTTGACGGGTAGTTACATTTTTTTACTTAAAGCTAAATACATTTTTTGACGGAGTAGATACATTTTTTTTACTTTTTTACATAAACCTAGATACATTTTTTGACGGAGTAGATACATTTTTTACTTAAACCTAGATACATTTTTTGACATAGTAGATACATTTTTTTTTTACTTAAACCTAGATACTTTTTTTGACGGTGTAGATACATTTTTTTACTTAAACCTAGATACATTTTTTGACGGAGTAGATACATTTTTTTTTTACATAAAACATAGTTACATCTTTTGACAGGGTAATTACATTTTTTTACTTAAACTTACATACATTTTTTGACGGAATAGATACATTTTTTAGTTAAACCTAAATACATTTTTTGACAGTGTAGATACATTTTTTGACAGTGTATTTTTGTTTACGAAAGAGAGAGTGAAACACATGTGATGTTTACGAAAGAGAGAGTGAAACACATGTGACATGTCCATGTATTCAATGCAAGAGAAATACTGTGCCGTGAAAGCCCCTCCTCTATGGTCAATAGTCAAAATTGATGACTTCCGTTCCGATTTAAGATCCTCTCCATTTTCGCTCTCTATTACTTATTAACCCATAAAATTTTATTTTGAGAGAAAACCCGACTGTCCGAGATTGAATGCCCCGGTTCACAATTGGCGAATGGAGATTTTAAATTGCTCCATAGACTAAGGCTCATACAGTCTTACACCAACGTCCTTTTACTTCGACAATTAATTTTATTCACGCTGTGAAGCGGAATGACGGTAATTAAACAGCGTTAGAATTACCGTCCCACGCCATGGGTATATATGTTGTTCATATTATGTGCGACTATTATGCATTTATTGGTAGTATACAAGTGTAGCATACAACAAAAGCAAAAAATGTTCGGTATCAGGCTATTTGAAGAAGGAATTCTCGAGATTGTTCGCCTTCTCGGCTGTCAAAGGGAACATGAGGTTGGTTGTAAAAGTGATGGGTTTAATTAGAAATATTGTCAGCCGTTCGTTTCATGTTAATCTAAGGGATAAGGGTCGTTCTCACCGTATGCACCGAATGTTCGTTCTCACCGGATCTTGCCTCTCTATATATATATATATATATATATATATATATATATATATATATATATATATATATATATATATATATATATATATATATATATATATATATTATATATATAGAAATTGAATCACGTGAGGCCGCTCTCTTAGCGCGAGGCTGCCGGACCATTCTAAACCGTTAGATGTAAAAATCATGGGCGGCCCAGATCGTGCCACGTGTCGATATATATTAAACAAAAAAAAGAAACTGACCTTCTTTCTTTCTCACTCTCTCAACGTCTTTTCAAATTCTTCTTTCTCACTCTCTCTCGCTTTCTCACTCTCTCACTCTCTCGCGCTCTCTCGCCTTCTCACTCTGCTCGCGGTAACCGTTTGATCTTCTCCCCGGAATCATCAACAACCTGCATTATCATCTTCTTCGTATGTTCTTCGTATTTTCGTTTGTTATTTGTTACATTTTTGTTCTTTAATTAGTTTAATTACTTATTTTTGCTCTTTATTTTGTATTTTTTTTGCTATTTTTCTGCTGGATTATCATTATTTGAGTGTTTATTGTTTGAGAGTGTTTTTGATTATTTTAGTACGTTATAATGTGATTTGTTTGTCGTTCTTTGGATGTGTGGTTTTATTTTCGAAGATTTGAGGCGAAATAAGCAAGCATTGTCGTTCTTCGAAGTTTTTAACATCAACAACCTCCATTAATCATCTTCTTCGTATGTTCTTCGTATTTTCGTATGTTATTTGTTACATTTTTTTCTCTTAAATTAGTTTAATTACTTATTTTTGCTCTTTATTTTGTTTTTGTTTTGCTATTTTCTGCTGGATTATCATTAGTTGAGTGTTTATTGTTATTTTTCATTGTTAGTGATACCTAGGGTTGTGATGAAAATATCTAGGTATTGAGAGTGTTTTTGATTATTTTAGTACGTTTCAGAATACGAATCCAGTTTCACAAGTTAAGCTTCTAGTTTCACAAGTTAAGCTTCTAGTTCACAAGTTAAGAATTCAAAAAAACAAGCTGATTTTTCAACAGGTTTCACAATATAGCCAACTAGTTTCACAAAATAAGCATGTAGTTTCACTTCATAAGCTTCTAGTTTCACAAGTTAAGAACTCAAAAAATCAGGATATTTTATTAACAGGTTTCACAATATAGCCAACTAGTTTCACAAAATAAGCATGTAGTTTCACTTCATAAACTTTCTTGTTTCACAAGTTAAGAATTCAAAAAAAACAGGCTGATTTTTCAACAGGTTTCACAATATAGCCAACTAGTTTCACAATATAAGCATGTAGTTTCACTCCATAAGCTTCTAGTTTCACAAGTTAAGAATTCAAAAAAACAGGCTGATTTTTCAACAGGTTTCACAATATAGCCTTCTTGTTTCACAAAATAAGCATGTTGTTTCACTTCATAAGCTTCTAGTTTCACAATATAACTCTTAGATTCACATAATAAGTTTCTTTCAGTTTTAAGTTTATTTTCTATTATTTTCAGTTTAAAGTTTTTTTCCTGATTCTGTGATTCTCAGTCATTATTATGTGAAACTAGAAGCTTAGGTTGTGAAACTAAGCCTTTTATTATGTGAAATGTAAGAGTCTGTGTTTCACAATGTATGCCTTTTGATTTCTATTTTGTAATGCTTGTAGGTTACTTTTGTGGTTTTAAAGTTAATTACATTTGGTCAAATATGGAAAACTGGTGCAAGGGGTGGGTAGTGAATCTTCACGCAGAAGATAAAGCAGAATATGTCCAGAATTACATAACAGAAAAAAAAGAGGCCATGGCATTCTCATTTACTCCCTTACGGACTGTTGAGCTCACAAACAACCGTTATCAAGCCCAACTGGCTGTTTTTAATAATCAAGATGTAATGACTAACATCTTCAAACAACTTAAGTGTAACTTTGATAAGGCAAACATGGCATTGGTCTGTCGGAACTGGTGTCAGCTTTTCCTCCTACACCCTAGTGCACCTGTCATTCGAGTTGCGTATGGGATTTCTCTGCGTATCAACGATGTCAATGGTGTGAGAATAGTTCGTAGGGGTTCTAGAATCATTTATAAAAGATGCAAGTGCTTTATGACAAATGATCCGGGATCTAAATTACTCCTACATTGTGCGCAAAGTGAAAATCCTTACCAAAGTGAACACCTTAGAGATCTAACTGATGCTGAAATCGACCAAACACAAGAGTTGCTTGACATTTTAGATGTGCCATCTCCAGAACTTGACTTAGCAGTTGCTACTTCGACAAAGTTGATGACTCGGGCGAAATTATCTTGGTTTGATTTACCTTTCTTGGCATTCGATATGTAGCATAGCTGCTCAAGTTTGTATTACCTTTTTGCATCTTAGTGGCTGGCCTAAATGTCTTTTTGTAGTGCTCTTCTGTAATTACATGTATCAAGCCAGCCTTTTTTATGTAATTATCTAGCAATGTATGAATGATATTTTTAATTAATGAAGTTTCTTTTCGTTACTATCTTAAGTTTCTTTTTCTTATTCTGTGAAAAACTATAACTTATGTTGTGAAACTAGAAGCTTACCTTGTGAAACAAGAAGCTTAGTTTGTGAAACAGGAAGAACCTACTGTGAAAGTGTGAAACTGTGAACTTGTGAAACTAGATGCTTTACTTGTGAAACAAAAATCTTAACTTGTGAAACTAGAAACCTATTCTGTGAAACCAGAAGTTTATTCTGTGAAACTAGATGCTTCTTTTTGTTTCACAGTTTAATTTTCTTTATCTTCTTCTGTGATTCTCAGCTCTTACTCTGTGAAACTAGAATCTTTGTTTGTGAAACTAGAAGCTTAGCCTGTGAAACTAGAAGCTTAGCTTGTGAAACTAAGCCCTTATTATGTGAAATGTAATAGTCTGGGTTCACAATGTATGCTTGTAGGTTACCTCTGGTCAATTATGGAAACATGGTGCAAGGGGTGGGTAGTGAATGTTCTTGCAGAGGATAAAGCATATTTTGTCCGGAATTATATAAGAGAAAAAAAAGAGGCTATGAAATTCTCATTTGCTCCCTTACGGACTGTTGAGGTCACTAATAATCGTTATCAAGCCCAACTGTCTGTCTTCAACAATCAAGAACTAATGAATAGCATCTTCGAACGACTTAAGTGTAACCAAGATAAGGCAAACATGGCGTTGGTCTGTCGGAATTGGTCTCAGCTTTTCCTCATACACCCTAGTGCACCTTTCATTGCAGTTGTGTATGGGATTTCTCTGCATATTAATGATATCAATGGTGTGAGAATCATTCGTAGGGGTTATAGAATAATTTATAAAAGATGCAAGTGCTTTATGACTAATGATCCGGGAGCTAAATTACTCCTACATTTTCACCAAGGCTACAATCTTTTGCAAAGAGGACACCTTAGAGATCTCACTGGTGCTGAAAACCCAAAAGTGAAAGAGTTGATTTCCAATTTATGTGTGCCATCTCCAAAACATGACATATCACTTGATACTGCAACACGCTTGCTGACTCGGAGAACTTTATCATATTTAGATTTACCTGTGTTGCTCGATATGTAGCGCAGCTCCTCAACTTTTGTATCACTTTTTGCCGTGATAGTGGTTGTTCTAAATGTGCTCGGTTTTAGTGTTTTTGTAGTGCTCTCTTGTAATTACGTCTATCAAGGCAGCCTTTTTTGTGTAATTACCTAGCTATGTATGAATGATATTTTTAATGAATCAAGTTTATTTTCCTTATTATCTAGCTGTGTGAATCAAGTTTATTTTCCCTATTATGTGAATGTCAGCTCTTATTCTGTGAATCTAAGAGTTTGGGTTTCACATTGTAAGCTTCTTTGTTTCACAGTTTAATAATTTTCTTTTTCTTTGTTCTGTGAATGTTAGCCTTTCTTCTGTGAAAGTAGAAGCTTATATTGTGAAACTAAGCTCTTATTCTGTGAATCTAAGAGTTTGGGTTTCACATTGTAAGCTTCTATGTTTCACAGTTTAATAATTTTCTTTTCTGTGAAACTAGTAACTTATTTTGTGAAACTAGATCCTTCTTCTGTGAAACTTATTTTCTTAATTCGTTTGAATTTACTTTTTACCTGAGATTCACAGATTAAGCTTCTAGTTTCACAATGTAAGCTTCTTGTTTCACAGAAAAAGTTAGTATTTTCCTTTTTCTGTGAAACTAGAAGCTTATTTTGTGAAACTAGATCCTTCTTCTGTGAAACTTATTTTCGAAATTCGTACCATTTATGCATAACAGGAAGCAAGCTAATATGAAGCGATCGGAACATCCACCTTCTACTAGTGGAACAGTTGAACCTGCTGCAAAAAAGAAACGAAACTATAAAGAGCGATTGCCGTCATTGAGGACCCGGATGTCTCCCGCTGGGCTTTACAACTTTATTCATAATGAGGATAGTCCACCCTCAAAACAGCAGATTCAAGCTATCAAAGAAATGGGGTTTGGGGGTCTTTTACTTCTTAAAACGGATGTTCTTCCCGGAAACATAGCATATTGGCTAGTTTCAAATTACGACCCAATAAAAGGATGTTTGTTGGGTGGGAAGCTTCCGATTTTAGAGGAGGATATTCATCTATCTCTTGGATTGCCAATGGGTCCTAATGTTGTTGTTGAAGCAATAAATGGAGATAAGGACCCCTCTTATTTATCTGCTTTGAAGCAGTTCACTAAACAATATGGTGTTGGTTCCATTGACATCAAACTTGTTCTGCAAAAGTTGATTACACAAAGAGATGGAGGAGAGGATTTCAAACGCAACTTCATCGTTTATATTTTCTCTGCTCTTTTAGGCGGTGTCATTGGGAACAAGGTCAGCTTGAAAGTGCTGAAAAGTTTGGTGAATACTGAGTTGATCTCCAGTTTCAACTGGTGCAACTTTATAAAAAAGAAATTGGCTTGCCAAGTTCAGTCTTGGCAAAAGGAAGAGTTTGTGGAAAAAAAGGCGAAAGAGAATTGGTTTGGGGGACCGATTATTGCGCTGCTCTTCATTTATTTAGACCGTTGTGTCTTTAAATCGCGCATTGTGAGTCGTCAATATCCTACGTTATCGACTTGGACAAAAGAGGCTATATACAAGAGAATTAAGGATGAATTGGATGACCCAACTAGAACTTTCGGCAGGGGTTCTGTTGAGCCTCCAATTGTGAGACGTGAGCAGCATGGACCTTTCCTTGCTATTGAGTTTGCAACAGACAAGCAAGCACAAAAATCAAAATCAGCTGTTCAGGAAATTGTTGTTCGGCAACCTGAACAAGAAGAATCTGGGAAACCTGAACAAGAAGATTCTGGAAAATCTGAACCACCCAAAGATGAAGGAGAAACTGGAAAGCCTGGCATTTCTGAAGAGAACAGTGATGTGAAGCTTGTTACTAATCTTGCAAATTCAGCAAAAGTCATGGCTATTGCTTTCATGAACTACAAATGTCTTGTCACTCAAGCTTCCTTGAAATTACCTTCATCAGCAACAGTTTCTAAACTAGTTGCAGCTGTTGATGGTATTGCAGATGGATTTAAGCTGTCTCAACAAGATAAAAATGAGGAGAATGAGGAGAATGTTGAGACAGCAAATAATGAGGAGAATGTTGAGAAAGCACATAATGATAGTGGGGAGGTTGATGATAATTTGGAGATTGATGATAATGAGAAGGCCATTGTGGATGGTACTGGTGAGAATGTTGATGAGGATGCGGGTAAATTTTATGGGTGGTCTGAAGCTGAACTGTTGGCGGCATTGGACATAATGGATGAGTCCTTTCAGCCAATACAGCCACATCGCTCACCAGCAAAACCAGAAATGCCAAGCTTTAGGCTCTTTCCAGATGATGACCACTTTTTATCTCCACCCTCTCCACCTGAACGTGAACCTGAGCTTGAATCTGAATGTGAACCTGAACCTAAACCTGAGCCTGAACCTGAACCTGAAGCTGAACATGAACGTGAACCTGAAGATGAATCTCAACTTGATGATTCAACACGTTGTGATGAAGCCGAACTTGATGCTGAAGGACCTGGAGGACCTGGAGGACCTTGTGTTCATGCTGAAGGACCTGGAGGACCTTCTATGTCCACACCAGTGGTAGAGGATCTTCCTGTGGTAGGGAGTACTGATAAAGAGGTCATTGACGTAGGAGATACTCCTCCGAATGTTTACAAGCGTCGATCCAAAGGTGAATGTCATTCACCTGTCAATCCAAAGGTGAAGAGGGCCATAGTTCCATCAGAGGTCTATCGATCTCCGTATTTGCAAAGAAACATGAATGTTATTAAGGGTTTTACTCAAGCGGAGAAGCCTGTATTGGATTTCATCTTTTTGGATTCATGTGAAAGGTATTGACTTATTTTATTAATTTTTCAAACCTTGTATTTTAATATTTTCAGCCTGTTTTATTAACATGTTTCACATTATAGCCTTCCAGTTTCACTTAAGAAGCTCCTAGTTTCACAGAATAAGCTTCTTGTTTCACCACTTATTCTGTGAAACTAATCCCTTGTTCAGTGAAACTACAAGCTTATGTTGTGAAACTAAGTTCTTATTCTGTGAAATTTAAAAGTTTGGGTTTCACAATGTAAACTTCTTGTTTCACAGAATAAGCTTGTGGTTTCACAGGATAAGTTTCTAGTTTCACATGTTAAACATCTAGTTTCACAGTTTCACAGATTCACAGTATGTCCTTCCAGTTTCATAGAATAAGCTGCTAGTTTCACAAAGTAAGCTTCTAGTTTCACAGTTTCACAGTTTCACAATATTTGCTTACAGTTTCATATCTTAAGCATCTAGTTTCACAAGTTAAGCTTCTAGTTTCACAGAATAAGCTTCTAGTTTCACAAGTTAAGCATCTAGTTTCACAGTTTCACAGTTTCACAATATTTGCTTCCAGTTTCACAAGTTAAGCTTCTAGTTTCACAAGTTAAGCATCTAGTTTCACAGTTTCACAGTTTCACAATATTTGCTTACAGTTTCACATCTTAAGCATCTAGTTTCACAAGTTAAGCTTCTAGTTTCACAGAATAAGCTTCTAGTTTCACAAGTTAAGCATCTAGTTTCACAGTTTCACAGTTTCACAATATTTGCTTCCAGTTTCACAAGTTAAGCATCTAGTTTCACAAATTAAGCTTCTAGTTTCACAGTTTCACAGTTTCACAGTATTTGCTTACAGTTTCACAAAGTAAGCTTCTTGTTTCACAAGTTAAGCATCTAGTTTCACAGTTTCACAGTTTCAGAATATGTGCTTCCTGTTTCACAGAATAAGCATGCAGTTTCACAAATTAAGCTTTTTAGTTTCACAGTTTGGTCAAACTTAATAAACATTAAAATACTCTTCTTTTTTAATTTTGATCGTATATTTAATACCATTTGAGGGTGTGACCTGTGCTTTTAATGATTGTTTCCAGTGACATTCTTTTCAAAAGTCAAACTCAGAAATTGACAAGGAAGCAATTGACGAGTTTGTCTGAAAGTGATAAACTATCTTCTGCTGTGATAGATGTTTGGTGTGAGTTTCTAAACAGTAGCGAGAGCTTGAGATCACGAGATTCTGCTTGTCGTTTATTTGTGCCACACTCCACACACAGTGTTAGTCTCTCTACCTCTTTTCTATAATCCCATTTTACATGGTGTGCACTTATAATCATTACTCACACATGATTCGATTTTTGTTCCAGTGTCTCGACAATGTTGATGTTGCTGCTACCCAATTAGTAAGTTTTTTTTTATATTTGGTCTTATTATATTCAAGCTTTAAGGTGGACTTGTCTTTTTTATTCAATGCATTTTTATCTATTGTATTTCAGATTTTGACTCCGATCATCTCTCCCGAATGCCCACCATTCTTGTTTTGTTTTGATCTGAGACCGGAGTCTTGCAAATGCCAAGTCATCCATGCTATGAAAGACACACCTGTTGATTATACTTCTTTTCTAAAACATACGGTACATCTATTTTACCTATTTTTGGACTCGTTCTTAATCCATTACCTTATTAATTGCTGTTTGTAATTACTCTTTTGTTCATACAGCAACACAGGCTCATCAACCTTCTTCAATCAAAGTTGCCAGCAGTGACAAGTATTGTTTCAATGACGATTCCAGAAGTGTTTATCCCAAAATCAAATCTGAAATCCAAAACCGTTGATAATGGCCTCTATCTGCTGAACATAATGGAGAATTACAAAGGGAGCAAAGCTAATTCTGTAATAACCATAAATACTGTAAGATTGCTTTTCTATACAACCTAATTAATTTAATTTCTATACAATTGCCACAACTTTATTTCCTAGTTTTTCTGAAACCCATTTTGTTTGCATCAATAGGAAATTCAGCGCAAGCGTTTTGCATTGCGGGTGTGCTATCATATTGTTACATGTTCTGTTAATCTGTCCAAAGAAATAGTGACAAAAGATGCACTAGAATCGAGCTTCTCTATGACACCACCTTTTACAGAGAAGGAATTGGAAGCTTGTGTTGGGAGAAGAGCACTCATAAACAAATTGTAATGTCATACTTTTTCTGTGATTTCTTGAATTATGTTTGTTTAAATTGTGTGAGATATATTGACTAATTGCATTTTTTGTTCAATAATTAAGTGAGGTTCTGTTGTCCACTCCGTGGATGGATGTCACTAGAGACGCTTTTCTAGCCCTTACATCGCGTGGCCTTATAATGGATCAGGTAAGTATTATATTCCCATTCCTTACCATGTTTCTTTTTTTACATGGTTCCTTATTTGGTGAATCTCAGACCTTATTCTGTGAATCTTTATTTTGTGCACGTTTTATTTGTAGATCATTGATATTGTTGGGATTAAGCGCACAGTTGGTAAACCAAATGTGATTTACTTGCCAACGACAGTATATGTGAGCTTCAAATCCTTCAGATGTTGATATTCATGTGTTTTTCATTCTGAAAGTTGCTCATCCAGAGACTAAAATTGCCTTTTTGTGTCATTCAGGGTCTTAATGCAGATACTAACCCAGAGATTTGGGGTCAATATATACAGCCCTCATACACTCCAGCAGATGGTAGCCAGATTGATTTGGTCAGATCCTTCAGTTCTGCTTTTCATTTTGTTATTTATTTACTGTCATTCATGTGTGTTTTTTGATTTATTATTCTTGTACATTTACTATCTCAGGTTTTTATCCCTTTGCATTGCAATGCATCGAAGCATTGGTGGGCTTGTGTTTGCGACATAAAGAAGCAAAAAAATTACATCCTTGACTCATGCATGACACTAAAAGTGGATGAAGAAAACAATAAGGCCATGAACATTGTATGATTTTGTTTTTTCCAAAATATTGTAGAATTTTTGTTTTAGTATACCCCAAAATATATTTTTGATCTTTTATTGTCATTTTTCTTCTTAGGTGTACAATGTTGCATCTATTTTGGGAGAGTCCTACAAATCTTTGAAGAACATGCACATGCATGATTATGTCAATCTCGAAGTCACTCAACAAAAAACAGGGTGCGTAGTTTGACTTGTTTTGTTAAACTTAGTCTGTGATCATTTGTTCAGTGAATCTCAGACCCTGTTCAGTGAATCTCAGACCTTATTATGTGAAAATTTGTTACACTCATAAGTGCTTATATGTTTTTTTGTCCAGTTTTGATTGTGGAGTCTTTCTGCTAAAGTGGTTGAGTGCATTGGAAGATCAGAGTAAATGGACGAACAGTGACTATTTTGAGGTGAGTTCATTACTATATGAAAATAAAGCCGTGCATTCCACGAATATTAGCATGAATACACTAATTTAATATACGTCACTCTATGCAGGGTTTGGTAGATTATCGAAAGTCGATCATGGTGGAACTTCTTATGTGGAATGAGAATACTGTCAGGTATTACTTTGTGAATCTACACATGAAAGTTTTTAAATTCTTAATTCTTTGGCTGAATGTATTGTAATATGTATATTTGTACTTGTTTTGGTTTTATAGGTCTTCCCTTGTTAAACCGAAAAAGCAAAAAGGCAAAAAATTAAGCTAAAGCATGTCAATTGTATCTTGAAGTTTCCTCAACAATAAACAAGGTGTGTAGTTTTGTTAAACTTAGTCAGTCATCATTCAGTGAATCTCAGCACTTAGCATTCATCAAAACTGCTTCTAGTTTCACAAGTTAAGATTCTAGTTTCACAATTTATGAGCTTAGGTTTCACAATATAAGAAAACTTATTCTGTGAATGTCAGGTCTTCTTCTGTGAATCTAGAATCTTAACTTGTGAAACTAAACCCTTAATCTGTGAATCTTTAGATTTGATGGATTTTATGGAGTTATATTGCTTCTCATTGCTTGATTTTAACTCCACTTGTAGATGATGAAAACGATGAAAACGAGATGGTCGAGTCATTGCAACTGGACTTCGACATTGTTAAGGCCGCAACAAATAAATTTTCGGACAAGGTGAAAAGGAATTACAGTCAGAAGAAACTTGTTGCTGTAAATTGACATTGTAAATTTTTGAAGTTGTAATATAGCCATCTAGTTTCACAAAATAAGCATATAGCCATCTAGTTTCACAAAATATATTTCTTGCAGTTGTCTACCGCCCCGAAGGGAAAAATTGCTTGAAAGAAAACCGAGGAAGCGAGCACGTAAGTGATCTCGTGATCTTCGCTTTGTCCTGTCATCTTCTATACTTTTTTACGCGTTGCAAGCTTCACACTTGAATCCTTTTTTTAAAATATATTTTTTCATTCGTCTAAATCGGGTGCGTTCGGGTTTGGTCAGTTGTTTACTTCTTCAGAAAGAGTGTAGATAAACAACTACCTCAAAATTAAATGCTCCAACATATCACCTAACCACTTTGCTTAGGAACCCTATTTATTGCATCCTTTATTAAAAGTAGTTGGCATAGTAAGCAACCTGACCCCAAATTTCACTATATAAGAGAAGGGAAGTTGATATCATCAAACACCCTATTCCAATATACAACCATTTATTTACACTACAAATACATATTGGTCAGTTGTTTCAGAGTTTTTTTCTTATCATCAAACTCCTTGGCCATGACCATCCACGGTGATTGATCACTGCCGTCTCTTGTCGCTATCTTGAGATGGTAGCGATCAATCACTTTGGATGGTCATAGCTGGGGAGTTTTTCATGCACGTAATGGTAATTTATGACAACAGGTATTTATGACAGATATTTCAATAAAAACTGCTTCTAGTTTCACAAGTAAAGGTTTTAGTTTCACAATTTATGACAACAGGTTTCACAATATAAGAAAACTTATTCTTCTGTGAATGTGAGGTCTTCTTCTGTGAATCTAGAAGCCTATGTTGTGAAACTAAGCATGTAATCTGTGAAACTAAGCCCTAGTTTCACAGAATAAGCCCCTAGTTTCACAGAATAACCCCCTAGTTTCACAGTATAAGCCCCTACTTTCACAGTCTATAAAACCTAAACTACTTCCCCGCATCACTATACATCTTCGTCCTCTTCTTCTTCTTCTTCTTCTTCTTCTTCTTCTTCTTCTGTTGTATCTCCCTGAAAGAAAATGAAACATTAAAATAAATACTTTTGAAACGTAACTTGCATTGCTTAAGTAATAAAAATTATACTTCAAATTAAAATCAACAATATAAGCCCCTAGTTTCACAATATAAGCCCGTAGTTTCACAGTTTAAGGCCTAGGATTCACAATATTATAAACAACCTAAAATCAGCCCTTTATCAACAGGTTTCACAGTATAAGCCCTTAGTTTCACAGTATAAGCCCCTAGTTTCACAGCATAAGCCCCAAGTTTCACAGTATAATAAATATGAATAAAAAAAAAATCAAGTAAAGGAATAATACATACTTGATTCTCAGGAGAATGCTCTTCAAAATCATATGGACAATTTCTTTTATCATGGTGTGACATTCGTTTACAATCACAACCGTTTTGGTTTTTTTGCTTTTATGATTGCCTTATTTTTGCTACTGACCAGCCGCTTCCCGCTACCCTTGTTCTTAGAGAACTTAGGTGGTAAGACCTTTCCTTCTTTTGGAGCCTTGCAGTTTAGAAGGATTTCCAATTCTTGTTCTTTTGTCAAAGCTTTTGGGTTTGGCTCCAACTTCTCTCGGAATTCTTTTACAAGCTTAGCAAATTCTCTCACATCAGACTCTTTTTTTCTTTTGAGGATCCCCACAGTTGCATAAATCTCAGACCACAACCGAGACATTCCAAATTTCGGGCTACTAGTAGGATTGTAGTTGTCCAAAAGATTTCCATTCGAATCATAAATAGGGTTTCTAAGTGCATTCTTACTCCACCTACCCAAAATATATTTCTCAGGTATTTCCTTAGTTTTACCCGAGCAAACCCAAATTATGTGATAACATAGAATACCTCTCCGTTCAAATAGTTTACAGGAACATCTCACGTCCATTGTTCCTTTATTGTACTCAACTGCGTAGCTCTTTTTCTTGATCGCGTCTTCAACTATCAAAATCTCATATTTAGTTACAGGATCTGGTGGGGTGTATCCACCCACACTACACCCATTTATCGAGCCCTTAACCTCATTTTGAAAGTCATAGAAGACTTCATGTGTATATACTCTCGCTCCATGGGCTTCCCAGTTTGAACGATATAAGGTTTCAGGCATTGAATTATCACTCTGTGCTTCAAGAAGTTTTAGAGCATGCCTTTGTTGGTCCCATATTTATTCTCAAATCTTTTAAAAAAACTATTAGCACTCTCTGATCTCTGTGTGGTTCTTAAAATGTTACCCATCGGAACATTTCTGAAATACGCTGGTATCCATTTGTGTCTTTCAGCAAACTTTCCACTCAACCATATATTATCCTCTAACGAGAATTCTGTGATGACCTTAACCCAATTCTCCTCAAATTCCTCAGGTTCCATATCATTGCTCCAAACAACATTGTTCAGACGTGATAAGAATTCAGTGTCTTTGCAAATTGTGCTCCCAACCTTGTCTGTTACTTTTTTCATAATGTGCCACATGCAAAACCGATGTCTTGCTGTTTTGAACACAACTGCATGTAACAAAATAAGATTACTCAAAAAAATCATCCTCATTTATCAACAGGTTTCACAAATATAGACTTGTAGTTTCACAGAATACGAATCCAGTTTCACAAATTAAGCTTCTAGTTTCACAAGTTATGAACTCAAAAAATCAGGATCTTTAATCAACAGGTTTCACAATATAGCCATCTAGTTTCACAAAATAAGCATCTAGTTTCACTGCCTAAGCTTCTAGTTTCACAAGTTAAGAATTCAAAAAATCAGGCTGATTTTTCAACAGGTTTCACAATATAGCCATCTAGTTTCACAAAATAAGGATCTAGTTTCACTTCATAAGCTTCTAGTTTCACAAGTTAAGAACTCAAAAAATCAGCCTCTTATATCAACAGGTTTCACAATATGGCCTTCCAGATTCACAGTATAAGGATCTAGTTTCACAAGCTAAGCATGTAGTTTCACAGTTTCAGCATTTTCAGCTTGTAGTGTCACAAGTTAAGAAAACTAGAAAACTTGCACGATATACAAACATACCAGGGAACGCCTTTTTTATTCCTGCATCTTGGTCAGTGATAATGTAATTAGGTTCTTTTCCACCCATTGATTTCAGAAATTGCTGAAACGCCCACATAAATGCTTCATCGTCTTCATGATCTAAAAGAGCGCATGCACTACAAAAAAAACGCGGTGTTCTGACCGAAAAAATCCGTCAGAAAAGGGGAAATCCGTCAGGAAATTCGCGTTTCTGACGGATAATCCGTCAGAAATTTCCGTCCCGAATATTCGTCACGAAAATCAAGTTTGTGACGAATTATCCGTCAGAAAACTGATTGTGACGGACTTCTGACGGTCTACCCGTAGTAGAAAAAATTACAGGTCAAATTTTTGTTGACTTTTAGTGACGGATAATCCGTCAGTAATTTCTCATTTGTGACGGATAATGCGTCAGGAAATGGTCATTTGTGACGGATAATGCGTCAGGAATTTTATTCATTTGTGACGGATAATCCGTCGGAAATGTGGTCAACTGTTGACTTTTGTGACGGATTATCCGTCAGGAATTTGGTCAAATTTTGACGTTTTTTGACGGATTATCCGTCAGAATTTAAAGCAGTATAGGCTGAAAACAGCTGCTTGCTGTCCAGCCCAATGCGATTGCATTGTTCATATTTACAACCTCCAAATCACCAAATCCTGCAAAACATTCATCATCCGCCAAACGGAGATTTATATTTCCAAGTCGACCGCTAAGCGGGAACCAACAACAAAGAAAAAACATGGGTAAGAAATTGAATTACATAAAATAGTCTTCATAAATTCATACACTAACATAAAATATGTTCTAAAGTTAATAACTCATAATCTCAGTTTGCATTTGACTAAACTATCCTAAGTGGTTGGAGGATCAACTGACATGTTATTACATCCAAAGCCATGAGGATCGTCCGAGAAGTCATCACGTCGTTGATAATTTGGCATACTTGAGCATGACTGAGTGGAAAAGAAAGCCTGCATATCACTCCAAGCTTTTTTCATTTCCGCCATTTCCTCTTGAATTTGTTTTTGAGATGCTTGAGTGCTTTCAACTTGTTCTTTAAGACGCATATTCTCAGTTTGCATTTGACTAAACATGCTTGGTCGATAAGAACAAGATCGACGATCTCCTCTTTTGTCCCTAGGATTCTCAAACCATACCTCTTCACCCAATGGACCGATCCCAAAAAAACCTCCTTTCTTGTCAAATCCTCCAACAGCTTCGTGGTAGGTCTGAATCTCATCCCGAGGCTCTCCGGTTGGCGTTGGTTGACCCAAAAGTTCTTTGTAAGCAGCCTGAAAAAAAGAGAAATTATTAAATAAAAAATAAATAAAATATATTGTAAAATTATCATTTTAATATGAAAAATATACAATAAGTTGCTCGATTAGAAATACTTACGTCTGTCCGAGCAGCTCTAGGGTTAATCCACTCCCCCTTCTTGTTTTTCTTCGTCTTCTCAAACACCTTGTACGGTGTAGCCGACTCGCCCTTTAAAAAGCAAAGAAAACTCATATGTTAATGATATCCGACAATAAAATATTAATTAACCAAATTTAATATTTTAAAAATTTATGAAATACTTGCCATTTCTTTGAAAATATCAGAGCAACTCTTGCGGCCTAGAGTGTGGGTGCCCAACGCTTTCCCGTCCTTAGCACCAGACCTTCTGTTTGCCTTGTTTATGTCTGATTTTTTTTTAAATTCAGGATTGTTCTCGTACCTTGCGTCCAACTTCTCCTTCCAACTATCGGGCACCCAATCCGACTTCTTCTTTCCGTATTTGACACCATTCACCATGTGAGTAATCAATCTCGTGACCCTCCTCTTCCACTCAGGATAAGGGTCATACCGAGAATCAATGGACCTCACATGAGTCTGCCATAAAATAAAATGTTATTAGAAATAGAAAATATTAGTTTAATTTCAAAAACTAATGTGGCTTGTTTATTTTTACATTACCTTAAAGTAGATCCACATCTTTTCTCGTTGCGCATAACTCGCTTCAGTCCAGTTGGTGAAGTACTCATCGGTAAGATTTTGAGTGAACGAGGCAACCACGTATCTCTTTACAATCTTGTCATTCCACCTGATTAAAAACAAACACATATGTATAAATATGAATATTATAAATTTGAAGGATATATTTTTCATTAATGGAGGATAAAAAAAAATACTTACCAACAACCGTTAACTACCGAAGGATCAGAAGTGAGTATAATCGGTGGATTTCGGTGGGGCACACTGTCACCGGTCAAATGAAGGTCATCATCATTCTCCTCCACTTCTTCGTTCTCATTTTGAGAACGCCTACCTGATCCACTCCCCAATATCTTTCGTATAAATCTCGACATTTACCTGCTTCAAATAAAGCTAACAATACAAATAAACACTAGCAATAATAAATGTTAACCCATGAAAAATAAAACAAAGTTTTCATACATTTCTTATGAATGTATAACCAAAGGATAAATAAAACATGTCTTACAAATGTATGCTCAAAAGATAAATAAACAATTACAAGTACTCCCTATCACCCCTAACTATCACTATCACTAGAAATTAAAAAAGTTTCATCATCCGAAAATAGAATTCCAACTTCTTCTTCTTCCTCCTCATTTATCTCAATTGTGGTGTTTTGAACTAAATCTCTATCCTCTTCTTCCGCGACATTCCCGTCATATTCATCTTCACCTATTTCACCTATTTCATCTGCAACCACTTGATACTCATCTTCAGTATCTGTCTCTTCTACCAAAATTGATGAAATTGAATGATCATTGAGAACCACATCTTCTTGGAATTCAATTTCGTCAATAGGAGCATCAACATGTGATCGTGCCTTGATTTTAAAAACCGCAGACCATTGATCACCTTTCTTAGTGGTTGGATAGCTAGCATAACAAACTTGATCGACTTGAAAAGCTGCCACAAATGGGTTATGTCCTTTGAGTTTTCTTTTCTCATTCACATCTACAAGTCCATATATCTTATGGATACTAAGTCCTTGTGGGGAGTTATCAAACCAATCACATTTAAACAATATCACTTTATAAACCTTGTGCTCGGTATAATAGGCAAGTTCAACTACTTCATTTAGAGTTCCATAATAATCCAACCCATCTGTAGAATTCACACAAACCCCATTGCTTATGGTAGCTTTGGAAACATCAACTCCCTCCTTAAAAGCTCGAAATTTATAACCGTTGATAGAATATCGTCTCCATGTCTTCACCATGGTACAAGGACCTAATGATAGACCTAATACTAAAGGATCCTTCCATCTATTAGCCTACCAATAAAACAATATATATGTTAATTAAGATGTTTAATTATAGATTCTTTCAAATTGGTTGCTTATTTTAAAAGAAAATGTATTACTTACTTCATTTCGTAACCATTTCGGAAAACGTTTCTCATGTTTCGTCCAAACATCTTCAGAAGAAGTAACATCAGGAAATGATAATTTGATATATTCCTCAAACTCCCTATATGTAAAACATATATAATAATTAACTATTAACTAAAATTATACCTTAATGTAATTATTAAAATAATGTATGTAGAAGTGACAAAATAATGATTAACTTACTTTTCATAGGACTCCAAAAAGTTTCCACAGTTCCTTAGCACATAAAAATGAGCGTCTTCATACTCTTTCTCGTTCAAGTACCTCTCTTTACATTTCCCGGTTGTAGTTCCCATGTCATCATTGAATAACTCAGGTAATTTTGAAGTGAGCTGGTCATCGAAATTCACACCAATGTCTAAGTCTTTCGCTTTTGTATCAATGTGATTTTCGAAATACATCGAACAAAAATTCGAAATTTCCTCTAATAAATAAGCGTTGCATATGGAACCCTCCACCCGAGCTTTATTGCCAATCTTTTTTTTATATGATTAAGAAATCTCTCAAATGGATACATCCATCGATATTGAACTGGTCCTCCAACCTTCGCCTCATAAGGCAAATGCACAGGTAGATGCTCCATGGAATTGAAGAAAGACGGAGGAAATATCTTCTCTAACTTGCATATTATCTCTGCAATGTTTGATTCTAGACGTTCCATAGAATCAACCTTAATCGTAGAGGTACACAAGTCTCTAAAAAATTGACTTAACTCAGTTATTGCATTCCAAGGACCCGTCGGGAGCAAATGTTTTAAGGCAACAGGAAGTAACCGTTGCATAAAGACATGGCAATCATGACTTTTCATGGAATGCAACACCATACTTTTATGATCAACACACCGACTCAAATCCGAAGCATAACCATCCGGGAATTTCAATTTGGCAACCCACTCACATACAGCTTTTTTCTCCGCGGCGTTTAAAACAAACCTAGATGATGGGGGCCGTACAAAGCAATGCTCTTTAAAGTCAGCTTTACCATTAACTCCGAACTTAGTTTTATTTGGTTCATTCATCACCGTACTGATAAGATGTTCAAAAATGTTTTTCTCAATGTGCATAACATCTAAGTTGTGTCGAATCAACAAAGTTTTCCAATAAGGAAGTTGCCAAAATATGCTTTGTTTCCACCATCCTTCATTCTTGTCTTTTAATTTTTTCAATTCTTGATCAGAAGCATCAACAATTCTTGGCATATCCTTTACCGCATCCCACACTTCTTCACCAGTTAATCTCGATGCGGCAATGCGATCTTCAGTTTTCCTAATCTTCAGAAAATGCTTGCAGTTGTTGCGAAAAGGATGATCAGGTTTCAAAAACACACGGTGACAATCGAACCAACTAACTTTCTTGCTATGTTTAAGCCAAAAGGAGTTATGATCCTTGTCTTGACAATAAGGACAAGCATGGTATCCAGACGTGGACCAACCGGAAAGCATGCCATATGCCGGAAAATCATTGATAGTCCAAATTAATGCAGCTTTCAGTTGAAAATTTTGTTTCTTATAAACATCGTAAGTGTGCACACCCGTTTCCCAAAGTTCTTTCAACTCTTTGATCAACGGTTGAAGGTACACATCTAGATTTGTCTTGGGGTTCTTAGGACCTGGAACGATCAATGATAGAAACATAAATTGTCTCTTCATGCATAACCAGGGAGGTAAATTATACGGAGTGACAATCACAGGCCAACATGAATATTTTTTCCCAAATTGGCCGCCATGTGGGGAAAATCCATCCGTACACAAACCCAACCGAACGTTACGAGGCTCACTTGCAAATTCTGGATGCTCTCGATCAAAATGTTTCCACGCTTCTCCATCACTTGGATGTGCCATTGTCCCTTTTTCTCTTAATCGTGAATTTCTATGGTGCCAACTCATCTCACCTGCTATGCTCTTGGTTGCATATAATCGTTGTAACCTTGGTGCAAGCGGGAAATAAATTAAGGGGTTATTCGGAATTCGCCTCCCATTACTTGAATTATTGTTACCTTTGTACCGAAATGCATTACACTTTGTACATTGCTCGAGATTGACATTTTCCTCCCAAAAAAGCATACATCCAGTAGGACATGCATCGATTTTCTCATGTGGTAGTTGTAGTCCCTTAAGAACACTCTTAACCTCATTGAAATTGCGTAACATGTCATTTTTTGTTGGAATCATGTCACCAACAAACGACATAAACCCATTCGTGCATCGAAGGGATAAGTTGTTCTCACATTTGAGTGCTATCAACCTAGCAGCGGCTTGCAATAAACTTATTTTGCTTCCCTCATACACTGGTTGTTCGGCTTTTTCTAACAATTTATAGAAGGAAGAAACTTGAGGATTTGGGGTTTCATGACGCACTTCCTCATCACTAAGGTCATCAGGATTGAGTCGATCCTCCATTATTTGTTCAATATTATCACGTAATGCATTTTCCACGAGCTCCCTATAAGGATTATCACTAACTACAGTACTACTGCTACTTTCTCCGGTTGGCATTTCCTCACCATGATACGTCCAAACATAATAACATGGGGCAAAACCATTCGACCAAAGATGCAGTTGAACATCCTTAATCCTTTTAAAAGCTCTGTTATTACATTTCTTACAGGGACACCTCATTTCACCTAAATTCTTATACACACTACTTTGTGCAGCGAATTCAAGAAACTCTTTTACCCCATTTGCAAATTCAAGCTTAGGTTTCTTTTTCTCATCTAATCTTTCATACATCCACTGTCGTTCTAATCTTTTCATCTTATTATGTATCTACATTCAAATAATCAATCAATTGACAATTATTAATTAACTATCACATATAATACACAAAAAAACAATATCATCAATGAATATATAATTATTGTCAAAAAATCAAATAGTCTTTGAATTAGGTCCTTATCACTCCAACCTAAACCCATCAATGTACATTTCAAGTCATTAGCAAACACGCACTTGTTATTTATTAATGGGGAAAAAATTCGGCAGCAATTCCCCTTTATTCTCCAAATACAAAATATGGATTATATTATTAGTCCATATATGTATTCAGAGAATATTAAAGGAATCGTCACCGAATTTGTACCCTCATTAAAAAAATAACAAGTATCTGTTTGCTACCTAAATGACTTGAAACGTACAAAGACAGTCCCAAAATGGGGACTATTCAAAAATTACTCCTAATAAGTAATTTTTGAACGGGTACTAGGTCAATATTTAACAATTCAGAATTATCAATAACTAACAATTAACAACAATTAACAATTATCTACAATTAACAACTAAAAATTATCGTTGATCAACAACAACAATTAACAAATAATAATTCAAAATTAACAACTAATAATTATCACCAACAACAACAACAATTAAGAAGTAACAACACTAACAACAACAAATTATTAGCAACTATCCTAAGTCAATTTTTCTATCTAATAGGCTACTATCCTAGGTCACTTTTTCTATCTAATTGGCATTATCCTAAATCAAAATTTCTAACTAATTATCTATTAACCTAAATAAGTTACACTAATTACTTTCTAAACTAACACATTCTTAAATAAATAATTAAGTAATAAACATAAACAATTACCTAATAAATTTTGCAAAGCAGTGTTGGCGCGGGGTTGTGACGGTGGTGGAGGTTGTCACGGTGGTGGTGGTTGTCACACTACAATGTACAAATAAATCAATTATGAATTGAAATAAATCGAAAAGAAAACTGTAAAATTAATGAAAAAAACATAAAAACATTACCTATTAGCAAGATGGAGTTAGTAGGGTGTTGGTGGTTGTCACGGTGGTAGGATTGGTGGGGGTAGAAATCGGATTTTGGGAGGGTTGGTGGTTGTCGAAGGGTTTTGGGGTTAAAAAAAAAAGAACGAAAGTGAATGCGTGAGAGGCTGCTGTATCTTTTTTTTAAAAACAATCCTGACGGATAATCCGTCAGGAATTCCAAAAAACGAATTAGTGACGGATAGGGCGTCAGGACCCCTTTTTATTTTTTGTAAATAAAAGAAAGAGTATTGAATGCAGGAGTAGTTGGAAACAGGAAAAGCAAAAAAAAAAAACTGACGGATAAGGCGTCACTAAATGGTAACGTGGCATTTCTGACGGATAATCCGTCAGAAACTTGTACTACTTTTTCAGATGTGTCAGCCTTTTGTCAGTAGCTTTCCTGACGGGGAATCCGTCACTAACATTTACTGACGCACTATCCGTCAGAACATCCAACCAAAATTTCGCGCCTTCCCATTTTGTTTTCGCGGTCTGCTATTTTAACGAATTTGTGACGTTTAATCCGTCAAAACAAATTAATGACGGATATTCCGTCAGAAATTTGTCAGTACACCGAGACAACTGACGGACTGTATAATCCGTCAGTATTTCGGTCAGAACACCGCGTTTTTTTTGTAGTGATGCAAATGTTATTGACTTTTTATGATGGTCAATGCCAGTGAAAGGGGTGAATATCATGTTATATTTGCTTCACAGTTTCACAGTTTCACAGAAACTGTTGCATTGAATTATCACTCTAGTTTCACAGTTTCACAGTTTCACAATATTTGCTTCCAGTTTCACAAGTTAAGCTTCTAGTTTCACAAGTTAAGCTTCTAGTTTCACAAGTTAAGCATCTAGTTTCACAGTTTCACAGTTTCACAATATTTGCTTACAGTTTCATATCTTAAGCATCTAGTTTCACAAGTTAAGCTTCTAGTTTCACAGAATAAGCTTCTAGTTTCACAAGTTAAGCATCTAGTTTCACAGTTTCACAGTTTCACAATATTTGCTTCCAGTTTCACAAGTTAAGCATCTAGTTTCACAAATTAAGCTTCTAGTTTCACAGTTTCAGAGTTTCACAATATTTGCTTACAGTTTCACATCTTAAGCATCTAGTTTCACAAGTTAAGCTTCTAGTTTCACAGAATAAGCTTCTAGTTTCACAAGTTAAGCATCTAGTTTCACAGTTTCACAGTTTCACAATATGTGCTTCCAGTTTCACATATTAAGCATCTAGTTTCACAAATTAAGCTTCTAGTTTCACAGTTTCACAGTTTCACAATATTTGCTTACATGCAGTTTCACATCTTAAGCATCTAGTTTCACAAGTTAAGCTTCTAGTTTCACAGAATAAGCTTCTAGTTTCACAAGTTAAGCATCTAGTTTCACAGTTTCACAGTTTCACAATATGTGATTCCAGTTTCACATATTAAGCATCTAGTTTCACAAGTTAAGCTTCTAGTTTCACAGGACCCTTAATTCGGGTTGGGTCAGCTGAATAACAGCCTTAACAACTGGACTAGAAAACGAAGCCTCACGCATGACCCGACTAATACTCGGATCATCCAAAATAGAAACAACCAACTGTTCAAGCTCCACTTTAACACCCAACAAATGTTGATGTTGCTCCGGCACACCTCTTCTTCGATTGGCCTGGGCTCGCTTCAATGCCGCCATTAACGAGTTAAAATATAGGAGGGTCCACGGGCCCACAAACCCGACCCGAATTATGTTTCGTGACTTTCCAATATAAATTGACAACCTTGACAAAGGTCACAAGTTCACACTTCTCCAAACTGGTTCGTGATCTCGAGAAGGGGTTTTCGGAGTTTGAACTCGTACGAGATGAATCAGAACGTGGAAATAGCTCCAGGGTTAAAGAAGATGAAGATGACCACGACGACGACATGTTAAACGTGTCTCATTATTGGAGTTGCAGAGTTTGTACCTATGCTAATCCAGATACAACATTTGATTGTCAGATGTGCGGCGGAACTATGATCTGATATCTATTTTCTTTTCTCTGCTTATATAATTTGTATGGAGTTGAAGAAAAAGAGAGAGAAATGAAGACAGATGAATTGTCAGTTTTTTTTTTTTTGATATTATATAGGACACGTGTCAAGATCTCGTGCGCCCATGCTACTAAAATCTAACGGTTTAGAATGGTCCGGCAGCCTCACGCTAAGAGAGCGGCCTCACGTGATTCAATTTCTATATATATATATATATATATATATATATATATAGACTTGAGATCCGGTGAGGACCACCTTACCATGAGAACTCTACCTTACAGATTTTTTTAAAAAAAATTAATGACATATTTGGATTCGGCATGACATTTTATAGCTAGAGAACATATTTCTTGGTCTAGAAAATAAATACTAGTGACGGAAATCAAGGTGAGATACGTTTTATTTATTTGCATGCACATACTATCTATTTTTTCGTATCTATCATTTTTCCGCCACTAGTATTTATTTTCTAGACCAAGAAATATGTTCTCTAGCCATAAAATTTAATGCCGAATCCAATTATGTCATTAATTTTTTTAAAAAAACTCCGTAAGAAAGAGTTCTCACCGGTTCTCATTGTAAAGTGGTTCTCACCGGATCCCAACCCTATATATATATATATATATATATATATATATATATATATATATATATATATATATATATATATATATATATATATATATATATATATATATATATATATATAGATTTAGGATCGGGTGAGAACGGTTATTCGGTGCATACGGTGAGAACGAGTCACATCCGTTAGGTTTAAACAAACTGTACGGATCTGATTAAAACAAAAACACACCACGCTTTGTCGTTTTCATTTATTATTATATCAACTCCCAGTCTCCCACCACCTATTGCTACGTCACTATCATGCCGGAGCCACCGGCAGCGGCAGAGATCGCCGGTCACCACCACGCCGGTTGTCCCTTACCTGTCTAATGTAAATTTAACCACCCATCATCTCCCTCATTACCTCTCATCACTTGTCGTCGCCGCTTATGACGACCATCCAACAACCACCAAAGGCGGCGCTCCTTCTTCCCCTCCAACGCCGACAAGTCACTCCGACAACGACCATGTGCGGAGTTTCTCCGACTCGCTTCCCGACCGACGTAATTTCGTTCTCCTCTGCTCCTTCATAATTGTTTTCAATTGATGCGACTCCTTCTACCTTCAAGAAATTCAATTAGTTAATCGACAGTAATTTAGTGTATCTACTTCCTACAATGATGTATCTCAGGGCATTTTTAGTGTATCTAGAAATGATTAGCGACTAAATTAAATCAACGACCTCACCACCGCCTTTTCATTTATTCACATCCATTTCAATGTATATACATTAATCTTTGATGTATCTAACCACTATTTTAATTTATCTTAACATAGATACACAAAATTAGTCATTAGGTACATTGAAATTGATGTCAGATACATCAATATTTAACCCAGATACATTAATTTCATTAATCCCAACCGTGATGAATTTGATGATAGTGACAGAGAAATCAAATGTGATGATGATGAGGAGATCTTACCGAGTGTTGATTATTGAAATCGACTTATCGAGTGATTAATTTATAATTACAAATTCCATAATTTCTCAATTTTGCTCATCCCCATTAATGCTGATTGTTGTTGCCGTGGATGGTCGGAAAGTCGCGCGAAAGAGGTTAGCAAGGTTGTGATGACCGCAAATCGGCAGTGGATTGGGGCAGTTTAGTGTGGGTCGTGATATTGCCGTCGCTGTTTAGGATGGTCTGTCACGTTGTCGGTGGTTTCTGGGGTGGATGGTGAGGTCGCCGGCGTTGTTTGTGGTGAAGTCAGGTGACGGTCGGGTGTGGTCATGGTGGTAGGCAGTGTTAGTTGTGAGGAATGAGGGTGGTTTGGATGGAGACGGGAATTATGGGGTGAGTATGTAACTTGTGAGACATCTCAGCCTTTTATTTTACTTTAATTCAAGGGATGAGATTCGTTCTCACCGTATGCACCGAATAACCGTTCTCACCGGATCTTGACTCTATATATATATATATATATATATATATATATATATATATATATATATATATATATATATATATATATATATATATATATATATATATATATTAATTCTCTCTTTATGAGCAAAGTTATTATGCGCTCGGTAGTTGTTGTTTCTCGGGACGAAATTAAAACCTAAACAATGAAAATTAACACTTAAGTCTATAATACTATTAGGGGCCGTTTGGTTTAAATAGTGGTATGAGTTTGGAATCAGGAATCATTCCAGGGTGGTATGGGGTTGGAACTTGATTCCTAATACCATGTGTTTGGTTCAATACTGAAATCGATTTCATTCTTATACCTTGTGTTTGGATTGAAAAATGTTGGAATTATGAATCAAATTAAATGTTTTTATCATCTTATTAAAATAATTATTATATATCGTCTAAACTAAAAACAAAACATAAACTTTACAACTGTATAGAATTATTGGTAAAAAATGGCACTAAAGTAAGATTCCAATTTTCAAACTCCAAAAATACAAATGAATAACAAAGTAAATGACAACTTATTATAAAACATTGTTCAAATTATTATTCGATAATTGTATACGAAAAAAACGAGTCTATGATCCGAATAAAAACTATTTAGGCATTACGACTTAACATGTCAAGTACCACTTCTTTCTTCCAATCCTAATTGGGACTCGAAATAAATATTGTAGTGCAAAAAAAAATAGTGCACGGTAATTAACTCAGAAAAAATAGTGTAGATGAATTACGAATCAACTCAAACAGAAATAAATACAGTGCAAATGAATTACGAATTAACTTAAAAAATTATTTTAGAATCAAGAAATACGGATTTAAATTGATAAGCATTCGAGTCCAAATAATTGTTGTGCAAAAGAAAAGTACTAACATAAAGGGAAAAAAATATCTGAATTGAAGGGAGAAGATGAGCAATGATAAACGTAGAATGCTCCACAAATAATGAAATTTTTTATTTTTTTTAAATAATTTGATACCCAACTACCCAAGGGTTTGGAAGGGGTGATACCTACGATTTCCAAAACCCATACCTCATGGGTTTGAGGTATGGGTATGAAAACCCAAAAAATCCTAAACAAACACTTGGTATGGGGTTAAGTTCAAATTAAGTGGAACCAACACCCCCTTAATAATCTCCTAGTTGGCTTGTTGTTGTACTTTCTTTTTCGGACTTTGTGAAAACTAACCGTCTAAAATAAGAGTCTGTGAACATTAATAATGCTTCTCCATAAAATGCAAACATTAATTGTGTATGAATTGAAATTATATGGTTACTCCTGAATCAGTTTCATGTCGATAGTCAATACTCTGTACAAAATAGCATGTAATTAAGAGGACCGATACACCGTCCTACCCTATATATAGTATATCACACAAAAATGGGAAAATAGCGTCATGAATCGCATCGCTCCATTTTCGCTTTGTGCACACGTCTCATATTCTTCCTCTTCTAGCTTGTTCTTTTAACTGACCTATAAAGCACTGTAACTGAATACTAAATGTAGGAATATGTATATTAGGCCCTCTTCTTTTGAACGGAAACTGAACTGAACTTATATAATCTAAGGCTCCGTTTGACAGCGCACTCCAGATACCTGATTTACCTGAAGTAGCTTTTTTGCCAAAAGAATCAGGTAGCTTATTTTTTTGGGAGTGTTTGGCAAGTAGTTTATGCTACCTGAAATGAAATGCTACATGGGGTAGCATTTTAGATTTCAGGTACCTAATTCTAGGTTATATTACATTTTTACCTTTCTATCTATAATATAGTAAAGGAAATATGACAAATTACTACCTAATAAGTTCAAAAAATTGCATATTACTACCTAATATAATTAATTTTGCAACTTACTACCTAAAATCACACAACATTATTCAATTTGCTACCTTTTTGACGTAAACCGAACTTAAGTTAGTTTTAAATGTTCGGGATAAGTTAAATGACGATTTTACCCTTTCTTAATAAAACATCTTCAACTCTCTTCATCCCCGATTAAACTCCATGATTATGTGGTTCAACATTCAAATCAATCTCTTTATTATCACTTTCTTCTATCAGTCTCTCCATTATTCCAACAACTTTTTTTTCCTGAATTTCTCAATTTCACCCAAAAAAACAACCAACTTTCTTCTTCCCCCGATTAGACCCTTGAAAACATGTTACCACCGGAAAAATTAGGTACCGTGTGGAAATTTGGGATTTATTGATGAAAATAGAAGAAAATTGATGAAAATTTGGGGGAAATGGGTTCAATTGATTAAATAGAACAAGATTGATGAAAGGAGAAATGAATTTTGTTGAAGTCTTAGAAAGGTGTTTTAATGGAGGAAGGAGAGGGAAAGGGTAATATGGGTATTAAATTAGGTTTTAAATTTAAACAGGACGAAATAAACTGATTTCCGTCATTTTTTAGCAACTTCCGTCATTTTGGTAGTAATCGTGTCAGTTTTTACACTTATTAGGTAGTTATTTGAATAATGGAACATATTAGGTAGTAAGATGCAAAATTTTAGACTTATTAGGTAGTAATATGCAAAATAGCCTATAGTAAATAATTATTATATTCTTTTCTGTCATTTCACTAAAATAAGTTACCTTTTCAGCTAGTTTGTCAAACAGTTTTTTATATAATCAGTCAGCTTATCAACTCCTAATTTCCAGCTACCTTATCAGCTACTTTTCAGGTTTCAGCTACCTTTTCAGTTTTCAGGTACTTTTCAGGTTTTAGGTAGCTTTTCAGTTCGTTTTGCCAAACAGAGCCTAAACTGAACTGACCTAAATTTGTAGATCTAAACTGAACTGAACTTATAAGAACTAAACTGAACTGAACTTATATGATCTGAACTTAATTAACTTAATTTAATTTAAATTAACTATTATTATTATTATTATTATTATTATTATTATTATTATCCGAGATAAGACATTGATAAAACGTAATATAAAATATTTTATACTTTATATATAATGGTTTTGTTCATAATTCATACTTATACTACGATTGCATTACGATAAAAAATAATCCACATATTGCAATTTTTTATAACCATTTATTTCCATATTATCATAATCCTTATCAACTTTATCTTCATTATCAATATCACTATCGACAAAGAATTCATAGTCTCGCCAAATAATTTTGACTATGTTGCTTCGTACCTTATACATAGTCTTCCTCCGTTTTTAATCAAACATCCCCGAATCTAATGTTTCTTGAATGTTCACATCATGTTGTATAAAAGGAACGAATTAGTCATAAAAGAGGAGAATACCTTAACATTGCGCTATCAATGACGAAAAAAGAGTAAAACTTCTTTCTTTAAAGAGTCTCGGCAACACCATCATCCTATATAGAGATCGATAGATCACAATGTAGCAGAATTTGTTACGTAATCTGCAAAAGAGATGGTCACTCATGACCTATGTTCAAATACACGTGTAATAATGTAGGTTTTTTTGTCAGAATATACCTAACAGGCTAACATTAAGGTCACTTTACACGCATGTACCTAACACTACTTCTGTACCTATTGAATATACAGTTAGTGCTTGTGACGGGTCGGGTGGAAAGACGGATAATGACACTCACAAAACGAATAGGGGGACAAGGTGGGGCACCCCATGTGCTTTCATCTCTCCTCTAAATGGTCATTTTGTGAGACAAAATGGTATCCGTCTTCTCCTTGTGACGGATACCCTCCGTCTACAATGAGAATTTGGGTTGAATATATTAAGTTAGTTATAGTTAGTTATCCTAGGTGGCAGGTTGTTATTTAACAACCAACTAAGTCTGTTAAGCTATAACTAACCAACATAGCATCTTACTCCATACTTTTAAGAAGACAGAATTCACAAACATCAAATATAATCAAAAGTATTCATATTCATTCAAGCAATCATATTCATGTTCATCATCGATTGTCTAAGTGCGGTAATGCAAATTGCGGATATGGAGATGACGAACATCCATGTGGCCGATATTATCGAAGATATGAAGAAATCTTTTGACTTTTTCCATTGTCTTAGTATTAGTTACACACCAAGATCGCTTAATAGGATTGCGCATGCTCAGGCTTGTCTGGCTATGCGAGCGTAGACACTTTTCTTTCGAGTTCCCAAAAAAAAGACATCGATTAATTATCAAGGTATAATCTTGACATCGAAGCTTCCGCGTTCATCTTCAATCATTTTTCATCGAATTTCTACAATCTGTTCATCATTCATCTTCAAACATGCCTGATTCTGATGAAACCCAAACTCAATTATCTGTGATCCGTCGAATTATTCATTTCGATTGTATCAATTATTGGCAGACCAATAATTCCTCATCTCCACTCCTTTCGTATTCTCTAATTTTAGTTACTTCATTATTCCTCCATCCCTCTCCTCACAAACCTTAACCTTGTATCATATACAACACTACCGATTTGCTACCGCCTGAAAACCGACAGAAGCTGAAAAAATGGAAGTTGAAAAGGTTCTTTACATGAAGAAAGGCGATGATCACACCAGCTATGCAACAAACTCGTTGCTTCAGGTCTACCATCTCCCCCCTCTAGCTACTTATCGTGTTTCTCCGACTCTTTATGATCATAATACAGTGTCTGGTTGTCGGAAAGGGTCGTCTAGCGGGAAAGTACATACACTTTACCCCCCCTGTAAACCGATACCTAAAAAGTTTCTGAATCTCAAGCTTCTGCTTGGTTACAGAGAACAGTAACAGAACAGGCAGGACCTGTAATAGAAGAAAGCGCAGCAGAAGTTTATGTTACCTTAAGACCAGAATGCCTTATGATGGCGGACATGGGTTGTTCTTCAGGGAAAAATGCCTTGCAAGTAGTCTCTAAAATCATTGACGTAATTGACAAGGCTAGCCGGAATTTAAACGGGCACTGCCCTCAATTCGGAGTGTTCTTGAATGATCTACCAGGGAACGATTTCAATGCCTTGTTTAACTTGCTCCCGAGTTTCAACAAGGACTTAGAAGAAGCTAAAGGAAGCAGTTTCGTACCTTGTTGTGTGTCGGGAACTCCCAAGTCGTTTTATGGAAGAGTCTTCCCTGACAAATTTCTTCATTTTGTTCATTCGACATACTGTGTGCACTGGCTTTCTCAGGTAAATATAACGCTACCAAATTTTCAAACAAAACGTAACATTTCATCGCTATTTCAAACTTCATCGATTTAAATTGCAAAAATGACTCAAACCTTAAATCGCCAAAATGATGGATTCTTCAAATCTCTGAGGTGGTATAATCAGCCGAACCCAATCACCAAGATGAGAACATTTCCATCTTAAAAGATCGATGTATATGTTAAAGCTATGTTAATGGATATGGCAGGCTAGATAGCACGGACACTCCTCCTAATTAGTCGTCCCGTGTCCGACACTCGGACACCCAACGGCCAACACTCGTTGGACACATGTCTAAACATATTATAGTTTAAACGAGAAATAAAAGTTTAAAAATGATCGATTAAAAGATGAATTTGGGTGGGAAAATGAAAATTATTTATAATAAAAGTCGAATTTTACCTTTACTTGTTTAGATTTAGGTTCAAAAACATGATAAAATAAAATTATAATAGAATTATTTATAATAAAGTCGAATTTGAATGCCGTGTCCCGTGTCCGTGTCCGTTTTGATGCTACCTAGATGGCAGGTACCAAGCGGATTGGTGAACGAAAATGGAGAACCATTGAACAAGGGAAACATATGCATAGCAAAAACAAGCCCTCAAGCAGTATACAAGGCATACAGTGCGCAATTTAAGAAGGATTTCACGCTGTTTCTAAGGTCACGTTCAAGGGAAATGGTCTCAGGTGGTCGCATGGTTTTGATATTCCTAGGCAGTCTCAACAGTGATGACCCTGACTCGGCCGTGGAATTACTCGGCTCTACCCTTCACGACATGGTTTTAAAGGTAATCGATAATCAATTTGGATCTATTGTCGTGTTTTACTCATTTAAGAATGTTCGATATATTGAAATCACAATGCTTGTTGTTACCAGGGTGTGATTGAACAGGAAAAGCTAGACAAGTTCAACGTGCCTTTCTATAATCCCACAGTGGAAGAGGTAAGACAATTAGTCGAGGCTGAAACATCATTTGCTCTCCACAAACTTGAAACATTCACAATCGACTGGAGCGTGGATAGCTCTCAAGACCTAGAAGCCCGAGCCAAATTTGCAGCAAAGAGCTTAAGAGTAGTGACGGAATCTTTACTTGAAACGACATTTAGCCATGCAGTCGTGGATGATTTGTTTCTATTATTTGAAACACGTATTAAGGAACGAATTGCTGTAAAAAAAAGTGAGTACCTTAACATTGTGCTATCAGTGACCAAGAAAGAGTAAAACTTCATTTTGAAAGTCTTCGCAGAAATGCAGAATCAGCATCCTGTAAGATAGCAATGTAACAGAATTTCAACATATTTTTTCAAACGAAAGATAATACTCAATGTAATTCTCAAATAGTTACACCCAAATAACTGGCTCTCTCCTCGTCCCACTCATTTGATACCCAGCAGTTATCTTGTGCGACAGTCTCATCCCATTTTTTGATAAAAATAACCATTTTTTCGATAAATAGTGACTGCTTTGAAAAAATAGGTCATATTTTAACCAAAAAAAATGGTCACTATTTAATCAAAAGTCACAACAATTTATCAAAAAATGGCCATTTTTTTGTCAGTCGCACGTGCAACCGTTGTAGAGTTGATTTTGGGTTTGTTATCTATTTGTTTTGATACAAAGATCTATGAAATGACGAAAAGAAAAGAAAAATAATGGTACACTAATGGATTTTCAATATCCACTAACCCACTTGGGTGTCGTTGCTGGGATTCGGGTTTTTTGTGGGCAAAATGTATTAAAAATACATTAAATTGTGGGTAGGATTTAGCAATTACGAAATAAAAAATCGCAAAAAAACTGAAACAAATTAGTTGGTAATAGTTGTGCAAAAACATCGTACACAATATTAGGGTCTGGAAATTGAGAGCATCATTAAAACTAGTGAAACTTGACAAAGATGCATTCCAATTAGCTACAGTTTTAGTCGAGGCTGAAGGATCATCACGTGTCAGACACGACACGGTGGCCGACACAACACCTGACACGTGTCTGACACGGCCTTGCCGGAAACGAAACTGACACGCCGTTGCCGTAAATGGCAGCCAAAAATGAAAAATGGAACTTACCTGGCACGGTGGTCGATACGGGGTTTAGTGTATATAGTTGAATGTTAATTCTTCAACAAAATACATTTTCGAACTGACTCGAAACATTTACAATTGACTGGAGCATAGATACCTCTCAAAATCTCGAGACTCGAGCTAAGTTTGTAGCTAAGACCATAAGAGCAGTGACCGAACTTTTACGTGAAACATGTTGAGACTGACCCCAACATGTTCGAACTGCGTGTTATGGAACAAATTGCTCGAAAAAGAGGAGAATACCTCAAGATTCTTCTATCAGTGACGAATCTCAGCAAAACCATCATCCTATATAGAGAACGAAAGATCACAATGTAGCGGAATTTGTAATGTAATCTGTCACAGATAATCTATGTTCAAATACACGAATCATATTCATTTAAAAGAGAATTATCCAATAAAATTGAAATCAGGTACAGAAGAATTCATATTCTTCTTCAGAGTGTTGATATTCAAAATCTATTTGGAAACAAATGTGATTCTATAGAACTTTCAAACTCTATACAGACGAGACATGGATCTCTAAATGTCGGGCCAGATAATTCTTAGTCACATATCCGTATCCGTTATGTTTTGGCCGAACAATACACCTAGGTTCAATCTCACAGATTTGGATCTTTATCCAACATGATCCAGAAATATCGGGTCTGATGTACCAGTAGACACAGATATGAGGTTCAATCTCACAGATTTGGATCTTTACCCAACACGATCCAGAAATTTCGGGTCTGATGTACCAGCAGATGCAGATATGAGCCGCAGGGCACCCTGTTACATTGTTTCTTACGCTCATTTTCTCTATTATCGTGCATACATTTACAATCAGCAATTTAGCGAATTATTTACTAACTATTTCTGCGCAATTTGTGCAGGTAAACACTAATTAATGGAACAGATCAGATCTACTGCGCTTAATGAAAGCACATGCCATATTGCTCCATCCTAGTTCCTGCAAGTCATTGGCAGACCAATAATTCCTCATCTCGAGCCTATAACGATACTCACGATCAACCTAAAACTACTCGCCATTTTTTTCCGTTCTCTATATCATCCGACCATATTATGTCGCTTGTGGAATTTGCACTCACACTCGTCCTTATCATGTCGAATCCTAACCAATCACCAACATTGCCGAACCTACGAAACCGCTTACCATTGTCAACTTCGTTAACTGTATCCAATTGAAGGACACCATCACCTTCCGTGAATGAAGGTTCCAAGTGCGAGCCATCCTTAATGGCCTTGCCTTGTTCTCCTTCCTTGATGGCTCTCATATTATTGTCTCTTTGTAAATACTATAAATATGTAGTCTTGAAACTCACTCATTCAAGCAATGGAATATATACATTCTATATATTCTCTATACTTCATTGTTCCTCAATCCCTCTCCTGATTCGCTATACCATTCATAACCAACACAACCAAATCGACGCGAACTTAGGAAAGAGAGAGATACTAAAAAAATGGAAGTTGAAAAGGTTCTTTACATGAAAAAAGGCAATGGTCACACCAGCTATGCAACAAACTCGCTGATTCAGGTCTATACCCTCCTCCCTCTACCTTATCGTGTTTCTCCGACTCTATAATCATATTACGGTGTCTAGTTGCAGAAAAAAGCTCGTCCCTAACCTTGTAGGGGCCATGTACTGATGTACATACACTTCACCCCTAGTAAACCTGACACCTAAAAAGTACCTTGAACACCATAATGCTAAACTTTTTTTATTTTCGACCCAATATTCTAAATAATTTTGCTTCTAACAACATTTTATTAAAAAGAAATCAAAAAATATCTTATACAGAATGTGCGAGAAATTTAGAACCAGCATCCTGCATCAAAACTAGGTTCAAATTTTTTTTTTTGCCAAGTCTCATTTTACAATGAACTCTGCAATCTCAAGTTTCTGCTTGCTAACAGAGAACGGCAACAGCAAAGGCAGGACCCATAATAGAAGAAAGCACAAGGGAAGTCTACGTTACCTTAAGGCCAGAATGCTTTATGATTGCGGACATGGGTTGTTCTTCAGGGCAAAATACTTTGCAAGTAGTCTCCAGAATCATTGACGTAGTTGACAAGGCCAGCCGGAATTTGAACCGGCAATGTCCACAATTCGGAGTGTTCTTGAATGATCTACCTGGGAACGATTTCAATACCTTATTTAACTTCCTCCCGAGTTTCAACCAGGAATTAGAAGAAGCTAAAGGAAGCAGTTTCGGACCTTGTTTTGTGTCAGGAATTCCCAAATCGTTCTATGGACGAGTCTTCCCTGACAAATTTCTTCATTTTGTGCACTCCACATACTGTGTTCATTGGCTTTCTCAGGTAACTCCACAATTGTTTCAGTAAGTCATACATTGAGCAGTGAAAAATAACAACAAAAGAGTTCATTCAAAAAATAAGAGTACATCAAGTTCATAATAATACACCCAATCCAGAATCACATTTTGTCGACGGGACTGATACGCCCAATCCAGATTCACCTTGGTGAGTTGTGGTCTTCTTTTTACAGTACAACGTAACCATACTTCATTACAAAACTTAATACTTCATCGCTCTTTCAAACTTCATCGATTTAGACAACTTTTGAAAGTCATATCCTACCTAAACATATTAAGAAATTACTCAAATCCTAAATTAAATCACCAAGATGCTAGATTATTCAGATACAGCCATACAGGCTATAAAAGATGCATATGTTAAAGCTATGTTAATGGAGATGGCAGGTACCAAGAGGATTGGTGAACAAAAATGGGGAACCATTGAACAAGGGAAACATATGCGTAGCAAAAACGAGCCCTCTAGGAGTATACAAGGCATACAAGGCACAATTTAAGAGGGACTTCACACTATTTCTAAGGTCACGTTCGCGGGAAATGGTCTCTGGTGGTCGCATGGTCTTGATATTCCTGGGAAGTTTCAATAGTGATGACCCGGACTCGTTAGCGGAATTGCTCGGCTCTACCCTTCATGACATGGTTTTAAAGGTAATCATAACTTGCATCTATTGATGATGTGTGCAAAAATGTTTGATATACTGAAACCACAATGCCTGTTAACAACCGGAGGACGTGCATTGGAGCAAATGACCCAAAAATGAAATCACAATGCTTGTTAACAATGAAAAATGTCAGTGAAATTGTAAAAGTATTTATTTTTGTCAGAAATTTGAGTTTTGTTAGTTAAAAAATAACTCTGTAGTTATCACCAGGGTGTGATTGAACAGGAAAAGCTAGACAAGTTCAACATGCCTTTCTATAGTCCCACAGTTGAAGAGGTAAGACAGTTAGTTGAGGCTGAAACATCATTTGCTCTCCACAAACTTGAAACATTCACAATCGACTGGAGCGTGGATAGCTCTCAAGACCTAGAAGCCCGAGCCAAATTTGCAGCGAAGAGCTTAAGAGTAGTGACAGAATCTTTACTTGAAACGACATTTAGCCATGCAGTCGTGAATGATTTGTTTCTATTGTTTGAAATACGTATTAAGGAACGAATTGCTGTAAAAAAAGGTGAGTACCTTAACATTGTGCTATCAGTGACCAAGAAAGAGTAAAACTTCATTTTGAAAGTCTTGGCAGAAATGCAGAATCAGCATCCTGTAGAGAGAAGGAGAACAATAGATAGCAATGTAACAAAATTTCAACATATTTTTTCAAACAAGATAATACTCAATGTAATTCTCAAATAGTTACACCCAAATAACTGGCTCCCTCCTCGTCCCACTCATTTGTTATCCAGCAATTATTCTGTGCAACAGTCTCATCCCATTTTTTTTTTGCAAAATGTGACCATTTTTTGATACAAATAAACCATTTTTTTTTATAAATAGTGACCACTTTGAAAAAAAAGTCATTTTTTAACGAAAAAAGATGGTTACCATTGAAAAAGCATTATCCAATAAGATAGCAATGTAACAATAGATAGCAATGTAACGGAATTTGTAATGTTCAAATACACGTATCATATTCATTCAAAAGCATTATCCAATAAGATTGAAAAATTTATATTCTTCTTCAGAGTGTTGATATTCAAAATCTATTTGGAAACAAATGTGATTCTATAGAACTTTCAAACTCTATACAGACGAGACATGGATCTCTAAATGTCGGGCCAGATAATTCTTAGTCACATATCCGTATCCGTTATGTTTTGGCCGAACAATACACCTAGGTTCAATCTCACAGATTTGGATCTTTATCCAACATGATCCAGAAATATCGGGTCTGATGTACCAGTAGACACAGATATGAGCTTCAATCTCACAGATTTGGATCTTTATCCAACACGATCCAAAAATTTCGGGTCTGATGTACCAGCAGATGCAGATATGAGCCGCATGGCACCCTGTTACATTGTTTCTTATGCTCGTTTTCTCTATTATCACGCATACATTTACAATCAGCAATTTAGCGAATTATTTACAAACTATTTCTGCGCAATTTGTGCAGGTTAACACTAATTAATGGAACAGTTCAGATCTACTGCGCTTAATGAAAGCACATGCCATATTGCTCCATCCTAGTTCATGCAAGTCATTGGCAGACCAATAATTCCTCATCCCAGTCACCCCTACATGCCACACGCCTCTCCGATAATATTCGAAAACCGAACCCTAGATATGCAAACTCGTAGTCCTACCCACTTCATATATCACGCCATCAACCATCAAACACCCCCTTGTTGATCCGTTATGGCACGAAGCAATGCAGTCCCGAATTTAATGCATTGTCTCGCAGCAACACTTGGGTACTTGTTCCTTCTGCCCCAACCCATGACATAGTTGGTTACAAATGGGTTTTCTGTATCAAGTATAACCCGAATGGTAGTCTAAAGCAACATAAAGCATGTCTCGTTGCTAAGGGATTCCACCAAAGACTAAGCATCGACTATAACGACACTTTCAACCCTGTGATAAAGCCAACAACCATCCGTCTTATTCTAACTCTAGCCGTCTCTAATGGTTGACTATTTCGCCAACTCGGCATAAACAACGCATTTTTTCAAGGCACATTAACCGATGCGGTCTATATAACCCAACCACCCGATTTATCGACCCAAACCTACCCAACGATGTGCAAATTACGCAAAGCGAAATACGGTCTCAAACAAGCACCTCGTTCTTATGGTTTTCGTCATTCTATCTCCGATTCTTCTCTATTTATTTTTGACAACACTAATATTAATTTATAAGCTCTTGTGTACGTTGATGACATAATTGTCAGAGGTTCATCACCATGGAACATCAATAAATTCATTGTAGCTATTTCCACAAGGTTCTCTCTCGTACTTTCTCGGCATGGAAGTAACCCCCACATCAAACGGCATTCACCTTAACCAAACAAAATATATACCCGACCTTTTACAACGACACAACATGTTTGAAAGTCGAGCCTCCACCACACATATGCTCACTCGACACTCTGATCTCTGATTTCCGAACTCCGACCTGAAAATGCTACCAATTACCGAGCTATAGTAGGCAGCCTACAATATCTATCCTTAACTCATCACGACATTGTCTTTTCCGTCAACAAGTTAGCCTAATTCCTCATCCATCCCACTGCCACACATTGGATTGCACTCAAAAAACCACTACCACACATTGGATTGCACTCAAAAAGTTGTTACGTTATCTAAATGGAACCATCCATCTCGGCATTCACTTGCTCAAAAACGCTCCCTTCAAACGCTTACTGCGACGCGGATTGGGGCGGCGACAGTACGTCTAAACCACCGGGTATATAGTTTTTCTTGGACAAAACCCCATCTCATGGTCCTCCAAGAAACAACAAGCATTATCTCGATCCTCTATCGAAGCCGGATTTCGAGCTATTGCGGACATTGCGGTTGAAGTACTCTGGCTCAAATCATTGTTATATCAACTAAATATAAGTCCGTCAAGTAATATTCTGTGACAACCTCGGTGCTACGAAATATTCGGCAAATCCGACCTTCCACTCAAGAATGAAACACCTCGCTCTAGCATTTCACTTTCTTCACGAACAAGTCAATTTAGGTACTATCCGGTCCAACACATTAATGCCCCGACGGCGATGATCAACTGGCTCATGCACTCACAAAACCACTTCCCAAACCACGCCCTCTTATATCCAAGATTGAGCATTGAATTGTGTAGGTTTTTATAAATTTTATTGAGTGAGTAAATCATACACAGTTTCTTACACAAGTAAATGCATACTTGCGTAAACAAAACCTACATCAGTCTATTTTTGACTCTAAAATGTACAAGCATAAGACATTTCTAATCCTACTAAATCAACTTAGGATCCTTTTCTTCTTTGCCTTAAATGCGTGTAACCTCTTTCTGTTTTGGCTTGAGTGTCCAGATTTGTTGTACACTTATCAGTCCTTGCATTGAATCGGTGTATTTTGTCATGACTCATTGTTCATTATACGAACAAGCTTGCCGAGTGCTTATAATTAGTATGTAAATGACAAATAATCGGTGATCGGATCGGTGTATTTTGTCATGACTCATTGTTCATTATACGAACAAGCTTGCCTAGTGCTTATAATTAGTATGTAAATGCTTATAATTAGTATGTAAATGACAAATATTCTCTATACTTCATTGTTCCTCAATCCCTCTCCTGATTCGCTATACCATTCATAACCAACACAACAAAATCGACGCGAACTTAGGAAAGAGAGAGATACTAAAAAAATGGAAGTTGAAAAGGTTCTTTACATGAAAAAAGGCAATGGTCACACCAGCTATGCAACAAACTCGCTGATTCAGGTCTATACCCTCCTCCCTCTACCTTATCGTGTTTCTCCGACTCTATAATCATATTACGGTGTCTAGTTGCAGAAAAAAGCTCGTCCCTAACCTTGAAGGAGCCATGTACTGATGTACATACACCATAATGCTAAACTTTTTTATTTTCGACCCAATATTCTAAATAATTTTGCTTCTAACAATATTTTATTAAAAAGAAATCAAAAATATCTTATACAGAATGTGCGAGAAATTTAGAACCATCATCCTGCATCGAAACTAGGTTCAAATTTTTTTTTGCCAAGTCTCATTTTACAATGAAAGCAATCTCAAGTTTCTGCTTGCTAACAGAGAACGGTAACAGCAAAGGCAGGACCCATAATAGAAGAAAGCACAAGGGAAGTCTACGTTACCTTAAGACCAGAATGCCTTATGATTGCGGACATGGGTTGTTCTTCAGGGCAAAATACTTTGCAAGTAGTCTCCAGAATCATTGACGTAGTTGACAAGGCCAGCCGGAATTTGAACCGGCAATGTCCACAATTCGGAGTGTTCTTGAATGATCTACCTGGGAACGATTTCAATACCTTATTTAACTTGCTCCCGAGTTTCAACCACGAATTAGAAAAAGCTAAAGGAAGCAGTTTCGGACCTTGTTTTGTGTCAGGAATTCCCAAATCGTTTTATGGACGAGTCTTCCCTGACAAATTTCTTCATTTTGTTCACTCCACATACTGTGTTCATTGGCTTTCTCAGGTAACTCCACAATTGTTTCAGTAAGTCATACATTGAGCAGTGAAAAATAACAGCAAAAGAGTTCATTCAAAACATAAGAATACATCAAGTTAATAATAATACACCCAATCCAGATTCACATTCGTTATTTGTAGCAAATTTGACATGATTGTCGACGGGACTGATACGCCCAATCCAGATTCACATTGGTGAGTTGTGATCTTCTTTTTACAGTACAACGTAACCATACTTCATTACAAAACTTAATACTTCATCGCTCTTTCAAACTTCATCAATTTAGACAACTTTTGAAAGTCATATTCTACCTAAACATATTAAGAAATTACTCAAATCCTAAATTAAATCACCAAGATGCTAGATTAGTCAGATACAGCCATACAGGCTATAAAAGATGCATATGTCAAAGCTATGTTAATGGAGATGGCAGGTACCAAGCGGATTGGTGAACAAAAATGGGGAACCATTGAACAAGGGAAACATATGCGTAGCAAAAACGAGCCCTCTAGGAGTATACAAGGCATACAAGGCACAATTTAAGAGGGACTTCACACTATTTCTAAGGTCACGTTCGCGGGAAATGGTCTCTGGTGGTCGCATGGTCTTGATATTCCTGGGAAGTTTCAATAGTGATGACCCGGACTCGTTAGCGGAATTGCTCGGCTCTACCCTTCATGACATGGTTTTAAAGGTAATCATAACTTGCATCTATTGATGATGTGTGCAAAAATGTTTGATATACTGAAACCACAATGCCTGTTAACAACCGGAGGACGTGCATTGGAGCAAATGACCCAAAAATGAAATCACAATGCTTGTTAACAATGAAAAATGTCAGTGAAATTGTAAAAGTATTTATTTTTGTCAGAAATTTGAGTTTTGTTAGTTAAAAAATAACTCTGTAGTTATCACCAGGGTGTGATTGAACAGGAAAAGCTAGACAAGTTCAACATGCCTTTCTATAGTCCCACAGTTGAAGAGGTAAGACAGTTAGTTGAGGCTGAAACATCATTTGCTCTCCACAAACTTGAAACATTCACAATCGACTGGAGCGTGGATAGCTCTCAAGACCTAGAAGCCCGAGCCAAATTTGCAGCGAAGAGCTTAAGAGTAGTGACAGAATCTTTACTTGAAACGACATTTAGCCATGCAGTCGTGAATGATTTGTTTCTATTGTTTGAAATACGTATTAAGGAACGAATTGCTGTAAAAAAAGGTGAGTACCTTAACATTGTGCTATCAGTGACCAAGAAAGAGTAGAACTTTCTTTGAAAAGTCTTTGACAGAATCAGCACCCTGTAAGGAGAACATTAATCGCAATGTAACAGCATTTATATTATTAGCTAAGTAGCTAACAATGGTAAATCTATGTTCAAATACAATGTCAATGTTAATGCTGATGGAATACCATTATATGATGACAATAGTCTGTCTCGACATAATTTTTCACTCAAGATAATTACTCAATGTAAATTACCCTATTCGACATACGTCTCAACAATGTAATTCTTTAATAGTTACACCCGGTTTACTTGCTAAAGCACAAGCTTCATACTGCCATCTTCATCTCAATTTGCTCGTGTGGATGATATCCAATAAGATTGAAATCAGCTGATACAAAAGAATCTATGCTCTTCTTCTGAGAATTGATCTTCAAAACCTATGAGCAACAAATACGATATATAATCTAACAATTTGAACAGAACAAAAGAACATTGTGAAATTTCTGATTTTCAATGAACATATCAAGTTGTAGAGGATGATTACAGGAAAAGGCTTAGGCATATTCCGCAGCTGCTCTTGAAAACGCTCAAAATGATTGTGGTCGACATGAGCAACTCCAATGTCATGAATAAGGTCCCCGGGAAGAAGATCTGCCAGAAAGCACATAAATCAGGAACCATACTATGCACATCATTAGTATTAAAAAGGCGCAGTGTGTTGAGGGGAGAAGGTGCGAGGAGAAGAGCGCTTCGTGAACTTAGGGCGCACTGTTTTGAAAAGGAAAAAAACGTATTGCAAACTTTGCCTAGTGGAGCATTGTGCTCAAGCGCACCCGAGAGAGTTTTCTTTTTAGAAATGGGTACAAGAATTCAGCAACTAAACCCGCTAGCCAACCCAAAAAAGAATTCATAGTTTCATAAGCCTTAATGATTCTCCCATAACGCATTGGTATGATACTATGATGTTTACAAAAAAAAATGGCTTCAAGAAAAAACATTACAAACTAACCGCAAACATGAGCAATCAAGCATGTCAATAGAGCATAAGAAGCAATGTCAAAGGGCACTCCGAGGCTCATATCTGCTGACGGTTGGTACATGAGACAGGACAGCTCCCCGTTTGCCACATAAAACTGACACATTAAGAACCAAATGAGAATAAGTCATGTTATAGAAGACAGTGTAGACACAAGATCCTTCCCATATTGTGCCTAACCTGAGCAAACATGTGGCTTGGAGGAAGTGCCGTCTTTGTAAGGTCCGACGGATTCCAAGATGAAAGGATGATACGCCTGTCATCTGGGCTATTCTTAATCTTGTGAATAACATCTGACAACTGATCAATTCCTTGGCCAGTGTAGTCTGCATGCATACCTGTGTATCTGAAGATGTAGTAGCAAAGAACATCAGAATCCACATTCTCTTCTTCATAAAGTGAAATGCATGTTAACTACTTCCTCAATTACTCGTTTCCTCCCCTATTATTCTCTAAAATTGCCTCAAATTCCTTTAATGGCCAGTTCAAAGAAATCATCCTGTTTCTAAGCAAAACGTCTACTTTACCCTTACTATTTGAAATAAAGGAAAGATAAATATCTTATAGTTCGTCTAATTAACCCCCGCGCCTTACTTATTTTAATCTTTTTATTGTTATTATATTTCACGTACTCTGCTTAATATGTGCATCATACACAGTACGGTGATTCGATAGAATTAGGGAATATCTTAAATCAATGGTAGACCTGGCTCCAAAGTGCCGCCACTGGAACCCCTGAACAGGTCCTAAGTCGCCCTCTTCACGATCTGTCAACCCAATGCTGCAACAGGAACTATGTACATCAGATGCATTTATGCTGAATGCTGGTTGTTTATCAGTAGAGAAGGCCGGAATGAAACGTGACGTTATACCTATCAATATGATTTCTGGATGTAAATCCATCCCATATGTCCATGCCTTTCTCTTGTATGACCTGAGATTTGGAAGTACCCTTTTACATGCAAATGCAATTGACAGTGAACTGGAAATATTCCAAAAACTACGGAGAGAAAGAAACAATTGCAGATGATAAGTAGACATCTGTGTTCCAATCAGAATTTGGTGGTTAAAACATCAGTCAAGGAAGTACTAGACATTCCCAAAGAATACATATGTACAACATTATAGTCGGATGGTGCGATTTGATTCCTCAGCTGTAAACCTTCTTTGAAGTGCACAGATGTGCGCAAACTCCTAATCATTGACTCTAAGAAATTTGACTGACAATTAAACCATAAAATGTAGGAACAGCAAACTCGTGCCGACCATTCACACCCTGAAACTCTGTTTCAGGATTTAGTCAGTTTTGCTGATTAGCTTAATACCAAAAGGTACAAGTGTATAATGGCCCATACGTTGGTGAAAAACAACGATAAATTGATAGCAACCCATAAATGATCAATGAGAAGGGGTATAATGGCTTACATAGCCTTCTTAGCCAAGGAATGAGCTATTTAATTACATCCCCTGGGCCCAGAAGCTAAGACAAAATCCAGTAGAGCCACAAAAGGCTTATAATAAAACTTAAAACACATTATTTATAAAACTCTTACACGATAAAAGCTAATAACAAAAAAAAATTATGTGGATGTAGTTTTTCAAATTTCGAATTGCATTTAGACCGTCATTCCAAAATGCAGGGATGATATCATCAGAAATCGCACAGACATATTTCGGTTCCAGATGGCGAACCAACAAAAATGCATGACCACATAGGGGTAAATATTAGTCATACCTTATCATTAGTTGAACCACTGATGAACCACAATAATTCCTCTACGACGCCTGGCCAAAATACTCTCTGTGATGCATAGTTACAACGATACAAGTCAGCGCACATAAAAAGCACCAAATATAGGATGTGAGTTAGATAGTGAAGTATTAGGCGCATAACATAATACTAGAGTACTAGCAAGTAGCAACTGCATTTATATTGATGGCTAGTCAAATCTGTAAATTTGATGAACTTGTAAAATCTAAAATCCTCAGACAATCACTTCCACAAGAAACAGATGGGCTAAGGAACTAAAATCGACAACTGGTTAGTTTGGCATCACATACCTTTGTTGTAAGAAGTGGGAAAGTCTTGCGCAAATTGAATCTCATCTGTAGACAAAATAATCAACTAAAATAACAAACCAGGATGACAAAATTAAAGAATCGCCTTCTCAAAACTGATAGTTCTTCAAGATTACCTGGCAACCGAATTTTGACAAGGTGCCAGTACTTGTTCTGTAACTAAAATTGTCACTGGAGAATAGATCTTGAACTTGCCCCAGGTACGTGTACTCTTCATGCCTATCACGTATCATTTGAGGCAAGGAAGAGAAGTTCTGTACCTCAAATATACCAGAACATGACTTGCAGCTGGTGTTCGGAGTACCATTTTCAGCTGCATTACTCCTCACATGAACATAAGTAACAAAAGAGTAACGGATATTGTTCTCGATCAAAGGGAATGATGAATACCAAGGATGAAACAAAGACATGTCAATGGATGGAATGAATGTGTCACATTCTATACTGGTCTCCATCTCCGTAATATGGATCGCATCACACTCAGGGGCATTGAGTGTGTCCCTGGTTAAAAACAACGATGACAGTTGTCACTATGAAAGGAAAAATAAAAGCAGTTGAAGATGCATGATATTTCACAAATGAAGAATTACAAATTATATAGGAATGCAGCCCAATTCCGGAACCAACCTCAATAAAATGCCACCACCAATGTTAAACACAGTCTCAATCAAGTCATCATAAGGAGATTGCGCCAAAATTTCCAATGCAGAATCCAAGCTTCTACATACCAAAACATTCTCCAAACCCCCAATATCGAAATTTGGAGAACGAGTCACTATGACATTAAGCCTACCGCAAAGAGGGCGGTCCTCAGGAGGGACACTATCCCACGACTTCCTGCCCATTATAACAGCATTCATTTTCTCAGGATTTGATGTTTTAGTAGTAACATCATTAAAGAATTTTACGTCAGTTGGTATGTCCCATGCCATTCTCCCATCTATACCAAGTCCCCCCTCCCTTGTTGCAGCAACTACTACCTGATAAGTTCTAGTAACAGTTTTCTCACTCCCACTTCCTTTCAAAACAGATGGAATCTCGGCACCCATCGAAATACTCCACTAGTCTTTGAGGATAACAGAAAAAATTGTACAGATAACAGTTCTGAATGAGACTTCCACGGTTGTATTTCAGCCTGAAAATCGAAATATCCCTAATCAAATACGATTTTTTTCTAAATGCATGCTTATCAGAATATCAGATATGAAAGTAAACAGCGTATAACTGAAGAATGCAGTTGCGCACGGATGCCCAAAATCTAAACCAGTTTCTCCAATAATGCAGATTATAACCAAACTCAATGAGCGATTGAAAACTATAATAACACAATGAACCTATAGCAACAACTCACTATGCATCCAAGTATCCAACTAAGGTTGAGACACAGACAATGGCAATTTCGAGAGCTAGGGGAGCTAGTAGGAGCTGTCACCCCTTATGCAATAAAAACTACAAAAATTTGACCTAATTTTTGTTAGTATTTATTCTACTGTTACTAATTATACTGCCTAAATCCTCGGATCAGTGTTTTACCCTCTAACATCAAATCCATACTCCGCCACAGGGCAAAGTGGTCAGATATGTGTTATAGTCTCGGCTCGTCTCTACTATAGCGCACTTAGTAGATGACAAATTCCAAATTTTCGTAAAAAAAAGTACTATTTAATGGAGTATTTTCATCAATCAAGTCCTCATTCCGTCCCGGTCATTTGTTTACCTCTATTAAAATACCCCCGACAAAAAAAACAGACATATGATTGGGATGGAGAGAGTCTCGCCTCGTCTCTACTATAAATCTATAAGGATAACATTATTCATAAGACTCTCCAAATTCTTAAGACACTGTTATTTATTGTTCAGACCCACCTCAGACTCACCCAAAACTTTATACATCTCGGTTCAGACTCTACTTTTCCATTTCACTTTTTCTTTTTACATACTAATTAAATTACTTTTAGTGGGGTCAAGACCCACCAAAGTCTAAGGAGAGTGTTGGATTTCTAAGACCCGGCTTAAAACTTCCTCAAGACTCGAGTAGATTAGTGGTAAAATTGAGAGAGTCTTGTCTTAAGACTTAGGAAAGTATTATTTCAAGACCGTCAATAACCTTACCCTAATGCAATTAGCAAATGACAAATGACAAATTATCATAAAAAAGTATAAATTAATGGAGTATTTCAATTAATCAAGTTCTCATTTGTCTCAATCATATAATTGAGACGGAAAGAGTATTCGCAACGCTAAATTTTCACTATTCGATTTCGATTATAATTATCGAAATCCAAACAATGCAAACGCACTCGAACTGCTATAACTCTACCGTTACTGAATATGGTCAATAAATCATGTAAAATTACAATAATTACATCAATTAATCACCAACATATAATTGATTGCTAAATAAACTCCAATTAATTAGTGATTAACTAAACAGGATGAATGAATTAGGGTTTGGTATATAAATTGTGCATAAATCAATCAATTAAACTGCAAAAAATGAAGTGATAGAAGAGTTGACTTACAGATCGAAAAAAGAAGGAAAATATGTAGACAGTATTTGAAAATGGAGTCATTTTTAATAGTACAACTATTAAAGATTGAAATTACGAAGTATGTGATTGCAATTTGCAATTAAAATAATTAGGTTTGCATTGAAGTATTCAATGCTAGTTATTGAATTATTGATTATTGAAGGAACGCGATTATGCATACGGCGGGAAACTCCCGCGAAACTTTATTTCTGTCCGTTTTCTCTTTTTTTTATAGTTTTTCAAAAACAAATCATTATCCAATATCCACCATGTGTCCATGTGGCCATGTGGGTGCTCGTTGAGGAAAAAAAACTAAACTAATTTGTGACGGCAGTATTCGTCACAAGTTTGTGACGGATACCGTTTTTTCTTATAAAATACCCACTTTTTCTCTCTCTGACACTATTTATATGGTCCCCTTTCTCCATTAATTCATTTTGTATCCATTTTATCTCACAAAATATTCATCACAAATAGTGACATGTCACAAGCAAGACTTACTAATTGGATTATTATGTTAGATTTTCTTTGTATTTAAGTATATTATTACCTCATGCTTTATTTATTTTTGAACATATGCGTTCTTTTTGAGTTTATTAGAACTAATAAGCTAGATTTTATTTTATTTTCTTATCAAAATTAAAATTTAATTAAGTTTATATTTAATGTTTGTGAGTTTTATTGTAATTTTTTGAGTTTAATGTTTTAATAACTAAACTCGAAAATTTTATAGCAATACTCATAATTTTTAAAACAAAACTCGAAAACATTATTACGATGCTCAAAAACTATAAAACTAGTGGTAATACATAGATGTATCATCCTCTTAGTGGTGCTCGTTTAAGACGTAAACCGCTTAGGCGTAAGTCTGGCAACAGGTCGGATTTGGACTGGGTCCAATAGTATTCAGATTCATATCCACATTGTATACCCTGGATCCAGATCCGATATAGATCCAACGGGTCCAAATATGTGAGATCCAAATTCGGGTCCAAGTTTTTAGCCTCACATTATAAAAAAACCCATGAGTCATAACACTATTGATATCCATTTTCCGAAATACAATAAAATGGAAAAGTGGCTAGTAGCGTGGCAATTATGTTCATTCAAATATTACAAATAGTAATTATTACGGCCAAGTAATCCAGACACAAATCAAGAAATAAGATAACTAAAACGTAAAACTTCATGTTTTTACTATGAAAACGGGTGCAGGTCGGATCTGGATCCTTCAGGGTCTGCGTAGGAGGATTTAGATCCAGATCCGTTTTAAAAGTAGTGGATCCAGATCCGACTCAAATCCAACGGGTCTGAAAAAATAGAATCCAGATCCGGTCCATCAGGGTCGGGTCTTACGGATCTGGACCGGATCCAGGATCCATTGCCATTCTTACTTAGGTGTTGATCTTTTCGACTTAATTTTAACTAGTATAGATTTTGCGAATACTCGGGATTTATTTTTAGAGTGTTATTTATAATGGAAAGGTAAATACCCGATGCCCTTAGATAGGACCATCAGCCTATGAAAGTGTCATCATCTCAGTTTCCCGAGACATAATATCAAGTAACAATACCCAAACCTTTATTTAAAGTTTAACAAAGTATAAAGTCTGATACAACCAAAACATCCGTCTCCAAACTAAAGTTTAACAACAACTACAACCAAAAAAGTGCGGAAGCTAAAACTGAGACTCTTCTAGGTGGAGCGTTATCCCATCCATGCCAAGCTAACGATCATCAACCATGACTCACCTGAGAGTCTGCTCGCCATAACCATGGATCATCACAGTAAGAAACACCACAGACGTCAGATACTGCTATATGCGACGATCTCATAGATACAACATTAAGTACAAACTGAAAGAACGTTTTACTGTCATAAACCACAACCATTGATATCACCATTTCCATGGCGGCCTCAAGCCTCATATCCATCCCCCACTTGCTCGCGGCAAGGGATACCTAGATCCTTAATGTGCACATCCTCTCCGTGGCGGGTCCCACGAAGAGCAATCGTAGGAGTGAAAGTCGTTTCCCGCAACGGTCCCACACATATGTTCGAATATGATAAAACCAATAACAATATACAGTGATATTTAAATAAACAATCATAGCCGTCACAATACATAAATACAAATCTGAGTAGGGAAACCCTGCCTCAAGGAATTCACAAAAAGTATACTCAAGGTTATCCTACCAACGCTCTTCTATGAAACCTCCTACTATGAACAATATACGTATACTCGCATTACTCCCTAGACAAGACTAATCTGAGATAACTGTACAATAGAACAAGACTTACTTGAGAATTAAGGGTTAGGCTAGATGATCGACGCTTCTAAGACTTGTTACGGACTCTTGACGGAGATTGAAAGGGATGGGGGTGAAAAAGATTAGGGTTTGTAGAATTTTGATTTGGTGTAAAAATCAGAATTACCCTCAGTTAATATATATAATAAACCGAAAGTTTTACCTACCGACGGACCCACTCGGTCGAGTATAACCTACTCGGACGAGTGCGACTTACTCGGCCGACTATAGCGTACTCGATCGAGTGCGATTTACTCGGCCGAGTAGAGCTTACTCGACCGAGTTCGACTTGCTCGGCCGAGTACAACATACTCGGCCGAGTTGAGTCATAACTCAGTTACAAACTAAGAGGGGTATTACAATCTTCCCCCCTTAAACCGAACTTCGTCCTTGAAGTTTGAAGAGTCTATTGATATAATATACTCAAGAAGGGGGGGGTTGAATTGAGTATGCCTTCTTTTTAAAATCTTCTTCGATGTGTATGTAGTTGTATGATGATCGTTGAGTAGAGCAATAATAAAGTAGAGACACGATATTTTTGAAGTGGTTCAGTCTCACACTCTGAGACCTACGTCCACTATTCTCGATTAATAAAATTAGTACCAACTCTGGATTACAATTTTATCAACCCTACTCGTGCGACTTTGATGTTAGTCACAACTCAATCTAGATACCGCTAAATATCTAGTTACGACAAATACCGTTAAATATTTGTCTTATAACGAGTACCGCTAAATACTCAATCTATCTTACGTGAATAAGATAAAGTCTTCAATAGTTTCTTGGTGTCACAATCTTGAATGAATAAGATCAATGCTTGAGCACTTGAATCTTGAATCGGATTTGACAATTAAAGCTCGAATATTGAAGAATACGATCGGCGGTTTTCTCTTGATTTGCGTGAATATGTGTGTTGTATTTCGTGAGATTTAATGTGTCATGGTTAGTCTATTTATATAGAATATGTATCTAGGTAATTTAAACCCTAGATGATTTAGGAATATTACTTAAACTAGAATACTAGTCTTTTAGTAATACTACCTTAAATCTAATCTTAATATATTTAGGAAAGATTTAATAATATACTATATGTATTATATAAGGAAACAATTTCCTAATTCATATTTAGGAAAGATCTTTATATAATAAACAATTAGTATCCATATTAAATCAACTTCCTAAACCATGTCAAAGATAATAAAATATATTACCATAATATAATCTTAGTTTGTTTAGGATATTAAATAAATACATAATATTTATTTAAATAAACCCTACACAACTTATAGAAACGTGACATACCACACGTTTTCCAAAGTCGAAACAAACTATATCTAGATTATATATTTGACAAATAAAATCATATAAAAATCTTTAGTTTATTTTAGTAATAAATAATTATCTCATAAGACAATTATTTATTCCTTATTTAACTAAGAGATATTTTATATAACTCTATTAAGATTAATAATTCCATATTTAAATAGAATACCATTTAAACACTAATTCACACGACACAAATAAGGAAACCAATGTTTCAACTTAACCACATATATATTTCGATCATTTCTTCATAATGTAGAGGTATAGCTACGAGCTATAACTTGAATCAAACTTGTACTAAAGTTATAGTTGATAATTATAACTTTACTTCTTTATGCGCGCTTGTGATCTTCTATCAATCTTCGATATTGTCAACTCATTGACTAATATGCTTGAATCTTGTATACTTGATTGATTAGATCTTGTTACTAAATTTCTGTACACTTAACACACGATTATACATACGAGTATATAATATATAAATAACTAGACTTGTCATTATCAAAACATAAACATATATACTATATATATATATTTGAATATATGGTTCAACAAAGTTCATCACTACAGACCTGCAAAATAACTACAAGGAACCCTTCTATCATACCGACCTACCATACCCATCACTCTCAAGTTGGGGTACATCCCAACCAATCGATCAAGTGTAACAACATATAGGTATTAGTAACTTGAACCAACTAAGACCATTCTATAGTGCACGATCATCTCTTATCCCCCTAAAAGAACTAGGTTACGTCAACATACCTAATCAAACAACTTAGGGTAACGTTCCCTCGTGACTGCCTCATGCTCCCATGTAACCTCCTCAATATCGTGGTTTGACCACAAAATCTTGAGGAGTTTAGTCTCCCCTGTTCTTGTCTTGCGAACCTTACTATCTAATATAGCCTTGGGTGTTTTCATATATGATAAGGTCTCATTGAGCTCAACTGGTTCCACCTCCAGAATGTGAGATGGATCACCAACATACTTCCTCAGCTGGGATACATTGAAAATAATATGCACTCGGTCCAATGCTGGAGGCAAAGCTAGACGGTAAACAACTTCTCCCACTCGATTAAGAATATCATAAGGCTCGATAAACTTCTGGCTCAGCTTGCCCCTCGTCCCAAATCTCATAACGCCCCTCATAGGTAAAACCTTAAGTAACACATTATCCCCTACCTGGAACCCAATGTCCTTGCGGTGCAAATCCGCATAACTCTTTTGTCGGTCTTGAGCTGCCCTTATCTTCTGTCGAATTACTTTCACTTGGTCTATCATGTCCTAAACCATCTGAGGACCCAGCACTGCAGCCTCAAAACTATCGTCCAAACACACTGGACTCCTCCACCTTCTCCCATACAATGCCTCACATGGTGTCATCCCAATGCTAGTATGGTAACTATTGTTGTAAGAAAACTCAATCAAATTCATCCTCTCTTCCCAACTACCCTCGAACTCCATCACACAAACCCTCAACATGTCCTCAAAGGTCTTGATGGTCCGCTCGGTCTGACCATCAGTAACTGGATGGAAAGTTGTACTCATCTTCAGGGTAGTACTCATCATTTCCTGCAGTTCCTGCTAAAACCTCGAGATGAAGCGAGAATCTCGATCCGACACAATGTCCTTAGGAATCCCGTGTAATCTGACCACGTTCTTCCTATAAGTTAAAGCTAACTCAGTCTTGCTCCAGGTGTCCTTTATGGGGACGAAGTGAGCTGACTTGGTTAACTTGTCAATTATCACCCAAATAATGTTGTTACCCCTCTGAGATCGAGGTAATCCCACAATGAAATCCATCGAGATCGACTCCCACTTCCATTTTGGTATCTCTAATTACTGAATCTTACCCTGCGGTCGGTGCTGCTCCCCATTCACCCTCTGACAAGTCAAAATACATCTAGCCACGAACTCAGCCACCTCCCTCTTTATTCCCGGCCACTAGAAAGTCTTCTTAAGGTCCCACTACAACAGATACTAATATTAGCGACTGAAATTGGCGACCAATTTCAGTCGCCCGTCCCATTTTAGCGACCAATTTCAGTCGCCCGCACTTAGTCGCTAGGTTTGGTCGCTTTTAGCGACCGATGTTGGTCGCTTTTAGCGACCGATGTTGGTCGCTAAAATTAGCGACTGGAAAAATAAAGACGGGCGACCAATGTTGGTCGCTAATTTAGCGACCGCCTGTGGTAGCTAAATTAGCGACCGAAATCGGTAGCTAAATTTAGCGACCGAAATCGGTAGCTAAATTTAGCGACTGAAATCGGTCGCTAAATTTACATGTTCGATCGCTAATTTTACATGTTATTGGCCGTAAAAATCTGTTTTGTCCTAGCCAAATCCCTAGCTATTACTTATAAACCTGCAACCAAGCAAAACCAACAACAGCAGCGCACAACCCAAATGATACCAAACATCTGAAACTTAGATAAATAAAACTGATTCGGATTACAAAGTACCAAATTCGAGTTCTTGTCCCATGAAAAAAATTATTCGACGCGTTCAACACTAACAAACTAGAAGATACACTAGCTAAGACACTGGGAAATACGCTCCCGCCCCACTGCCATCTCCCGGATCTCTTGGATCTCTATCCTGTGGGCGCCAGCCACTGTTGCAATTTGCAAAATAAGAGGACATCTTGTCCATTTCTTCCTTCATTCTTCTCATTTCTTCATCTCTTTCGGCGTCCCTTCTGTCCTTCTCAGCTAGTTGAAGTTGTAGGTGACTTACCAACCCAGAAACATATGTCTGGTGCTGGGAGGAGGACCCTCTTCTTGCCGGTGGGTCATAAAAAAGCTCTTTTGCTGAACCGGACCCGTAGACTTCCCCTTTCCGAAAACCATCTACAAGCTCTAACCAAAGCTGGTTGTCGGAGATTTCAGGGTTCTTCTTCTTTCGGTCAAGAAATTGGCCCTACAAAAAATGAAACATTATTAATAATATATATACAATAACACTTACATATAAATATATATGTTAAACAATACTATAAACACATTAAAAAATTAAATATACAAGAATACTTACATATAATTCACGATCTTTTGGGTTTGCGAAGACGAACCCTTTCTTTCCCTTCTTGGCATGTGTCTCAAGGAAGAGATCAACTGGGGACAGAATTGACTCTGATACAACTTCTTCTTGGAAAAAGGATGTGTCAACTTCTGATCGCGCCTTTGTTTTAATTACCGCACACCAATTCTTTTGTTGTCTATCTTTACTTGTGCTAGGCGAAGATGCATAATAAACTTGATGAGCTTGTTATGCAAGTATAAATGTGAAATAAATTTGTATTTATTTCACATATGTATTCGAATAACATTAAAGGAAACCAAACTCTTTCCCCATTAATAAATTCACAAGTACGTATTTACTACCTAAGTCACTTGAAATATACAAAGACAGTCCCAAAATGGGGACTATTCATGAATTCCTCCTAACGAGTAATTCATGAACGGGTACTAGGTCAATAGTCATTCTTTCACGGAAAATATTCACAATAACTTACAATAATGTACTAATCTGAATAATAACATTCAACAATTTTTTTTTCCAATTTCTAACAATACTAACACTCATTAACAATAACACCATCCAAGTCTGGGTGGTGTAGTCGGTTATCACGCTAGTCTCACACACTAGAGGTCCCCGGTTCGAACCCGGGCTCAGACATTTCTATTTTTTCGTACCAAAAAAAAAAAACAATAACACCCAATTTTTTCCCATTTTTTGTCAATTTCTAACTCTAACATCAACTAATTTCCGAAAATACTAATTAAATTACACATACAAACATAATAAACATCTAAAAACTTCTTAAAATCATCCTAGAAATCTAATTGATAACTAAAATCATCATCCAATTTTCCCCAATTTCTAACCCTAATCACAACTTATACATAAGAAACCTAATTAACTTATACATAAAAACTTAATAAACATCCAAAAGTTATTCAAAGCATCCTAATAATCTAATTACTAACAACAATTGTGAATTACAATAATACTATAAAGGGATTCAATACATAGATAAAGTTATTAAATCGACACAAACCTGAAAAACGAGTATAAGGTAGGTGAACGGCGGTGGTGGGTGGTCCGGTGGCATTGCGATGTTCCGGTAGAGGCACGGTGGTCAAGGGTGACGAGGGGGTTTTGGGTTTTTTTTAAGGCTTAAGAGAATTGGGGGAATGACGGGAGGAAGAAGAGGCGAAAAAATATAACAGAGGGTTAGCGACCGAAATCGGTAGCTAAATTAGCGACCGAAATCGGTAGCTAAATTTAGCGACTGATTTCGGTCGCTAAATTAGCGACCACTTTCGGTCGCTAAAATGGCGCTGTGGTCGCCCTCGGATTCGCGCGGATTTTTTTAGGATAAGTTGGGGATAAGCTTTTGGTCGCTAATTTCGGCGACCGATATCGGTCGCCCGCTTTTTTTTTTTGCGGTCGCTAATTTAGCGACTACCTGTGCGGTCGCCTGTTTAGTCGCTATTTTAGGTAATTCTTGTAGTGTCCATATACAGTTTATTTCCACCTGGATGCACTGAATAAGGTACGTTATGAGCCTAGAATCCGCTTCCTCAACTCCGCGATATCTGGTATATACCATCGACTATCAAATTGAAGACTCTCATCTGAGCTAATTGAAAACCTCGAAGGTCCTCCTGCTTCCACTTTGGCCTTCCACTCTAAAAAATTGGAATCCCGCAACTGACTCTCCCTAATCTCAGCATATAGCTCCGGCTCCACCGTCAAGTCTCCTCGCATATCCCCCTTTCTAATCACATGGATGCCCATCTTGTCTACCTCATCTCTCAGCCTTATCAAGGACATTGCAGTACATAGAGAATGTACACTCTTCCTACTCTTTCTGGGCGAAAATATACTTCAAACTCTTATGATCCGAAAACACCTTGAAAGTGACTTCATATAGATAATGTCTCCAAATCTTCAGTGCAAAAACCACCCCACCCAACTCTAAATCGTAAGTAGGATAGTTCTCCTCATATTGCTTCAACCGTCTAGACGCATAGGCAATCACCTTCCCATTCTGCATCAGCACGCATCCCAATCCGTTCTTCGCGCATCAGTGTAGACATCAAAATTATCAGTCCCCTCGGGTAAGGCTAGGATAGGTGTTGTAGTCAAACGTTCTTTAACGGTTTGGAACCCCTTCTCACAATCTCCATCCCAACGAAAACGGCTGTCTTTCCTCATGAGCATTGTCATTGGTCTAGCAATCTTGTAAAAATCTTTCACAAACCGCCTGTAGTTGTAACATCCCGCATTTTCGTAAAGTATATCTTGAAGGTTTTAATTATTTTTACGGGGTAAAATAATATTTTAACATTTGATGTTGTTTCATTTTAAATGAATAGTAAAATCCGTCTTAAGAACCTTAAGTCCTTAAGACGAATACAAACCTGACAAACTAAACTCATATCATAAAACCCGTTCAAGATATCCAAACCCGTTTCATTTAAACGGAAAGGACAACCCTTAAACCCCTTAAAACCCAATTGTGTCGACACCTTCATCCTCAAAACAAAACAACACTGTAAACATTTTCTCACCAAAACCTCCATAGAAACTCATCTTCTTTTGCTTATTTCTCCATCATCCGTTCATCAAATCAAGGTAATAATAACATTTTCGGAATCCTCATCAAATTTGCAAGACATCTATCACTTTCGTTTTTCAAATCCTTCACTTCGAAAAATAGGCTGTTTTTCCTAAAACCGTATTTTGGTCCGTTAAACTTGTTTTTCGTGATGTAGGTGTGGGCTTAGACGACCCGAAAGTGGATAGCTTCATCTTAGAGGAGGATCTTTGGGCCGGATTGCGTTTGAGGTGACGATTACGAGTAACTCGGCCTTTTTGTTAAAATAGCACTTTTGATGTTGTTCTTGCTTTCAATTTCTGATTTTTGAGTTGTGGTTGGCTTACAAGTTTAGTAATATGTTAGGAATTCGTTTGATATGTCCTTCACATGATTTACTTGAGGTTTTGTGATGTTTTCATATGTTCATATGTTTATTTTCAGTTTTTACAAAGTTAAGACGAATACAAGTTGTGATCTTAATATGTGGTTGTTGGTGAAATTTATGCTTGTTTGTGGTTCATATGTATGTAAAAGATGTTGGGTAAACTTGTGTTGATGCGAATTTTGAAGTTTGGTATCGATTTAAAGAAGTTTCGAATAGGCTGGAAATCGCGATTTTGGCGAACAGGCTCTCTGAGCCGGTCGACCGACCGGCCGCCGGTCGACCGGCTGGGAAGGCTTCTTGGTTGTTTTCGCGAGACTTGAACTTCGTAGTATTAGGGTGCCCAGCCGGCAGACCGGCCGCCTGCCAGCCGGCTGGGAGTGCTTATTAGTTGTTTTGCGTGTTTTTGAGGAAATGGGTTTTGAGCTGCCAGCCGGTAGGCCGGCTGCCAGCCGGTAGGCCGGCTGCCTGCCGACCGGCTGGTAGCCTCTTTGGGTTTATTGCGTAAGTTGGGATTGGGTTCCCAGCCGGTAGGCCGGCTGCCTGCCGACCGGCTGGGAGTCCTTTGGGGCTGTTTTCATTTTCAAGAAAGGGAAGGCTGAATGGGTTACCAGCCGGTAGGCCGGCTGCCTGCCGACCGGCTGGGGACCCCTGAAGCTTATTTTTGTTTCGAATTCGTAATTCGTTCGTAACTTTTAAACGGTTAATCGGTTTTGATTGAAACTCGTTCCTTGTATCTTTGATATGTATCTGAGGTCCCCGGAGGATGGGCGACACTACATTGGGTTCGGGAATGGAGAGAGGATAGAGACCCCCCGGTCGGGTAACCGAAAGGGAAACCGGCTCTCCCTCAACTTAGTTCCCGGGGTCAATTAAGTGTTGATTAGAAATGTAAAAGTTTAGAACTATAGATTAGTCTCTAGATTTGGATGATATTGTTTTGATGCGTATTAAGGTATGCCTTGAGCTGGCCTCTGAGCTTAATACGTGAGCTTGTTGTCATATATGGGGATATGCCTTAAGCTGGCCTGTGAGCCCTATATGTGTATGGTTGTCGTGTCTGGGATATGCCTTAAGGTGGCCTCTGAGCTCAGACATGTTTGTTGTGATCGCGTTGGAACATGCCTTAAGTTAGCCTCTGAGTCTGACGAGTAGAGCAGCTGCACAACGGGGCATTTAGGTCGTAACACTTCACCCGGAGTGCAGATGTTTGATGCTAGAACATGCCTTAAGCTGGCCTATGAGTTTAGTATCTTGTGATGTAGTGAAGGGACATGCCTTAAGCTGGCCTCTGAGTCCTTTACTTTTGGGTGCTAGTCTATGCCTTAAGTTGGCCTCTGAGTCTAGTGTCTTGCTGATTGGTAATTAGGTTATGTCTTAAGTTGACCGCTGAACCTTCTTACTTGCTGAATGATTGGTAATTAGGTTATGTCTTAAGTTGACCGCTGAACCTTCTTACTTGCTGAATGTTTGGTATATAGGTTATGTCTTAAGTTGACCGCTGAACCTTATACTTGCTGAATTTATCTGCTTGCCTAGTGTTGGTACGGTGTTAGATATAGATGTTTATACTGATGTTTCAGATGCTGTTATTGATGAGTATAATTTTGACTTTGTTATTGTTCATCCAAGGCATTGGATGACTCTTTAGTCAGTTTCGTAAATGGTTTGGATTGAAAGACCCCCCGGCCGGGCAACCGGAAGGGAAACCGGCTCTCCTTCCAAATAGTTTCCGAAGTTGGTTGAGAGCCGTGCATTAGTATTGCATGATAGTATGAGATCAGTCGAGGAATGTTTATGCTTCACATGTTTATATATGTTGGAGTATTCTGTATTGCTTTACTTGTTACGTGTCGTTACAAAAGGTGGCTAGGAGAACTCTAGTCACTCCCCACTGATTGTGGCGTACATGTTTTCATGTATGTAGGTACATGCAGGTTGGCGGGGTTCACTTGAGAGCTAGCGAGATGATCCTTTCATCATATGACTTATACTTCCATCGATTAACTAGACTCTTAGTTTTGATACAGTATACGTTTTGGTGCCTGTAGGGATGTTCCATCCCAGGCTGTTGTATATATTTGGTTTTCGTACTTAGAACTGTTACTTATCTATTTCAGTTTATGTCAGTTTCAGTTTTCAGGTTTTAATTCACCTCGCATGTTTATGTTAAAAAGTTTTAATTCCGCTGCATTTTTAGTACTTTGTATGTTTTAATTTTCCGCTTTCGCGAGGGGTTTTACAGTAGTAGCCTGTTAAACCTAGAAAACTACGCACCTCTACCACATTCTTAGGAGCCTCCCAGTTAGACAGTGCCTCTATCTTACCAGGATCAACGACCACTCCCTCCTTCGAAATTACATGCCCCAAGAATGTCACTTTCTCTAACCAGAACTCACACTTAGACAACTTCGCATAAAGCTGGTTGTCCCTTAACGTCTGCAATACAATCCTCAAATGCTCTGCTTGCTCCTCTTTGGTCTTGGAGTAGATCAAAATGTCATCAATGAAGACAACCACGAATTTGTCCAAGTATGGACTAAATACGCGGTTCATCAGGTCCATAAACACCGTTGGCGCATTAGTCAACCTGAATGGCATCACCACATACTCATAATGTCCATACCTAAACCTGAAGGCGGTCTTAGGTATATCTCCATCCCTGATCCTCAACTAATGATACCCCGCCCTCAGGTCGATCTTAGAAAACACCCTAGCTCCGGTTAACTGATCGGACAAACCATCTATCCGAGGTAAAGGATAACGGTTCTTGACCGTCACATGGTTCAATTCCCGATAATCAATGCATAATCACATGCTGCCATCTTTCTTGTTCATGAAAAGTACTTGTGCACCCCAAGGTGACACACTAGGTCGAATGTATCCCTTATCTAACAATTCTTTGAGCTGTTTCTTCAGCTCCTCCAACTCTTTCGGTCCATCCAGTAAGGGGCCTTAGATATAGGTTCCGTTCCCGGCTTCAACTCGATCCTAAAGTCAATGTCCCTCTTGGGTGGTAACCCAGAAATCTCTTCCGGAAAAACGTCCTCAAACTCCCCCACTAGAGAGATGATCTCGGCTGACACCTCCTCAACCCTCGTATCCCTCATATGACACAAAATCATCGAACACCCATTCCTCAAATAAGACTTCAGGGCCATTAGAGATATAATCTTGACCATAGGTCGAACTACAAAACCCTTATACGATACCCTGACTCCCTTCGGTCCTCTCACGGCGACTCTCTTCTGAAAACAATATGAAATGAAAATGATGTTCTAGGCTTGTGCAAACGCTCTTCAAGGATGGAATAAAAGCTATGAAAGAGGTGGATCCTAAGGCAGCTGATGCATTCATGGCATACAATCCAAATCAGTTTTGTAGAGCATTCATCAAGACTACATCAAAAAGTGATGTAATTGTTAATAACATGGCAGAGACACTCAATGCCTACATTATAAGTGCTCGTACAAAGCATATTATATATATGCTTGAGGACATCAGGGTGACTTTGATGCAAAGGTTAGTTAAGAAGAAAGCAGAAATGGAAAAAAGAAACTACCTTGCTATGTCTTAGGGTACAACAGAAGATCGAGAGGGAGAAAGAACTTGCTGCAATGTGCACACCTTTGCCATCCAGTGATGTTCTGTGTATCAGTTAATGTTGGTACTGATAACCTCACTATTAACTTAAAGACTTGAGAATGCACTTGCAGGAAGTGGAATTTAAGTGGTATACCATGTGGTCATGTAATTGCTGCCATATTTGACAAATATGAGAATGCTGAGGACTATGTCGATGACTGCTACAAAAAGGATACCTATCTTAGGATATATGGTTCATCAATCAGCCATGTTCAGGTGAGAGGCACTGGCCTACTGTTGTTCAGCCTTTAAACCCTCCACAAATAAAGGTAGGTCCAGGAAGACCAAGGAAAAATAGAAGGAGGGATCCATTTGAAGATCCTAAAAAAAGTGGAAAGTTGACAAGCCATGGATTTCAGATGACTTGTTCAATATGTAAATCTACATCCCACAACAAGAGGAAGTGTCCTGACAAGAATAATGCTATTACTAATGCACAACCACCTAAAAGAGGAAGAGAAAGTCCTAGAGCTGCTCATAACATGCACCAAACTGGTAATCAAGCTACTGAGGCTCATCACCAAATGACTGCCCAACCAACTAGGATACGAAGAAATGGCATAGTTATTAACAGTGGTAGGGGTGGAAGGGGTGGGCTGTTAGGTGGCAGGGGTGAAGGAGTTGCTGGCAGAGATGGAGGAGTGACTGGCAGAGGTGGAGGACTGACTGGCAGGGGTAGAAGAGGTGGCAGAGGTAGAAGGGTGAGCAATTATCTGATTATTAACTGTTCATTAAGCAATTATCTGATTATGTTATGTCCATTATCTGACTTGTTTCCTATTTTGTAGGTACCTCAAGGATTTGACATCCTTTATGATGGCGACAGGAATACCGAATATGTTCACCAATGTAAGTTTATCTTCACTTTATCCCTCAACTCAACTTAACATCAAACAAGTTATCTCATCTCCTCTTATGTGTCCATCTACAGTTTTCGAGGCCAAGGGTTTTTATTCAACAACATGAAACAAGTTATCCGTCAACTCAAGCTTTAGTGAACCAGAATATGAATGAAGACATGTAATAGTTAGTTTAATTGTAACTTTTTGCATTAGGGACCTTGTTTATGTAGTTGTTAATTGGTCCCTATATTTTGCATTAGGGAACCTGTTTATGTGTCCCTATATTTTGATATCAAGGAATGAAGAAACAAAAGTAGCAATATAATGGAACACATGAATTTTTCATTCCATTAATCAAAGAAATCTTTTGGTACACAAAAAACTGGTTCATTATCCTTATACGTAATGTGTTTGATAATAGGAATTGATATTACCCCTTCACCATCCAACAAACTGCAAAAAAAGATCCAAGAGAAAACTAATCCTAACAATGCAACTTTTTCACCCGTACTGTGTTTTTTAACTTCAAGTTTCAACTGCAAAACCTCCTTTTTCAACTTCCCCTTCTTCAACTTCATTTTCTTCAATTCGTCTTCAATGAAACTCTTCTGAAAATTGCTACCATCAATCAAATTCTTCTGAAAATTGCTACCATCACCTGACCCATCATTCATCAATGCAAAAAAAACCCACAATTACTTTTCCTACAAAATTACACGAAAAAAATTAGGGTTTTCTTACTGCCCAATTCAATTTTTTATACTAAAATCCAGTTCGTTAAACATCAAATACTAAAAATAATACAAATTAAATCACTTACTGGCCATAAGGAACACCCATAAAACTTTCTCCCTTCATTTACCCCCTTCTTTGCAATCCTCATCACTGCGTTTAAATTATGATTGCATCTTACCTCCATCGAGCTATTTGCAGACCATCAATTAGAGGACGATTGATATTTATGTGTATATATTTCATTGAGAAATTGTGATTAAAATAAGAAGAAGGTGAAATTTATGGAAAAAAAATAAGAACCAGGTGATTGAATACTAAAGAAAACATGAATGAAGAAGAAGATGGCGATAAATAATAAACTAATAGGTCCCACGACATTTTACCTGTTAAAACAAGCACAAATTCTCGTTGTAGACGAGGGTATCCGTCACAAGGAAAAGATGGACATCATTTTGTCTCACAAAATGCTCATTTAGAGGAGAGAGGAAAACACGTGGGGTGCCTCATCTTGTCCCCCTATTCGTTTTGTGAGTGTCATTATCCGTCTCTCCACCCAACCCGTCACAAGCAAGACTAATTGTAAACCAAGTCATAAAATAACCAAGTTTAGTCTTTTATAATTACTTATTTAGTTGGTTTTATTATGCTATTAGATATAATAGGGATTAATAATGGAAGACACCCAATAAGTTGAATTATTCCTGTTAATTAATCCTTGAAATTATATACACTGCACTAGTGCGTAACCCAATGGCATTATATTGTTCAGTTGTGATTCATTAACTATAAGCACAAATAGTTTCATATTTATTTTTAATCTTTGTGCAAAAATAAATATAAATAAATGTGATTGAAGTATCGTACAGAAGGACAAAAGGAGTATCGTCAATTATCTAAGCGTGTTGATACTTTGATGTGAAGAGTTATTATAAACTAAATAAAAAGAATATAATAAGATAACTTATTTAATGTCGTTGTATATGTACTTCTTCATTCCGCTCAATTGTTGTCTTATTTTATTTGTGGTATCTCAAACAATTATTATTCTTTCTATTTTGAGAATATATTTGAAAAATAATTTGACCATATTCAATCAATTTGATCTACTTATTATTTAATAATTAGTCCCTTTTATTTTCTTGATCTTTGTTCATGCCAAAATAAAAGATAATAATTTACAAAGACACTGAAATTATAATAGTGTTTTTAGTAGTTTTAACTTTTTATATGTCATGCTTTGTATTATTTTATATAGCAATTAAATGTAGTCTAAGATTGACGCATTCAAAATTTCAAATGTACTCCATACTAAGTAATTCATTTATCTTGATGGTCTTCTACTCTCTCATTACGTATACGCAAGATGTTAACAACGAAGCAAGGAAACTAGTAATGGTTCGATTTTTTTGGACAAAAACTGAATTAAGTTGAGCTAAATTGAAGTAAGTTATTGAGTAGAATAGAGGTCAAATAAGATAAGTGGATTTGAAGTAAACTAAAGTAAGAGAAATAAAAGCGGAAAAGTATTGGGCTTAAGCAGGGTCGTATGCAGGACTTTGGGTTTATGAGGGCACAAAATTTTTTTAACCATAATTGCGATATTATTTTGCTTTTATTTACGTACTAACATGACTAAATATCACAAAAGAATATCAAATATAGCATTGGGAATAAATATAAATCTAGATATTTTAACTAACGAAAAGTATGTAACATGAGGACATGACTAAATATTACGAAAAATAAATATAAATCTAGATATAATAAGTAATGAAAAATTGAAAACAAAAATGATAGTGTAGCTTGTCGGAGTCAAACCTTGGTCTACACTATCTATGCTCTTCCTTTACCACTATACCAGTATTATTATATTTCAAACAAAGGATATTAATTTATACATATAACTGAATATTTTGGGTGCGCGAGAGCAACTGCTCGCCTTTTCCCCCCAAGGCCCGGAATTCTAAGAGCTTGTTTGGTTGACATAAGGGAATAAAATTCCCAAAAACTTCAAGTTCACATGAATTTCCAGTTCATGTGAATTCCTAAATAGTGTTTGGTTTGCATGTGGGAAGTTCCAATGACCAAGGGGGATTTGGTGAGTGACTTCTCACATTATGGAGGAAGTACATTCTTGTCGGAAATTCTACTTCTCATGATCTTGACAACCAAACAACATCATGGTTTTACACTTCTTATAAAGTTTAAGATCCTATGATTTCAATGGACAAGCAAATAAGCCCTAAGCAATTGAAATGCTTACTACATTTTTTTTTTTTTACTTTCTTCTTATCAATTTTTATAAGGTCTTTAATACTTTACTTTGACCGTAATTTTTGACATGTATTAATTCAGTGGCGGATCTAGGATTTCGGGTTTGGGGGGGGCAAAAGTGAAGTTTGGTGAAATAAAGCAAGGTTTTTTTAAAAATAACCCTCTTATGAGATTTGAACCTCTAACCTCACCAAACTTCTAACACATAACCACTTTTAACCACTAAGACCAACCCATTTTTGTGAAATTTATATACAATAATTACTCTTATTTTTATGTTGGGGGGTGGCACTTGCCTACCCTCTCCACCCAAATCCGCCCCTATGTATTATTATGTTATACATATAACCTTCTTTGTAGTAAATTAAAAAAGGGACTTTTTTCACATACATATTTACTCTTTCACATACACTTTTTACTATACTACCTTTGTCATTTCTTCATCCTTTGCCAAATCATTTTTTTTTCTCCCTTCTCTTCCCTAACCCCCCTTCACCACTAAATCACCACCACCCACCTCCATTCAGGCATTCACCACCACCAATTACTCTCCTCGCCGGAAAACCCTTACTTCGGCTGACCCCACGCCTCCGACCCAGGCCAACCTCCTCTGCCAGGACTGCCACGCAAAAAAAATAATAAAAACTAAAAACACCAAAGCAATTATTAATGTATGTAACACCCAGATTTAGAGACTCGATATTGTACCTTAGAACATGGACCATTTGGCTAGTGACCATGGTTGGAAATAATGAAGGTGTGAGTTAAGTATTCCTTGAGAGGGAACTCGCCTAGTACTGCGTACTCGGCCGAGTGGAAGTAACTCGGCCGAGTCACGCCAACTCAGCCGAGTAGCTGTAACTCGACTGAGTTAGGCCAACTTGGTCGAGTCAGCTCGTCACTCGGCCGAGTGCGGTTGTTCCAGCGGGTTTATTTCAGCGTCGAGATTTAATAAAACTCGCTTTTTTTTAAAAACCTGTTTAGTCGTCACTCATAACCATAACAAGAACTTCTTCCTTCTCCCTCTCCCTCTCATCCCTAATTGCCATGGAGGTTAGTCAATCGTCAAATACAGGACGATCGGATTTGAGACTTAGCGTCACCCACACTATTATGCTTCTAGTAAGATACATTTCCCCTGAGTCTCGACCTTACAGTTACCTCTCGTCGTAGTAATGTATGGATAAAATCTGTTATAGGAGACCAATGTTGTTGTCGTAGAGATGCTTGATGGGGATACACGGATGTGTGCGTCAGTTAGGTTACCCTACTCAGTCAAGCCTTTGATTTGCGTACATGAAATGTTGTATATATATGTCACGATGTGTTGTTATTGTATATTCTCTGTATGATGTTGGAGAGGTATTGGTAGCGATGAGATGTTGGTGGCGGTATTGACAATACTGAGATGTGAAATTCATGTTTGGCACCATTGCGAAAAGTAGCTCTCAATCCTAGGATCGCCCTTCATGGTCCCCCCATGAACGGGTGGTACACATTAATGATCTAGGTATCCCTTGCCGCGGGCAAGTGAGAGTTTGTATGTTGCGATAGTAGAGATGGTGTTGGTTTTGTATCGTGGTGGTATTGCATAGCGGTTGTTTGATCTTTGTGACGTATTGTTGAGGACGGTTGGTATGATCTTTATTGTAGTATTCTTTATCTAGTTTTGTATATTGCTTGTATTAGTTTTTTGTGCTTGTATTGACTCGATCTCCTTTTATGTGTCTTATCTTCACTATCTGTACCTACAATGATTCATTGACTTATTGGGTAAATGATGAGTAGTGGGATAGTTCTAGGGGTTGATGCTTATTTGGTTGTGTTGCCATGGGATGGGTCGAGACGAGCGAAGGTAAGTGTTATAGATTATTGTCGATTGCTATTGTGTTTTAGCAGGATTTTATTGGAATGATCCAACTAAATGAATAACAAGACGGGTATCTAGTTCTATTATGATTTGTGATTGATGAGATAAGACAATTGAGAGGGAGGAACAGAATAAGAAATGAAGACTAAAATATTGGAGAAGTTCTGAACAAAATGTCAATTACGAGTAAAATAATACTTATATTAATCTTATAGTAATAGTGAGAATTTATTGGTTAATGGGTGTTATTTACCCAATTAATTGGGTAATTGGTGTTGAAGTGAAAGTATTTGGGGTTCTAGTGTCCACGTGGACAGTTCTCTTTTTTTACCGGATTTTAAGCAAAGCCGCTGAGGACCTTAGCGGCTTTACTGAGTTTAAATTTTTTTTTTGAAGAAAACATTTACAGGGGTTTGGAAATAATGGAAGAGGAGAAGCCGCTATCCTCCTTAGCGGCTTTGCCCGAAATTTCCAAAAAAAATCCTAAGTTTCCTCTGAGGATAATTACAGGCGATATTCGGAGGTAATCAGCTGTACCAGTGCATCTGATACGATCCATTGGTCTTCTGTTGGGATTTGGGGAAGTCCTGGAATATTGTATTAGGGTAATTACCGGCGATATTCGGAGGTATATCAGTTGTACCAGTGCATCTGATACGATCCGTTGGAGAATGTTCCACATTGGTCATACAGGAGACTTGTGTGGAACTTATGTAGGAATGCGATCAACCATCCTTTGAACTAGCTTTTGGTGTGGGTTCTCCCGTTATCTGTATATCTTACACCCTAGTCAACATGAAAATTAGAAGTGAAATAAATCAGGAGGCTTGTCAATGTAGTATTGTGATGTGGGGGTTTGGACTTTGGAGTTTGCAGTTTATGTGGTTGTGTCACTTGTGTGTGCGCTATTCAATCAACCGGTATATTTGAGTTGGGATTTGACATGAATATCTAGGAAGATGTTGTGGATGTGAGATTGTGAGGTGACAAACGGTTGATGATTAAGCAATGGTGGGGCTTGATGGGTTTTGAGCAATTTTCCAATGGAGTTAACTCTTACCAAGAGTATTCAAAGCTCAAAGATATTGTTAAGGGGAGTGGAGGTAGGAGAACTAGTATAATTGAAACGTATGAACTCCCTAGGAGTTGATATTATATGCCAGGAAATAGACATGGTTTGTTGGTTGAGATTTGAGAACCGTAAGATGATAAGCTAGTAATAGGCAATATCCCAGAAAAAAGATGATAAGCTAGCAGGTTGCAGTAGTAACCTCAGAGGAAACTTGTGAAACTTGGCTTATTTTTGGAAATTTCGGGCAAAGCCGCTAAGGAGTATAGCGGCTTCCCATCTTCCATTATTTCCAAACCCTTGTAAATGTTTTCGTCAAAAAAAAATTTAAACTAAGTGAAGCCGCTAAGGTCCTCAGCGGCTTTGCTTAAAATCTGGTAAAAAAAGAGAACTGTCCACGTGGACACTAGAACCCCAAATACTTTCACTTCAACACCAATTACCCAATTAATTGGGTAAATAACACCCATTAACCAAAAAATTCTAATAGTGAAGTAATACTCTCTATGTTTCAATGAATAATTTACACTTATTTTACTAAAAGAGAAATAAAATGAATATAAACTATTAAGGCGGCGTTTGATTGCCACCACCGCCAGTAGATAAGTGGTTGTTTCTGGTACCATTAGTTATGGTTCTCAGATTAATCAAACAACCAATTAAGTTTTAGGTAAAACCTTTCATTTTCTCCTTCTACCCTTTCTTATCTCCTTTCTGTTGAATTCCCCGCAGCGGGTTTATAGAATTCGGTGCATGAAACCGGCCCATAAGCAAGTGAGGTTTATCCTGAAACCAATTGGTGATAGGAGGAGTAGCCCACTTACTTATAAGCTAGTTCATTCATTATCATTCTATCGATGTGGGACAATGCCCGTCACACACATATGAAAAGAGACCTCAACACTTTCTCTTTCTCTAACCAAACACTCCCTAACTGTCGACTGAATGCGCGGTCATACCCCGTTAAAATTGGCTGACTTATTCAATGGTACTCAATAAATTTTCATACAGACTCTTTCATGTACGTAGGCAATATGGCAAATGGCAAATTAACTTTAACTATGCATGGTATCAAAATAACTTTGGATTTTTTAATTTTTTTTTTCTATGCCTATAAATACCGGCATTTATAACCGTGAGTTCCACACAATAACTTAAATCACCAAATCATAATCATTTATACTATAGTATAATTTTTTATATACAAGCTAAATAGTAAGAAAAATATGGCTAAATCTGGCTTCGGCATTTCAAGCGCTTTCATTGTTTTTTTATTGTCGTTCCTTCTCCTAAGTACCGTGCTAGGTAAGTGTCTTATTACACTCATACGTGTGTGCAAAGCTATATTTGAATTTTGCGTATAATCAAAACATCAATTTTATCTATATTTTCATTTATCGTTACTTATTTCAAACCTAGTTGAATAATTTTTTATTTCCGACAAATTATTAGCCCGAATTATCATGAACAGCTGGTTTGATTGATATGTGCTTAGCGCCTTCCCTAATTCGTGCATAAATAACTTTAGATAAGTATTAAAGCCTTATGGATATATTAGTTGATAAAATAATATGTTTGGCCAATTTTATGCAAATGCTTATATAGTCATACCCTAAATAAAAAGAAATAAAACATACAAACCGATTTAAGGTGGATCGTTCACCAACGTATCTTGACTACGTAAAAATCCCTACAAATTTATGACATTGAGAATTTATTTATTTCGTCCCGGTCATTTGTTTATATATTCTATTTCGAATTATTTCAGTTAATTATTTGAGTTACCGTTCTACTTTTATAATGCTTTTGATCAATAATGTAATTCTCCAAACCCAATTTGGTGACTTATCATAAAGGTAAATATATAACTGGAACCAAAAGAATATGTAATATAATATTCACTAAATAGACTCTTAAGATCTAAATTATATCTTGAATGAAATAAACTCGAACAAATAAGGGAGGTTTGGTTCAAATAGTGGCCTGGTATATGTTTAGAATCAGGATTTAAATGAGCCGATCTAAGCTCAAGCTCGTGTGAGCTCAAACCCAACTCGTATCTAGTTAACTTCAAGCTCGTTCTGACCAAACACAAGTGTAGCTTTGACCGAGTCAATTTCGAGAGTTTGTTGAGCCGACTCAGATCATTTACAACCGTAATTCAGACGTATATAAGTAACGACGCACAACCCGGACTTGATTCTTAATTATTTTAACATTAGACAAAGTAATTTAATTTAATTTAATTTAATAAATTAAATATGTTTACAGAAAAACCCATAGCAGAAGCAAAATTATGCGGAAGTTATAGCCACACATGGAGTGGATTTTGTGACAATTCTGCAGATTGCAACACGAAATGCGTTGATGATGAAGGTGCAGCTGAGGGTGCTTGCCACTTTGACTTCCCTGGATTTGCTTGTTTCTGCTATTTTGACTGTTAATTAAGCTCTAATAATACATAAAAAAAAAAAGGAGTTTAAATATAAATAATTGTATTTTGCCCTAATTTTCGCGTCTCGTGAATAAATATTATAGTACAGATTCTACGGAGTAATATAGTACTATATAATTCACGAGGCGTAAAAGAAACTAAAAAATAAAGGGTGAATACAATGTAGTGATATTCGTCTGTTATTTATATTTCTTATATACTCGGTATTAAATATGAAAATAAAAGGTTCTCTTTATTGTTTTGAATAATGTACATTTGGTTTATTTTGTAAAGGGTTTATAAAGCGAATGTAAATTATTGACCGAAGATAATATTTGGGGTGAGCCACAAATAAATGTAATTTGTAATGTAATTTGTATGCCTTGTGTGTCACTTGTATAAAATAATAATGTTTTGGTGTATTGAAATATTTGGAAACTAGTTTAGGACCCGTGCAAAATTGCACGGGTATGTGAAAAAAATATATAAATAGTCATTTAAAATTTTATAGTTGTAGTATTATTTCATTTAAATATAAATGTACAATAATTTACACATACAAATAAAGGTATATTAAATTTAAATTCAACGTTTATTATACTTTTAACATTAAATTAAAAGGGTGCATGCCTCACTGACATTGGCACATCCCTATTTTGATTTAATAATCAAAATACACATGATTAAAATAGTTAAAATTAAAAGGTACACATAGAAAATAAATATCGTATATTTTCCATATATTCTTAAACTAATACAACAACGTTCGTATAATTATTATGACCTAGGAGGAATAGGCTATGTATAGTTAACTTTTGTTTTAATTCAGTTCGGTTCAATTTAGCTTCACTACGATCGATTCAGTTCAACTCTTTTCAGCAAAAAAAAACAGAGTGTAAAATCCGTTACTGACCATATTTTTGGTGAATTACATATACACTTTTACTACATAATTTTACACTAAATTAATATGAATATTTTTATCCAATAGGCTTGGTAGAACATAGTTATGTTGCAAACGACTCATTAATAATTAGCTAATTGTGTTATTCAGAACAACCAATATATACCCTCGTAAAAAATGTCCCAAAACTATAAGTTTGATACTTATATAATTATATGTATATAAATAATACAAAACAATAGAATTTATAATATTTTATAGCTTTTTATCACAAGGTCAATGGGCTAATATAATATTAGTAGTTATTATTAATTCAAATTAAAAGTTAAAAAGCGGTTAGGTTATTCTTTTTGACTTATTATTATGCTAAGACAGTCTTTATATAGAGTAAAAAATTGTATGGTCAATATTAATTGTATGTCATGTATAATATACATTTAATGAGTTTATTAGCTAACCTAAACAAACTATTATAATAATTGATCTTGACCATCTTAAATTAAGACTTCTCAAACCCACATTATATTTATTTATTTTTTTCTTGTTTTAATTAATTGTGAATGTCGTCTTATCTAAGAATTTGTGAAATTGAAAACCCGTTTACAAAACATTTGATATTTCTACATCTAAAACAACTAATAAATCTCATATAAAACGATTTCACGTTATTAAATTATGATAAAATCCTTACTGTAGAAAATTTTAATATGCCGTAAAATATGTTTGATGTGTAAAAAACGGTTTTCTAAGAGCATTTGAGTATTTGTAAAATTAATCAATGACTCAACATTGCCCCAGAAGTAATACCATATTAATCAACATAATAATTGTAAAAAATTTAAGCATATCTTATAATGCAAGTCTTTTTTTATGATAATCAAAAGGTTAATATTATGTAATATGTAATTATGTACCACCTTAATTTCACAATTACTATAAAGCCTATCCATTGTTAAAAATATGTACAACTTTCCGCTTAGTATCATCTCATCCCATGAAATTAGCATTTGCATGTTATTACTAATTAATTAATATTCAAATGAATATTTTTAAAAATATTTTTTCCATTATGCAAATATGTGTGGATCTGTCAGAATAAAATAATGTTAAGAGAATGTTATGCGGGAAAAAATTTAATGGGGAATTGCAAGTGTCTAGTTGTTCTTTTATTATACTCATACGTACATAATAAGCGTACTCATTTTATTTTTAACCGTGGTTTCACGTATTTTATTATTCGTTTGGAATTAGAATACTCCCTCTTACTTATTTTTATAAGTGTCTCATTGTTTCAATATATGGGTGTAGTATTTTAATACAGTGGGACACTTATAAAAAGTAGGAGGGAGTATTAAATAATCTGATAATAAATTATGTGAAATCATTTCTAAAGACATTTATCCAATGCTTCTATAATATAATTTTTTAGTTAAATTTATACGTATAGGAAAAGGAGATATGTTATAATCACATGATGAATATATGTTATCCTATTGAATGTACAATCAAAATCAAGTGGTTTAGTGGTAAAAGTGTTAAATTCTCAGCCATTGGTCTTGGGCTCGATTCCGACTGTATAACTTTTTACTTGTTAGAAGGTGGATAAATAGGCGGGAAAAGTAGAATGGTAGTGGTTTTTTTTACTTGTTAGAAGGTGGATAAATAGGCGGGAAAAGCTTTTTACTTGTTAGAAGGTGGATAAATAGGCGGGAAAAGTAGAATGGTAGTGGTTTTTTTACTTGTTAGAAGGTGGATAAATAGGCGGGAAAAGTAGAATGGTAGTGGTTTGTGTTTTATTATTTTATATAGATGATGTTAAATTGAATAATTGGACATGTGTCTAAAATCTAAAAAAAAAAATATTGAAATCGAAATATCGCGAATTAATGTGTTAGGGTAATATATAGTACCATCATTCGAACAATTCTCATATTCGCAAATGACTATACCTCTAAACGACTAAAAGGATGAGCTATTTAGAACGAATGTAAAATCGTTTTGAATTTATAAAATATTTAATTAAATAAAATCACAGAATTAGGAAGAAGACGCCCTAAATTACTTAATGGTTCGCCATAACTATATAAATCATTCTTGTCTTCATCATAATTGACATTATATGCTAAAATATTATATTTATCGTTCTTATAAAAAACTATCTTTATGATCGGGCAATAAATAGTTTTTGGATTTATTTTTATATTTGTAGCATTAATTAATTGGTCCTTTTTCTATGTATTCCTTTTGTTTTTTTGTAAATTTTGCTTTTAACCTCGAGTTATTTTCCGAAATATGCGATTTTGAATAATTATTTAACGAAATAGGTTACTTTTCAAATTTATTACCGAAAATGGGTCCACGTCATCACTGAAGCTAGATTTGTATTCAAGTCGCTTACCCGGATGACGACCAAATGCGGATTATAGGAACTAAACTGAACTTATAGGAACTGAACTGAAGTGAATTAAACTTATCGGAACTGAACTGAACTTATACGATCTGAAGTGAACTTAAATTAACTAATATGAAATCCAAAAGAACAGAGTCTTAATACAACAAAGATGGTATCAAAGATGCTCTTAAGATTCAAATATTGCATTTTATGTCATCATTTTATATTGCCCTTATTCTATTACTGTATAAGTCATTTTCCCAAAAAAATAAATCGTATGTCATTTTGCCACTAGACTAGTGAAAAATATTACTTTTCTATTTTCAAATAGGATTTATCTTTTACAAGATTAATGAAAATATTTACACAAAACATAGATATCATTATAAAAAAAATTCAATACTTTTTTTTAAGAAGAGTCGATTTTTATACCTTAAGTAAAGAACTACTTAGGCATTCGTACAATTTTTTTCATCCTGATTTTATGAAGAAGAAAGTTATCTCATCTCAATTCCTACGGAGTATATAATAACAACTGGGTATAAAATACCTTCAAATAATCCTTTATTCTAATCAAACTTAGGCTTTGCCGCTTTATGCATGTATATTGTGTAACTCTGAAAGATGCCCGAGAACAACAGATGGTAAAACATATAACGACTACTGATTATGAACTTACGGAGTACAACTGGGGAGAACGACAATACTAGACGAGTAAGCAATATTGGTAGATTAGCTATGGGCATCTACGTGCATGGATAGTTGGATACACATTAACAACACAAATAATACTGATCTTCATATAATAAGTCATTGTAATTATTATATGAGAAAGATTTATATCACAAGACAATTTCTTTACATGAAATTCACCCATTTATTCAAAATGAACATCTTACGATATAAGAAAACGAAAACTTAGGTGCATAGACATTTGAACACACATTAGTAGTATATAAAGTTGAAATTCATCATCGAATATACGTTAATTACTTTACGATATTATAGATTAAATATTATATAACATATATCTTAATTAAAAAAATTCTCACCAAAAATGATTATTGTCATCATAAAAAAATAATGTTAGAAGTATATTAAGCTTTTAAAACAGATCCATAAAATTTCACGAGTTTAAACCTAATATCATATTAAACCATGCCAATCCCATACCATAGTAAAATAAACATCCACGAGCCAAGCAACGACCCGCGCTCCAACATCCATCTCAATACACAAAACTACCATAACATAATAGTCCGGGGAAGTGGCAAATAAACCCCTTACGTTTACTACTATGTGCAATCACCCCCACAACTTTCAATATGTGCAAATTAACCTCATAACTTTATGTTTTGGTGCAATTCAATTCTATTATTAAACTTTGTAAATTAAAACATAAAAATTGAATTAATATAATTAAAACTAATATTTAACTAATATTACAAATTTGTGAAAACCTAAATTTACCCTTTTCTTATCACCACACCAACCCGTCTTCTACCTCCGACCACCTAAAAACCTAAGTATAGCAAACAATCACACCCTCCACCCCCAAGCAAGTTCGTCATACTTTGTCCAATCGCCTCACCACTACGGCCCCTATGCCCCTATCCCATTCTCGTCAAAACCAACCCCGACCACACAAAACACCACCCCTCACCCTTGAATTCACTTAATCTAACCGTGGATCTCCCCTTGTCAACGAATATAAGGTCGACAGTGTCGGATGACATGTGTGTTAGGTCAGCGTAGAGGGTGCTGTCATATTTGATGTTGGGGCTGTGGAGCAAACAAAGTGTATGAAGATATGAATTTGAGTTTTATTTTTTAACAGTAACAAAGTATGGTAGGATATGGTAGATTGGTTCCTTGCCTAAATTTTTTAAAAAATGAGGGATAATAAAATGGGGAATAAATAAGAAAAGGGATTAATTAAATGAAGGTAATTTGCACCAAATGCTAAACACATGGGATTAATTTGCACGTATCGAAAGTTTTAGGGTGATTTGCAAACGTATGGAGCTTATTTGTCACTTCCCCGCATAATAGTCATCACAAATTCTCATTGTAGACGGAGGGTATCCGTCACAAGGAGAAGACGGATACCATTTTGTCTCACAAAATGCCCATTTAGAGGAGAGAGAGGAAAGCACATGGGGTGCCCCACATTGTCCCCTATTCGTTTTGTGAGTGTCATTATCCGTCTCCACTCGACCCGTCACAAGCAAGACTAACTGAATAGTCATATCGAATAATCTGTATTGGGCCGTAATAAAATTAAACTGGGCCACAATAAAGCCCACCCAATACCTACAAGATACACACCCACTCAAAACCCTAACTCACAATATACACACATCTTTTCTCCGCAGCTAAATCACACCACTCTCTCAACTTACACACCAACTTTTTTTTCTCTCTTGCTTTCTCCATTCCAAATCTCCAATGGTAATACCATCTCTCGTATACTATTAATTCACATTTAATTTAATTTTATTTTATTTATGTCTTATATGAGACGGTCTCACATATGAAATCAACCCGAATCAAAATTAATCAAAATTACTAGGTTTGGTTGATTTTACGTATAAAACCGTCTTACACGAGTATTTAATTTGTTTTATTTATTTGCGTATCGATTGTTTGATCTGATTAATCGTTTCTTCTGTGAAAATGTAGGCTCCGAAGAAAGAGAAGGCCCCACCACCGTCATCCAAGCCCGCCAAATCTGGTGGCGGCAAGCAAAAGAAGAAGGTCATCCCCCTTTTTAATAGTTATATTAATTCTCAAAAACTTTAGAAAGACGGGTTTTTAATAACGTTATTAGTATAAGACGGTCTCTCATGAGACTTACTAAGACGGTCTCACGATAATAATAGCATTGTACAGTCATGGTGTATTTTATTGAGTTTATGTGTATATTTTGAGTTATATTTTATTTTTTTTATATTGAAATTAAAATATAGTTTAACTTAATTTTTTTTGTATAATAATGCTCGAATTTTCTATTAAAAACCTCAAAATATATACAGAAAATTGTACACCCGGTGTTATAATCCGCTAATTGATGATTGGAACAGTGGGAGTAATTATTACAGAATACTAATGTATATTCGTGGTAGAAGTTAGTATGAGACGGTTTCTCAACAAACTTGTTTTTACTGTTGTCTACCTCGCATATTTCGTAAAGGAGTATATGTGATGGTTGTGAAATATTCTTATAATGCAATACGGATTGGTAGTATTGTGTTTTTAGTAATAGTTTGTGCGAGACGGTTTTTAAGATGCTTTCTTCACTAATTTTGTATAGGGTACATTGGATGGTGTTGGGATAATCTTGCCATGAGACCGAATTTTTAGTAATATTTGGCTTGTTTTACTGTTGTCTGCCTCGCAAATTTCGTAATGGAGTATGAGACGGTGTTGAGATAATCTTATAACACGATGCGGACTAGTTAGTAATGTATTTTTAGTAATAGTTGTGTGAGACGGTTTTTTAGATGCTTTTTTCACTACTTTTGTATATGGTATATGAGATGGTGTTGGGATAATCTTGCCATGCGACTGACTTATATTGTAATGTACGGGTTATTATTTATGTATTTTGGACGGGTACACAAGATAGTGTTGGGATATGTCTTATAGGGAGACTGAGAGGAATGTTTGTATGAGACGGTTTCTCAAAAGATTTTTTTTGGGTAATGCAGAAGTGGAGCAAGGGAAAGCAAAAGGAGAAGGTGAACAACTTGGTGTTGTTCGACAATGCCACCTTTGACAAGCTTCTAGTTGAAGCTGGCAAGCAGAAGGTCATCACTGCTGCCACTCTTTCGGAACGTTTCCGCGTATGTTTTTCCTCCTTTCTCTTTCTTTTCCTTGTTCTAGATTGTAAACCTTTTTATTGTGTTTTACTTGTATGAAATGTGATACCCTTTTAAATTAAGGCACTTACATGGTCTTAAACACTGGCCTCGAGTCCTCCGCCCCCAAACAAACCAAATTCATCAAGGTCTGTCTTGGATATTGCCACGACTAAAAACCTAGAGTCAATACGTTGGGACTTGTATCCATTTTATAAGGCGCAGTAGTTGCTCAATTTGAATTAGATGGCAATGGAAGAGAGCATTTTACGTTTTGATTGTTTTTACTGTCTGTAAGAACCACCAAGGTTTGCATAATTGTGATGGAAAGGTAATGAGAAAGGGATACTCCATACCCTTTGATTATCTTGTTGGGTTCACGCATGGGTCAGGACTAGGGTTGACAATGAGCAGGGTCTTGGAAGGGTCCAACAAGATCCGGACCCGACCCTGAGTCACATATCATTTACCGTACCCAAACTTATAACGCGGGAGGAAGTTTAAGGAAGGCTTATCTCTAGCTAATTGTGGGTGTAATAGTTTCCGCTCTATCATTTGAACCCATCACTGCCCCTGTATCCTCATTATACCACCATAATTTTCTCTATTTTCCTCTTGGTTTTGAGCTTCGGTGCACCAAAAACTTTTCCATGTCTCGATCTGCTGTTGGTTTACACGAGTGTCTTGAATTCCGATTGAATGTGTGCATCTGAAACTTGTTTGAGTGAAAAGATGTCTTAATTTTTCATAGAATATGATATTGCTTATGCGCTTATTCATCGTCTCCATCATAAAAATATAAAATATACGAGTACTTTTTCTTTAATCCCCTTATAAACCATAATCTTATTTTCATATTTTATTAGGTTTCTTTAATGATTTTTTTTCATTTCTTTTGAATTCTTTTTTTTCTCCTTTCCCATATCCTCCAATACTATGTCATCTGGTTCTAGCATTTATTCAATTTCACCAATATGTTGGTGCTGTTGTTTGTCGATATGATTATGATCTGTTATCCTTGGTACTTAGAACTACTGGCACCAAGCACTTGAGATTTCTTTTGCCCTGTATAACATCAATTTAAGCCAGACATCTTTTGTTTTCGTATATAGATTAATGGATCCCTAGCAAGGAGGGCCATCAGCGACCTTTTGGCCAGAGGCACCATCAAGATGGTCGCGCATCATTCAAGCTTGCAGATTTACACCCGTGCTACTAATGAGAAGGTCCCGGCTGCTGCCTAGATGTTCTTTTCTGGTTGTAGACATTAGTTGAGTACTTGGACTAAAAGTTTTATTTCTTTTTTTGCTGAAACAATGTACTTTGTAGTCTTTAAACACTGTTTTGCCGATCTCTAAATCGCCTTACAATGTTAAATCTTGAACTATTCAGTCATTGTATGATCGCTCTTGTGACATTTTGGTTACCGATTCAGTTTTTTTAACTTTTCGTTCTTGTATCCCGATTCCCGAGACAACCTTCAACAATGTTCATTTTGCAACAATAGGAACTGCCAGTACACTTGATTCGATCAGGTCTTTTTTGCTGTTATTCGCGGGTATTTGGATGTTCCTCTTAAGATTGAATGTTCTTCTTCTATGGTTTGATATAGAACCTTTGTCTTGTTAATTTTTTATTGATAGGATATTTTTTGCAAACTTGATTCGAACAGGGCATTTTTTTTTTTGGTTCAAATGAGCGCACCAGGTTGCGGGTGAGTATCGAACCCCCAACTTCATGATTGAAGTAAGAGAGGTTTTACCACTTGAGCTAACTCCTGTTCTCTCGAACATGGCATTTTGTGGAGTGTTGTTTTTCGTGTTTGTAAGGTGTTGTATCTCGAAACAGTTGACGAATTAGGATCTTCCGCCTTCTGGTGTACATCCATCAAAATAGGGCGGTTGGATCTAACTTATGGTTTAGTTCTCGATGCAATTTTCATTATAAATACGAACCTGACTCGTCCGATATGTGAAACATTCTCCAAACTTGAAATATTTCCAATACCAATCAGTTTTAGATGGAGGCAATAATGAAAACTATGGATGTGATCTCAAAACAAGGAACCGAAACTATAGAGACTGTTTCGGTTGATTCAGCTTCTGCCCTTCAAGCTTATCTTAACAGCATTCCGATTTCAGCATTCCCTAATATCAGGAATACTCCGGGTTAGTCCGTTTATAAAACTCTTTTCCGATGATTTTGCCGTTTTGGTCATCATCACGTACTGGGATCATGCGTGGTTTCAAATGATGATTCATGTTAGCCGATCCTAATTCATTTCCGAGTTAAAGCTTTATTGTTGTTGTTGGTGTTTGGCGTTTGGGTTATATTAGTGTGTTACGATCATCAGAATAAACATGAATTATTACTCCACGATTATTCTAAATCGCGAGACATGTGAAACCTTCTCTTTTGAAGATTTGTGACTCGAAACTCAATTACATTTTCACGCGTCTAATCTAGATTATACATCGTATGCTTCGTGCCTTTCTCCCCCCTCCCCATTTTTCTCATTCGTTTTTCATTTTCGAATATTCCGACATCATCTGCTAATCTTGTGTGTTCTGCTCATATTTACCTGGCTCAGTGGGTCTTGCTTCAGACCACAATTTTGGTCTGAAATAATAAGACGGAATTTTGTAACCATTTTACAGCCAAATGTAACCATTATTTACAAACAAGTTATCATAAGCTGTAACATTGACCATACTATCGTGGTTACATTTGGCTGTAAAATGGTTACAAAATCCCGTCTTATTATTTCAGACCAAAAGTGACGGTGTGAAACAAGAATTTATGTACCTGGTTGATTGCAGTATTGGAAGTACAAGCTGTGGATTTATTGAGCGATGCAATTCAGAAGCTGTATCAGAAGAATGTATCAGTAGCACTCATCAGAGACCCGTCTGCTGTCAACTCCGACAGCAGTGTTACCGCCACTGCAAAATTCTCTGATCGTTACATTGGGGTCATTAGTTTCAGCTCAATGATCCTCTGGTGTATTCAGGTAAAATCTTGTGCCACGAGCACCACAAACCAGTTGAATAATACTGATCATGTCTATTTACACGGAACTTATGCAGCATCTTCAAACGGATAAATCTGGTTACAGCAAAACTGACGCGAAAAAACAATCATTTAACGGTTTGTTTTCTAGGCTAGATCAAGATCCTCAAGTTAAGCAAACTAAGGTAACATCATCAATGAACATGTACTCGAGTTTTGTGTACTAAATTTTCGATCTTTTGAAACAGTTATATGTAACAGGTTGCAGAGTTGGCAAAACTGTTCTTATGGGATCCATTCTTTCCTGTGCATTTGGAAAACGACACGCTTTTTCATGTCCTGTTGCTGTTATCGAAACATAGACTCAAAGTCCTGCCTGTTATAGAACGATTCAATAATCGAGTCATTGGTTTCATCACTCAGGTTTATTTCCGCTTGAAACTGATCATCTCCTGTTAAATTCTCCGTAATACTGTGCAGACCTTCAGGCTTCATCCCCGGCCTTCTTTATTGCAGAATGATATAATCAAATTGCTTCTGAAATCACAAGGACTACAATGGTTTGACGACATTGCCAATTCGCGCTTATCAGAATTCCAGTATGATACTAACTAAAATATCGTACTTCCTCCGACTCAACAGGTTTTGTGTAAAGAATTTGTTGAGTCGGAACAGGTTTTGTGTAAAGAATCTGTTGAGTCGGAGGAAGTATCCGATAGATAACCATCTCAACCAAAACTTTAAGGTGATGGTTGATGCCTAACTATTATTAATATTGCTAATACGCTCCCTCACTCAAATGCCGAGTGGGCTTGAAGAATGGTTAGTTTGCACATTGCACAGGCCCCCATACCGTGTGCTTGTTTCCACTTTGTGGTCTTTGAGGGGTTTGCACATTGCACAGGCCAGACCCCCCATACCGTATGCTGGTTTCCTTCCTAATACGCTCCCTCACTCAAGTGTCCATTGTTGCACATTGCACAGGCCCCCCATACCGTGTGCTGGTTTCCACTTTGTGGTGTTTGAGGGGTTTGCACATTGCACAGGCCCCCATACCGTGTGCTGAACGCGTGACCTTCGGTCACACTGACTCTGATACCATGATAGATGAACCATCTCAACCAAAACTTTAAGGTGATGGTTGAGGCCCAACTATTATTAATATTCCTAATAGTATCTATTATTCCTCCCTGTGTTATAATTAAGACATTCATGCTAAGAGTGTGGTGAACTCCTTGACAGTTTCGAAAGGGAAGACGCTGCTTATCAAGTATATGAAGACCAGACTGTGTCGGAAGCATTATCAGTTTTGTCGGAAAAAAGAGTTGTCGCTGTGGCCGTGGTTCGTAGGAACAACAGAGAGTTAGTTGGGAGTGTAACAGATACCGACATCCGTCTTCTTCTTGACAATGACAATCTATTAACAGCCACCAAGTGAGTTGTAATCCTGTTTAAGCATTAACAAATCAAACCGTATACTTGTCTTGCAACATCGAACCACAAAGTTTTGGGTAAGACCGTGTTATGGTGCCTTTGCAGCGAGTTTTAGGCATCTAAGTTTTGTCAGAAATGTCGTCTATGTTTTTAGGAGTCACGCGGGAAGATTTTGACATTGACGGGATTGAATTGGTAGTAGGGTAGTACTCAGGTTATTATGAGTATCACCGCTTATGACTTTTTTTGTCGATACAGGAAAACTACATTGGAGGAATTCATCAAAATGAAGAATGAGAATGATGATAACTCTCCTGATTCCGAACCTAACAAACCTCTTCGCATAAACACCGGCTCCATTCCGAGAATGGACACACCCATCGTTCACAGAGAAACCGACATCCTTCAGAATGTCATGACGGAAATGGCAGAGACCAACACTGAATCCAGCTTCTTAGTCGATGGGTCATGCCGAGTTGTAGGAATGATCACTCTACGAGACATTTTAGTAGAATTCGCGCCACCTTGTCTAGACTCGAGGATCAATGGAGGCGGCTTCTTTGAGTCGGCTTTGAAGCAAACTGGATGTCATGTAAACAATGGGACCATGGTTTATGACCATTAAGCTCCTCTATATCACTACATATCCATGATGAACTACTCTCTTTGATGACGGGTTTATTCGTCTCAAAGTTAAAATGGGTTAAATCGTATACTTTTTAATGTTGAAACAAGTTTTCTACTGATCGAAAGTAGTGTTAGGTTACTGCGTGTAAAGTGACCTTAATGTTAGGTACATCCTGACAAAAAAACCCTACATTATTACACGTAGGGGTGTTAACGAGCCGAGTCGAACCCGAGCTCGGCCTTGCTCGGCTTGTGCTCGATTACTAAAACTCGAGCTCGAGCTCGAGCAGATCTTACCCGAGCTTGAAAAAAATGCGCTCGTTACAAAGCTTGCGAGCTTTAACACGAGCTCCAGCCAAACTCGAGCCTATATAAAATTGTTTATTTTTTTTATTTTTTTCTTCCGATATTTTCAATAATAAGGTTCGAAGATTATATTAAAAATATTTAGCAAATCAACAATATATTTGATATATATGATACAAAGATATAATAATGATAAAATATTTTTATAAAATATGAGCATATTTTTATAGAATATATATGATTGATATCTTATGTAATCTCAAATGTTCGAGCCGCTCGCGAGCTTTTCGAGTCGAGTCAGTCTTTGCTCGGCTTAACTCGTTAAACTCTCGAGCCAAGCCCGAGCTTTGACCGAGCCGATCTCGAGTCGCTCGCGAGCTGTCTCGTCTCATTAACAACCCTAATTAGTAATTACACCTGTATTTGGACATAGGTCATTAGTGACCATCTCTTTTGCAGATTCCGCTACATTGTGATCTATCGATCTCTATATAGGATGATGGTTTTGCCGAGACTTTTTAAAGAAATAAGTTCGACTCTTTCTTCGTCATTGATAGCACAATGTTAAGGTATTCTCCTCTTTTACGACCAATTCGTTCCTTAACACGGAGTTCGAACAATAGAAACAAATCATCAATAACTGGAGGGGTAAATGTAGTTTCAAGCAAAGGTTCTGCCACTGCTCTTATGGTTTTAGCTACAAACTTGGCTTGAGTTTCGAGGTTTTGAGAGGCATCTATGCTCCAGTCAATTATAAATGTTTCAAGTTTGTCGAGAGCAAACGATCCTTCTTCCTCGACTAATTTTCTTACCTCCTCGACTGTTGGAGAATAGACCGGCATGTTGAACTTGTCCAGCTTTTCCTGCTCAATCACACCCTGGTGCGTGATAACTCAATGGTTAAATTTCGCTCCAAATTGATTCTTCTTACTCCCTCCTATTCAGCCTAATCTTCTCTCTTTCCTTATTCGTGATAATCACGTTTTTTTTCTTTTTTCCTTATTTGGTATGTTTTTTGTGGCCCAAATTCATTTCATTTCATGTGGGGTAGGTTGATTTGTGTGGTCCAAAATTCATTTTCTTAATTCTTGGGTTGAAAAAAAGGGGGAGAATAGGCTGAATAGGAGGGAGTATTATTCAAAGCTCAAGGGACGGGACTAGAGCGAGTTAATTAGTTACCTTTAAAACCATCTCCTGGAGAGTCGAGCCAAGTAACTCGTAAATTGAGTCAGGGTCATCACTATTGAAGCTACCTTGGAGTATCAAGACCATGGCACCACGTGACACCATCTCCCTTGAACGCAACCTTAAAAACAACGTGAAATCGGTTTTAAATTGTGCATAATATGCCTTGTGTATCTCTGGAGGGCTTGTTTTTGTTATGAATATGTTCTCCTTGTTCAATGCTTCTCCATTTTCATTTACCAATCCTCGCGGTACCTGTCATCTCTATTCACATTACTTTACCGAAGAAATCTTAGCCTAATGTTTAAGAAATCTTTAATGATCGGAAAGTTTGTTTACCTGAGAAAGCCAATGAACACTGTATGACGAGTGAACAAAATGAAGAAACTTGTCAGGGAAAACTCGTTCATAAAACGATTTAGGAATTCCCGACACAAAACAAGGTCCGAAACTTCTTCCTTTATCTTCTCGTAAGTCTTGATTGAAACTCGAGAGCAAGTTAAACAGGGAATTGAAATCGTTTCCAGGTAGATCGTTTAAGAACACTCCGAATTGAGGGCATTGACGGTTTCTACTTCGACTAGCTTCATCAACTACGTCAATGATTTTCGAGATTACTAGCAATGAATTTGGTCCTGAAGAACAACCCATGTCGGCCATCATAACGCATTCCGGCTTTAAGGTAATGTAGACATTCCTTATGCCTTCTTCAATTACCGTCGATGCTTGTGTTGTTACTGCTCTCTGTTACAAAGCAAAAGCTTCAGATTCTATGTCTTCCCCTCTCTCATCTGTGACGGGTGTGAACACGTCATAAGCTTGTGACGCGAGACAAACTTGCAAGTCAGAGTGATAAATAAGAGTGCCCCGCCCCTTTGTTTCACGTCACAAGCTTGTGATGATGTGTTCACACCCGTGACAAGCAAGACGAACCGTACTTCATTAATGGACTAGATCTTGTCGCAAAATAATCTAACTGTTAATTATTTGGTGAGGTGGTGAAATGAACAATTCTTTAATATTGTTGTAGGATAGGTTGTTGATTTGCAGGGCCGTCGATCAGCAAGTTCAACTGGTTCTAAGAATCGGGGCCCAAATGTTTTGGAGGCCCAAACGTTTTGGGGCCCAAAACTCAGTATAGTTGACTTTTTTGTTGTACTAAATAAGTATTAATATGTCTGAGTGTAATGATTTGGGCATTACTTTTCAACGTGATGTCCAGGGTTCGATTCCTTGAGGCAGAAGATATAAGTGGGAGAATAGGTGGGAGAAGTCATAAAGCTTGTTTACCGTCACAAATAAGAAAGACAGTACTCCCTCCTATTCTATGTATTGTTCCCCTTTGAGTGGGGTACAAGAATTAAGGTAGGGAGTAAAATAAGTGTAAAAAATTGGGTGGGGTTGGGTGATAGGAGAGAGGAATGAATAATTAAGAATTAAATAAGAAATTGTGAGTTGGGTGGGGTTTGATAATAGGAGAGAGAAATGAATAAAATAAGAGTAAAAGTTTCCAAAATAAGAAAGGGGAAGAAAACCTGAATAATCCGTTTTAGGAAATAGGGAAGAATAGATAGAATAGGAGGGAGTATAAAGAGTCGAAGAAGTATAATAAAGGAGAGGGAGAAGAGGGATAGATTAGACCTGCAATAAAGAGTTCCTTGCATAGCTGGTGTGACCATCACCTTGTTTCATGTTTGCCATGACTGGCATGTTGTATTTCCGATTGGGAAATTAACGTCAATCTTACACGCGTAATTTGTTGGAAAATTAACACGAATCTCAACCCGGTTAAAACGTTACCTATATTAAACCCGTTGTTTGACAAAATATCTTTGGGATTGGTCTTGTATCAAATTCACTAAAACACAAAAAAAAAAAAGAATCTTTGCCAAATGTACTTCAAGAAATGATTTCCTAATATAGGGGATATCTTTACTGTTTCTTGTGCATTCATAAAACATGACCAAAAACTTTTCTATCATCATAAATAAATTATCGATTTTCTTTAATGTGTGTCCTAACTCCTAAGAATACACGTTAATAAACCGAATATGAAAAGATTCATAAGATATTTTCACCAATTACGGTAAAACTAATTTTATACTTGAGTTTATCATGAGAATATCTTACAAATCTTTTCATTCGATTTATTAATGGGTGTCCTTAGGCACACGTTAGAAAAACCGATAAATTATTGTTAAAACATCCTTTTGTGAAGCCCCACATGACGTGTTCTTGTCTTTAGATAAGGAATTAATGGTCTGAAATTAAGTTGGATAGAAGGGTATTGCAAAAAGTTTAGTCTTGTCCATCAATCCATCTTCAGCTAAAAATGGGTTAAGAAATAACCAAATAAGTAGATAAGATAAAAATTAAATATATCTAAGAAAACTAACAATCAAGATTTTGCAAATGATATATACCCCGATGAAAAAATAAAAATCTCGCAATTTTTAGTTAACAATTTTGAGTTTTGTTAAAAAATTATCTTTCGTTCCCTAACCGCAAATTCTGACTTCTCGAGTGATAGATATCATATTAATTATTAGAGAGTAAAACTTTCAATAACATGATTGCTTGAATGTATACCGAATGCCGACCTGGCTGGTTGTTATTAAACAACGTGGTGTTTAGACCATCCTCAAACACGTATTTTTAATTTTTTATTCTTAATCTTACCTTAATTATTTTGACCATTTTTAACCTATTTTCACCCTCTCAAACAAAAAGTCACAACCTAAGTTATCAACCCTATCATTTTTCAACATTTCCAATCATTTTTTTTGTTTTATTAATATTGTAAACCAAAAATATAAGGGCGCATAAAATGTCACCACTATTCTTCAATAAGGTCATCACATTGTTTCAAAACCAATTGATAACTCTTGGGTTTATATATTAGACATCGCTCTCATATTCTTTGAACATGGTATTTCACGGTAATAGTTATACTCGGTGAACTCTTTATCTTCACACTCACCCTCATATGTCGATCTGGATGCAATTAATTTATTATATTTTTACGCCCTTTTTTCCATCATGTCCAGTTTACACAATCATGGGATCTGATACCATATTACGATATAATAGGATAATATATCTTGTCTTCTCATTAACAATAAGCATGTATTTATACAAGACACATATGGTCTTATCCCGTAATTACGAATATTAACTATTCCTTCTATCTGTCAAAAAAAGAAAAAACTATTCCTTCTATTTTAGTAGTATGTGCAAATGTAAAAAAAATGTTAAGGTATTCACCTTTTTTCGAGCAATTCGTTCCTTAACACGTATTTCAAACAATAGTCCAACCTAGGGCTGGAGGTGCACTAAACTCTAAACAAAATCTAAAACCCTATTAAGACGTTACCTATAAGGCTGAAAAATGTATGGACAATTTTATAAGTGTTTTTGTAATTAAAAAGTGTAATAAATAACTATTCTCCGGGATGGGATGACATAAGTACATAATACGGGTACAAAAAATTCACAAAATTCATGTTGATTGCGGAGAATGACTCTATTGTAAGTATCACTTCATCTTATTCGTCCCCATCATTTATTTACTTATCTCATTTTAAGATATCTCGGTCAATTATTAATCTTTTTATTTCGAAAACGTTTTTGATGAACAATTTGATCATTCGCACTCAAGTTAATCAGCTTATCATCCAAAACTTAATGGTCTTAATCTATTCTTTTTTTAGTCTTTGTACCAAAATAAAAAATAGACAAATAATGAGAATCGAATCAGCTTAGACTGATTATTGGGCCATTGGGCGCGGTATAACATTAATTGGGCCTGATATTGCTTATTACTTTCTTGGGCTTTTAATACAAAAGTCCGATTCATACAACGACCCCAAACCATTTGTTAAAGCGAGTCTTAGCCCAATCACAAATCTTTTATACAACGGTTTTACAATAATATTATCGTAAAACCGTCTCTTATTTTGCAAAAAATCTCTTGGAATAGTAGTTATCAGGCAGTGGCGAATCTAGGATATATGAAATGGGGGTGATTACAGTACAAAAAATAGTGTTGTTGCGACGGACACAAAATAGCGTTGCAAATTATTGTTTGCGACGGAATTGTTTTTTGTGATGAAATTTGCGACGAAGGCTAACAAAAAGTCAAATAGGGAAGGCTAACGACGGAAATACCGTCGTAAAGAAGGACTTTTGCGACGGAATATCCGTTGCATCTAAAATTGGTGTAATTTTTTTTCCGTCGCATCTAAAATTGGTGTACTTTTTTTTGGACCGCCAGGTTAAAAAGTCAGTCAAACCTTTGCGACGTCCCGTCGCAAAAATTGACTGACCCTGGTCAAGGTCAAGTTCAGTCAACGTTTGCGACGAGAAATCCGTCGCAAATATTGACAGGCTTTGACCCAAACCCTGGTCAACGTTAAGGTCAGTCAATATTTACAGCAGACTTCCCGTCAAAATATAATCACTCGATTAATGATGGTTAGAGAATGTGTCTACCACTGAGCTATTAAAATTTAATGAAATAATAGCACATAGATAAATATGTATAAGTTGTTTTCTAGACTAATGGGCGTGAGACTTCACCCCATCACCCCTATAAATCCGCCCATGTTATCAAGTCTTTTTCTGTACTCGGTTGTCGGTTATATATATATAAGCGATTATCACTAATAATTCAATGTATAGATAATAATATAAATCATTTTACATTGTAATTTATTGATTTTTATATAGAATGCTGATTTTACCTCGACTTTAAACAATAGAAGTTTCACTATTTCTTGGTCACAGATAACACAATGTTAAAGTATTCACCGGGTTTTCGAGCAATTCGTTCCTTAACACGGATTTCAAACAATAGATATAAAGCATCCATGACTGCAGTGGTAAATGTAGATTCAAGTAAAGGTTCTGTCACTGCTCTTAAGGTCTTGACTACAAAATTTGCTCGAGTTTCGAGGTTTTGAGACGTATCTATACTCCAGTCAGTTGTAAATGCTTCGAGTTTGTTTAGAGCAAATGATCCTTCAGCCTCGACAATTTTTCTTACCTCCTTAATTGTTGGAGCATAAAAGGGCATGTTAAATTTGTCCAGTTTTTCCTGCTCAATCATACCCTGGTGATAAATTCCGAGTTAAATTTCTTTCCAAATTAATCGATCATATATTCATATTATTCAAAGCACAAGAGACGGGATAACGAGAGGACAAATAGATTAAAAACCAATGACTTTTAACCCACGTCGAGTAATAAGACAAAAGCTATAACTATAATATTGGATTTTATTGAATTCACCAAAAATATAAAGTAGGAAAACATAAACAGGATAAAAAGAATATTTTTTTTCTTTTTTTTGACAAGAAGAATATTTTATTAGTTTTACGAAAATTGTACCTTTAAAACCATGTCCTGGAGGGTAGAACCAATCAACGAGTAAATTGAGTCAGGGTCATCACTATTAAAGCTACCTTGGAGTACCAAGACCATACCACCTTGTGAGACCATTTCCATTGAACGTAACTTTAAAAACAGTGTGAAATCCTTCTTAAATTGTTCATAATATGCCTTGTGTATCCCTTGAGGGCTTGTTTCGGCTATGTATATGTTTCCCTTGTTCAATGGTTCGCCATTTTCGCTCACCAATCCTCTTGGTACCTGTTATTTTTATCAACAAAACATTAACGAAATTCTTAGCCTAATAGTTAAGATGCAGGTATTGTGGATATAGTCTGAGGTTCTAACTCCATTATTCACTCTATGTTATACTACCTCGTGGCTCTTTTAACATAAAAAAATAAATAAATTAATATTTTAAATGTATTTTTTTATAAAAAATAATTATTACTCCCGTTCCTGTTTTCTCTTTTGCTTTTTAGTAACTTTTTTGTGGTACAAAATCAATTTAATGTGGAGTAACTGGTAAGAAGGTTTGTGTGTCTAAAATCATTTCCTTATTTTTGTGCAAAAAACAAAGGAAATCAATACTGTGACTCAGAGGAAGTACATGATAACCAGGTACTCATAGGTACTCATTGATCATTTCATGTTATAAAATAGATATTTTATTATTATAGAAAATTGTTCACTTTTAAACATAAACTGGTCACCTCTAAGCTATAATTATAAGTAGACACTTTTTATATAGTCGCACCATATAACAGTCTTGTAGTAAAATTTTCGATTTTTTCTAGAATGTATGGTTAATGCTTATAGTGGGAGTCAAACCCAGTGCACCAGGTGGAAAACCAAGATCTTTCCCATTGAACCACAAGATGTTTATTGCATATTTGATGGGATACCATTTACTTATCTATTATTCGACAATATTTGGGTTAGCAAAAACCCGTCTTCTAAATCAGTTTTTTAAAGTTTGGGGTGGCGGTCGGCCGCCACCCCTTGTTACTAGGTGGGTTCACCCCTGGTTGTATCGAACTAGGCAAAGGGTTTTTGTATACCTCAGAAAGAAAATGAACACTATATGAGGAGTGAATAAAATGAAGAAATTTATCAGGGAAAACTCGTTCGTAAAATGATTTGGGGACTCCTGACATAAAACAAGGTTGGAAGCTGTTTCCTTTAGCTTCTCGTAAATCCTGGTTGAAATTCGGGATCAAGTTAAACAAGGTATTGAAGTCGTTCCCCGGTAAATCGTTTAAGAACACTCCAAATTGAGGGCATTGCCGGTTTATACTCCGGCTAGCCTTGTCAATTATGTCAATGATTTTCGAGACTATTAGCAAGGTATTTGATCCTGAAGAACAACCCATATCCGCCATCATAAGGCATTCCGGCCTTAAGGTAATATAGACTTCCCTTATGCTTTCTTCTATTACTGGTCCTGCTTGTATTGTTACTGTTCTCTGTCACAATTTACAAAGTAAAAGCTTTAGATATTAAGGTGTACTATAAAATAACACTAAAACTTGAGAGATACGGTTTTTCAATAAATTATTAAAAGACCATTTTTTTGTGCTATTTTATTTATATTTCGACACTCTTTTGTCATTGATCGCACCATAGTAATTTTATACTTATTTATATAATAAATATACTTATTTTATCTTTAATCGTGATTTGTACCTATTATATTACCTTTAGTACCACTTTTTCTTAAATTTGTACAATAATCTCTCAATAAGCTTATTAAAAAGCGGTCTCTCAAAAACCTACTACGCTATATTTTTTTTTACATGAGACTGGTTTCTTAACTTAAAAATCGGTTTAATAAAAAAATCTTTATTTTATTTTTCGTAACTCATTGGCGAATGAGCTTCTTAAATAATACTATGGTTATTGACTTATTGGTTATTTTTTATTTTTATTTTTTACATGAAACCTCTTATATTCTACAATTGTTATTTCCTTTTATTAAAACTATGGTTATTGACTTATTGGTTATTGTTTTTTAGTTATTGTTTTTTTATGACAAGTGGACAATAATGAACGTAGAAGTTTAAATTATCCATTAAAAATAGGGATATCATTTTACTCAATCCCACACATTTTCACAATTATTCTGAATATACCCTACTCATTTTTATCATTGCCACCAAAAAATAAGAGAGAGAAACAGAAACCTCGAAAATCCCCAAAAATCAACTCCTCACAAAAATCAACTCACTTCAGGTCCTGATTTTACTACAATTGGATTTCCCGATTTCAACCATTGTTCTAAAATCTGATTGTACTGCTATTAGAATATATAAATATTCTAAAATCCCTCCCAATTGGTTCTTATTTTACTGCAATTGGATTTCCCGATTTCAGTTCAATTTCAGAGATTAATTGGATTTCAGTTCAGTTCAAACCCTAATTGTTAAAAAACCTTCTTTTTAGAAAAAAAACATCAAATAAATTGAATAAAAGACGGAACCTAATAAAAAATTACGATGAAACGACGAACTTACATTTGATATATGCGAACGATCAATAATAGTCGAACGAATAAGAGCTTGATTAGGTTTAAAGAGAGAAGTCTTTTAATTATTTAAAAGCCTTTTTAATTCTTTTTTTTACTAAGGGCAATTATGGAAATTTACGATAAAAAATGTTAGATTAAGCAAATTAGCGCACGAGATTTAACAAATACGTAAAAAATATACCTAATATAGAAATATAACAAAGTAAATGAGACATCCAAAAATAAAAATATGATAAACAAATAAGTGAGACAAACAATGAGACTAGTGTTAAGATTGAGTTAGGAGAGGTAGACCTGAAATAGAGAGTTCATTGCATAACTGGTGTGACCAACACCTTTGTTCATGTGAAGAACCTTCTCAACTTCCATTTCTTTATTATTAGGATTTCTTCTTTTTCAATTTTCCTACGTTTAAAAAATAAAATATATTCTTAAGAGAACTTGTTTAATTTGTTTTTTGTAAAAACAGTTATAAGATAGACTTTTATATTTTTGTTATAACATAAAATTGAAGATATTTACGTTACAAATCTTGCATTGATCCGACAAGTGTGTAATAAGACCATATTGTATTTGGAGCAATAAGCGGATTATACCACCAGAGGTATACAATTTACTGTACATATTTTGAGCTTTTTAATAGAAAATTCGAGCTTTATTAGAAAGAATATGAGCAATATGGTAAAATTTATGAACTCCTTGAAAAAATATTGAGAATCGAAAATTATTATACAACTCAAACACAATAAATATAAGTTGAACTATATTTTAATTTTAATATAAAAAAATTAAAATATAACTCAAAATAGTTTAAAAGTTCAACAAATATACACATAAGCTCAATAAAATACACCATGGTTACGTTGTACGATGCTATTATATATCTGGTTGTATAATCCTTTTGTGTATTTGACGTTGAGTAAAGGTAATATAAAATTAGAATGATAAACCTGATACCAAGGTTATTGAACAATTGCTTCCGGGATAAGACAATTTATGCTTCTCATATTAGGGTACTTCAAACTCAAGAACCCACACATGCAGTGACGAAGCTATAATAAAATTTGTAAGGGGGTCGAAAAGTTATTTTACTCCTATAATTAAATCATTTTAAAATATAAAATACTAGTTTTTTTTGCATGAAGAAGAAATATAAAGGATATGAATATTAAGAAATATAGAGCAAAATGTTTTATTGGAAAATCGGTGATAAATTGTTGAAAACAATGAAGAATAAGTATGATAGAAAAATGAACATAACAAATATATCAAAAATTGACCATAAGGGAAATAAAAACCATGATCTCATTCCTGAAGTAGTCAACATTTACCAACTAAGCCACACAATTAAATTGATTAGAATAATGTAAATAAATTAATTTGTAATGAGCTGGGGCATAGCTTCGTCACCGATCACATGATCACATGATATTATACCTTCAAAACAATTACTTGTAAATACCACCACAATAATAACTTCCCAAAAATAACTCCCTAAATTATTGTTTGAAAAAACTCGCTACATCACTTCACTTACTAAAAGTCTAATACCGGTTAAAATACTACCTTTTTCCGATCTCTCGTTATAAAAACCGTGAGAATCGTCTTGTACTAATGCATAATAATTTTTTTCCCCTTGAACACTTTTTTTTTTCCTTTGTCCAATGTTAATAAAGGAATGATTCATTAATATAGGAGCAACCTTTACTATTCATGCAGTTTTTCTTTAAAACATGCAGCAAAATTTTATGGACTTTGGCCAAAGAAAAAATGTTTTTATTCACTTTCTGTTGATGTCAGGTTGTCATTTAATGTATTGTGCCACATAAATCAAACTTTCTGTAGCTCCAAAAAAAAACATAAATCAAACTTTGATGGCTGAGAGTGTAATAAAGACCGACAACAAAAATTATAGTACACGATAATTGTATAGTACGATTATATAAAAAATTAAAAAGTGAGCACACTGACCAGTTATAATAAAAATATTTGATAATTTTATGTTTAAAACGACCATTTCAAATAATGGTCACTTTATATTAATAATAAAAAGTGAATATCCCATACTTTAGAATATAAAATAATCACTTTTTATATAATTACACCAGACGACGAACTTATACTATAGCCATTTTTATATTATTATTATTACTAGTTTTTAACCCGTGTAAAAATGCACGGATATATTTTTAGAAAAATTGGTGTTGATAATTAACATTTACAAAATAGTGACCATAATACACGAATATTTTGGAACTCAATTTCTTTTAGGTTGATAATATGTTAAAACACACATTCAAATTAAGTTTTAAAACATCGTATTGAGTACCTAAAAATGTAAATATCACTATAAAATGTAATTTGTTAGTATTTATTGTAATTTATGATAATTATGTATTATTTATTGTACGACTGATTATTAGTCATAAATCGTTATTTAATAATTATGTAAAAATCAACATCGACATTATATTTTAATATATAATATATAACATATAACATATAAGTTGACGTTATAAATGTAATCGTTTACGTAGAAATTATTGTTTACAAAATAAATCAGAATTAAAACGTAATATTTACACCACGAAACTAAATGTAGGTGGTTATTCGGAAATTAATTCAATAAAATTTAGTGTAGGTCCCACCATAAATAACTTTAAAAAAAATTAAATAGTGGATTAATGATGTGACTTCAGCAAAAATGATTAAATATTTCTGTATTAATATATATAAGATTGTTATTATTATAAAACTGTCACCTGTCTTTTGCGGCTGTTCCGTATCTACTTTTACTTTTGTACGTGCATATTTAATGTTCAAGCGATATTTACAATATGAGAGACCGTATCCATAATCCGAGTTTGAATTGTCAACAATCAACAATACATTCTTCCGGTCATGTGAATATCGTGAGATTGGTCTTTTAGACTTTTACCAAAGCAAAACTCACTAAAACACAATTATGTTTTTTATTTGTACTCTTTTGTTTATGACTATGGCAGAGTGAAAAGAAAGATTGATTCGATTATATAGGAGAAAATATTTACTATTCCTAGTACCATTTTCAAGCAAGGTAAATAGGTAGGTCGTAATTCTGTTTGAGTCATCTTAATCATACCTAAGAAAAAAATTAGCATGACCAGGTCGTGATCAAGGCAGCTAAAAGGTCAATTTGTGACCTCTTCCATGACCTCAACCTCTCCCATGACCTCCTATGTGTTATTTTTTGTTGGTTGCTCAAAAATAATAGGACGCACTCCATTTTTGTCTGCAAAAATAAAATGATTGAAATTGTTGGAAAGTGTGAAATGATTGAATTGGTTTGGTGACCTAGGTCGCGACCTTCTACTTAGAGGGTGAAAGTAAGTCAAGATAATTAAGGAGTGATTAAGAATAAAAATGGGTCATGATCTAGTTTGCGCGACCTTAGGCTAAACATATTCTGTTCGGTACTCCGTACAACACTAAGGTCATTTTCTAAGCCAATCCAGATTACCTCACTTCTAGGCAACATTAAATGTCATCAGATATTTTGTTGTGTGGTCGTTATTTTCCGTATTTTTAGTAAAAATGATCACCATCCTGACAAAATATTCATCGTTTTTCATAAAAAGTGGTCTCTGTTTACCCAAAACAATCAATATTTATTAAACAGTCGTTTTTTTTGGTCGCACGAGGGACAGTTGTATAATAGAATTTGCGTTTGTACTAAGTTAGCTAGTTTGGCAAAATTAAAGTTAGATATGTATAATATACAAGTCGGTTAGTTAGTAATTAGTAATTAATTAGTTGATGGTTGTTATTATTGATAAATGAATACCCTCGACCAAAATCTTAAGCTGAAATTTTATTATATTTATTCCTATTGATTATACTACTCTATAAATAACAAACTTTCAATTGATTATCATTATATTAATAGAATTATAAAGCTCATTTACATACAATTCTCTTATTACAAGCTACAATTTACAAATTGTATATACTAAGCCTATTCCTATAATCATTGTTTAACTAGAAAGTTCAAATTATTAGAGTAATATACATATCAATTTATCAATGATAATTTCTTTTGCAAATAACAGTATAAATTAAAAGAAATTATTTTACATTATTGTGATCTATTGTTGTTTATATAGGATGTTGATTCTGCCCCGACTTTAAAAGAAAGAAGTTTCACTCTTTCTTGGTCACAGATAACATAATGTTAAAGTATTCACCGGGTTTTCTAGCAATTCGTTCCATAACACGAATTTCAAACAATAGATATAAATCATCCATGACTGCAGAGGTAAATGTAGATTCAAGTAAAGGTTCTGTCACTGCTCTTAAGGTCTTGACTACAAACTTGGCCCGATTTTCAAGGTTTTGAGACGTATCTATGCTCCAGTCAGTTGTAAATGCGTCGACTTTGTTTAGAGCAAATGATCCTTCCGCCTCGACTATTTTTCTTACCTCCTTAATTGTTGGAGCATAAAAGGGCATGTTGAATTTGTCCAATTTTTCCTGCTCAATCACACCCTGCTGATAAATTAAGGGTTAAATTTCGATTTTAATTTCGACCATGTGTTCATATTATTGAAAGAACAAGGGACGGGATAATGAGAAGACGAATAGATTGAAAACCAATGCCTTAAGGTGATGGGTTGAGGGGCCCAACTATTATTAATATTACTAATACGCCCCATCACTCAAATGCCCATTGGGCTTAAAAGTAGTTAGTTTGCACAGGCTCCCCCATACCGTGTGCTGATTTCTATTTCGTGGGTTTTTTTGAAGGGTTTTGAGGTTGCCAGGTGGCTCTGATACCATGATAGATAACCATCTCAAGTCTCAACCAAAACTTTATGGTGATAACAAGAACACGAAAGCACTAAATTGGCCTTAAAATTAGCTACTCTCCATTCATCCCAATTTTATTTTCTCTCTTCTTTTTTCCGTTTCTCAATATACAAGTATTTACACTATAAATCGCCCATCTTTGCTACGAGTATTATATTGGATTTTCTCGAATCCATCCAAAATATGAAGTAGGAAAACATAAACGAGATTAAGGGAGTATTTTATTGGCTTCACGGAAACAATAATCGTACCTTTAAAACCATGTCCTGAAGGGTAGAACCGAGTAACGAGTGAATCGAGTCAGGGTTATCACTGTTGAAGCTACCTTGAAGTACCAAGACCATACCACCTCGTGAGACCAATTCCCTTGAACGTAACTTCAAAAACAATGTGAAATCCTTCTTAAATTGTGCATAATATGCCTTATGTATCTCTTTAGGGCTTGTTTCTGCTATGTATATGTTCCCCTTGTTCAACGCTTCGCCATTTTCGGTCACCAATCCTCTTGGTACCTGTATTTCACAGAACATAATTTAACGAAGATATTTTGGCCTAGTAGTTAAGGCTGCGACAGTTGAAGTTCTAATCCTACTAAATCTTCATAGCTTGTGTGGGTGTATCCAGTGACAGATCTTGGAGTGAACAATTGATTCCGTTCTTTTGTTATGTACAATTCGTGGGTGAATATTTGACACTTTGAGTCAAGGGACCCCGAGTAATAATTTGACATTGTATTATGAAAATCTAGCAGGGACCGAACCCGGCCTTTTCCGACATAATACATCTTGTATGATATAAAGGTTTAGGCCAATTATACTTAGGTGAGTATTTTTTGGTTAATTAGTGTTAATTATCAAATTAATTGGGTGATTAGTGCTGAATTGAAAGTATTTGGGTTTATAGCGTTCACGTGGACACTTTTCAATTTTTTTCCAGTTTTTCACTAAAGCCGCTGAGGTTCATAGCACACGACCAAAGCCGCTTAAGTCATCAGCGGCTTCAGTCAAAAATCCGCCCCCTCTTCACTAAAGCCGCTAAACCTCAACGACTTTAGTGAAAATCTGCAAAAATCTGCCCCCTCTTCACTAAAGCTGCTAAATCTCAACGACTTTAGTGAAAATCTGCAAAAATCTTGAAAAGTGTACACGTGGACATTATAAACCCAAATACTTTCAATCTAGCCCTAATTACCCAATTAATTTGGTAATTTTATCTATATTAAACAAAAAACATTTAAAGCAATTTCCTTCACCCACATCATCATATACATCTTTTATTTTTTTCAAAAATTCTATAAATGTGGGACCTACATTGTTTGCATGATTCCCGGCCACCACTATCTTCATTTCTCATTTCCGGACTTTCCAAACTCATCAAAATTAATTTAGCTAAAATTTAATTTTAATACATAACATCACATATAATTGGTGTTCAGACTTCAATTATAAATTTGTTCTTGCCAACCAAATAATTATGATCAAATTAATGTTTTTTCATGTTTTTGTTGTAAGAATTGTGTCAAATTACTTATTTAATATTACAACTATATAAAAATCAAACTTTAATGTTGTTTATAATGATTTTGAAATGGGATAATAGAGATTCACCAATATTTATGATGTCGTTAACCTACGTATAAGTTTTGTTACTTTTCATTCATCTATGATATTGATTAATACTTTAAAATTTGATTATGAAATTTCGATTTCAATAATTTATAATTTCCTTAAAGTTTTTTAATAACAAGTTTAATAACCAAATCCGTGCAATAAAATTAATTTAGCTAAAAGTTAATTTTAATAAATAACATCACATATAATTGGTGTTCAGACTTCAATTATAAATTTGTTCTTGCCAACCAAATAATCATGATCAAATCAATGTTTTTTCATGTTTTTGTTGTAAGAATTGTGTCAAATTACTTATTTAATATTACAACTGTATAAAAATCAAACTTTAATGTTGTTTATAATGATTTTGAAATGGGATAATAGAGATTCACCAATATTTATGATGTCGTTAACCTACGTATCAGTTTTGTTACTTTTCATTCATCTATGATATTGATTAATACTTTAAAATTTGATTATGAAATTTCGATTTCAGTAATTTATAATTTTCTTAAAGTTTTTTAATAACAAGTTTAATAACCAAATCCGTGCAATTTTGCACGGGCTAAAACTAGTTAACACTAATTTACCAAACAATTCCTTAGATGACTACAAAAGGGCAATTGTTTACCTGAGAAAGAAAATGAATACTATAGGAGGAGTGAACAAAATGAAGAAAATTATCAGGAAAGACTCTTCCGTAAAACGATTTGGGTATTCCTGACACGAAACACGGTCTAAAACTGCTTCCTTTAGCTTCTTGTAAACCCTTGTTGAAGCTTGGGAGTAAGCTAAACAAGGTATTGAAGTCGTTCCCAGGTAGATCGTTTAAGAACACTCCAAATTGCGGGCATTGACGGTTTATAGTCCGGCTAGCCTCATCAATTACGTCAATGATTCTCGAGACTACTAGTAAAGCATTCGGCCCTGAAGAACAACCCATGTCCGCCATCATAAGGCATTGTGGCCTTACGGTAGCATAGACTTCCCTTATGCGTTCTTCTATTATCGAGCTTGCCAGTGTTGTTACTACTCTCTGTTACAAACCAAAAGCTTTAGATTACAGGGTGCATTCTTACCTATAAAAATACAAAAATACAAGAACATTTCCAGTATTCTCATGGATCCACGTCATCACGTATCATTTATTTTTTTTATTTTTTTACGAAAAATGTGAGATCCACGGCAAATAATATGAAATTAATTACTAAAAAGGTCTTTATGTTTATGTTTTGTACGTAAATGTTAACGTTTATATTTTGTATGTACAAAATATATTCGTTACAATAATAAACCACGAGACCTACTACAATGGCCTGGCCAAGGACATAACGCCTTCACGTTTTTATTTCAAACGGTTTTTAACCGTTCTTGACCCCTTTTTTTTTCGCGTAGTATAAAACAAAGGTACAACATAAAGAGTCGGAGTAATATAGCAAGGACTTGAGACGGATCCGAGGAGGGGTAAACCTGAAACAGAGAGTTCCTTGCATAGCTGGTGTGACCAAACCCTTTCTTCATATGAAGAACTCTTTCAAGTTCCATTTCTGTAGCATCTTTCCCTTCTCCCCCTTTTGCAAAGACTTGCATGTTGTATAGAATAAGATTTTACTCCTACAAGGCACAAGATTAGTTGTACGTTAGTTATAGCGTTTTTTCTGAAATTAACGATAATCTCCCACGTGTAATCTGATGTAAAATTAACACGAATCTCCCCTACATAATTAGATACCAACCAACAAATATTTAAAACTAAAACAAGTAAGTCTCAAATGAATAAATTGAGATTGGATATAGGACAAAAATTCGAGGTAGGACCCTCCCAGATGGAGGATATTTAAAAGTCACGAAATTAAAAATACAACATTAAATAGCATTAAAATCACAAGAAAAACTAAGTATCTGACCACTACACCATTAAACATTTACAATTTTTATTAAAACTAATTTGTAAATATTTCAGAATAAGGGGTGTAGGTAAACCCCCTGCACCCATGCCAAAAACGCCACATAATCCACTTGTTAAGTTAGCGAGTTCAGGTATACAAACTAATATCCTTTAGACCTGCAGTACAATTGATAAGTAGACCCGTTATATCGATTTATACACGAATATTAAAATTAAGTTATTGAAACGTTACCTATATACGACCCTTAGCTTGTTTGACCAAAACCGTGAGATTGGTCTCTCTATACACTTTTATCTTTGCCCTATAAAAGAAAGACTCAATTATATAGGAGCAACTTTTTGAACTGTTCCTTCTACATTGTTTAAACATGCACACAGCATTTAGATATTTCTCAAAGAAAGGACAAAGATCTCATGTGGATTAGATTGCTCCTCGTACCACCGTCGTTGTTTGGTTTAGAAAGGAGTGGAGATGAGGAACTAGTGGTCTCTAATTCATATTGTCCTTTGAGTTCCAATCATTTGTTCTGTTCGTTTTGATTTTATAAAGATAAAAAAATGAGACGATAAAAAGAAAAAAGTAATGATAAATTGTAGAGCTGTCACTTGCCCATTTGTGTAAATTTACTAAGAATGAAATAAATAACAATTGAGTAATTTTCCCGAAAATAAAATAGATAATAATTGACCGGAACGAAAAGAGTTCAAAAGTGTTGAGATTAGGGTTGTACAAAGGTCCCAACCAGGACCGGACCCGAGTGGACTGTGGACCGGCTTCTACTCATTTCTCGACCCTCAGACCGGACCGCTGAGCTCAAAGACGGACCTTGGACCGACCCTTAGGTCCGGTCTAAATCCGACCGTAACCCTTTGGACTGCCAGTTTCGTAATGTCATTGTTTTAAACAATAAATTCATAACTAGTATGTCATACTGTTCACTACCCATACACGCCTTTTATAAATCTTGAAATATATGGAGAATATGGAGAATTGGAGTTGGACATGAATAGTTTGAATATCCGATAACTAGTATGTATAACGTAGGTGAGTAGTATTATAATAATAATAGTATACTACCAAATATTAAAAAATATGGTAATGGATTTATTACAAGATTATGTGCAAATATTAATAAATAAGTTTGAAAATTTCAAATTCTGAGTTTATCAAGTAATAATAAATAAAAAAAAATACGAAATTATATGCATTTGGTCCATCAACCGGTCCAAAGGGTTAACCCACGGGTTTAGATCGACTAGGACCGCGGATGGGTTGTCATCATTTTGATGACCCACAGACCGGCCCTCTAGATCTTCGATCCGGTCCGGTCTGACCCTTACGGTCCGGTCCAGTCCAATTTCGCGGTCCGGGTCAATATTTATACGGCCCTAGTTGAGATCAATTATGAGAAAGGCTAAAAAGGACGGTGTAAATGTGATGGACAAAGTATAATAATTTGACTATAGAAAAGACCGAGTCCATACAACGACACGTGATAATTTGTTAAACAATTCTTAACCTTTCATATCCATTTCAATATCGACTGTGGGTCACTCGCTCTGAAGCTTAATATCAACTACTCTCTCGGACCGGGACGGAGGAAGATACTATTTAGATTAACCTAATTAAAGATGTTAAGGTAATAATAGGATATATTATTATTATTATTATTATTATTATTATTATTATTATTTCCTTATTATTATTAACTTGAGAAATAAGTTAAAATATTCTAACTCTGTGATTAGGGTTTTGTAACGCCCGTATGTAGTATGTATATACCTTATCATATTTTTATTTAATCACAAAAATATTATTTCTCACTATTTATTCTGAAATTAGGTTGAAACGTTACCTATATTCAACCCCTTATTTGACAAATTAAGAAGTGAGATAGGTCTTGTACCAAAGCAAAACTCACTAAAACACAATAAACTCTTTGATTATAGTCTTTTCTCATTCTCAAATACAAATAATGAGAAATAAAAAGTGATTTATTAATCAACCTCTTTTATTTGTAACGGTTACAAGCTTGTGAATTGTAACGTTTCACGTACAATCCTCTTTCATTTCCCTTCCACATACCTTTATATTTCACATCACAAGGTTGTAACAAATTTTGTTCATTACAAAGAGCCGAGGTAAATGATATGGAGGAACTATAATAATTTGACAATAATAAATATTGATATCATTTTATCCATTTGATCTAAAATACGCTTATCCAAAATTTAGGCAATTTTTGGTAAGTAGTATAAGTAGATTTATAAGAACATATACTATTAGTAGAATACGATTAAATAAATTTCAGTAATAAGTTTGACGATCAAATTAAATTAGTGAATTAGAAAGGGGTGTTTGGTAGTTAGCGTGCAGTTGATAGGTCAATTAAATAATTTTCGCATATAATTTGTTGTTACAATATTCAAAAATATAATCTTGCTTAAGACGGGATTATCCGTCTTAAGGTTAAGACGGGTCAAATACTACCCAGTGGGGTAATAAAGACAAAAAAAATTGTCATTTTCTAGGTAACTAGTGAGATAATTTGGTATGTATTTGATCCGTCTTATGCTTAAGACGGATATTGACGATCTGAAATAAGAAGTTGTGTTATATGTTAGGTTTGTTGTGGAAGTTCCCCCTCTAGGTAAGTGGAAGTTCCCGCATGAATTAAACAACAATTACGTAATTCACGTGATTTTCAAGTTCATATGAATTTAATCTTCCCGGGAATTTTATCTTCCCATACCGAACCAAACGACTCCTAAGTGTACTTTGATACCTAATACGGAGTATTATTTTTGTTTGTCCCAAAGTTACTTAGATTTATTTTTGGTTTGTTAAGAAGTACCAATTCACTTTTTTTGATTAAAAAAAGTCAAAAAAAAATTGGCCTATTGTATAAAAAAAAACCATAATTTTTTAAATAAAACTTATAATTATTATTAAAGTATTAAGGGGCGTTTGGTTAGAGAAAGGGAAAGAAAAAAGAAATAGGAAAGGTAGCAGGGGAAAGGAAATAGATTACCTAAAACTTAATTGGTTGTTTGGTTATACTAAGAAAGGGAACCAATGGTCAACTCACACTCACTCCTACCACTAACACACACCACCATAAACAACCACTTATCTACTGGCGGCGATTATGGTGGTTAGGTGTCATGTCGGTGGTGATGGTGGAGGTGTCATGGTGGTGGCGGCGGTGGTGGCGGTGTCATTGTGGCGACGATGATCGATGGTAGTGGCAGTGGTAGTGGTGGGGTGGCGGTTGGGGTGTCATGGCGGTGGTAGTGGTGGGGGTGACATGGCGGTTGTGTCAGTGGTAGTGGTGGCCACTGGTGGGGGTGGTGGCGGCGGGTGGCGGTGGCTGTGACGTCATGGTGGCGGTTTGGTGGCTATTGTGATGGTAAGTGAAGAAAGTGGTTAAAGGATAACAGGGGTAATGAAATCTCATACCCTAGAACGTTTACGATACCACAGGTGGTACACCCCTCAATGTATTATGCTTATGGTTGTTGAATTTTGATGTATAATTGTATATGCTTTTTGGGAGATTTTCTTTCAAGGGATTCCGTTCATGCCATTAGAGGTGCTAGGGCGACACCGGGTATTACTGATTTCGGTAACACCCTAATAAAAAAATAGAAAAATAAATTTTCGTATTTGCGCCAGTTTCAAAAGGGTAGAATCGTAATTCACATATTTATCAAACTAAAGGGGGCCGACGGTGGTTGGCCGTCAACGCAGCCACGGCGGTTGGCGACCATACAATAATGAATCATCAAAAATGCTATTAGTGGAGCTTGAACACATGACCTCTAGAGAAATACACTTGCTAATGCCACTATGCCACATAAATCTTTTGATAAATTTGTATCCCTTTTAATATATATATATATATATATATATATAGAAATTGAATCACGTGAGGCCGTTCTCTTAGCGTGAGGCTGCCGGACCATTCTAAACCGTTAGATCTAAAAACCATGGGCGGCCCAGATTGTGCCACGTGTCCATATATATATTAAACAAAAAAAAAAGAAACTGACCTTTCATTCATTCTTTCTTTCTCACTCTCTCAACGTCTTTTCAAATTCTTCTTTCTCACTCTCTCTCGCTCTCTCGCTTTCTCACTCTCTCACTCTCTCTCGCTCGCGGTAACCGTTTGATCTTCTCCCCGGAATCATCAACAACCTGCATTATCATCTTCTTCGTATGTTCTTCGTATTTTCGTTTGTTATTTGTTACATTTTTGTTCTTTAATTAGTTTAATTACTTATTTTTGCTCTTTATTTTGTATTTTTTTTGCTATTTTTCTGCTGGATTATCATTAGTTGAGTGTTTATTGTTTGAGAGTGTTTTTGATTATTTTAGTACGTTATAATGTGATTTGTTTGTCGTTCTTTGGATGTGTGGTTTATTTTCGAAGATTTGAGGCGAAATAAGCAAGCATTGTCGTTCTTCGAAGTTTTTAACATCAACAACCTCCATTATCATCTTCTTCGTATGTTCTTCGTATTTTCGTATGTTATTTGTTACATTTTTTTTTCTTAAATTAGTTTAATTACTTATTTTTGCTCTTTATTTTGTTTTTGTTTTGCTATTTTCTGCTGGATTATCATTAGTTGAGTGTTTATTGTTATTTTTCATTGTTAGTGATACCTAGGGTTGTGATGAAAATATCTAGGTTCTGAGAGTGTTTTTTGATTATTTTAGTACGTTTCAGAATACGAATCCAGTTTCACAAGTTAAGCTTCTAGTTTCACAAGTTAAGCTTCTAGTTTCACAAGTTAAGAATTCAAAAAAACAGGCTGATTTTTCAACAGGTTTCACAATATAGCCAACTAGTTTCACAAAATAAGCATGTAGTTTCACTTCATAAGCTTCTAGTTTCACAAGTTAAGAACTCAAAAAATCAGGATATTTTATTAACAGGTTTCACAATATAGCCAACTAGTTTCAGAAAATAAGCATGTAGTTTCACTTCATAAACTTCTTGTTTCACAAGTTAAGAACTCAAAAAATCAGGATATTTTATTAACAGGTTTCACAATATAGCCAACTAGTTTCACAAAATAAGCATGTAGTTTCACTTCATAAACTTTCTTGTTTCACAAGTTAAGAATTCAAAAAAAAAAACAGGCTGATTTTTCAACAGGTTTCACAATATAGCCAACTAGTTTCACAAAATAAGCATGTAGTTTCACTTCATAATATTCTAGTTTCACAAGTTAAGAATTCAAAAAAACAGGCTGATTTTTCAACAGGTTTCACAATATAGCCAACTAGTTTCACAAAATAAGCATGTAGTTTCACTTCATAAGCTTCTAGTTTCACAATATAACTCTTAGATTCACATAATAAGTTTCTTTCAGTTTTAAGTTTATTTTTTATTATTTTCAGTTTAAAGTTCTTTTTCTGATTCTGTGATTCTCAGTCATTATTATGTGAAACTAGAAGCTTAGGTTGTGAAACTAAGCCTTTTAATATGTGAAATCTAAGAGTCTGTGTTTCACAATGTATGGTTTTTGATTCTATTTTGTAATGCTTGTAGGTTACTTTGTGGTTTTAAACTTAATTACCTTTGGTCAAATATGGAAAACTGGTGCAAGGGGTGGGTAGTGAATCTTCACGCAGAAGATAAAGCAGAATATGTCCAGAATTACATAACAGAAAAAAAAGAGGCCATGGCATTCTAATTTACTCCCTTACGGACTGTTGAGCTCACAAACAACTGTTATCAAACCCAACTGGCTGTTTTTAATAATCAAGATGTAATGAATAACATCTTCAAACAACTTAAGTGTAACCTAGATAAGGCAAACATGGCATTGGTCTGTCGGAACTGGTGTCAGCTTTTCCTCCTACACCCTAGTGCACCTCTCATTCGAGTTGCGTATGGGATTTCTCTGCGTATCAATGATGTCAATGGTGTGAGAATAGTTCGTAGGGGTTCTAGAATCATTTATAAAAGATGCAAGTGCTTTATGACAAATGATCCGGGATCTAAATTACTCCTACATTGTGTGCAAAGTGAAAATCCTTACCAAAGTGAACACCTTAGAGATCTAACTGATGCTGAAATCGACCAAACACAAGAGTTGCTTGACATTTTAGATGTGCCATCACCAGAACTTGACTTAGCAGTTGCTACTTCGACAGAGTTGATGACTCGGGCGAAATTATCTTGGTTTGATTTACCTTTCTTGGCATTCGATATGTAGCATAGCTGCTCAAGTTTGTATCACCTTTTTGCATCTTAGTGGCTGGCCTAAATCTCTTTTTGTAGTGCTCTTCTGTAATTACATGTATCAAGCCAGCCTTTTTATGTAATTATCTAGCAATGTATGAATGATATTTTTAATTAATGAAGTTTCTTTTCGTTACGTTCTTAAGTTTCTTTTTCTTATTCTGTGAAACCAGAAGTTTATTCTGTGAAACTAGAATCTTTGCTTGTGAAACTAGAAGCTTAGGTTGTGAAACTAGAAGCTTAGCTTGTGAAACTAAGCCCTTATTATGTGAAATGTAATAGTCTGGGTTTCACAATGTATGCTTGTAGGTTACCTCTGGTCAATTATGGAAACATGGTGCAAGGGGTGGGTAGTGAATGTTATTGCAGAGGATAAAGCATATTTTGTCCGGAATTATATAAGAGAAAAAAAAGAGGCTATGAAATTCTCATTTGCTCCCTTACGGACTGTTGAGGTCACTAATAATCGTTATCAACCCCAACTGGCTGTCTTCAACAATCAAGATGTAATGAATAGCATCTTCGAACGACTTAAGTGTAACCAAGATAAGGCAAACATGGCGTTGGTCTGTCGGAATTGGTCTCAGCTTTTCCTCATACACCCTAGTGCACCTGTCATTGCAGTTGTGTATGGGATTTCTCTGCATATTAATGATATCAATGGTGTGAGAATCATTCGTAGGGGTTATAGAATAATTTATAAAAGATGCAAGTGCTTTATGACTAATGATCCGGGAGCTAAATTACTCCTACATTTTCACCAAGGCTACAATCTTTTGCAAAGAGGACACCTTAGAGATCTCACTGGTGCTGAAAACCCAAAAGTGAAAGAGTTGATTGACAATTTACGTGTGCCATCTCCAAAACATGACATATCACTTGATACTGCAACACGCTTGCTGACTCGGACAACTTTATCATATTTAGATTTGCCTGTGTTGCTCGATATGTAGTACAGCTCCTCAACTTTTGTATCACTTTTTGCCGTGATAGTGGCTGGTCTAAATGTGCTCGGTTTTAGTGTTTTTGTAGTGCTCTCTTGTAATTACGTCTATCAAGGCAGCCTTTTTGTGTAATTACCTAGCTATGTATGAATGATATTTTTTAATGAATCAAATTTATTTTCCTTATTATCTAACTGTGTGAATCAAGTTTATTTTCCCTATTCTGTGAATGTCAGCTCTTATTCTGTGAAACTAGAAGCTTATTTTGTGAAACTAAGCTCTTATTCTGTGAATCTAAGAGTTTGGGTTTCACATTGTAAGCTTCTTTGTTTCACAGTTTAATAATTTTCTTTTCTTTATTCTGTGAATGTTAGCCTTTCTTCTGTGAAAGTAGAAGCTTATATTGTGAAACTAAGCTTATATTGTGAAACTAAGCTCTTATTCTGTGAATCTAAGAGTTTGGGTTTCACATTGTAAGCTTCTATGTTTCACAGTTTAATAATTTTCTTTTCTGTGAAACTAGTAACTTATTTTGTGAAACTAGATCCTTCTTCTGTGAAACTTATTTTCTTAATTCGTTTGTATATACTTTTTACCTGAGATTCACAGAATAAGCTTCTAGTTTCACAATGTAAGCTTCTTGTTTCACAGAAAAAGTTAGTATTTTCCTTTTTTTGTGAAACTAGAAGCTTATTTTGTGATACTAGATCCTTCTTCAGTGAAACTTATTTTCGAAATTCGTACCATTTATGCATAACAGGAAGCAAACTAATATGAAGCGATCGGAACATCCACCTTCTACTAGTGGAACAGTTGAACCTGCTGCAAAAAAGAAACGAAACTATAAAGAGCGATTGCCGTCATTGAGGACCCGGATGTCTCCCGCTGGGCTTTACAACTTTATTCATAATGAGGATAGTCCACCCTCAGAACAGCAGATTCAAGCTATCAAAGAAATGGGGTTTGGGGGTCTTTTACTTCTTAAAACGGATGTTCTTCCCGGAAACTTAGCATATTGGCTAGTTTCAAATTACGACCCAATAAAAGGATGTTTGTTGGGTGGGAAGCTTCCTATTTTAGAGGAGGATATTCATCTATCTCTTGGATTGCCAATGGGTCCTAATGTTGTTGTTGAAGCAACAAATGGAGATAAGGACCCCTCTTATTTATCTGCTTTGAAGCAGTTCACTAAAAAATATGGTGTTGGTTCCATTGACATCAAACTTGTTCTGCAAAAGTTGATTACACAAAGAGATGGAGGAGATGATTTCAAACGCAACTTCATCGTTTATATTTTCTCTGCTCTTTTAGGCGGTGTCATTGGGAACAAGGTCAGCTTGAAAGTGCTGAAAAGTTTGGTGAATACTGAGTTGATCTCCAGTTTCAACTGGTGCAACTTTATAAAAAAGAAATTGGCTGGCCAAGTTCAGTCTTGGCAAAAGGAAGAGTTTGTGGTTAAAAAGGCGAAAGAGAATTGGTTTGGGGGACCGATTATTGCGCTGCTCTTCATTTATCTAGACCGTTGTGTCTTTAAATCGCGCATTGTGAGTCGTCAATATCCTACGTTATCGACTTGGACAAAAGATGCTATATACAAGAGAATTAAGGATGAATTGGATGACCCAACTAGAACTTTCGGCAGGGGTTCTGTTGAGCCTCCAATTGTGAGACGTGAGCAGCATGGACCTTTCCTTGCTATTGAGTTTGCAACAGACAAGCAAGCACAAAAATCAAAATCAGCTGTTCAGGAACTTGTTGTTCGGCAACCTGAACAAGAAGAATCTGGGGAACCTGAACAAGAAGATTCTGGAAAATCTGAACTACCCAAAGATGAAGGAGAAACTGGAAAGCCTGGCATTTCTGAAGAGAACAGTGATGTGAAGCTTGTTACTGATCTTGCAAATTCAGCAAAAGTCATGGCTATTGCTTTCATGAACTACAAATGTCTTGTCAGTCAAGCTTCCTTGAAATTACCTTCATCAGCAACAGTTTCTAAACTAGTTGCAGCTGTTGATGGTATTGCAGATGGATTTAGGCTGTCTCAACAAGATACAAATGAGCAGAATGAGGAGAATGTTGAGACAGCAAATAATGAGGAGAATGTTGAGAAAGCACATAATGATAGTGGGGAGGTTGATGATAATTTGGAGATTGATGATAATGAGAAGGCGATTGTGGATGGTACTGGTGAGAATGTTCATGAGGATGCGGGTAAATTTTATGGGTGGTCTGAAGCTGAACTGTTGGCGGCATTGGACATAATGGATGAGTCCTTTCAGCCAATACAACCTCATTGTTCACCAGCAAAACCAGAAATGCCAAGCTTTAGGCTCTTTCCAGATGATGACCACTTTTTATCTCCACCCTCTCAACCTGAACGTGAACCTGAGCCTGAACCTGAACCTGAAGCTGAACATGAACGTGAACCTGAAGATGAACCTCAACTTGATGATTCAACACGTTGTGATGAAGCCGAACTCGATCGTTCAACATCTTGTGTTCATGCTGAAGGACCTGGAGGACCTTCTATGTCCACACCAGTGGTAGAGGATCTTCCTGTGGTAGGGAGTACTGATAAAGATGTCATTGACGTAGGAGATACTCCTCCGAATGTTTACAAGCGTCGATCCAAAGGTGAATGTCATTCACCTGTCAATCCAAAGGTGAAGAGGGCCATAGTTCCATCAGAGGTCTATCGATCTTCGTATTTGCAAAGAAACATGAATATTCTTAAGGGTTTTACTCAAGCGGAGAAGCCTGTATTGGATTTCATCTTTTTGGATTCATGTGAAAGGTATTGACTTATTTTATTAATTTTTCAAACCTTGTATTTTAATATTTTCAGCCTGTTTTATTAACATGTTTCACAATATAGCCTTCCAGTTTCACTTAATAAGGTTTTTAGTTTCACAGAATAAGCTTCTTGTTTCACAGCCCTTATTCTGTGAAAGTAAGGCCTTATTCAGTGAAACTACAAGCTTATGTTGTGAAATTTAAGAGTTTGGGTTTCACAATGTAAACTTCTTGTTTCACAGAATAAGCTTGTGGTTTCACAGGATAAGTTTCTAGTTTAACATGTTAAACATCTAGTTTCACAGTTTGACAGTTTCACAGTATGTCCTTCCAGTTTCACAGAATAAGCTGCATAGTTTCACAAAGTAAGCTTCTAGTGTCACAGAATAAGCTTCTAGTTTCACAGTTTAACAGTTTCAGAATATGTGCTCCCTGTTTCACAGAATAAGCATGCAGTTTCACAAATTAAGCTTTTAGTTTCACAGTTTTGGTCAAACTTACTAAACATTAAAATACTCTTATTTTTTAATTTTGATCGTATATTTAATACCATTTGAGGGTGTGACAGTAAGCCCTTATTCAGTGAAAGTAAGCCCTTATTCAGTGAAACTAAGCGGTTATTCTGTGAAAGTTAAGAGTTTGGGTTTCACAATGTAAACTTCTTGTTTCACAGAATAAGCTTGTGGTTTCACAGGATAAGTTTCTAGTTTCACATGTTAAATATCTAGTTTCACAGTTTCACAGTTTCACAGTATGTCCTTCCAGTTTCACAGAATAAGCTGCTAGTTTCACAAAGTAAGCTTCTAGTGTCACAGAATAAGCTTATAGTTTCACAGTTTCACAGTTTCAGAATATGTGCTCCCTGTTTCACAGAATAAGCATGTAGTTTCACAAATTAAGCTTTTAGTTTCACAGTTTTGGTCAAACTTACTAAACATTAAAATACTCTTATTTTTCAATTTTGATCGTATATTTAATACCATTTGAGGGTGTGACCTGTGCTTTTAATGACTGTTTCCAGTGACATTCTTTTCAAAAGTCAAACTCAGCAATTGACAAGGAAGCAATTGATCAGTTTGCCTGAAAGTGATCAAGTATCTTCTGCTGTGATAGATGTTTGGTGTGAGTTTCTAAACAGTAGTGAGAGCTTGAGATCACGAGATTCTGCTTGTCGTTTATTTGTGCCACACTCCACACACAGTGTTAGTCTCTCTACCTCTTTTCTATAATCCCATTTTACATGGTGTGCACTTATAATCATTACTCACACATGATTCGATTTTTGTTCCAGTGTCTCGACAATGTTGATTTCGCTGCTACCCAATTAGTAAGTTTTTTTTATATTTGGTCTTATTATATTCAAGCTTTAAGGTGGACTTGTCTTTTTTATTCATTGCATTTTTATCTGTTGTCTTTCAGATTCTGACTCCGATCATTTCTCCCGAATGCCCACCATTCTTGTTTTGTTTTGATCTGAGACCGGAATCTTGCAAATGACACATCTGTTGATTATACTTCTTTTTTAAAACATACGGTACATCTATTTTACCTATTTTTGGACTCGTTCTTACTCCATTACCTTACTAATTGCTCTTTGTAATTACTCTTTTGTTCATACAGCAACACAGGCTCATCAACCTTCTTCAATCAAAGTTGCCAGCAGTGACAAGTATTGCTTCAATGACGATTCCAGAAGTGTTTATCCCAAAATCAAATCTGAAATCCAAACTAATTGATAATGGCCTCTATCTGCTGAACATAATGGAGAATTACAAAGGGAGCAAAACTAATTCTGTAATAACCATAAATACTGTAAGATTGCTTTTCAACATCTAATTTAATTTCTAAACAATTGCCACAACTTTATTTCCTAGTTTTTCTGAAACCCATTTTGTTTGCATCAATAAGAAACTCAGCGCAAGCGTTTTGCATTGCGGGTGTGCTATCATATTGTTACATGTTCTGTTAATTTGTCCAAAGAAATAGTCACAAAAGATGCACTTGAATCGAGTTCCTCTATGACACCGGATTTTACTGAGAAGGAATTGGTGGCTTGTGTTGGGAGAAGAGCACAGTTAACCAAATTGTAATGTCACACTTTTCTTTGATTTCTTGAATTATGTTTTTTTATATTGTGTGAGATATATTGACTAATTGCATTTTGTTCAATAATTAAGTGAGGTTCTGGTGTCCACTCCGTGGATGGAAGTCACTAGAGATGCTTTGCAGACCCTTACATCGCGTGGCCTTATTATGGATCAGGTAAGTATTATATTCCCATTCCTGACCATGTTTCTTTTTTTTACATGGTTCCTTATTTGGTGGATCTCAGACCTTATTCTGTGAATCTTAGAGGTTTTTTTTGTGAAACTTGATGGTGATTTCGTGAAAGTGGATGCTTCATTTTGTGCACGTTTTATTTGTAGATCATTGATATTGTTGGGATTAAGCGCACAGTTGGTAAAACAAATGTGATTTACTTGCCAACGACAGTATATGTGAGCTTCAAATTCTTCAGCTGTTGATATTCAAGTGTTTTTCATTCTGAAAGTTGCTCATCCAGAGACTAAAATTGCCTTTTTTGTGTCATTCAGGGTCTTAATGCAGATACTAACCCAGAGATTTGGGGTCAATATATACAGTCCTCATACATTCCAGCAGATGGTAGCCAGATTGATTTGGTTAGATCCTTCAGTTCTGCTATTCATTTTGTTATTTATTTACTGTCATTCATGTGTGTTTTTTGATTGATTATTCCCATACATTTTCTATCTCAGGTTTTTATCCCTTTGCATAACGACAAATTGAAGCATTGGTGGGCTTGTATTTGCGACATAAAGAAGCAAAAAAATTACATCCTTGACACATCCATGGATATAAAAGTGGATAAAGAAAACAACAAGGCCATGAACATTGTATGATTTTTTTTTCCAAAATATTGTAGAGTTTTTGTTTTAGTATACCGCAAAATATATTTTTGATCTTTTATTATCCTTTTCTTCTCAGTTGTACAATGTTGCAACTATTTTGGGAGAGTCGTACAAATGTTTGAAGAACATGCACATGCATGATTTTGTCAATCTCGAAGTCACTCAACAAAAAACGGGGTGCGTAGTTTGACTTGTTTTGTTAAACTTAGTCCGTGATCATTTGTTGAATCTCAGACCTTGTTCAGTGAATCTCAAACCTTATTATGTGAAACTTTGTTACACTCATAAGTGCTTATACGTTTTTTTGTCTAGTTATGATTGTGGCGTCTTTCTGCTAAAGTGGGTGAGTGCATTGGAAGATCAGAGTTTATGGACGAACAGTGACTATTTTGAGGTGAGTTCATTACTATATGAAAATAAAGCCGTGCATTCCACGAATATTAGCATGAATACACTAATTTAATATACGTCACTCTATGCAGGGTTTGGCAGATTATCGAAAGTCGATCATGTTGGAACTTCTTATGTGGGATGAGAATACTGTCAGGTCTTACTTTGTGAATCTACACATGAAAGTTTTAAATTCTTAATTCCTTGGCTGAATATATTGTAATATGTATATTTTGTACTTGTGTTTGGTTTTATAGGTCTTCCCTTATTAAACCGAAAAAGCAAAAAAGCCAAAAATGAAGCTAAAGCATGTCAATCTTGAAGTTTCCTCAACAAAAAACAAGGTGAGTCTCAGACCTTATTCAGTGAATCTCAGCACTTAGCATTCACCAAAACTGCTTCTAGTTTCACAAGTTAAGCTTCTAGTTTCACAATTTATGAGCTTAGGTTTCACAATATAAGAAAACTTATTCTGTGAATGTCGGGTGTTCTTCTGTGAATCTAGAATCTTAATTTGTGAAACTAAACCCTTAATCTGTGAATCTGGAGATTTGATGGATTTTATGTCTTTATAGAGTTATATTGCTTCTCATTGCTTGATTTTAACTCCACTTGTAGATGATGAAAACGATGAAAACGATGAAAACGAGATGGTCGAGTCATTGCAACTGGACTTCGACATTGTTAAGGCCGCAACAAATAATTTTTCGACATTGTGGACAAGGTGAAAAGGAATTCCAGTCAGAAGAACTTGGTGAAATGTGTTTTTGTTGTGATGTTTTTGTTGCTGTAAATTGACGTTGTAAATAATTTTGAAGGGAAAAATTGCTGGAAAGAAAACCGAGGAAGCGAGCACGTAAGTGATCTCGTGATCTTCGCTTTCTCCTGTCATCTTCTATAGCCTTTATGTTGACATGTTTATAGTTTTTATTGTCTCAGTCAACATAATTTTACGCGTTGCAAGCTTCACATAATTTTAAAAAATATTTTTCATTACTGGACTCATGCCTAAGCGGGGCTCGAATGATGATACATCTTAGTTGAACCCAAATTATTTTGCAACCAGTTTGTTAAGCCACAACTACCCCAAAATTAAATGCTCCAACCTGTCACCTAACCACAACTACCTCAAAATTAAATGCTTCACAACCATAAAAAGTAGTACACGTAGTAAGCAAGTGCACTATATAAGAGAAGGGAAGTTGATATCATCAAACACCCTATTCCAATATACAACCATTTACACTACAAATACATATATAGTCTTCTTATCATCAAACTCCTTATCATCAAACTCCTTAGCCATGACCATCCACGGTGATTGATCACTGCCGTCTCTTGTCGCTATCTTGAGATGGTAGCGATCAATCACTTTGGATGGTCATAGCTGGGGATTTTTCATGCACGTAATGGTAATTTATGACAACAGGTATTTATGACAGATATTTCAATAAAAACTGCTTCTAGTTTCACAAGTAAAGCTTTTAGTTTCACAATTTATGACAACAGGTTTCACAATATAAGAAAACTTATTCTTCTGTGAATGTCAGGTCTTCTTCTGTGAATCTAGAAGCCTATATTGTGAAACTAAGCATGTAATCTGTGAAACTAAGCCCCTAGTTTCACAGTATAAGCCCCTAGTTTCACAGTCTATAAAACCTAAACTACTTCCCCGCATCACGGACCCAAATATAAAGAAAACTATACATCTTCGTCTTCCTCATCTTCGTCTTCCTCATCTTCTTCTTCTTCTTCTTCTTCTTCTTCTTCTTCTTTTTCTTCTTCTTCTTCTGTTGTATCTCCCTGAAAGAAAATGAAACATTAAAATAAATACTTTTGAGACGTAACTTGCATTGCTTAAGTAATAAAAATTATACTTAAAATTAAAATCAACAATATAAGCCCCTAGTTTCACAATATAAGCCCCTAGTTTCACAATATACTTAGTGTACCAAAATACAATTAGGTATACTAAAAGGGCTATAAATGCACGAAAACGACCACTACGTGCATGAAATTTTTTACATGCATGAAAATGATTACTAGGTGCATGAAATAATAGGCTCTACGTGCATTAAAACGAGTTCTATGTGCATGAAAAATGATAGATACGTAAAAATCGGTAGTAGGTGCATGAAAATTAATAAAACGTATCTCACCTTCATTTCCGTCACTAGTATATATTTTCTAGATCAAGAAATATGTTTTCTAGCTATAAAATTTCATGCCGAATCCAAATATGTCATTAATTTTTTTTAAAAATGTCCGTAAGTTAGAATTCTCATGGTTCTCATTATATTGGTGGTTCTCATAGGATCTCAATTCTATATATATATATATATATATATATATATATATATATATATATATATATATATATATATATATATATATATATATATATATATATATATACACACGTATGTTTAAACTTGAGTTAAAACAATATATACTTATAATAATTATTAAATGTATTTATAATTTATAATCAATGTACCTTTAGTATAAAATCAATATAATACTTACTAAAGTGTATTTGATAAAAATTAAACAAAAGATTTTGCATACTTGTAGTTTACATAATTATTATAAAATTTACATTTATTATATGTGTCACATTATTTTAACAAAAAAAAATGTATGCACGTAAAATATATTTATGTGAAATGTACGGAATACATTATATTTTTATTGTAGGTACATAATATTTTCCTATATGACATGCCATGTATATTTCAATGTTTGATTTAACAACTTTTTCTTTTCTTCAGTATTTAATTTATTTTGCTTTTAAACTTAAGCATTTTATTTGTTAAATGTTGATTTTGTTTTAGCAAAATGAACATTCTTTTAATTTGTTGATTTTGTCAATACTAGTATACTACGCGTCTACGCCTTGTTTTGTGAACTTTGGAGGTGATTTTGTGAAACTTGGTAATGAGCGATATATTTTACTTATGAGGTTTCTTTTTCTTATTTTGTGAGTTTCCTTAGACTATAAATAAGTATAGGTTATATTTTGGAAACTATTAAACGACAAGTACATCAATTCAAATTTCCAAAAAATATAATATATTCCATAATTCATTAAATTTGTAATGTAAGTGATAAAATAATTATTATTACTCTTAAATAATATTCTAATCTAATATTTCAGATTTATTTAAATATTTAACTCTAATACAACTAGGTAATCAACTAATACTATGATATTAATCACTCATGTTAGTAGTAAAAGCAACAATAATAACAACTCGAGTTAGTTACATATAGTTAGTTTATTTATGAAATGTTTATTGTTTTAATTCCATTTTAATTGATTTAATTAAACCGGATTTTTTATTAACTGCATCATTATTCCATTTTAATTATTCAATTTATAGTGATTAATAACCATAACATTAATTGTTATCTTAATTTATAATGATTAATAACCATAACATTAATTGTTATCTTAATTTATAATGATGAACCCTAATTCGATTGACAAAATCAATTAACTTTCAATTTAGGGGAAACTTGAATTGATGAACCCTAATTTAGGTTAGTGAGAAAAAAGGGTGGAAACGAAAAGAAAAAAAGTTAATATTGGGGTTCGAACACGCGTACATCAAGAAGCAGGTCTTTACAAGTAAACTTATAACCAAGTAAGCAAGGGTATCAACACATTATTTTTGCAATTACATATCATTATATTATTCATGTACTTCATATTATTTGTGTACTTCATCTATTCATTTCTTAAAGATTTAGTTTATCTTTTCTTCACTTTAAAACAAATTATTATTAGCTTAATTTTAGGAAATATTATGTGTATAATATCTTTTACTTTTTTTCTTAACATTGATTCTTAAATCATTCCATTTGACCATATCTTTTGCTTTATATCATATCTTTTCCATTTTATTTATATTTCCATATTTTTTTAAACTGATTTTATGATTTTTAATTATGAAAAAAAATCACGTTTTATTTATATTTTTATATTTTTCCACGTTGTTTTTTCATTGTGCTTTTTATTTATTGAAATAAATAATTATAATATTTTTATTATCTGTTTTTTATTTATATTATTGTTTTTTTTGCATAGTACAAATCTTGGCTTACCTACAGAAAATATTTTACGAAATTAAAATAAATATTATAAAAGTATTTTTGCATAATAAGTAGTTTTTCGTTTTAAAGGAGAGAAAAAAAAAAGTGAAAGATATTATACACTTAATCCTTTTCGTAAAATTGAGGTAACAATAATTTGTTTTAAAAAAGAAGAGTTCTTAATATGTTAACAAAATATACAAAATAACATAATTAAAAAAAAATTGTCGAGTCAATTTTTTAGAATCTAAAAATATTTAACTAGTAAATAAACAATATATACAAATGTAATCACTAAATAGACGTGATGATACCCTTGCTTAATTGGTTACATGTCACTTTGCAAAAACTCATTTCAAGTAATCCAAATTTTTGGTGTAAAATTTAATTTTAGGCTAATTTTGTAACGTTGTACATTTTTCGAATTTACCCCTAATTTTGATTTTTTTGAATTTAACACCATTGGCGCCAAATGAATTCATTACCGATTATAACTAAATCTGACATTTTATGTAAATAGTCTTAATTATATTGATCATAGCCTATAAATTAAAGTTAAAATCAACATTTTATGTAAATACGTTTTTACTAAGTTAAACCGATCAAAACTTAAGTATGTGTTTGACCCTGCTTTTCAACTAAAGAAATAAAAGTTGGGTCAAACACTACTTTTTAAAACACTAAAAACTCATTTTAATAAACAGAAATTCTAAAACTCACCCCTAGAAACACCTAGAAACAGGAGTAGCAAATTGCTACTTCTGCATTTGCTACTTCTGCTACTTCTGTTTCTCTTTTCACGTTGCTCTTGAGTTATTTGAGCGCCAAAACTCAAAAAAAATACCGCCAAATACCAATTTTCAGATTTTCATGTTGGAATTCTCGCAAGTTAATCCCGCTCTTAGTATATCTATATATAATATATTTTAGCAAAATAAAAAAAATTATAGAAAATAGTTAGCCAAACACGATAAAACTGATAAAAATAGTTTTGTAAAATTTTTGTCCAAACATAACCAATTTTATCAAGAACTAGTTATATAAAAACTCCTTTATAAAAGTAAAAGTTATTTCTCATAAGCAAGGTCAAACATGCTCTAAATTTAATATCTATGCATATACATACTAAGTTATACCGATTATAATTTCGAAATCCGACATTTCATGTAAATAATCCTAAATTATATTGATTATAGCTTATAGAATAAAGTTAAAATCAATGGTTTATGTAAAGATGTACTAAGTTAAACGGATATTTCATGAAAATATGTTAAGGTTATATAGCCTAAAATATGTTTTATATGCAGATACGATTAAATTATATTAATCATAACTTAAAATCGATATTTCATGAAAATATGTTAAAGTTATAGGCTAGGGTTTCTAAATTCTTTGTTAGGTTTTATAAAACTGACCATGCCTTAAAACGCTATTTTTTTTAACTACGTAATAGGTTATACCGATTATATCCGACAATTCGTGTAAGTAGGCCAAATTTATTTAAAACGAGTAATATAGCTTAAAATATGTTTTTAATTTAAATACTTACCTAAATATTATATAACAACGAGATTAATGAAAATAATTAACAATAATAATAACGAATGTAATAAAAATAACAATTCTAAGAATAAAATAAAGTATATATAAAAATTAGCTAAGCAATCGATTTAAGTAAAATATTAATAACAGGAGTAGTGAATTTGTCTCATAATTTATTTCATTGTAATTTTAAGATATATAGCCCGTCTCATAGAAAAATATATTTATGTAAATTTATTAGTATGCAACTTTAGAATAGTTTTAGTTAATTGAAAATATATATTAATGCTAAATAAAGGTATCCCGTGCGAAGCCGGACACCTCCAATAAAAATAAAATGTACTTTTGCCATAAATACATTGTACGTACATAATTTTTTTGGTTATAATAATATGACCTAGTCCCTCCATTCAAGACTACACTACCACTTTGCTTTTTACACACTATTCACAAACGATCCTTCAAATCCGATTTTCTCTCGATACGTAAATGAAATTATAGCCATGTGGGATCTTGTTTGATTCGTCTTTACGAGTATATTATTAATATCTAACTTTTATAATTTTTGAAAATATGTAGCTAACAATATTTACCGTATAAAATACGCGTTGGCAAACGTGTAAAAAGAAAGTGGTAGTGTAGACTTGAATGGAGGGAGTATAATAAACAATGTAATTTCGAAATATAATTATATAACTATAAGTCTATAACTATATAAAATATTTTGTTAAATTTTTATCAAATACATTAAACTAACTGAGAATTATATTGATTTTATACTGGGTACACTGAATATAAGTTTGGAGTACATTTAAAGATTATTATAGCCATTATATGTATATATGATTTAACTCAATATTGTACTGACATATATATAGTGAAAGAGATACTATAATCACAACAAGATGCTTATGTCATAGTGGTAATAGTAAGTGCATTTCATTTTAGAGGTTATGGGTTCAAGCCCCATTAAGAACTTTTTGATGGTTACGTCTTCAACCACTGACCGCCAACGACCGGTTGAACGACGGTGGCCATTTGATGGTTACGTCTTCAACCACTGACCGCCAACGACCGGTTGAACGACGGTGGCCACCGGTGGTCAATGGTACCCTTCAATTATTTAATTAATGTTAGTTTCCTAAAATACCCTTGACCACGAATAAGTTTAAAATTTGAATGCTGATGGAGGGAACACGAAATACGTAAGTAAGTTACAATAATACCCCGGGTGTCGCTCAATTTGAGTAACACCCGGTGTCGCTATATCATTATTCCTCTATAAATACTAAAGTTACAAATTTAATATCATTATTCATTATACTAATAGAATTACAAAGCCCATTTACATACTCGTACAATTCTCTTATTACAAGTTACAATCTACGAATTAATATATACTACTTCCTCCTTTCCAATCAATTATATATATTATATATATTTGCTTTATTCATGTTTATCAATACTCGTTTTTTTTTATTAATATCTTTAGTTACATATCGATAAAAATTATAAAACTTTGATATTCACAATATAATATACTTGATAAAATAATTTAAACAAGATCTTATATGACTATATTTTATTTTTATATATTAGAAGTTGGGTCGAAGATTTACTGGACTTATAAATAATAATGTCCATAAAGTGAAATTTATATAATTGATTGGAATGGAGAAAGTAATTGATAATAAATATAGAAGTTTATTTTATATAGAAGTTTCACACTTTCTTGGTCACAGATAACACAATGTTAAAGTATTCACCGGGTTTTCGAGCAATTCGTTCCTTGACACGATTTTCGAACAATAGATATAAATCATCCATGACTGCAGTGGTAAATGTAGTTTCAAGCAAAGGTTCTGTAACTGCTCTTATGGTCTCGGCTACAATCTTGGCTCGAGTTTCGAGGTTTTGAGACGTATCTATACTCCAGTCGGTTGTAAATGCTTCGAGTTTGTTTAGAGCAAACGATCCTTCAGCCTCGACTAATTTTCTTACCTCCTCAACGGTTGGAGCATAGAAAGGCATGTTGAATTTGTCCAGTTTTCCATGCTCAATCAAACCCTGCTGATGAATTAAGGGTTAAATTTCGATTTTAATTTGGATCATATGTTCATATTACTAAAAGAACAACGGACGGGATAATAAGAGGACGAACAGATTGAAAATAGAGATGTTCATGGGCGGTATCATCCGAAAACTCGGCTCAAATTTTTATTGGGCTTGGACATCATGTTTCTGAAAAAATGGGTCAGGGTTAACTCGACACAACCCATTTTATTAGGGCCGGATACGGACAAGAGAAATGTAAAACGTGTTAGCCTATCCGGCCCGCTAAAGTAATATGAGCAATTAATATACTTTTCCCTTTCAACCCAACCCATATCCGACCCAAACCTGCATTTGAACAACTCTAATTGAAAACCATTGACTTTTAACCCACCTCGAGTAACAAGAACACGAAAGCACTAAATTGGCCTCAAAATTAGCTACTCTTCTTTCACCCCAATTATATTTTCTATCTTCTTTTTTCGTTTCTAAATTTATAAGTATTTACACTATAAATCGCCCATCTTTGCTACTAGTATTATATTGGATTTTCTCGAATCCATCCAAAATATGAAGTAGGAAAACATAAACGAGATTAAGCGAGTATTCTATTGGCTTCACGGAAACAATAATCGTACCTTTAAAACCATGTCCTGGAGGGTAGAACCGAGCAACGAGTGAATCGAGTCAGGGTCATCACTATTAAAGCTACCTTGGAGTACCAAGACCATACCACCTTGTAAAACCATTTCCCTTGAACGTAATTTCAAAAACAACGTGAAATCCTTCTTAAATTGTGCATAATATGCCTTGTGTATCTCTTTAGGGCTTGTTTCTGCTATGTATATGTTCCCCTTGTTCAACGCTTCGCCATTTTCGCTCACCAATCCTCTTGGTACCTGTATTTCACAGGACATAATTTAACGAAGATATCTTGGACTAATAGTTAAGGCTGCTGCGACAGTTGGAGTTCTAATCCTACTAAATCTTCATAGCTTGTGTGTATCCAGTGACGGATCTTGGAGTGAACAAGTGATTCCGTTCTTTTGTTATGTACAATTCGTGGGTGAATATTTGTCACTTTGAGTCAAGGGACGCCGAGTAATAATTTGACATTGTATTATGAAAATCTAGCAGGGTCCGAACTCGGCCTTTTCCGACATAATGCACATTGTATGATATATAAAGGTTTAGGCCAATTATACTTAGATGAGAATTTTTTGGTTAATTAGTGTTAATTACCAAATTAATTGGATAATTAGTGTTGAATTGAAAGTATTTGGGTTTATAGTGTCCACGTGGACACTTTTCAATTTTTTCTAGTTTTTTACTAAAGCCGCTGAGGTTCATAGCGGCTTTAGTGAATGTTGATTAAAAAACCTCCCATCCAATCCAGTGGCTTCTTGAAATGGAAAAAAATAACACACGACCAAAGCCGCTTAGGTTCTCAGCGGCTTCAGTCAAAAATCTGGCCTCTCTTCACTTAAGTTGCTATGAATTTCAACGGCCTTAGTAAAAACCTGCAAAAATCTTGAAAAGTGTCCACGTGGACACTATAAACTCAAATACTTTCAATCTAGCCCTAATTACCAAATTAATTTGGTAATTAACACTAATTTACCAAAAAAATTCCTTAGATGACTACAAAAGGAGGGCAATTTTAATTTGTTTACCTGAGAAAGAAAATGAATACTATAGGAGGAGTGAACAAAATGAAGAAAATTATCAGGAAAGACTCTTCCGTAATACGATATGGGTATTCCTGACACGAAACACGGTCTAAAACTGCTTCCTTTAGCTTCTTGTAAACCCTTGTTGAAGCTGGGGAGCAAGCTAAACAAGGTATTGAAATCGTTTCCAGGTAGATCGTTTAAGAACACTCCAAATTGAGGGCATTGACGGTTTATAGTTCGGCTAGACTCATCAATTACGTCAATGATTCTCGAGGGTACTAGCAAAGCATTTGGCCCCGAAGAACAACCCATCTCCGCCATCATAAGGCATTGTGGCCTAACGGTAACATAGACTTCCCTTATGCGTTCTTCTATTATCGGGCTTGCCAATGTTGTTACTACTTTCTGTTACAAACCAAAAGCTCGAGATTTCAATGCGCTATTTTAAATAAGAAACTTGTGTAAAACGCATTGACTAATTTGATATTTCGATAACAGTTACTCCCTCCGTTCCGATCAATAGTTACCTGAAAGAGAGAGTTCCTTGCATAGCTGGTGTCACCAAACCCTTTCTTCATATGAAGAACTCTTTCAAGTTCCATTTCTGTAGCATCTTGTCCTTCTCCCCCTTTTGCAACGACTTGCATGTTGTATAGAATAAGATTACTCTTTTATCTTTGCCCTATAAATTAGTTTAATGAAAAGAAAGAAAGACTCAATTATATGTTGGAAGTGTTGCTTCAAAAGAAGCTTTTATTATCCCACATTAGTATAATTGGTAGGTGGTTGGAAGTGTTGGAATGTTATGTGATTTTTGCACAAATTCCAAGTCTGATGGTTCAGTCTTCCATACTGATTGTCGCGGTTTTTCCATACGGATTTCTCAGTCTTCAAAACTGATTATTGGTTTTTCCATGCTAATTGTGTAGTCTTCTAAAACCAATTTACAAGACGACATTTAATACGTCTCTAAAATTGTTCCTTATGTACCTATAAATACTACATATATATTTTGACATTCCAAAACACACACCAAAACATTCTTTCTCTTTTCTTTCTCTCTAAATAATCATCCTCTTTCATAGCTGATATCTGGCAACGTTCTGTTAGTAATTCTCAATCTGAGTCTTTGTCGTACACCTTAGACTCGGAAGTCGTGTTAACCCTGGGAAGTTGGTTGCTAAGAGGCCGTGTGTATCGAGCGGGGCAAATACAACTTTAGGGCAGTGATTATTTCACGCCACGACATCTTGTTCCTCAAAGTTCTGTAAGTTTGTCCGTTCATTGTTCACTTAAATAGTCATACCGCCTACAGTCTAAAGTTGAATTTTATATATATATATATATATATATATATTTTGTAAAAAAAAAAAAAAAACATGCTCGTTAATTTATTTATTTTTCCAGGCTATATGACTATTGACTATGAATCTTTATACTTATGTTTGATTATGTTTGGGTACTTTAATAAGAATGAAACTTTGTTTGTTGGGTCCATTAATAAAATATTGTCATATTGTGACTTACAGTATGTTTTGATTTTTTTTTATTTGTCTATTTAAGTTATATGGTAATTTAAGATTATTGACAGTGAGGATGTATCATTTATGGTGTTTTCATAATCGTTTCTTTAATTTTCCGTAACTTACATATACAACGTACATATACATGTGAAAATGCGGCCTTTACATAAATTGACAGTATGAAAATATTTGACACCAACTTTAATATTAAGTCAAATGTTTTCGTAACTATGTTTTTACATACAAACAATTTTATGGTAGAAAAACCTTGTGATGAAATATATTGAGTAACATAAGACGGAATACATTTTGTCACCTTTGTTTTGGTTACAAGTCTTTGTCATTTACAAATCTGATCAAGCATTATGTTTATTAAGATCATGATGGTTGTCACTCGTTTAAGGGTGTATTTTAAAGTTTTTCATATTATTAATTTGTGACTATACAGTGGGCTATGTCTATGTCAGTATGTTAACAATTTTTAAAACATAGAATTGTGAATGGTTTTTGTGTGATATCTTTCCCAATAATCACGTAAATAATTGAATGCTTAATCGTCGCTTGATGATTTTGTTGGACATAATGACAATTTGAATACTTGAGCTAAAAACCATGCTTCTATATTTAATTTATATTTTGTTGCATCACTGTAAATGCATCAAAATATGTTTGAGATATCTATAGATATATGTGTTTGAGACAAATTTGAGGTTTTTTTTTCTTAATTTTCGTTATGGAACAAAAATTTTTTTTTTATATGATTCACCGAATAAAATGAGTATGTGATCTACTAAAATGCGTGATGTTTCATATGCGAGGGAAAATGGAAAAAAATCAATAGCCTTTTTTTTTGTCTAATATGTTTGGTCAGATTAATATATTTGTCACGTTTTATTGTTATGTTGTCATTTTTTATGTACAATGTGACAACATGTGGGGGAAGTAGATTAATGTTCTATCAAATAAATAGGTAAACTTTGTAAAGTTTTGTACATTGATCTTTAAGTTGTGACAAATGTATCCCTTATATACGTAATATACTTGGAAATATATGGAGCACGCTAAAGGAAAATTTTTGTATGGTTTGAGCAATACAAATTGGATCTTATATAATTTGTTATGGATAAGTTGTTATGACAATGAATAATTTGACATCTTGATAATTATGAGTTTAATAGATATTCATATGACAATGTTGATCTCTGACGGAAAGGTATGCTTGATCATTGTGATATGTCATCATGAATATTAGCTTTGAGTTATAAATTGTCTTTTTTCACCAAGTTTTGTTGTCGAGCCGGACATTTTATAAAATTTATGTAATATTACACCGTTAATTTTATGAGAGTGATTGGTCTCATTAGAGGATGTTTGCTTAGCCAAGGCTTTAACAAAAGTCAAGGATTGTGGGGGTGTCTAGCGAAGGTAAGACTCCCTTTATTTTTTGTCGTATTTTATTGGAGTTTGAATGTTGGAATAACGGTGATAATGTCAATTACATGGGATTGATTGATAGTTGTGAATACTCAAATATTTGGATTGCTTAAACCTAGTTTTCTGTTTAAGAAATTTATGAATGGTTGTTTGGTAATACACGTTGGAGTAATTATTCTATTTTTTGGTTAATATATTTATTTAGAACCAAAAAAAAGGTAAAAGATGTATAAATTATATTTATTTGACTTTGGAAAATGGTGTCTTTCATAAGACTATGTCATACAAGTTAGAGATGCGTAATTGCTTTGTTGGATATGCATTGGAGTATGCATATATTGTGAAGAATTTGCAGGATAAAAAATGTCCGGCTAAGCTGAATAGCTAAGTGGTTGTATTCCGCCACAGGAATATTTTCATAACTTTATTAATTGTCTGCATCATAATCCAAAGCATACGATTTTTTTTGGCAGATTATTAAGAGTGATAAATAATCTGATCGGATAATGTGTTCACAAAGGTTGTGAATTGTAAGTGGATATTGAGATCCTTTGTGGAAAATACGATCAATATCAATGGGTTCAAAAAGGTTGTAAATTGTAAGTGGATATTGAGATCCCTTACACAATGTTACATCATGATAGTACGTACGTAAAATGTGAAGAGGATATTGAGATCCTCCTACCAATGGCCATGGTAAAAGTTGGTGCTGGTGGCACCACGAGGAATGGGTTTAAAGCTTATTGGGAGTGAATCGTGACGGGGCTCCCCCACTTGGGTTTACCAAGTTCAATGGGTCAAACGAAGTCACGAGGATCTCATGTTGTAATACTACTACCATTCCTATTGTAATAAAGTGATGTAGTATTCTTTTATGCATTGTGTTGCATTGTGGTTTATCTGTCATGTGAGGAAGGTTGAGCTAAGCTCTTAATAAGTCCATAGTCCTTGTCTAAGGGTGGTTTGTGACAGTCAAACTTGATGGACTTACCTATGTGAATGTGGGGGAAATGCCCTACCCCCTATGAGGTCTTTAGGCTTTAAGACCTCTAGAACGTTCACGAAAACCCAGGCACGTGAGGGGCACCATGTTATGACATTTCGCGAGAACGAACACAGATTCGAATGCAGGTTTGTGCGCAACTATCTGTATACAACCCACCGTGGAGAGTCCAAAGCCTTTGTGCAACTCGACACGGCTGTAGCAGGTAATGTATGCACTGGGTGACAATTCAATTCCTCTGGAACATTGTCATCTTAAGACTTACGTTCCGTTGCCTTATATCAGCTATTTCTTTTTCTCTTCTTTTGAATCATGTGGGGGATTGTTGGAAGTGTTGCTTCAAAAGAAGCTTTTATTATCCCACATTAGTATAATTGGTAGGTGGTTGGAAGTGTTGGAATGTTATGTGATTTTTGCACAAATTCCAAGTCTGATGGTTCAGTCTTCCATACTGATTGTCGCGGTTTTTCCATACGGATTTCTCAGTCTTCAAAACTGATTATTGGTTTTTCCATGCTAATTGTGTAGTCTTCTAAAACCAATTTACAAGACGACATTTAATACGTCTCTAAAATTGTTCCTTATGTACCTATAAATACTACATATATATTTTGACATTCCAAAACACACACCAAAACATTCTTTCTCTTTTCTTTCTCTCTAAATAATCATCCTCTTTCATAGCTGATATCTGGCAACGTTCTGTTAGTAATTCTCAATCTGAGTCTTTGTCGTACACCTTAGACTCGGAAGTCGTGTTAACCCTGGGAAGTTGGTTGCTAAGAGGCCGTGTGTATCGAGCGGGGCAAATACAACTTTAGGGCAGTGATTATTTCACGCCACGACATCTTGTTCCTCAAAGTTCTGTAAGTTTGTCCGTTCATTGTTCACTTAAATAGTCATACCGCCTACATTATATATATAGGAGCAACTTTTAGATATTTAGATATTTCTCAAAGAAAGGACAAAGATCCCATGTGGATTAAATTGCTCCTCGTAAGTCGTACCACCGTCGTTGTTACTTGTTTGGTTTAGAATGGAGTGGAGATGAGGAAAGTGGTCTCTAATTCATAATTCCGAACATTTGTTATCTGTATTGTCCTTGTTCCGAATTCCAGAACATTTGTTATTGTTCGTTTTGGTTAGAGGCGTCAATCACCCGAAAACACCACACAAACCCCACACGAAATTAATGGATTTGGGTCAGTTGTTTCGACCCGTTTACGTAATTGTGTCAACACGAACACGACTCGAATTTATATGGGTCCGGATAGGGTTGGGGTCTTGCGACACGAATAACCCATTAATTTAAATAAATGGGTTGGATTATGATTGATGCATATAACCCGTTTATTTAATGTCGGGTTAAGGTTGAGGGGGTCATGACCCATTTAAAGATGAGACGAACACGAACACGAACCCAACACCACCCGACCTATTTGTCAGGTCTAGTTTTGATATAAAGATAAAAAAAAGAATGACACATAAAAAAAGAGAAAATTATGATAAAACTTACCGAGAATGAAAATAAATAACAATTGAGTAATTTTCCCGAAAATAAAAATAGATAATAATTGATCGGAACGAAAAGAGTACAAAAGTGTTGAGATCATTTATTACTATTATGATAAACGCTAAAAAGGACGGTGTAAATGAGATGGAGAAAGTATAATAATTTGACTATAGAAAAGACCGAGTCCATACACCGGCGACACGTCACAATTTGTTAAGCAATTCTTAACTTTTCATATCCATTTCAATATCGACTGTGGGTCACTCTGAAGCTTAATATCAACTACTCTCTCGGACCGGGACGAGGGAGATACTCTTTAGATTAACCTAATTAAAGATGTTAAGGTAATAATAGGATATATTAATATTATTATTATTATTATTATTAACTTGTGAAATAAGTTAAAATATTCTAACGTACTCTGGGATTAGGTTTTTGTAACGGGCGTATGTAGTATGTATATACCTTACCATATTTTTATTTAATCACAACAATATTATCTCTCACTATTCTAAAATTAGGTTAAAACGTTACCTATATCCAACCCCCTATTTGACAAATTAAGACCGTGAGATAGGTCTTGTACCAAAGCAAAACTCAATAAAACAAAATAAACTCTTTGATTAGTCTTTTCTCATTCTCAAATGTAAATAATGAGAAATAAAAAGTGATTTATTAATCAGTCCATCTTATTTGTAACGGTCACAAGCTTGTGAATTATAACGTTTCATGTAAAATTATCTTCCTTTTGCCTTCTTACTTGTCCCTTCCACTCACCTTTTTATTTCACATCACAAAGTTATAACGGATTTTGTTCATTACAAAGAGCAATCCGAACTACTCCTTATGCATCCTTAATGCATGCAAAACACGTCACGGGTCTTTTCCAAACAACCTTGTACGCATGAGGCCTCAAATAATTTTTTTTTCAAGAAAAAAATGTTCGATAAGGAATTAATGGTCTCTAATTGAGTTGGATAAAAAGGTAGTTTAAGATATTTACTGCTCCCTAGTTCCTATGGTTGGCGGCGGTTCGGATTACTTTTACCTTTCTATATTAAAAATATGTTTAAAGGGATTATTTTAATCAATCACATAAACGCAATGTTCGATAAGGAATTAATGGTCTCTAATTGAGTTGGATAAAAAGGTAGTTTAAGATATTTACTGCTGATGAGCTCCATTTTGGTCATCATTTTCTTTACATTTTCTTTATTTTCGGTCACGATTCGACCTCGATTTGCGTGTCTTTAGTTGCTTTTACGTCCGTTGCCTCGTATATTCCTATTCGATCCAATTTTTGTAGGTATTACGGCGGGGGGCGAAGAATCGGGAGAAATCGAGGCGGATTTAGAGCGAATTTTGAAGAAATGGGAAGAATTTAGCAAAGGTCACTCCCAGGCCCTCCCAGCCGGTCCCCAACCGGCGGCCGGTCGGCCGGCTGGGAGCTTTGACACGAGATTTTGATAAAAATGAAGAAGTTTTCCAGACCCCAAAATCTGACTCCTGGCCGGTTCCCAGCCGGCAGCCGGTAGGCCGGCTGGGGATCAATTTCCCATACTTAGCCAACATTCGAAGTTTGAAGAAAATGAAGAAATTACGTATGTTGGGACAGATTACTCAAAAAGGGCTCCCAGCCGGTGGACGACCGGCAGCCGGTCCACCGGCTGAGGGTACCTGTAGCCAAGAAAAGAAAAGAAGAAAGTCAGATTAAGTGAAAAGGCCTCCCAGCCGGTGCCCGACCGGCAGCCGGCCGGTCGGCTGAGAATCAGAGTTATTGAAGAAAAAAAGAAGAAAAAGTCAGAAGTCCATATTTGGACTCTCAGCCGGTCCCAGACCGGCAGCCGGTCGACCGGCTGAGAGTCACTTCTCGTATTTTCGAGCTCTATATAAACCCGCACTTGTATCATTTTCTTATTACGCATTCCTAAGCTTATTTCTAGGGTTTTTCACTGTTTCATTGGTTCATACTTAGACACAAAAACTCTCTTAAACATTTTAATCCTCTTTAGATCTTAGTTTAATCTTTCAATCCTTGTTAATCTTTCTTTAGTAATCTACTTAGTCTTGTTCTTGAGCAATTGTAAGAGGATATTTTGGGTTGTATTTTGAAGGGTTTGAAAGAATCTTTCAACTTGTTATCCAAGCTACTTCCTTTTCCATAATTATTGGTATAATCCTTCTAATGTCTACTTAGTTTTTACATTTATTTAAGTTTCTTTTGAATCAATTCTTTACCCTTTACTTGTTCATGATGGTTAGTATGTGTTTATGTCTTATTCACATGTTTTCCCTTGCCATGAGTGAGTAGTCCCTTTACTAGGGTTAGGGGTGAACTTGGGTGGTGTTTAGATGATAAATTCATGATAGTAATAAGTTGGTTAGTTGTTCTTAAAAAAGTAGTTTTCCATTTGTTGCATGCTAGGTGTTTGATGATTTGCCTCAACGAAAGTTGGGCTTTGATTTTAGCGTGACTTGCCTTTAGCGACGGTTGGGGGTTTGTCTTAGCATGTTTAATGGTTGGTTGTGGTATTTGTAGCGAAAGCTAGGGTATTCCGACCTAGGTTAGTCGACTCGAGAGAAGAGACTACACGAGACTACTTGTTTGAGACCTTCTAGTTTTCTTTCTCGTATCTTCGTCTACCCACCTTAGTAACCCCCGACACCCTAGTCTTCTCTTCCATCGATTCAATCTTAACTAGTTTGCTTTAATTGTTTGTTTTAGTTGTTCTTTAGTCATTAATCAATCACAAACCTATTACCCCGACTCTTACTTAAATTAGAACGTAACTATACAACTATCCCCACCGTCACTACTACAGAAACCCTTAAGGACATCGGTTAATGGACATCAGATTTTGGAAAAATCTGATGTAATTAATTTGCACATCAGTTGATTACAAAAATCTGATGTCCTTATAAAGTAAAGGACATCGGTTTTTATTTCAAACCTATGTCCATAAGTATTGATTTTAATGCACATCAGACTAAATGACAACCCATGTACATTAATTGATAAAGGACATCAGTTATTTATTTAAGCCGATGTGAATTGTCTCGTCTAACATAAATAAATTGAACAACCCCAAAAAGCTTAAAACCAACCACGTACTCCACCATTATTTCTCATTGAGGAGTTGTTTAACCCCGTCCTTTAACCTTTTCTCTCATCCCGTCGACAACTGCCTGCTACCGCCTTACATTTTCAGTCGATCACCAACTTCATCCTCTTCATCTGGATCTAATTTTTCAAGGTTTGCACATCTTTTTCCAAATTTGGTATTTAATCTATTAGGGTTCAAATTGTGATTATAAATTGGGGGTTTAGGGTTTAAATTGGGAGTTTAATTTGGGGGATTTAGAAGCTAATTCGCCTCTCGTTTGATTTATCGATTCTATATTGGGGGATTTAGGGTTTAAATTGGGGGTTTAATTTGGAGGTTGTTTCCGTAAATATGGTGTTTTTGAAAGCCGGCACACAAACTACTACCGTGAGTCTATTCTACTCTTTGCTTCATCTTTTACTTATTTGACAGACTAAAAATACTTCTAACAAGTTGAGATTTTAAGTCATTAATCATGTTGTAGTTGATACTGATAGTATGAATATTGTTGACAGTCACTTATTGCTTCAGTTCCTTGTTATATCAGGGTTTTGTTATGAATATGCAACCCTCTGAAGCGGAAGCTGGCTTTGATATTCGGGTTCCACTGGTCATGAATAGGATACACATAACATTTTGCATCTATGATCTAAGTTATTATTTTGTTTTATGATAAATAGCCAAATGTGGTGCACTGGTCATGTTTTTTCTGGGTGGTCAGGATTATGTGATATTGGTTTCTGGTGAAGTTTATGAACCTATCAATGATTAGACTTCTTATCATTGTTTTTGGAAATATCCGTATTAGACACTCGACTCTTGGAGATGGATGCGGTCACTGGACATAGGACACTTTGTATTAGGTGGTATGACCCTTCCCTATTGTTCTCTACACTTTGTATTAGGTACTTCGTCTATGACTACAAGGACATATTTTCATCCCGTCTTTTTTTTTTGGGTAAATTGGTCATTCTAGCACTAGTTAGCCTAGATTTATGGTCATTTCAGGTAAAGAACGTGCGCTGCTTATCTGCAACCATAGAAGTGACATTGATTGGCTCATTGGATGGGTCTTATCTCAGGTTGTCTTTCAATTTTACAACTCCTGTTACTTCTGTAATCATTTCTACATTGAGTCGGTGAAATTTCCACTCGATGCAGCTGTAATAACATCATCATTACACTGGTAAAAAATCATGAATCTCCAGCTTCCTACTGTATTGTGGTTTGCAGCGGGTTTGCGCATACGGGCATCGAAAGCAGAACGGAAATGGTGGTGAATGGTTTACTTATTTTAGCTTTACTCTTAGCTTGTCTGTGGTTTACTTCTTTTAGCTTTACGTATACGTATTGATGAATCACCAAGTGGAATTCTGCTGGTTATAGGTTGGTCGATGTGGTTTTCCGAGTATATCATTGTCAAAAGAAGATGGGCCAAAGATGAACACACACTAAAGGTACTCATCTGTATGCACATTTATGTTCTCGTCTTCATCCCATACTCATGACAATATTTAAATGGGGAATGTTGTTCACAGTCAGGGTAGAATACTTCTCTATCCATGGATAATACATATGATTTAGTTTGATGAACAATGTTATTGTAGAATACTTCTCTATCTATGTCTAACAGTTTACGGTGGATAGGATTGGTTTGTTTCAAAACTTGGTAAGAAATTCAAGAAACCATCAAACACATTGCTGGCTGTTGATTGTGAGATGGTTCTCTGCGAGGATGGAACTGAAGCATTAGTTGAAATATGTGTGGTGGACCGGGATCTACAGGTAATTCTTGATTCTGATCTCTACTTCACAGGCATAACAGTTTTTTTTCTGTGTCAGGTATTTCCAGATAAGCAGGGCAAATGGAAAGCTACTACTCAATCACGAGAGTTTCTTAAGTCTATCAAAAGATATTACAGCAATGATTATACTGATGGAGAAAAACAAGATGCTATTAATTTGTAACCCTCTCATCTTAATTTTTTTTGTACCTGATGCAACCTCAGGAGTGGCACCTGATGCAATGTATGTTTTGTACTCGTACAATTTTCTGTGATTTCTGAAGTTATCTGTTTGGTCCTGGGCATTTCCTGCTTTTTTTCATTAGTGTCTTGCATGTCCTTAATCAGGCGAAACCAGCATTCACCGGAACCTGGAAATAGAAGAGAACTTACTAAGTCTGAACCCTCTGCAAATGGTAGAGGGAATGGCTCTTCAAATTCTTCGATGCATGAGTCATTTAGTGCCCCATCTCCTGATTTTGATGAAATGGATGAAGATCACAAGTCTGAACCATTGGATCGTAGGTGAGCTTATTTATTTCCCACCAAATACACCTTCAATTATCCCTTTTCTCATTCAAATTCGACCAAAACAGTCGAAATAGGGAATAGGGTCTCGAATTTTCCAGATTTGTGATTTGTGATTTGAGATTTGAGATTGCCCACGAATCTCTCAGTTTTCGTTACCTACGCCAACTACCATCATCTCTACTCACGCCACCGCGGACAACCACTATGCAGCCTGTTGAATACCCGTAGGACATAGAATATCAAAAATGAAGGAATTGCTGTCTAGAATTTTATCAGACCTTGCCCTGCTTAGGTCAAGTACTGAGATAGCTTTGCAGTGTTTTCGCTGGGATTGAGGAAGTTACTAAGGATAGTGTCTTACATAGGTATGTTTACTTGTTGATCTTATGTCATTCTTATCAGGCACTAGTTGAGAAGGATTGGCTGGCGTTTGGTCATCCTTTTTTTGATCGTTATGGCCTCCCACCTTTATCTGGAAGTGGTAATATGCCTCTAGAGTTATCTCGACAATCTTCGGCTAGCAGTATTCACTCATCTGTAGCACGACAACAATCTGGAACATTTACACATAGGCTGTCTTTCACTTGCTTTATTCATTATCTATAAGCTATAGTAGGCCAAATCCCCCAAGAGTAGTATACCTTGAACTGAGTTAAATGACATTGCTGGGTAAGTCATTTTGTTAATTCTTAATTCATTATTTCTATTTTGTCCTGTGCAGTGGGTTGATTGTGTTGCTCAGTTGTTGCGGATGTACCCTTTTGCCTTTGAGTTCTCTTCGGTGAGTACAGGCTTCATAGATTGGGCATAAACTGAAATGCGCTACTTAAAAGTGTTGACTGTTATCATCACTTCTTTTTTTTTTTACAATTGCAGGCTTTTTTAGTTGATTTCTTGGATTGTGTGCTCTCTTGTCGCTTCGGAAACTTTCTATGCAATAGGTACTTTTCTATCTCATGGTTGTCCCCGCCCAATCTGGACACGATGCCTTACTATAGCGGGGAACAAACTATATTTCTTCTTTCTGAGCGTGCTTATGTTGAACTTTTCAAGCAAGGAATTCAGAGTGGGTTTGGCTAGGGCCTAGGGTTGGCGTCGGCGGTGTAATGACCTGTTTAAAGGTTGCTCGTCAGTGAAGGATTTCGTTCGTCTCACATGTAGAGCATATTAATTTGCTAAATCAGGAGTAACAACTAATATTAAGTAGCTTGGAATTTTAATATAGGACATTATCATGGTTCTTATTCATTTACTCTCAAGTCTTTCCATAATCCTTTAGTTTCTAACACACAAATGATTTTACAGGAATTAACCGGTTTGACAATAACCAACATCAAAAGGATTGAGAAGGCAGAAGCACCATTACATGGAAACTCGTCGAAAACATCTGCTAATAAAGTGACATCTTTTTGTACAGAATATTTTGGTTTAATTTTTCGTTATCTTTTTGATGAATTTGGATAATGTATATGAAAGACGGCCGACCTTTGTCGTGATTTGCTTTGAATTTGTTTAATGAAAGACGAACGACTTTGTCGTGCTTCGCTTTGAATTTGTGTTTGTTTGGTTGATGGTATGGCAGTCTGGCTGACATCTGAATAATGTATACTGGTGGTACAAATTACCATCAGTACCAGCTTTTTTTTTTAAAAAAAAAAGAACATAAATGGACATCAGATTACAGCTAAAGAATGATGTGCATACATATGAAGGACATCAGACATATTAAACCTCCGATGTGCATACATATGAAGGACATCAGATGTGGGCTAAATAATGATATGCATAAGAATGATGGACATCAGACTTATTAAACCTCCGATGTGCAATAACATAATGGACATCAGATGTGAGCTAAAGTCTGATGTGCATAAGGATAATGGACATCAGACGTTTTAAACATCCGATGTGCATTATCAAATGGACATCGGGTTGCACAACCGATGTCCTTGATACCCATAATGGACATCAGTGAACTCTACATCGGTTGCTAATCCGATGTCCTTGACCATAAAAGTCCGATGTCCTTAAGGCTTTCTGTAGTAGTGCGTCTTCGCGAACGATAACCCTATTATACTACTTAATTTGGGTTTTTTTATAAATGTGTTTGATGCGTGAGAACCGACGACTAAATCGCGCGCATCAACTGCTCCCTAGTTCCTATGGTTGGCGGTTCGGATTACTTTTAACTTTCTATATTAAAAATATGTTTAAAGGGATTATTTTAATCAATCACATAAACGCATTGTTCACTTGTCGCTCAATAATAATTCGCACAATGTGAAATCGTCAACATCCGCCATTAAAGTAGCTTGAGTAGCATAAGGAAAATATCTTGTAACAGAATTTGTTGAGGAGAGAAAGAGTAAATAGAAAGTTTGTTTGTATTAAGTTAGTTATGCAAAAGTGTGAGAGATGCCTTATATACAAGTTTGTTAGTAGGTAGTGCAAAGTTAGTTTGACTATGCAGAGTTAGTTATAACAAACTAACTAATCAAGTAACTACTCATATGATAGATCAACACTCCCCCCTCAAGCTGGACTTAGAGGAGCAAACCGAAGACCAAACTTGGATGATAAAAAGAGATGATGTTGTGTCCCAAGTGGCTTCGTCATTATGTCAGCAAGTTGTAAACCAGTTTTGATATGGCGAGGATGAAGAAAACCTTCCTGATATTTGTCACGAACGAAGTGGCAATCAACATTCAAATGCTTAGTTCGTTCGTGAAATACTGGTTATATTTCTGCAATATGAACAGCAGCTTTGTTGTCACAGAACAGAGGAATTGGAAGTGAAGGCTGTACTTGCAGATCCTGAAGCAAGGGTGTCAGCCAAACTAATTCAGCAGTGGCATAAGACATACTACGATATTCGGATTCTGCTGTACTCTTACTGACCGTCTTTTGCTTCTTTGTCTTCCAAGAGACAAGTGAGCTGCCTATAAACACTGCATATCCACTAAGAGATTTGCAACTAAAAACACAAGCCCCCCCCCCCCCCCCCCCCATCAGCATCACAATAAGAAGAGAGACTGAGGTCACTGTCTGATGGGTAGAACAATCCAATATTTATCGTGCCTTTGAGGTATTTAACCACATGAAGTGCAGCTTGCAAATGAGGTTTCCTGGGAACACTCACGAACTGACTGAGATGTTGAACTGAATACGAAATGTCAGGACGTGTGAGGTTCAAGTATAGGAGTCGTCCAATTAACCTTCTGTACTGTTCAGCATCCACTAATGGTTCACCATCCTCTGTGGATAATTTCAAACCTTTGGGCAATGGAAACTGAGTAGAAGAACAATCTTCCATGTGCAAATCAGAAAGTATGTCTGCTATATATTTTCTCAACCTTTCTCCTCTCTTATCAGTTGATCTTAAAAGGTACAAATGTACAATGTTTATCGTTAATACCATAAATTACTTTCATTACATAATAATTACTTTCATTCCTTATTAATTACTTTTACCATATTTACTAGTTCTAAATTAAAGTTAGATTTCCTCAAAAAAAAAAAATTAAAGTTAGGTCTCTTTCACACTAGATGCATTAGTTTATTACAAAGTTCTTAAAAAAAATACGTATGTAGTACTAGTCAAAGGTAAATTGACGCCAGTTTTGTTGTTCTGTTCTTAAACTCATATTAAGAGTTTAAAAATAGTCAAAGTTCAATGAAAGATAAATGAGGTTATAGGTTGGATTTTTCTTAGTTAATCGCTAGTATGGATTAATATGAGAAGATGAGACATATGTTGGATTATTCTCATGAAATAACCCTAAATTTTATGTTGAATTATTATATAATCGAGAATCAATAATTTATCATATGGAGTATATTCTATTGAATACATTTCACTTAGCTTTTCCTGATAATTTATTTGTTTTTTCATTAATTTATTTGTTTTTGTGCTGTTATATTAAGTTTTTCTATCACTTAGTTAATTAGTCGAATTCATTGCTGAAACGGTTAATAGTATTTCAATAAGTTGTTAGAAGTTTGTATAAAAACACAAGATTTTAAAAATAATGATTATGATAAAGCAGCATATCCTTGGAAACGTCTTCTTTTAACGGTAATTCACCCGAATTATTCGTTAAACAAGGGTATAATTGATTAAAACTCGAATTCCGAAGATTAGCTTTACCACCACCACCTGAAAGAGTTTCTGTCCGATCTTAAAATTGAACCTAATTTCGTTCCTAGTCAACAACACATTCTTGTGTTAAGACCGTGAGATTGGTCTTTTAGCAAAGCAAAACTCACTAAAACACAATCAATGGTTTTTGTTGTACTCTTTTATCTAAGCCAAAGTGAAAAGAAAGACCGAGTCGATTATATAGAAGAAGATCTTTACTATTCCTAAGCATCTCTAGGCTAAACATTAGGGATGTCATTGGGGCGGGGCGGTGCTAGATATAGGCTCCCCCGTACCCGTACCCATCAAGACTCTACCCATCTCTAGGCTAAACAATTTTCGTACCCATCCCCGCCCCACCACCCGCCAAAACTCTACCCATCCCCGCCCCAACTGGGGCGGGTGCGGGGCGGTATCCACTTCTACCCGCCCCAATGACATCCCTACTAAACATATTTGTTCGGTACTCCATATAACAAGTGAAGTGCAATGATCTTTTGCCGTGTTAATTTTTGAAAAACTCAAAAATAAGAACATTTTGTCATAAGCAGAGAATTTTAAATAAAGTTCTTCAATGTGACTCACACTATATTATTTAATGCTTTTCATTTAATTATCAATTTTTGTTCATTGGTCAACTTTTTTAATTTTATTTTTTGGAAGAACCCGTTTTATTTCTCAAACTCAATTCTTCATTTTAATGACAAACTTTATCTTGCAATGAGACAAACTTTATTTAAAAGTTATTGTTTACAAACTCAATGCAAAAAAACTCTCCATTGCAATTGCTCTAAGGTCATTTTCTACACAAATTCACATTTGTAACAGACATATTCATCGCAACGACGGGTCAAGTAATATCCATATGTGAGAGATAAGTGAAAAGTAGAATATCTAGGTAGTAGCAAATTGTTGTGTATTATTAACCAACATGAATAGTATTTAAGCCGTTGAAAACTTATGACAAATATATCCATTATAAAGGAGACTTGATGCATTTTCTAAGCGTGATAAAGAGTGATCACAATTTATCCAAAACTAATCATTATTTATCAAAAAGTGCTAATATTTTTTTGACCGTACATGGGACAGTTGTATAATAGAATTTACGTTTGTACAAAGTTAGCTAGCTTGGCAAAATTAAAGTTAGTTATTGTTGAGTAAAAATCCAACACAAGGTTTAATGTGAAGAGTGATATACGTAGTATGTATTAATGAAGCACATATACGCAACATTTTGGAGTTTGTGATGTTAAATGAATGTATTCATTTGTTTAATATTAACGTGAAAAATATATATATAAATTATTTTAGTTTATACAGGCATAACGTAAGGTGATTTATAATCGATAGTTATAACGTTATTTGTACGTGGCTGTATAAAGGATGTCAAATCCATGGATAAAGATCTCGCAAAATGTAATCAAATAAGGTGACTTAGCTTCATAAAGAGCAATTCGGAGTTCGAGGGTGAGAGGCCGTATAACAACTACTCTATAAATACTAAAGTTACAAATTTAATATCATTATTCATTATACTAATAGAATTACAAAGCCCATTTACATACTCGTACAATTCTCTTATTACAAGTTACAATCTACGAATTAATATATACTACTTCCTCCCTTCCAATCAATTATATATATTATATATATTTGCTTTATTCATGTTTATCAATACTCGTTTTCTTTTATTAATATCTTTAGTTACATATCGATAAAAATTATAAAACTTTGATATTCACAATATAATATACTTGATAAAATAATTTAAACAAGATCTCATATGACTATATTTTATTTTTATATATTAGAAGTTGCGTCGAAGATTTACTAGACTTATAAATAATAATGTCCATAAAGTGAAATTTATATAATTGATTGGAATGGAGAAAGTAATTAATAATAAATATAGAAGTTTATTTTATATAGAAGTTTCACACTTTCTTGGTCACAGATAACACAATGTTAAAGTATTCACCGGGTTTTCGAGCAATTCGTTCCTTGACACGATTTTCGAACAATAGATATAAATCATCCATGACTGCAGTGGTAAATGTAGTTTCAAGCAAAGGTTCTGTAACTGCTCTTATGGTCTCGGCTACAAACTTGGCTCGAGTTTCGAGGTTTTGAGACGTATCTATACTCCAGTCGGTTGTAAATGATTCGAGTTTGTTTAGAGCAAACGATCCTTCAGCCTCGACTAATTTTCTTACCTCCTCAACGGTTGGAGCATAGAAAGGCATGTTGAATTTGTCCAGTTTTCCCTGCTCAATCAAACCCTGCTGATGAATTAAGGGTTAAATTTCGATTTTAATTTGGATCATATGTTCATATTATTAAAAGAACAACGGACGGGATAATAAGAGGACGAACAGATTGAAAATAGAGTTGTTCATGGGCGGTATCATCCGAAAACTCGGCACAAATTTTTATTGGGCTTGGACATCATGTTTCTGAAAAAATGGGTCAGGGTTAACTCGACACAACCCATTTTAGTAAATGGGCCGGACACGGACAAGAGAAATGTAAAACGTGTTAGCCCATCCGGCCCGCTAAAGTAATATGAGCAATTAGTATATATAATTAATTTTTGCTTATTTTTTCACTCTTGTTTGGATTTTGGAACTTATATTCAGATGTTCAAGTTAGTCGTCCTTCTATTTTGTGTATTGATGTTACTAAAAACTTAATTCAATATCGGTTTTCCAAGTTTATGTTAATTACTTAATTGATTTATTCTCAAAGGTTAACAGAAAAATATGAGCCCAGCAGCCCACGGCTTGCCCAAATTTAGCAATTGGGCGGGTAAGGGCAAGGAGAAGTGGCCCGATATTTTGGTCCAACCCTTCAACTATAGTCTTATAGGGCATACTTTCCCTTTCAACCCAACCCATATCCGACCCAAACCTGCATTTGGAAAACTCTAATTGAAAACCATAGACTTTTAACCCAGCTCGAGTAACAAGAACACGAAAGCACTAAATTGGCCTCAAAATTAGCTACTCTTCTTTCACCCCAATTTTATTTTCTATCTTCTTTTTTCGTTTCTAAATTTATAAGTATTTACACTATAAATCGCCCATCTTTGCTACTAGTATTATATTGGATTTTCTCGAATCCATCCAAAATATGAAGTAGGAAAACATAAACGAGATTAAGCGAGTATTCTATTGGCTTCACGGAAACAATAATCGTACCTTTAAAACCATGTCCTGGAGGGTAGAACCGAGCAACGAGTGAATCGAGTCAGGGTCATCACTATTAAAGCTACCTTGGAGTACCAAGACCATACCACCTTGTAAAACCATTTCCCTTGAACGTAATTTCAAAAACAACGTGAAATCCTTCTTAAATTGTGCATAATATGCCTTGTGTATCTCTTTAGGGCTTGTTTCTGCTATGTATATGTTCCCCTTGTTCAACGCTTCGCCATTTTCGCTCACCAATCCTCTTGGTACCTGTATTTCACAGGACATAATTTAACGAAGATATCTTGGACTAATAGTTAAGGCTGCTGCGACAGTTGGAGTTCTAATCCTACTAAATCATCATAGCTTGTGTGTATCCAGTGACGGATCTTGGAGTGAACAATTGATTCCGTTCTTTTGTTATGTACAATTCGTGGGTGAATATTTGTCACTTTGAGTCCAGGGACGCCGAGTAATAATTTGACATTGTATTATGAAAATCTAGCAGGGACCGAACTCGGCCTTTTCCGACATAATGCACATTGTATGATATATAAAGGTTTAGGCCAATTATACTTAGATGAGAATTTTTTGGTTAATTAGTGTCAATTACCAAATTAATTGGATAATTAGTGTTGAATTGAAAGTATTTGGGTTTATAGTGTCCACGTGGACACTTTTCAATTTTTTCTAGTTTTTTACTAAAGCCGCTGAGGTTCATAGCGGCTTTAGTGAATGTTGATTAAAAAACCTCCCATCCAATCCAATGGCTTCTTGAAATGGAAAAAAAATAACACACGACCAAAGCCGCTGAAGTCCTCAGCGGCTTCTGTCAAAAATCTGGCCTCTCTTCACTTAAGTTGCTATGAGTTTCAACGGCCTTAGTAAAAACCTGCAAAAATCTTGAAAAGTGTCCACGTGGACACTATAAACCCAAATACTTTCAATCTAGCCCTAATTACCAAATTAATTTGGTAATTAACACTAATTTACCAAAAAAATTCCTTAGATGACTACAAAAGGAGGGCAATTTTAATTTGTTTACCTGAGAAAGAAAATGAATACTATAGGAGGAGTGAACAAAATGAAGAAAATTATCAGGAAAGACTCTTCCGTAATACGATATGGGTATTCCTGACACGAAACACGGTCTAAAACTGCTTCCTTTAGCTTCTTGTAAACCCTTGTTGAAGCTCGGGAGCAAGCTAAACAAGGTATTGAAATCGTTTCCAGGTAGATCGTTTAAGAACACTCCAAATTGAGGGCATTGACGGTTTATAGTTCGGCTAGACTCATCAATTACGTCAATGATTCTCGAGGGTACTAGCAAAGCATTTGGCCCCGAAGAACAACCCATCTCCGCCATCATAAGGCATTGTGGCCTAACGGTAACATAGACTTCCCTTATGCGTTCTTCTATTATCGGGCTTGCCAGTGTTGTTACTACTTTCTGTTACAAACCAAAAGCTCGAGATTTCAATGCGCAATTTTAAATAAGAAACTTGTGTAAAACGCATTGACTAATTTGATATTTCGATAACAGTTACTCCCTCCGTTCCGATCAATAGTTACCTGAAAGAGAGAGTTCCTTGCATAGCTGGTGTCACCAAACCCTTTCTTCATATGAAGAACTCTTTCAAGTTCCATTTCTGTAGCATCTTGTCCTTCTCCCCCTTTTGCAACGACTTGCATGTTGTATAGAATAAGATTACTCTTTTATCTTTGCCCTATAAATTAGTTTAATGAAAAGAAAGAAAGACTCAATTATATATATAGGAGCAACTTTTAGATATTTAGATATTTCTCAAAGAAAGGACAAAGATCCCATGTGGATTAAATTGCTCCTCGTAAGTCGTACCACCGTCGTTGTTACTTGTTTGGTTTAGAATGGAGTGGAGATGAGGAAAGTGGTCTCTAATTCATAATTCCGAACATTTGTTATCTGTATTGTCCTTGTTCCGAATTCCAGAACATTTGTTATCTGTTCGTTTTGGTTAGAGGCGTCAATCACCCGAAAACACGACACAAACCCCACACAAAATTAATGGATTTGGGTCAGTTGTTTCGACCCGTTTACGTAATTGTGTCAACACGAACACGACTCGAATTTATATGGGTCCGGATAGGGTTGGGGTCTTGCGACACGAATAACCCATTAATTTAAATAAATGGGTTGGATTATGATTGATGCATATAACCCGTTTATTTAATGTCGGGTTAAGGTTGAGGGGGTCATGACCCATTTAAAGATGAGACGAACACGAACACGAACCCAACACGACCCGACCTATTTGTCAGGTCTAGTTTTGATATAAAGATAAAAAAAAGAATGACACATAAAAAAAGAGAAAATTATGATAAAACTTACCGAGAATGAAAATATATAACAATTGAGGGGGCACGGGTCTTTTCCAAACAACCTCGTACGCATGAGGCCTCAAATAATTTTTTTTTCAAGAAAAAAATGTTCGATAAGGAATTAATGGTCTCTAATTGAGTTGGATAAAAAGGTAGTTTAAGATATTTACTGCTGATGAGCTCCATTTTGGTTATCATTTTCTTTACATTTTCTTTATTTTCGGTCACGATTCGACCTCGATTTGCGTGTCTTTGGTTGTTTTTACGTCCGTTGCCTCGTATATTCCTATTCTATCCACTTTTTGTAGGTATTACGGCGGGGGTGAGGAAACGAGACAAATCGAGGCGGATTTAAAGCGATTTATGAAGAATTATGAAGAATTTGGCAAATTTCATCCCCAGGCCCTCCCAGCCGGTCCCCAACCGGCGGCCGGTCGGCCGGCTGGGAGCGTTGACTTGACTTTGTTAACATAAAAGAAGAATTTTTCAGAACCTTAAGAAAAGGCTCCCAGCCGGTGGCCAACCGGCAGCCGGTCAGCCGGCTGGGATGTACTTCCTTTGCTTAGCCATTTTGTGAAGAAATGAAGAAATGCAAAGATGGGGCAGATTCATGCTAAAGGTGTCCCAGCCGGTGGACAACCGGCAGCCGGTCCACCGGCTGAGGGTACCTGTAGCCAAGAAAAGAAAAGAAGAAAGTCAGATTAAGTGAAAAGGCCTCCCAGCCGGTGCCCGACCGGCAGCCGGCCGGTCGGCTGAGAATCAGAGTTATTGAAGAAAAAAAGAAGAAAAAGTCAGAAGTCCATATTTGGACTCTCAGCCGGTCCCAGACCGGCAGCCGGTCGAGCGGCTGGGAGTCACTTTTCGTATTTTCGAGCTCTATATAAACCCGCACTTGTATCATTTTCTTATTACGCATTCCTAAGCTTATTTCTAGGGTTTTTCACTGTTTCATTGGTTCATACTTAGACACAAAAACTCTCTTAAACATTTTAATCCTCTTTAGATCTTAGTTTAATCTTTCAATCCTTGTTAATCTTTCTTTAGTAATCTACTTAGTCTTGTTCTTGAGCAATTGTAAGAGGATATTTTGGGTTGTATTTTGAAGGGTTTGAAAGAATCTTTCAACTTGTTATCCAAGCTACTTCCTTTTCCATAATTATTGGTATAATCATTCTAATCTCTACTTAGTTTTTACATTTATTTAAGTTTCTTTTGAATCAATTCTTTACCCTTTACTTGTTCATGATGGTTAGTATGTGTTTATGTCTTATTCACATGTTTTCCCTTGCCATGAGTGAGTAGTCCCTTTACTAGGGTTAGGGGTGAACTTGGGTGGTGTTTAGATGATAAATTAATGCTAGTAAGTTGGTTAGTTGTTCTTAAAAAAGTAGTTTTCCATTTGTTGCATGCTAGGTGTTTGATGATTTGCCTCAACGAAAGTTGGGCTTTGATTTTAGCGTGACTTGCCTTTAGCGACGGTTGGGGGTTTGTCTTAGCATGTTTAATGGTTGGTTGTGGTATTTGTAGCGAAAGCTAGGGTATTCCGACCTAGGTTAGTCGACTCGAGAGAAGAGACTACCCGAGACTACTTGTTTGAGACCTTCTAGTTTTCTTTCTCGTATCTTCGTCTACCCACCTTAGTAACCCCCGACACCCTAGTCTTCTCTTCCATCGATTCAATCTTAACTAGTTTGCTTTAATTGTTTGTTTTAGTTGTTCTTTAGTAATTAATCAATCACAAAGCTATTACCCCGACTCTTACTTAAATTAGAACGTAACTATACAACTATCCCCACCGTCTTCGCGAACGATAACCCTATTATACTACTTAATTTGGGTTTTTTTATAAATGTGTTTGATGCGTGAGAACCGACGACTAAATCGCGCGCATCAACTGCTCCCTAGTTCCTATGGTTGGCGGTTCGGATTACTTTTACCTTTCTATATTAAAAATATGTTTAAAGGGATTATTTTAATCAATCACATAAACGCATTGTTCATTTGTCGCTCAATAATAATTCGCACAATGTGAAATCGTCAACATCCGCCATTAAAGCTAAGTAGCTTGAGTAGCATAAGGAAAATATCTTGTAACAGAATTTGTTGAGGAGAGAAAGAGTAAATAGAAAGTTTGTTTGTATTAAGTTAGTTATGCACAAGTGTGAGAGATGCCTTATATACAAGTTTGTTAGTAGGTAGTGCAAAATTAGTTAGACTACGCAGAGTTAGTTATAACAAACTAACTAATCAAGTAACTACTCATATGATAGATCAACACTCCCCCCTCAAGCTGGACTTAGAGGAGCAAACCGAAGACCAAACTTGGATGATAAAAAGAGATGATGTTGTGTCCCAAGTGGCTTCGTCATTATGTCAGCAAGTTGTAAACCAGTTTTGATATGGCGAAGATGAAGAAAACCTTCCTGATATTTGTCACGAACGAAGTGGCAATCAACATTCAAATGCTTAGTTCGTTCGTGAAATACTGGTTTTATTTATGCAATATGAACAACAGCTTTGTTGTCACAGAACAGAGGAATTGGAAGTGAAGGCTGTACTTGCAGATCCTGAAGCAAGGCTGTCAGCCAAACTAATTCAGCAGTGGCATAAGACATACTACGATATTCGGATTCTGCTGTACTCTTACTGACCGTCTTTTGCTTCTTTGTCTTCCAAGAGACAAGTGAGCTGCCTATAAACACTGCATATCCACTAAGAGATTTGCAACTAAAAACACAAGCCCCCCCCCCCCCCCCCCCCCCCCCCCCCCCAATCAGCATCACAATAAGAAGAGAGACTGAGGTCACTGTCTGATGGGTAGAACAATCCAATATTTATCGTGCCTTTGAGGTATTTAACCACATGAAGTGCAGCTTGCAAATGAGGTTTCCTGGGAACACTCACGAACTGACTGAGATGTTGAACTGAATACGAAATGTCAGGACGTGTGAGGTTCAAGTATAGGAGTCGTCCAATTAACCTTCTGTACTGTTCAGCATCCACTAATGGTTCACCATCCTCTGTGGATAATTTCAAACCTTTGGGCAATGGAAACTGAGTAGAAGAACAGTCTTCCATGTGCAAATCAGAAAGTCTGTCTGCTATATATTTTCTCAACCTTTCTCCTCTCTTATCAGTTGATCTTAAAAGGTACAAATGTACAATGTTTATCGTTAATACCATAAATTACTTTCATTACATAATAATTACTTTCATTCCTTATTAATTACTTTTACCATATTTACTAGTTCTAAATTAAAGTTAGATTTCCTCAAAAAAAAAAATTAAAGTTAGGTCTCTTCACTACAAAAAAATACTGCCGTTGCGACGGAAAATTTGCGACGGACCGAAAATCCGTCGCAAAATTAGTTTTGTGACGGACTTTGCGACGGATTTTCTTTTTGCGACGGAATTTGCGACGGACCTAAATTTCCCAGACCCGCGAAGTAAAAGTCAAATGGCGGGAAAGTTTGCGACGGAAAGTCCGTCGCAAATGTTGACTTTTGCGACGGAATTTCCGTCGCAAACATATCGACCAGGCTTGACCAAAAGCTGGTCAAGGTCAAATCTTGACCAGATTTGCGACGGAAATTCCGTCGCAAAAGTCAATATTTGCGACGGAATTTCCGTCGCAAATCTGGTCAAGATTTGACCTTGACCAGATTTGCGACGGAAATTCCGTCGCAAAATTCCGTCGCAAAGATATTTTATACAGACCCCGCGGGTCTTCTTCTTTTCCCCAAATTGATTTCAAAATTAAAAAAACAAAACCCTAAAGCGATTCGGCGATTTATTTCACCACCACACCACCACCCTACCACCCTACCCTACCACCCTACAATCCCGCCGCCGCCGGAGCCGCCGCCGCCACGCCACCAGCCCTCCTTCTCCCTCCTTCCTCTTTCTCCTTCCTTCCTCCTCCTTTCTCCTCCTTCTCCTTTCTTCTCCCTTCCACCTGCCACCTCACCGCCGCCACCACCTCACCGCCGCCACCTTGCCGCCGCCACTTCTTTCTTTCTTATGTATGTATACTAACTTTTTTAAAATACCGTCTTAATTTTTTATGTTTAATCCGTCGCAAAATTCCGTCGCAAATTCCGTATTATTGTTTTTTTATTGTTATTAGGAATAGTTAGTTTAGTTTAATTGTTATTTGATTAGTTTAGTTAGTATTGTTAGGTGGTTAGTGATATTAGGTTAGTAGCTAATTCTGTCCCAAATCCGTCGCATATTGTTGTTAAGTTGTTTAGGACGATTGTTTTTTGATATAAAATTTGCATTGTTGTTGATTGTTAGTGTTATTGATTTGTTTAAAATATTCTTGAATAGTACCCGTTCAATAATTACACATTAGGTGTAATTGTTGAATAATCCCCGTTTTGGGACCGTCTTTGAATCTTTCATGCCATTTAGGTAGTAAACATTCTTATATTTTCTTGATTGTAATGAAACAAAAATTGGGCAACACTTCCTTATTGTTCTCCAAATACATTCTATATAATGTATTTGGAGAACAATAGGAAAGTGCTGCCCAATTTTTGTCTCATTACAATCAAGAAAATATAAGAGTGTTTACTAATGGTATGAAAGATTCAAAGATGGGTTTAGGCTGGAGAGATAAGGACCCCAGACCAATATATGTAAATTGTTTATTTTTGCAGGTTGGTGTTGGTGTTGGTGTTGGTGTTGGTGTTGGTGTTGGTGTTGGTGTTGGTAGTTGTAGTTGTTGTTGTTGTTGTTGTTGTTGTTGTTGTTGTTAGTTGTTGTTATATATATGTAGTTGTTATTTAATTGTTGTTGTTAATTAATTGTTGTTGTTGTTAATAAGTTGTTAACTAGTTTTTGTTGTTAGTTGTTGTTATATATATATGTAGTTGTTGTTATTTAATTGTTGTTGTTAATTAGTTGTTGTTATTGTTTGTTAAAATATGTAGATTTACTATGAAGAGATTAGAAAGAAAATGGATGTATGAAAGGTTGGATTCTAGGAAAAAAATAAGGCAGGATTTCGTAATTGGTGTTAATGAATTCATTAACTATGTTAAGCAACAAGACGAATACGTTAGGAATAGAGAAATTAGGTGTCCATGTTCTAAGTGTAAGAATACAAAGTATTTAGTTGAGCAAGAAGTACGGAAACACCTTGGTTTGAGAGGGTTTTGTGATACCGGCGGATATTTTTGAACAACTGAAGGGTAGAAAGGACGATCCAAAATTCCAAGAGAAATCCGACAAAAACAAGACCAACCGGATGTCGGGAAGTACCGAAAAAGGCAAGGCCTTAGGTACTCACATTATGGGTCGTAAAAACACCCTACAGATGATGGATGAAATGGTAATTGTTTAGTTTTTACTTCACTTTTTCTTGTCTTCAATAATTTTCACCCTTTGACAATCTTGAATGTTTTTTTCAACAAGTGTCGTTGGATTTAAATTGCAGGCTGGAGAAGATGGGAGGGATGTACCATCGGCCTTGAAGTTGCTTGAGAAGACAAAAAAGCATGCCAAGAAGGGTTGGCTATCAACGAAACCCAAAGCACTATTTGTAAGTTAACAGAAACTTTTCTTTATATTTTAGTAATTTGGTTTACTAATTAATTAACGTATACTAATAACATTTTATTTTTGTTTTGTAGGAAAAAGTTTTTTCAAGAAAGTCGAAAATGATAAGTGAAGGGATCGCGGAGAAAGATATCGACGACAACGAGATCTACTTCGAAGAACACGGCGGTTTCAACAAGAAAGGGTTGATACTCGGTATGGGAAATGCAGCCCCAGTCATTTACGAGCGTCGTCGTCACTCAAGTGCTGGGACCCAATCATCATACACCCCAGGTTTGTATTTTATAGTTTATTAAAAATTAAGACTAACCAATTATTTAACCGTTTACTAAATGAATATAATATCATGTTTGACTATTCATTGCAGGTATCGTCGGCAGAGTTCTTCGAGAGAATGCTCAGCTAAGAGAACGTGATCTCGAGACATCCCAAAGGCTGAAGGCAATTGAAGAGTTCTTAAGTCAACGGGGGGAGTTCACTACTCAGAGCTGCAACCCGGGAGGCTTTTCTCAGCCGAGACGCGACTTTGACGATGATGGCGGCGACAATGCTAGGGCGGCCAGTCATTTCGCCACCCCACAGCCCACCGACACGACCGTTAGATAGATTTCATTAGGTTGTTTAGTTGATGTACCGCGGACTATGTTTAGTTTTTAGTTGGATTATCATTTGTAAAACTTTCTTATTAGTTATGAAAAGACGTTTTAAAACCCTTGTCTCCGACAAGTTTTTGTTGCTGGGTTGTTTTTCTGAAATTGCAGGTTTACAGATCATGCAAAAGGGAAAAAATGAATCATTTCAATGGAAATGGGGAGCTGGAAAAACGGCTGAAACCCGAAAATCATACAGGAATTTGCGACGGAAATGTCTCAATTTGCGACGGAATTCCGTCGCAAACCTTGACCTTTGGTCAAAGTCAGTCCAGATTTGCGACGGAATTTCCGTCGCAAATGGTCCATTTTGCGACGGATTTGCCGTCGCAAATCTGGACTGACCTTGACCAAAAGTCAAAGTCAGTCAAGGTTTGCGACGGATAATCCGTCGCAAAAAGGACCAGTTGCGACGGAAAATCCGTCGCAAACCTTGACTGACTTTGACTTTTGGTCAAGGTCAGTCCGTCGCAAAATGAGGTCAATCCGTCGCAAATCAGTTGCAACGAAAAAATCCGTCGCATATTAACATTTTGCGACAAAAATATGGGACAGACGCAGTCCGTCGCAAATCCGTCGCAAAAACATCATTTGCGACGGATTTCACCCTTTTTGCGACGGAAAATTCCGTCGCAAAGAGAGCATTGTTTTGTAGTGCTTTCACACTAGATGCATTAGTTTATTACAAAGTTCTTAAAAAAAATACGTATGTAGAGGTAGGTGTGAGCTGCCGATGGCTACTCGCCGTCAAAGGCTGCTTTCCTCGAGCTTTCTCCTATATAAATCGACTATGAAAGAGTCAGGAACTCCCCTCTCCTGTTAAATCAGCACGTTAGAAGCATGATGCCGAGGTTTAAATAGCTTGCCTGAAGAATGAAGGAGAAAGAAATGAGACTCGAGTGGTAACGAGAGGACCCTTGTAGTACTCGATCGATAGTGAGAGGACACGGAGTGGGCGAGACTAGAAGGATCGGGTGAAAGGGCTACTGAAAGGAGAAAGCCCGGAGTCAAAGGTAAATTGACGCCAGTTTTGTTGTTCTGTTCTTAAACTCATATTAAGAGTTTAAAAATAGTCAAAGTTCAATGAAAGATATGAGAAGATGAGACATATGTTGGATTATTCTCATGAAATAACCCTAAATTTTATGTTGAATTATTATATAATCGAGAATCAATAATTTATCATATGGAGTATATTCTATTGAATACATTTCACTTAGCTTTTCCTGTTAATTTATTTGTTTTTTCATTAATTTATTTGTTTTTGTGCTGTTATATTAAGTTTTTCTATCACTTAGTTAATTAGTCGAATTCATTGCTAAAACGGTTAATAGTATTTCAATAAGTTGTTAGAAGTTTGTATAAAAACACAAGATTTTAAAAATAATGATTATGATAAAGCAGCATATCCTTGGAAACGTCTTCTTTTAACGGTAATTCACCCGAATTATTCGTTAAACAAGGGTATAATTGATTAAAACTCGAATTCCGAAGATTAGCGTTACCACCACCACCTGAAAGAGTTTCTGTCCGATCTTAAATTTGAACCTAATTTCGCTCCTAGTCAACAACACATTCTTGTGTTAAGACCGTGAGATTGGTCTTTTAGCAAAGCAAAACTCACTAAAACACAATCAATGGTTTTTGTTGTACTCTTTTATCTAAGCCAAAGTGAAAAGAAAGACCGAGTCGATTATATAGAAGAAGATCTTTACTATTCCTAAGCATCTCTAGGCTAAACATATTCTGTTCGGTACTCCATATAACAAGTGAAGTGCAATGATCTTTTGCCGTGTTAATTTTTGAAAAACTCAAAAATAAGAACATTTTGTCATAAGCAGAGAATTTTAAATAAAGTTCTTCAATGTGACTCACACTATATTATTTAATGCTTTTCATTTAATTATCAATTTTTGTTCATTGGTCAACTTTTTTAATTTTATTTTTTGGAAGAACCCGTTTTATTTCTCAAACTCAATTCTTCATTTTAATGACAAACTTTATCTTGCAATGAGACAAACTTTATTTAAAAGTTATTGTTTACAAACTCAATGCAAAAAAAACTCTCCATTGCAATTGCTCTAAGGTCATTTTCTACACAAATTCACATTTGTAACAGACATATTCATCGCAACGACGGGTCAAGTAATATCCATATGTGAGAGATAAGTGAAAAGTAGAATATCTAGGTAGTAGCAAATTGTTGTGTATTATTAACCAACATGAATAGTATTTAAGCCGTTGAAAACTTGTGACAAATATATCCATTATAAAGGAGACTTGATGCATTTTCTAAGCGTGATAAAGAGTGATCACAATTTATCCAAAACTAATCATTATTTATCAAAAAGTGCTAATATTTTTTTGACCGTACATGGGACAGTTGTATAATAGAATTTACGTTTGTACAAAGTTAGCTAGCTTGGCAAAATTAAAGTTAGTTATTGTTGAGTAAAAATCCAACACAAGGTTTAATGTGAAGAGTGATATACGTAGTATGTATTAATGAAGCACATATACGCAACATTTTGGAGTTTGTGATGTTAAATGAATGTATTCATTTGTTTAATATTAACGTGAAAAATATATATATAAATTATTTTAGTTTATACAGGCATAACGTAAGGTGATTTATAATCGATAGTTATAACGTTATTTTTACGTGGCTGTATAAAGGATGTCAAATCCTTGGATAAAGATCTCGCAAAATGTAATCAAATAAGGTGACTTAGCTTCATAAAGAGCAATTCGGAGTTCGAGGGTGAGAGGCAGTATAACAACTACTCTATAAATACTAAAGTTACAAATTTAATATCATTATTCATTATACTAATAGAATTACAAAGCCCATTTACATACTCGTACAATTCTCTTATTACAAGTTACAATCTACGAATTAATATATACTACATCCTCCCTTCCAATCAATTATATATATTATATATATTTGCTTTATTCATGTTTATCAATACTCGTTTTCTTTTATTAATATCTTTAGTTACATATCGATAAAAATTATAAAACTTTGATATTCACAATATAATATACTTGATAAAATAATTTAAACAAGATCTCATATGACTATATTTTATTTTTATATATTAGAAGTTGCGTCGAAGATTTACTGGACTTATAAATAATAATGTCCATAAAGTGAAATTTATATAATTGATTGGAATGGAGAAAGTAATTAATAATAAATATAGAAGTTTATTTTATATAGAAGTTTCACACTTTCTTGGTCACAGATAACACAATGTTAAAGTATTCACCGGGTTTTCGAGCAATTCGTTCCTTGACACGATTTTCGAACAATAGATATAAATCATCCATGACTGCAGTGGTAAATGTAGTTTCAAGCAAAGGTTCTGTAACTGCTCTTATGGTCTCGGCTACAAACTTGGCTCGAGTTTCGAGGTTTTGAGACGTATCTATACTCCAGTCGGTTGTAAATGCTTCGAGTTTGTTTAGAGCAAACGATCCTTCAGCCTCGACTAATTTTCTTACCTCCTCAACGGTTGGAGCATAGAAAGGCATGTTGAATTTGTCCAGTTTTCCATGCTCAATCAAACCCTGCTGATGAATTAAGGGTTAAATTTCGATTTTAATTTGGATCATATGTTCATATTATTAAAAGAACAAGGGACGGGATAATAAGAGGACGAACAGATTGAAAATAGAGTTGTTTATGGGCGGTATCATCCGAAAACTCGGCTCAAATTTTTATTGGGCTTGGACATCATGTTTCTGAAAAAATGGGTGAGGGTTAACTCGACACAACCCATTTTAGTAAATGGGCCGGACACGGACAATAGAAATGTAAAACGTGTTAGCCCATCCGGCCTGCTAAAGTAATATGAGCAATTAGTATATATAATTAGTTTTTGCTTATTTTTTACTCTTGTTTGGATTTTGGAACTTATATTCAGATGTCCAAGTTAGTCGTCCTTCTATTTTGTGTATTGATGTTACTAAAAACTTAATTCAATATCGGTTTTCCAAGTTTATGTTAATTACTTAATTAATTTATTCTCAAAGGTTAACAGAAAAATATGAGCCCAGCAGCCCACGGCTTGCCCAAATTAGCAATTGGGCGGGTAAGGGCAAGGAGAAGTGGTCCGCTATTTTGGTCCAACCCTTCAGCTATAGTCTTATAGGTAGGGGTGAGCAAAAATTCCGATACGGTTTTATAATACGGATACGATACGGTATACGGTTTGAATTATACGAATTTCCGTATATACGATACGGAAATCCGTATATACGATACGGTTTTCACAAAATCGTGCCGTATCCGGGTCGGGCGAAAAGGAAACCGTATATTATACGTATTTGACACGGTTTAAAATTTTTGTATAAAAAAAATAATGAAACGCAAAGTTCAGCTTTCAACTTCCACTTTTAATGGTTTTTTATGACTTATTTTACTAATTTATCTTAATAAATAAAAAATTAGTCTTTTATTAGATGTAGGCATGTTAGATGTAATTATTAGCACTTGAATAACTACAATATTTAATTGGGCATTCCTTACCAAACCGTATCCGTATATACGGATTCCGTATACACGGTTTTTCCGGGTACCCGAAAACCGTATATACGGTTAAACCGTATCGGATCCGTATAGTAACTTTTGCGATTTTTAAAACCGTATACCCGATATGGTTTTCAAAACCGTACCGGGTATACGGTTTTGCTCACCCCTACTTATAGGACATGCTTTTCCCTTTCAACCCAACCCATATCCGACCCAAACCTGCATTTAAACAACTTTAATTGAAAACCATTGACTTTTAACCCACCTCGAGTAACAAGAACACGAAAGCACTAAATTGGCCTCAAAATTAGCTACTCTTCTTTCACCCCAATTTTATTTTCTATCTTCTTTTTTCGTTTCTAAATTTATAAGTATTTACACTATAAATCACCCATCTTTGCTACGAGTATTATATTGGATTCTCTCGAATTCACTCAAAATATGGAGTAGGAAAGCATAAAGGGGACTAAGGGAGTATTTTAATTATTGGCTTCACGGAAACAATAATCGTACCATTAAAACCATGTCCTGGAGGGTAGAACCGAGCAACGAGTGAATCGAGTCAGGGTCATCACTATTAAAGCTACCTTGGAGTACCAAGACCATACCACCTTGTAAGACCATTTCCCTTGAACGTAATTTCAAAAACAACGTGAAATCCTTCTTAAACTGTGCATAATATGCCTTGTGTATTTCTTTAGGGCTTGTTTCTGCTATGTATATGTTCCCCTTGTTCAACGCTTCGCCATTTTCGCCCACCAATCCTCTTGGTACCTGTATTTCACAGGACATAATTTAACGAAGATATCTTGGACTAATAGTTAAGGCTGCGACAGTTGAAGTTCTAATCCTACTAAATCTTCATAGCTTGTGTGTATCCAGTGACGGATCTTGGAGTGAACAATTGATTCCGTTCTTTTGTTATGTACAATTTGTGGGTGAATATTTGTCACTTTGAGTCCAGGGACGCCGAGTAATAATTTGACATTGTATTATGAAAATCTAGCAGGGACCGAACTCGGCCTTTTCCGACATAATGCACATTGTATGATATATAAAGGTTTAGGCCAATTATACTTAGATGAGAATTTTTTGGTTAATTAGTGTTAATTACCAAATTAATTGGATAATTAGTGTTGAATTGAAAGTATTTGGGTTTATAGTGTTCACGTGGACACTTTTCAATTTTTTCTAGTTTTTTACTAAAGCCGCTGAGGTTCATAGCGGCTTTAGTGAATGTTGATTAAAAAACCTCCCATCCAATCCAGTGGCTTCTTGAAATGGAAAAAAAATAACACACGACCAAAGCCGCTTAAGTCCTCAGCGGCTTCTGTCAAAAATCTGGCCTCTCTTCACTTAAGTTGCTATGAGTTTCAACGGCCTTAGTAAAAACCTGCAAAAATCTTGAAAAGTGTCCACGTGGACACTGCTATAAACCCAAATACTTTCAATCTAGCCCTAATTACTAAATTAATTTGGTAATTAACACTAATTTACCAAAAAAATTCCTTAGATGACTACAAAAGGAGGGCAATTTTAATTTGTTTACCTGAGAAAGAAAATGAATACTATAGGAGGAGTGAACAAAATGAAGAAAATTATCAGGAAAGACTCTTCCGTAATACGATATGGGTATTCCTGACACGAAACACGGTCTAAAACTGCTTCCTTTAGCTTCTTGTAAACCCTTGTTGAAGCTCGGGAGCAAGCTAAACAAGGTATTGAAATCGTTTCCAGGTAGATCGTTTAAGAACACTCCAAATTGAGGGCATTGACGGTTTATAGTTCGGCTAGACTCATCAATTACGTCAATGATTCTCGAGGGTACTAGCAAAGCATTTGGCCCCGAAGAACAACCCATCTCCGCCATCATAAGGCATTGTGGCCTAACGGTAACATAGACTTCCCTTATGCGTTCTTCTATTATCGGGCTTGCCAGTGTTGTTACTACTTTCTGTTACAAACCAAAAGCTCGAGATTTCAATGCGCAATTTTAAATAAGAAACTTGTGTAAAACGCATTGACTAATTTGATATTTCGATAACAGTTACTCCCTCCGTTCCGATCAATAGTTACCTGAAAGAGAGAGTTCCTTGCATAGCTGGTGTCACCAAACCCTTTCTTCATATGAAGAACTCTTTCAAGTTCCATTTCTGTAGCATCTTGTCCTTCTCCCCCTTTTGCAACGACTTGCATGTTGTATAGAATAAGATTACTCTTTTATCTTTGCCCTATAAATTAGTTTAATGAAAAGAAAGAAAGACTCAATTATATATATAGGAGCAACTTTTAGATATTTAGATATTTCTCAAAGAAAGGACAAAGATCCCATGTGGATTAAATTGCTCCTCGTAAGTCGTACCACCGTCGTTGTTACTTGTTTGGTTTAGAATGGAGTGGAGATGAGGAAAGTGGTCTCTAATTCATAATTCCGAACATTTGTTATCTGTATTGTCCTTGTTCCGAATTCCAGAACATTTGTTATCTGTTCGTTTTGGTTAGAGGCGTCAATCACCCGAAAACACGACACAAACCCCACACGAAATTAATGGATTTGGGTCAGTTGTTTCGACCCGTTTACGTAATTGTGTCAACACGAACACGACTCGAATTTATATGGGTCCGGATAGGGTTGGGGTCTTGCGACACGAATAACCCATTAATTTAAATAAATGGGTTGGATTATGATTGATGCATATAACCCGTTTATTTAATGTCGGGTTAAGGTTGAGGGGGTCATGACCCATATATTAATATTATTATTATTATTAACTTGTGAAATAAGTTAAAATATTCTAACGTACTCTGGGATTAGGTTTTTGTAACGGGCGTATGTAGTATGTATATACCTTACCATATTTTTATTTAATCACAACAATATTATCTCTCACTATTCTAAAATTAGGTTAAAACGTTACCTATATTCAACCCCCTATTTGACAAATTAAGACCGTGAGATAGGTCTTGTACCAAAGCAAAACTCAATAAAACAAAATAAACTCTTTGATTAGTCTTTTCTCATTCTCAAATGTAAATAATGAGAAATAAAAAGTGATTTATTAATCAGTCCATCTTATTTGTAACGGTCACAAGCTTGTGAATTATAACGTTTCATGTAAAATTATCTTCCTTTTGCCTTCTTACTTGTCCCTTCCACTCACCTTTTTATTTCACATCACAAAGTTATAACGGATTTTGTTCATTACAAAGAGCAATCCGAACTACTCCTTATGCATCCTTAATGCATGCAAAACACGTCACGGGTCTTTTCCAAACAACCTTGTACGCATGAGGCCTCAAATAATTTTTTTTTCAAGAAAAAAATGTTCGATAAGGAATTAATGGTCTCTAATTGAGTTGGATAAAAAGGTAGTTTAAGATATTTACTGCTGATGAGCTCCATTTTGGTCATCATTTTCTTTACATTTTCTTTATTTTCGGTCACGATTCGACCTCGATTTGCGTGTCTTTGGTTGTTTTTACGTCCGTTGCCTCGTATATTCCTATTCTATCCACTTTTTGTAGGTATTACGGCGGGGGCGAGGAAACGAGACAAATCGAGGCGGATTTAGAGCGATTTATGAAGAATTATGAAGAATTTGGCAAATTTCATCCCCAGGCCCTCCCAGCCGGTCCCCAACCGGCGGCCGGTCGGCCGGCTGGGAGCGTTGACTTGACTTTGTTAACATAAAAGAAGAATTTTTCAGAACCTTAAGAAAAGGCTCCCAGCCGGTGGCCAACCGGCAGCCGGTCAGCCGGCTGGGATGTACTTCTTTGCTTAGCCATTTTGTGAAGAAATGAAGAAATGCAAAGATGGGGCAGATTCATGCTAAAGGTGTCCCAGCCGGTGGACAACCGGCAGCCGGTCCACCGGCTGAGGGTACCTGTAGCCAAGAAAAGAAAAGAAGAAAGTCAGATTAAGTGAAAAGGCCTCCCAGCCGGTGCCCGACCGGCAGTCGGCCGGTCGGCTGAGAATCAGAGTTATTGAAGAAAAAAAGAAGAAAAAGTCAGAAGTCCATATTTGGACTCTCAGCCGGTCCCAGACCGGCAGCCGGTCGACCGGCTGGGAGTCACTTTTCGTATTTTCGAGCTCTATATAAACCCGCACTTGTATCATTTTCTTATTACGCATTCCTAAGCTTATTTCTAGGGTTTTTCACTGTTTCATTGGTTCATACTTAGACACAAAAACTCTCTTAAACATTTTAATCCTGTTTAGATCTTAGTTTAATCTTTCAATCCTTGTTAATCTTTCTTTAGTAATCTACTTAGTGTTGTTCTTGAGCAATTGTGTAAGAGGATATTTTGGGTTGTATTTTGAAGGGTTTGAAAGAATCTTTCAACTTGTTATCCAAGCTACTTCCTTTTCCATAATTATTGGTATAATCCTTCTAATCTCTACTTAGTTTTTACATTTATTTAAGTTTCTTTTGAATCAATTCTTTACCCTTTACTTGTTCATGATGGTTAGTATGTGTTTATGTCTTATTCACATGTTTTCCCTTGCCATGAGCAATGTTGTTAGGATCGGGATCCTACTTTGGATCGATGAACGTCTTAGGATCGAATCGGTAGGATCGGATCGTAGAATCGTAAGATCCTGCAAATTAAGTAAAATACATAATTGCGTTGTCAAAATATGTTAAAATCTTGTGTTTAAAATAGCAAAACACTTTTATCTTAACATGTGCCTACTAATTATTCTCGTTTATATTAGATTTCTATCTTCAAATTCAATTCATTTCTAAAATTTTAGGAACTGAAAAAAAAAATTAAATGTTAAAATGTAGGATCGAGTTATATAATCGTAGGATCGCAGGATCGGGTTAAGATTCTACTCCGGAAAAATTTGACGCAAGTTGAATCGTAAGATTCTACAAAATTAAGATTCTACCTAGGATCGGGATCGGTCACCCCTTTTTGAATCGTAGAATCGTAAGATCCTACGATTCGGATCGGGAGTTTAACAACAGTCCCTTTACTAGGGTTAGGGGTGAACTTGGGTGGTGTTTAGATGATAAATTCATGCTAGTAAGTTGGTTAGTTGTTCTTAAAAAAGTAGTTTTCCATTTGTTGCATGCTAGCAGGTGTTTGATGATTTGCCTCAACGAAAGTTGGGCTTTGATTTTAGCGTGATTTGCCTTTAGCGACGGTTGGGGGTTTGTCTTAGCATGTTTAATGGTTGGTTGTGGTATTTGTAGCGAAAGCTAGGGTATTCCGACCTAGGTTAGTCGACTCGAGAGAAGAGACTACCCGAGACTACTTGTTTGAGACCTTCTAGTTTTCTTTCTCGTATCTTCGTCTACCCACCTTAGTAACCCCCGACACCCTAGTCTTCTCTTCCATCGATTCAATCTTAACTAGTTTGCTTTAATTGTTTGTTTTAGTTGTTCTTTAGTCATTAATCAATCACAAACCTATTACCCCGACTCTTACTTAAATTAGAACGTAACTATACAACTATCCCCACCGTCTTCGCGAACGATAACCCTATTATACTGCTTAATTTGGGTTTTTTATAAATGTGTTTGATGCGTGAGAACCGACGACTAAATCGCGCGCATCAACTGCTCCCTAGTTCCTATGGTTGGCGGTTCGGATTACTTTTACCTTTCTATATTAAAAATATGTTTAAAGGGATTATTTTAATCAATCACATAAACGCATTGTTCACTTGTCGCTCAATAATAATTCGCACAATGTGAAATCGTCAACATCCGCCATTAAAGTAGCTTGAGTAGCATAAGGAAAATATCTTGTAACAGAATTTGTTGAGGAGAGAAAGAGTAAATAGAAATTTTGTTTGTATTAAGTTAGTTATGCACAAGTGTGAGAGATGCCTTATATACAAGTTTCTTAGTAGGTAGTGCAAAGTTAGTTAGACTACGCAGAGTTAGTTATAACAAACTAACTAATCAAGTAACTACTCATATGATAGATCAACACCCCCCCTCAAGCTGGACTTAGAGGAGCAAACCGAAGACCAAACTTGGATGATAAAAAGAGATGCTGTTGTGTCCCAAGTGGCTTCGTCATTATGTCAGCAAGTTGTAAACCAGTATTGATATGGCGAGGATGAAGAAAACCTTCCTGATATTTGTCACGAACGAAGTGGCAATCAACATTCAAATGCCTAGTTCGTTCGTGAAATACTGGTTTTATTTCTGCAATATGAACAGAAGCTTTGTTGTCACAGAACAGAGGAATTGGAAGTGAAGGCTGTACTTGCAGATCCTGAATCAAGGCTGTCAGCCAAACTAATTCAGCAGTGGCATAAGACATACTACGATATTCAGATTATGTTGTACTCTTACTGACCGTCTTCTGCTTCTTTGTCTTCCAAGAGACAAGTGAGCTGCCTATAAACACTACATATCCACTAAGAGATTTGCAACTAAAAACACAAGCCCCCCCCCCCCCCCCCCCCATCAGCATCACAATAAGAAGAGAGACTGAGGTCACTGTCTGATGGGTAGAACAATCCATTATTTGTCGTGCCTTTGAGGTATTTAACCACATGAAGTGCAGCTTGCAAATGAGGTTTCCTGGGAACACTCACGAACTGACTGAGATGTTGAACTGAATACGAAATGTCAGGACGTGTGAGGTTCAAGTATAGGAGTCGTCCAATTAACCTTCTGTACTGTTCAGCATCCACTAATGGTTCACCATCCTCTGTGGATAATTTCAAACCTTTGGGCAATGGAAACTGAGTAGAAGAACAGTCTTCCATGTGCAAATCAAAAAGTCTGTCTGCTATATATTTTCTCAACCTTTCTCCTCTCTTATCAGTTGATCTTAAAAGGTACAAATGTACAATGTTTATCGTTAATACCATAAATTACTTTCATTACATAGTAATGACTTTCATTCCTTATTAATTACTTTTACCATATTTACTAGTTCTAAATTAAAGTTAGATTTCCTCAAAAAAAAAAAAAAAATTAAAGTTAGGTCTCTTTCACACTAGATGCATTAGTTTATTACAAAGTTCTTAAAAAAAATACGTATGTAGTACTAGTCAAAGGTAAATTGACGCCAGTTTTGTTGTTCTGTTCTTAAACTCATATTAAGAGTTTAAAAATAGTCAAAGTTCAATGAAAGATAAATGAGGTTATAGGTTGGATTTTTCTTAGTTAATCGCTAGTATGGATTAATATGAGAAGATGAGACATATGTTGGATTATTCTCATGAAATAACTCTAAATTTTATGTTGAATTATTATATAATCGAGAATCAATAATTTATCATATGGAGTATATTCTATTGAATACATTTCACTTAGCTTTTCCTGTTAATTTATTTGTTTTTTCATTAATTTATTTGTTTTTGTGCTGTTATATTATGTTTTTCTATCACTTAGTTAATTAGTCGAATTCATTGCTAAAACGGTTAATAGTATTTCAATAAGTTGTTAGAAGTTTGTATAAAAACACAAGATTTTAAAAATAATCCCTTTACTATGAAAGGAATAGATTTTAGAGAATTCTGATTGGTCGATCAAAATTAGGAAAAAAGAAAAAAAATTAATCAATGTGGGGTCCGCCATGTTCATTTACATGATTAATTACTTCAATTTAATCTTCTCACTACTTTCATTAATTAAATCATTGATGACCATTGATAATAAGTTAACTAATTTTACATAAATTAAAGATATAGCTTAAATATAATAATATGATTGAGACGCCTCGACTTTACAATATAGTATATTCCAAGATTAAAAAAGTTGTTAATACTCCACTTAACATGCAACTAATAAAATGATTAAAATGAATGACAATGAGTATAAAATAGAAACAAAAAGTGAATATCAAATATAATAATATATACATTGGCAAAAGTTAATGCATTCAAATACTGGAAATCAACAAATTAAAATTGTTGAGAATTGGAAATCAACGAAATTATGTAAATCCGTCTTAAATGTACATAAAATAGATAATGTTTATATTATATTGTCGGAGTTTTTTTGGGTAGTTAGAGAATAGACTAATAATAATTTGGGTTCATTACGATGATTATGAACTTAGAATTTAAACCTTAAGTATAATTTTAAAATTTATATATATTTTTACCGGCTATTATACGTCTTAAATTTAAAATGGGTGAGTATCACTCCCCATGGGTTATAGGACAAGTATTTTATTTTCGCCATTCATAATGCTTTTTTTTTGTCTGATTCATCCTACATATGTATATTTGATCCGTTCTAAACTTAAACCGATAGTATCGTCCTATATAAAAATTTATATGATTTTATAATGTCAAACAAATGCGTTGTCTTTACTTACGTCTAAGTTAAGCGTATAAATTTTTTTTTATTTTTTTCCATCGATATAACTGCAATACTAAAATTATATTTTTTATTTTATATATTCATCTTTTCATTTTTATTTTTTCATTTTAATAAAATTAAACTCGTGCATTTTTTGCACGGGTTAAAACTAGTGATTATGATAAAGCAGCATATCCTTGGAAACGTCTTCTTTTAACGGTAATTCACCCGAATTATTCGTTAAACAAGGGTATAATTGATTAAAACTCGAATTCCGAAGATTAGCGTTACCACCACCACCTGAAAGAGTTTCTGTCCGATCTTAAATTTGAACCTAATTTCGCTCCTAGTCAACAACACATTCTTGTGTTAAGACCGTGAGATTGGTCTTTTAGCAAAGCAAAACTCACTAAAACACAATCAATGGTTTTTGTTGTACTCTTTTATCTAAGCCAAAGTGAAAAGAAAGACCGAGTCGATTATATAGAAGAAGATCTTTACTATTCCTAAGCATCTCTAGGCTAAACATATTCTGTTCGGTACTCCATATAACAAGTGAAGTGCAATGATCTTTTGCCGTGTTAATTTTTGAAAAACTCAAAAATAAGAACATTTTGTCATAAGCAGAGAATTTTAAATAAAGTTCTTCAATGTGACTCACACTATATTATTTAATGCTTTTCATTTAATTATCAATTTTTGTTCATTGGTCAACTTTTTTAATTTTATTTTTTGGAAGAACCCGTTTTATTTCTCAAACTCAATTCTTCATTTTAATGACAAACTTTATCTTGCAATGAGACAAACTTTATTTAAAAGTTATTGTTTACAAACTCAATGCAAAAAAAACTCTCCATTGCAATTGCTCTAAGGTCATTTTCTACACAAATTCACATTTGTAACAGACATATTCATCGCAACGACGGGTCAAGTAATATCCATATGTGAGAGATAAGTGAAAAGTAGAATATCTAGGTAGTAGCAAATTGTTGTGTATTATTAACCAACATGAATAGTATTTAAGCCGTCGAAAACTTGTGACAAATATATCCATTATAAAGGAGACTTGATGCATTTTCTAAGCGTGATAAAGAGTGATCACAATTTATCCAAAACTAATCATTATTTATCAAAAAGTGCTAATATTTTTTTGGCCGTACATGAGACAGTTGTATAATAGAATTTACGTTTGTACAAAGTTAGCTAGCTAGCTTGGCAAAATTAAGGTTAGTTATTGTTGAGTAAAAATCCAACACAAGGTTTAATGTGAAGAGTGATATACGTAGTATGTATTAATGAAGCACATATACGCAACATTTGGGAGTTTGTGATGTTAAATGAATGTATTCATTTGTTTAATATTAACGTGAAAAATATATAAATTATTTTAGTTTATACAGACATAACGTAAGGTGATTTATAATCGATAGTTATAACGTTATTTTTACGTGGCTGTATAAAGGATGTCAAATCCTTGGAAAAAGATCTCGCAAAATGTAATCAAATAAGGTGACTTAGCTTCGTAAAGAGCAATTCGGAGTTCGAGGGTGTATAACAACTACTCTATAAATACTAAATTTACAAATTTAATATCATTATTCATTATACTAATAGAATTACAAAGCCCATTTACATACTCGTACAATTCTCTTATTACAAGTTACAATCTACGAATTAATATATACTACTTCCTCCCTTCCAATCAATTATATATATTATATATATTTGCTTTATTCATGTTTATCAATACTCGTTTTCTTTTATTAATATCTTTAGTTACATATCGATAAAAATTATAAAACTTTGATATTCACAATATAATATACTTGATAAAATAATTTAAACAAGATCTCATATTACTATATTTTATTTTTATATATTAGAAGTTGCGTCGAAGATTTACTGCACTTATAAATAATAATGTCCATAAAGTGAAATTTATATAATTGATTGGAATGGAGAAAGTAATTAATAATAAATATAGAAGTTTATTTTATATAGAAGTTTCACACTTTCTTGGTCACAGATAACACAATGTTAAAGTATTCACCGGGTTTTCGAGCAATTCGTTCCTTGACACGATTTTCGAACAATAGATATAAATCATCCATGACTGCAGTGGTAAATGTAGTTTCAAGCAAAGGTTCTGTAACTGCTCTTATGGTCTCGGCTACAAACTTGGCTCGAGTTTCGAGGTTTTGAGACGTATCTATACTCCAGTCGGTTGTAAATGCTTCGAGTTTGTTTAGAGCAAACGATCCTTCAGCCTCGACTAATTTTCTTACCTCCTCAACGGTTGGAGCATAGAAAGGCATGTTGAATTTGTCCAGTTTTCCCTGCTCAATCAAACCCTGCTGATGAATTAAGGGTTAAATTTCGATTTTAATTTGGATCATATGTTCATATTATTAAAAGAACAAGGGACGGGATAATAAGAGGACGAACAGATTGAAAATAGAGTTGTTTATGGGCGGTATCAACCGAAAACTCGGCTCAAATTTTTATTGGGCTTGGACATCATGTTTCTGAAAAAATGGGTCACGGTTAACTCGACACAACCCATTTTAGTAAATGGGCCGGACACGGACAATAGAAATGTAAAACGTGTTAGCCCATCCGGCCTGCTAAAGTAATATGAGCAATTAGTATATATAATTAATTTTTGCTTATTTTTTACTCTTGTTTGGATTTTGGAACTTATATTCAGATGTCCAAGTTAGTCGTCCTTCTATTTTGTGTATTGATGTTACTAAAAACTTAATTCAATATCGGTTTTCCAAGTTTATGTTAATTACTTAATTAATTTATTCTCAAAGGTTAACAGAAAAATATGAGCCCAGCAGCCCACGGCTTGCCCAAATTAGCAATTGGGCGGGTAAGGGCAAGGAGAAGTGGTCCGCTATTTTGGTCCAACCCTTCAGCTATAGTCTTATAGGTAGGGGTGAGCAAAAATTCCGATACGGTTTTATAATACGGATACGATACGGTATACGGTTTGAATTATACGAATTTCCGTATATACGATACGGAAATCCGTATATACGATACGGTTTTCACAAAATCGTGCCGTATCCGGGTCGGGCGAAAAGGAAACCGTATATTATACGGATTTGACACGGTTTAAAATTTTTGTATAAAAAAAATAATGAAACGCAAAGTTCAGCTTTCAACTTCCACTTTTAATGGTTTTTTATGACTTATTTTACTAATTTATCTTAATAAATAAAAAATTAGTCTTTTATTAGATGTAGGCATGTTAGATGTAATTATTAGCACTTGAATAACTACAATATTTAATTGGGCATTCCTTACCAAACCGTATCCGTATATACGGATTCCGTATACACGGTTTTTCCGGGTACCCGAAAACCGTATATACGGTTAAACCGTATCGGATCCGTATAGTAACTTTTGCGATTTTTAAAACCGTATACCCGATATGGTTTTCAAAACCGTACCGGGTATACGGTTTTGCTCACCCCTACTTATAGGACATGCTTTTCCCTTTCAACCCAACCCATATCCGACCCAAACCTGCATTTAAACAACTTTAATTGAAAACCATTGACTTTTAACCCACCTCGAGTAACAAGAACACGAAAGCACTAAATTGGCCTCAAAATTAGCTACTCTTCTTTCACCCCAATTTTATTTTCTATCTTCTTTTTTCGTTTCTAAATTTATAAGTATTTACACTATAAATCACCCATCTTTGCTACGAGTATTATATTGGATTCTCTCGAATTCACTCAAAATATGGAGTAGGAAAACATAAAGGGGACTAAGGGAGTATTTTAATTATTGGCTTCACGGAAACAATAATCGTACCATTAAAACCATGTCCTGGAGGGTAGAACCGAGCAACGAGTGAATCGAGTCAGGGTCATCACTATTAAAGCTACCTTGGAGTACCAAGACCATACCACCTTGTAAGACCATTTCCCTTGAACGTAATTTCAAAAACAACGTGAAATCCTTCTTAAATTGTGCATAATATGCCTTGTGTATTTCTTTAGGGCTTGTTTCTGCTATGTATATGTTCCCCTTGTTCAACGCTTCGCCATTTTCGCCCACCAATCCTCTTGGTACCTGTATTTCACAGGACATAATTTAACGAAGATATCTTGGACTAATAGTTAAGGCTGTGACAGTTGAAGTTCTAATCCTACTAAATCTTCATAGCTTGTGTGTATCCGGTGACGGATCTTGGAGTGAACAATTGATTCCGTTCTTTTGTTATGTACAATTCGTGGGTGAATATTTGTCACTTTGAGTCCAGGGACGCCGAGTAATAATTTGACATTGTATTATGAAAATCTAGCAGGGACCGAACTCGGCCTTTTCCGACATAATGCACATTGTATGATATATAAAGGTTTAGGCCAATTATACTTAGATGAGAATTTTTTGGTTAATTAGTGTTAATTACCAAATTAATTGGATAATTAGTGTTGAATTGAAAATATTTGGGTTTATAGTGTCCACGTGGACACTTTTCAATTTTTTCTAGTTTTTTACTAAAGCCGCTGAGGTTCATAGCGGCTTTAGTGAATGTTGATTAAAAAACCTCCCATCCAATCCAGTGGCTTCTTGAAATGGAAAAAAAATAACACACGACCAAAGCCGCTTAAGTCCTCAGCGGCTTCTGTCAAAAATCTGGCCTCTCTTCACTTAAGTTGCTATGAGTTTCAACGGCCTTAGTAAAAACCTGCAAAAATCTTGAAAAGTGTCCACGTGGACACTATAAACCCAAATACTTTCAATCTAGCCCTAATTACCAAATTAATTTGGTAATTAAGACTAATTTACCAAAAAAAATCCTTAGATGACTACAAAAGGAGGGCAATTTTAATTTGTTTACCTGAGAAAGAAAATGAATACTATAGGAGGAGTGAACAAAATGAAGAAAATTATCAGGAAAGACTCTTCCGTAATACGATATGGGTATTCCTGACACGAAACACGGTCTAAAACTGCTTCCTTTAGCTTCTTGTAAACCCTTGTTGAAGCTGGGGAGCAAGCTAAACAAGGTATTGAAATCGTTTCCAGGTAGATCGTTTAAGAACACTCCAAATTGAGGGCATTGACGGTTTATAGTTCGGCTAGACTCATCAATTACGTCAATGATTCTCGAGGGTACTAGCAAAGCATTTGGCCCCGAAGAACAACCCATCTCCGCCATCATAAGGCATTGTGGCCTAACGGTAACATAGACTTCCCTTATGCGTTCTTCTATTATCGGGCTTGCCAGTGTTGTTACTACTTTCTGTTACAAACCAAAAGCTCGAGATTTCAATGCGCAATTTTAAATAAGAAACTTGTGTAAAACGCATTGACTAATTTGATATTTCGATAACAGTTACTCCCTCCGTTCCGATCAATAGTTACCTGAAAGAGAGAGTTCCTTGCATAGCTGGTGTCACCAAACCCTTTCTTCATATGAAGAACTCTTTCAAGTTCCATTTCTGTAGCATCTTGTCCTTCTCCCCCTTTTGCAACGACTTGCATGTTGTATAGAATAAGATTACTCTTTTATCTTTGCCCTATAAATTAGTTTAATGAAAAGAAAGAAAGACTCAATTATATATATAGGAGCAACTTTTAGATATTTAGATATTTCTCAAAGAAAGGACAAAGATCCCATGTGGATTAAATTGCTCCTCGTAAGTCGTACCACCGTCGTTGTTACTTGTTTGGTTTAGAATGGAGTGGAGATGAGGAAAGTGGTCTCTAATTCATAATTCCGAACATTTGTTATCTGTATTGTCCTTGTTCCGAATTCCAGAACATTTGTTATCTGTTCGTTTTGGTTAGAGGCGTCAATCACCCGAAAACACGACACAAACCCCACACGAAATTAATGGATTTGGGTCACTTGTTTCGACCCGTTTACGTAATTGTGTCAACACGAACACGACTCGAATTTATATGGGTCCGGATAGGGTTGGGGTCTTGCGACACGAATAACCCATTAATTTAAATAAATGGGTTGGATTATGATTGATGCATATAACCCGTTTATTTAATGTCGGGTTAAGGTTGAGGGGGTCATGACCCATTTAAAGATGAGACGAACACGAACACGAACCCAACACGACCCGACCTATTTGTCAGGTCTAGTTTTGATATAAAGATAAAAAAAAGAATGACACATAAAAAAAGAGAAAATTATGATAAAACTTACCGAGAATGAAAATAAATAACAATTGAGTAATTTTCCCGATAATAAAAATAGATAATAATTGATCGGAACGAAAAAAGTACAAAAGTGTTGAGATCATTTATTACTATTATGATAAACGCTAAAAAGGACGGTGTAAATGAGATGGAGAAAGTATAATAATTTGACTATAGAAAAGACCGAGTCCATACACCGGCGACACGTCACAATTTGTTAAGCAATTCTTAACTTTTCATATCCATTTCAATATCGACTGTGGGTCACTCTGAAGCTTAATATCAACTACTCTCTCGGACCGGGACGGAGGGAGATACTATTTAGATTAACCTAATTAAAGATGTTAAGGTAATAATAAGATATATTAATATTATTATTATTATTATTAACTTGTGAAATAAGTTAAAATATTCTAACTCTGGGATTAGGTTTTTGTAACGGGCGTATTTAGTATGTATATACCTTACCATATTTTTATTTAATCACAACAATATTATCTCTCACTATTCTAAAATTAGGTTAAAACGTTACCTATATCCAACCCCCTATTTGACAAATTAAGACCGTGAGATAGGTCTTGTACCAAAGCAAAACTCACTAAAACAAAATAAACTCTTTGATTAGTCTTTTCTCATTCTCAAATGTAAATAATGAGAAATAAAAAGTGATTTATTAATCAGTCCATCTTATTTGTAACGGTCACAAGCTTGTGAATTATAACGTTTCATGTAAAATTCTCTTCCTTTTGCCTTCTTACTTGTCCCTTCCACTCACCTTTTTATTTCACATCACAAAGTTATAACGGATTTTGTTCATTACAAAGAGCAATCCGAACTACTCCTTATGCATCCTTAATGCATGCAAAACACGTCACGGGTCTTTTCCAAACAACCTTGTACGCATGAGGCCTCAAATAAATTTTTTTTTCAAGAAAAAAATGTTCGATAAGGAATTAATGGTCTCTAATTGAGTTGGATAAAAAGGTAGTTTAAGATATTTACTGCTGATGAGCTCCATTTTGGTCATCATTTTCTTTACATTTTCTTTATTTTCGGTCACGATTCGACCTCGATTTGCGTGTCTTTGGTTGTTTTTACGTCCGTTGCCTCGTATATTCCTATTCTATCCACTTTTTGTAGGTATTACGGCGGGGGGCGAGGAAACGAGACAAATCGAGGCGGATTTAGAGCGATTTATGAAGAATTATGAAGAATTTGGCAAATTTCTTTCCCAGGCCCTCCCAGCCGGTCCCCAACCGGCGGCCGGTCGGCCGGCTGGGAGCGTTGACTTGACTTTGTTAACATAAAAGAAGAATTTTTCAGAACCTTAAGAAAAGGCTCCCAGCCGGTGGCCAACCGGCAGCCGGTCAGCCGGCTGGGATGTACTTCCTTTGCTTAGCCATTTTGTGAAGAAATGAAGAAATGCAAAGATGGGGCAGATTCATGCTAAAGGTGTCCCAGCCGGTGGACAACCGGCAGCTGGTCCACCGGCTGAGGGTACCTGTAGCCAAGAAAAGAAAAGAAGAAAGTCAGATTAAGTGAAAAGGCCTCTCAGCCGGTGCCCGACCGGCAGTCGGCCGGTCGGCTGAGAATCAGAGTTATTGAAGAAAAAAAGAAGAAAAAGTCAGAAGTCCATATTTGGACTCTCAGCCGGTCCCAAACCGGCAGCCGGTCGACCGGCTGGGAGTCACTTTTCGTATTTTCGAGCTCTATATAAACCCGCACTTGTATCATTTTATTATTACGCATTCCTAAGCTTATTTCTAGGGTTTTTCACTGTTTCATTGGTTCATACTTAGACACAAAAACTCTCTTAAACATTTTAATCCTCTTTAGATCTTAGTTTAATCTTTCAATCCTTGTTAATCTTTCTTTAGTAATCTACTTAGTCTTGTTCTTGAGCAATTGTAAGAGGATATTTTGGGTTGTATTTTGAAGGGTTTGAAAGAATCTTTCAACTTGTTATCCAAGCTACTTCCTTTTCCATAATTATTGGTATAATCCTTCTAATCTCTACTTAGTTTTTACATTTATTTAAGTTTCTTTTGAATCAATTCTTTACCCTTTACTTGTTCATGATGGTTAGTATGTGTTTATGTCTTATTCACATGTTTTCCCTTGACATGAGTGAGTAGTCCCTTTACTAGGGTTAGGGGTGAACTTGGGTGGTGTTTAGATGATGAATTCATGCTAGTAAGTTGGTTAGTTGTTCTTAAAAAAGTAGTTTCCCATTTGTTGCATGCTAGGTGTTTGATGATTTGCCTCAACGAAAGTTGGGCTTTGATTTTAGCGTGACTTGCCTTTAGCGACGGTTGGGGGTTTGTCTTAGCATGTTTAATGGTTGGTTGTGGTATTTGTAGCGAAAGCTAGGGTATTCCGACCTAGGTTAGTCGACTCGAGAGAAGAGACTACCCGAGACTACTTGTTTGAGACCTTCTAGTTTTCTTTCTCGTATCTTCGTCTACCCACCTTAGTAACCCCCGACACCCTAGTCTTCTCTTCCATCGATTCAATCTTAACTAGTTTGCTTTAATTGTTTGTTTTAGTTGTTCTTTAGTCATTAATTAATCACAAACCTATTACCCCGACTCTTACTTAATTTAGAACGTAACTATACAACTATCCCCACCGTCTTCGCGAACGATAACCCTATTATACTACTTAATTTGGGTTTTTTATAAATGTGTTTGATGCGTGAGAACCGACGACTAAATCGCGCGCATCAAAATGGCGCCGTTGCCGGGGACGGTGTTAGAAGTTGTGTAGTTTAGTTTTAGTTTTAGTCTTGAGTTAGTTGAGCTTGTTTTGTTTTGATCAAAGATTTGGTAGTTAATTGTAGAGTGGTTGTTTTATTGCTCACCCTAGTGTTTAACAAGAAGCACTAGGACGACTAATTTGTTTGCTAAGTTTTATGCCTAGGGGTGACTCTAACTCTTTGTTGTCAACTTCCGAACCGGAGAGGCTCTTTCGGGCCCTAAGGAGGAAGACCATTGCAAGGGTAAGAATTGCGTCCCAAGCATCTACTAGCCATCACAACCCCTCTTCACCCGAACCACCAAGCCCGAATCAAAGCAATCCTAGCCCAACATCCGACAATTTTGATAACCCGTTTTATCAATCACCACCACAATCACCACACTTTCCAAATAACCATCAAATTCATATAATGGCCGCTCTTCGTGATCATAACCGGCCCAATCACAATGACACCACCAATCCAATCAACTTTGGTACTCTCGTCCCTCAAAATTTTGAAATACACCCTTCGCAAATGAGTTCTATCGAGAATAACGCCTTTAGCGGGGCTTCTCACGAAGATGCTCATGGGCACTTGAGAAAATTCAAGGGTAAAGTCGCAATGATAAAGAAAACGGGAGTACCCGAGGAGACATTAAGGCTTATGCTTTTCCCCTATTCCTTAACCGACAAGGCGGATATGTGGTTAAATGTCCATGCTCCAAATACATTCACCACATGGGACGACTTGGCAACGGCTTTCCTTGCCAAGTACTACCCATCCTCTAAGACCGCGATGCTCCGAAATGAGATAACTCAGTTTCAGCAAGACGAGGGAGAATCTTTGGGAGAAGCTTGGGATAGATACCAAGATTTGCTTGCTAAGTGCCCACACCACGGGATACCACCTTGGTACACAACCCAAACCTTTTTTCAGAATCTTCTCCCCCGGACGAAAGAAATGGTTAGTGCATCGGCGGGTGGTAGCTTTGACCACTTGCCGCATGAGACGGGAACGAAACTCATGAAAAAGATCGTTGATTCGGAGGAAAATTATGGTACTAGAGGGAATGTCTTGAGAAAGAGTAGCAAGTACCCTAGTGAGCACCTTTCCAATGCAAAGGCGGACGAGGAAACCAATGCCAAGTTGGACATGTTAACCAAGAAATTGGAAGAATTGACTAAGGGCTCCGCTAGCAAAGAAACCAAGAGCAATGTCCCGGGGATGTACCAAGTAAATAGTGTTGCCACATGTGATTTGTGCGGAGGAAATGGGCACACATTTGAAGTTTGTGCAAACAACTCAATTGAGGGAAGTGGAAGTGAGGAAGAATTGTATGCTTTCCAAGCATTCAACAATCCTAGAGGCCAAAATACTTTCAACCCCAATTCAAATTACTATCACCAAGGGATTAGAGGTAGTCCTTATATGAGTTACAAAAGCACCAATGTGTTGAATCCTCATCAAATTCAACAACCTCAAGTGCAAAACCCCCCCGGTTTTCAACCAAGGGGTGGAAACTTCAACCCGAGGAACAATTTCAACAACAACAATTTCTACCAAGGCAACCAATCTAATCAAGCCAATCAAGGCTTTCAACAAATTTTTAATGACCCGAACTTTAACCCCAATTTCCAAAACAACCAAAATCCACAAAATTTCAATCCAAATTTCAACAACAATCCAAATTTCAACAACAACCAAAACTTCAATCCACCACCATTTCAAAACAACCCCAATCAAAATCAAAACAACTACAACCACAACCCACAAAATCCCAACAACCCAAATTACAACCAAAATTTCAACCAAAACTTTCCACCAAACAATCAAGGCCAAAACTTCAACAATCAAGCTCCGAAAGGCAACTCTCAAGGTGGGGGTGCAAGGAATGATTATGGGTTCCCCTTGCCCCTCACCAATGCACCTCACCAAGATACTAGTGATTCCCAAGTGGGAGAGTTATTGAAGCTTGTCAAGAACATGCAAGCAACTCACACCCAAGAGATGGCTAATTTGAAGAGTGCCAACCAAAGGGAGATACGGGAAATGGAGGCTCGAGTTGCCTCTCAAGCTCTAGCAAATCCACAAAGGCCACCGGGCGGCTTCCTTGCCCAAGGTCAAAGTTCCAAAGATGCTGGTGCCGTTGCCGGGGAATTCTGATGAGCTCCATTTTGGTCATCATTTTCTTTACATTTTCTTTATTTTCGGTCACGATTCGACCTCGATTTGCGTGTCTTTAGTTGCTTTTACGTCCGTTGCCTCGTATATTCCTATTCGATCCAATTTTTGTAGGTATTACGGCGGGGGCGAAGAATCGGGAGAAATCGAGGCGGATTTAGAGCGAATTTTGAAGAAATGTGAAGAATTTAGCAAAGGTCACTCCCAGGCCCTCCCAGCCGGTCCTCAACCGGCGGCCGGTCGGCCGGATGGGAGCTTTGACACGAGATTTTGATAAAAATGAAGAAGTTTTCCAGACCCCAAAATCTGACTCCTGGCCGGTTCCCAGCCGGCAGCCGGTAGGCCGGCTGGGGATCAATTTCCCATACTTAGCCAACATTCGAAGTTTAAAGAAAATGAAGAAATTACGTATGTTGGGGCAGATTACTCAAAAAGGGCTCCCAGCCGGTGGACGACCGGCAGCCGGTCCACCGGCTGAGGGTACCTGTAGCCAAGAAAAGAAAAGAAAAAAGTCAGATTAAGTGAAAAGGCCTCCCAGCCGGTGCCCGACCGGCAGCCGGCCGGTCGGCTGAGAATCAGAGTTATTGAAGAAAAAAAAGAAGAAAAAGTCAGAAGTCCATATTTGGACTCTCAGCCGGTCCCAGACCGGCAGCCGGTCGACCGGCTGGGAGTCACTTTTCGTATTTTCGAGCTCTATATAAACCCGCACTTGTATCATTTTCTTATTACGCATTCCTAAGCTTATTTCTAGGGTTTTTCACTGTTTCATTGGTTCATACTTAGACACAAAAACTCTCTTAAACATTTTAATCCTCTTTAGATCTTAGTTTAATCTTTCAATCCTTGTTAATCTTTTTTTAGTAATCTACTTAGTCTTGTTCTTGAGCAATTGTAAGAGGATATTTTGGGTTGTATTTTGAAGGGTTTGAAAGAATCTTTCAACTTGTTATCCAAGCTACTTCCTTTTCCATAATTATTGGTATAATCCGTCTAATCTCTACTTAGTTTTTACATTTATTTAAGTTTCTTTTGAATCAATTCTTTACCCTTTACTTGTTCATGATGGTTAGTATGTGTTTATGTCTTATTCACATGTTTTCCCTTGCCATGAGTGAGTAGTCCCTTTACTAGGGTTAGGGGTGAACTTGGGTGGTGTTTAGATGATAAATTCATGCTAGTAAGTTGGTTAGTTGTTCTTAAAAAAGTAGTTTTCCATTTGTTGCATGCTAGGTGTTTGATGATTTGCCTCAACGAAAGTTGGGCTTTGATTTTAGCGTGACTTGCCTTTAGCGACGGTTGGGGGTTTGTCTTAGCATGTTTAATGGTTGGTTGTGGTATTTGTAGCGAAAGCTAGGGTATTCCGACCTAGGTTAGTCGACTCGAGAGAAGAGACTACCCGAGATTACTTGTTTGAGACCTTCTAGTTTTCTTTCTCGTATTTTCGTCTACCCACCTTAGTAACCCCCGACACCCTAGTCTTCTCTTACATCGATTCAATCTTAACTAGTTTGCTTTAATTGTTTGTTTTAGTTGTTCTTTAGTCATTAATCAATCACAAACCTATTACCCCGACTCTTACTTAAATTAGAACGTAACTATACAACTATCCCCACCGTCTTCGCGAACGATAACTCTATTATACTACTTAATTTGGGTTTTTTTATAAATGTGTTTGATGCGTGAGAACCGACGACTAAATCGCGCGCATCAACTGCTCCCTAGTTCCTATGGTTGGCGGTTCGGATTACTTTTACCTTTCTATATTAAAAATATGTTTAAAGGGATTATTTTAATCAATCACATAAACGCATTGTTCACTTGTCGCTCAATAATAATTCGCACAATGTGAAATCGTCAACATCCGCCATTAAAGTAGCTTGAGTAGCATAAGGAAAATATCTTGTAACAGAATTTGTTGAGGAGAGAAAGAGTAAATAGAAAGTTTGTTTGTATTAAGTTAGTTATGCACAAGTGTGAGAGATGCCTTATATACAAGTTTGTTAGTAGGTAGTGCAAAGTTAGTTAGACTACGCAGAGTTAGTTATAACAAACTAACTAATCAAGTAACTACTCATATGATAGATCAACACTCCCCCCTCAAGCTGGACTTAGAGGAGCAAACCGAAGACCAAACTTGGATGATAAAAAGAGATGCTGTTGTGTCCCAAGTGGCTTCGTCATTATGTCAGCAAGTTGTAAACCAGTTTTGATATGGCGAGGATGAAGAAAACCTTCCTGATATTTGTTACGAACGAAGTGGCAATCAACATTCAAATGCTTAGTTCCTTCGTGAAATACTGGTTTTATTTCTGCAATATGAACAGCAGCTTTGTTGTCACAGAACAGAGGAATTGGAAGTGAAGGTTGTACTTGCAGATCCTGAAGCAAGGGTGTCAGCCAAACTAATTCAGCAGTGGCATAAGACATACTACGATATTCGGATTCTGCTGTACTCTTACTGACCGTCTTTTGCTTCTTTGTCTTCGAAGAGACAAGTGAGCTGCCTATAAACACTGCATATCCACTAAGAGATTTGCAACTAAAAACACAAGCCCCCCCCCCCCCCCAATCAGCATCACTATAAGAAGAGAGAGACTGAGGTCACTGTCTGATGGGTAGAACAATCCAGTATTTGTCGTGCCTTTGAGGTATTTAACCACATGAAGTGCAGCTTGCAAATGAGGTTTCCTGGGAACACTCACGAACTGACTGAGATGTTGAACTGAATACGAAATGTCAGGACGTGTGAGGTTCAAGTATAGGAGTCGTCCAATTAACCTTCTGTACTGTTCAGCATCCACTAATGGTTCACCATCCTCTGTGGATAATTTCAAACCTTTGGGCAATGGAAACTGAGTAGAAGAACAGTCTTCCATGTGCAAATCAGAAAGTCTGTCTGCTATATATTTTCTCAACCTTTCTCCTCTCTTATCAGTTGATCTTAAAAGGTACAAATGTA